>CM031597.1:86195961-86208461 GCA_018398815.1 Conus ventricosus | reverse complement strand
CTTGTTTATTAAAAGATGTCAAATTTCAAACGCATTTTTAAATGTCAACGAATATATGCACCAACATATTGTTATTCTGTAACCCATATTTGAGTAGGTCTATATATGTTACCAGTCAAATAGTAAACCTGCAAATCCTACCTGTCGATAAAATCAGAAGAATCCTGAGGCTATTTATGCCCGAAAATGGCAGCACTCTTGAACAAATTCAGGGTCAAACCGCATTAGAACCGTTTTTCATAAAGCGTGAGAACACGAGAATTACATACCTACTTACTGAATAATTAGAGGATCTCTCTTACATTTTGTTGTTGTTGTTGTTGTTGTTGTTGATTACTTAAAAGTAACGAGTTCTGAGACCCTAATCTCCGATTATATCGGAGAAAACTCAGCACGGAACCAGCCACCGTGGCGAAGTGGTTAGCTTCGCGGACTCCAGGCCGGAAGGTCGTGGGTTCGATCTCTATCAGAGCCATTCATTTTTGGGACTTTTCTATCCTGACTGGCTACTACACAGAGCTGAGTTTGCCATGGGCTGAGTTGGGAAGACTGGGACCGCACCGTCGAGTTTCATCCACCTAATGGATGCGTCTCTAAGAGTGTTGTTCAAATTTCCTGACCAACACTGCAGGTGTCTGTATCTCCCGGCCCTGGTTCACGCTATAATACATTATGAAAGTAGGCGCAAAATACAACCATGTCATGCAGTGTCAGACCAGAATGGAAATCCGTAGATTCATCTTCATCTTCATCGATCAGCATTTAAAAATTGTCTCAAATTCTGTGGGCGTTCATGACTGTTCTCATGGTGGCCTCAGTTTTGAATGCCTCCCCGCGTCTATGGCCTTGCTTTGATTCTGTCAGGATTGCCGGTAATGGCAAATTCATAGACACTGTTGTTGGACGGATGTGGTGGCGGCCTCCGGAGGGAGAGCTCAATCACGCCGGCTCCGCGACTAAGCAATTATAGTCGTCAGTAGAGGGCTTAGTAGGTGGACTCTTGCGAATGTTGGATCAGAACAGGCGCTGCTGAACACCGCCGAAGTGACCTGGCTGCAGCGTAATGTCTTCTCTGATGGGTTGTCTCATGACGACTTGACATTGACTGCTCCCTGTGGATTACCAAGACCGTCAGGTCAGGCCGGGCAATGGCTGTGGACGAGGGAAGTTAAAATGAGCGCCGTAGGTGCAATGCCACTGAGGTGGGACAGATGATGGCATAGAAACAAAACGGTCAGCACGGAACATTGTATTGTGACCCATCTTTGACCAGATAAAGGAAGTAAAATAGTAAAGCTACGAATACCAACAGTCCATCAGTTTACAGCTGACCTGAAACTACCGTCTGCTAGAAAATGGTAGGCTATCACTTTAAAACAGACAAACAAACGAACGAATAAACAAACAAAGCAAAACAGAACCACAACGGCCAACACTGCCTCAACAAGATTCTCACAAAAACTGTCTACAAATCCCAAGAGTTTTTGTTTTTTATTATTATTATTATTATTATTACACAAGACATGGATAACATACTGAAACGAAAAAGGAAAGGCTCCACCATTAAGTCTATACATGATCATATGAACACTTACATAATCAATTGCCATTGAATCGTATACATTTGAAAAGAAAGACGAAAAAGTAAATAAGAACACCCAACAGTTTCAAGTCAAACAAAATATAAGCATTGTGCACATACGCACACACACCCACACACACACCCACACACACACACACAAACACAAACACCACGAGAGAGAGAGAGAGAGAGAGAGAGAGAGAGAGAGAGAGAGAGAGAGAGAGAGAGAGAGAGAGAGAGAGAGAGAGAGAGAGAAGATGCATATGTGACATAAAAAAAACACCAACAAACAAAAACAGACAAACCAAACAAAAAGAAAACATTATATGTTACTATGTTATACCTAACGCCAAAGACAACCGCAACTTCGACAGAAATGTGGCTTTCTTTTACGTCCAATATGCACAGCATAGGCTATAGGTTAGAAGAAGATGAAGTTTTCATGTCACCCAACATTAAAGAAAAACAACAACAAAAAGCTATACATACATGTCCTTTCATTTTTAGAGTGCAATTCCAAATTGAAAAAGTATGGAATAATACAAAGATGTTCATAGTACATGTAACATTCTCCACCGGATTCAATTGTTTTCATTGATAAGAGGTTCATAGTATTTCCACCTAGAAAGAAAATTGGCATAATCCATGTTGACATAAGCTAACTGTTTCTCTATTTTGTATCGATAATGGAGTTGCACTAGATACGGATTAAGAGATGGCCGACTTTTCTTCATTTTGCAACAGTATATAAAGAACTTGGCGAACAGGATAATGAAGTAAAAAATCTCATCTGCTTCATGATTTTGTGAAAAAGCAAGCATAACAGTTGACTTATCCACTTTTTTTCTCTTGTTCACATTTGCATTTTTGATTAAATCTGATTTTTAGGCTTTTCCAAAATGTTTGTACGATGTCACACTGCCAGAATAAATGAGGAATGGTCTCATCTTCAGTTTCGCAAAAACTGCATTTTTCAACATTTGTAACCCCCATTCTTTTAAGGGATACATTTGTTGCAATGATTCTGTGGATTATCCTTATTTGGAACCATTTAAGTTTTGCTTCTTGTATTTTTTGTGTTCTGTGAAAAACAGTGTTCCAGTTTATCTTTATTGTTATTGCGTTATTCCATTTTTTACAGCATTTAGGTACCCATTCTTCATCATTGAGAATATCATAATATTTTTTTGTTCCTTTCGGTATGGACAGAATTATATCAAGTACTTTTATGTTCTCTTTGGCGTTACTGGACTGAACAATAATACCATATGTCTTATTATATTTCTTCACCACATTTACACATCCCGTACATGTCAGAAAGTTTGTCTTCACGTTATATTTTAGTCTGAATTCTTCGAAGGTAAGAAAGGTACCATTTTCACGCGCAGATGATGTACTCGATACACGCCTCTGTCGATCCAGTGTTTATAAGAGATGGCTAGGTTTCCTGTCTTAATCTTATCATTGTAAAACAGAGGTTCTGCAATAATTTCATCAGCTCTTTCGAAACACATCTTTCGTGAAAATTCTGTATACGCTTCAAATGTATGTTTCCAGAAGCGATTTACATTGCCAGTCATTGGGAAAGATGCCCCATATGTGCCAATGTTATCTACAACAGGGAATGACGCAGATATAATGCCTTTCCACTTTTTGTGTATTCTTGAAAACAGACAAACAAACGAACGAATAAACAAACAAAGCAAAACAGAACCACAACGGCCAACACTGCCTCAACAAAATTCTCACAAAAACTGTCTATAAATCCCAAGAGTTAATCTGTTAAGAGCTATCCTGACGTTATCTTTTGCAAGAAAATGGCATCACGGCGTCACGCACATTTTTCTTTTCACAAAAAGTCAGTGCCTCAAGAAGTACACATCTCATAGTCAACTCGTCAGAGACACTCGAATTCATTTTCTTTGATTTAAAAAAAAAAAGGGGGGGGGGGGGTGCCAAGCATAGCACGCTAAATCATTAAACAAAATGAAAAGTGTAAGCTTATCTGGACACAACAATGGTTACATCAAAGCCTTTTTCATGGAAGGAGTATACGGATTCAGATTCTAGACTCTCAACATCGCTCAGTGATTACTCCAATACTGTTTAACGTTTTACATTATGATCTCCCAAAACGTGTATAAACTTCTTTGGTCCGAGTACCATATGCAGAATATAAATAGATGATATGGATGGGAAAACAATGAAGAAAAGAACTTCAAAAAGAACATTAAATCATATCAAAAGGTATATCCAACAGTGCTTGACAAATTAAGTTGGTTCATTAAAGAAAATGGTTTTACTTTTTTCTTTTTTTTTCCTTAGAAAAGATACATAATTTTATTATGTGTTCAGTTACGACATGAATCCAGATGAATTGCCAGTGTTTACATTAGAGAATTCTGCAATCGAGTATCACAATACGACAAATTTCTTGGCATTTTTCTCATTTCCAAACTGACTTGGAATAAACACTTTGATTTTGTTATTACTGAAGCAAAAAACAAAAACAAAACCTAAATCTACTGAAGATAATGAATAAGTAGAGTTAGGGACAAGACGTTACAGTTTTAAAGCATCTGCCGACATCCCTTATTCGTTCAAAAATATGCTATGATACAGAAATATTCTTAGTGCCCTCAAATATTTGTTGAAGAAATTACAAAGCATAAATTGCAAGGTATAATAACTTGCCTTTGGTATGCCATTTTAATTACCTTCTATAAGAACACACAAAGAAGTAAGAGAGCAGCAAAATTCAGCTTGTGCCAAATATGTTGTATGGAGTTCGGTTTGTGAACATTTTGTTTCAATAGCATTAAAGTTAAAACCTTACTTTCATATTCCGAAAAGAGCCAAACATAGATCTTGGCACTTTAAAAAAAAAAAAAAAGCACGCCAGGGCTGCTTGAACAAGTAGGTTTTTAATTCAGAAACCGTTGATGTAGAACAAAATGGTACTCCACTTTATTCATTGTGGGAACAAAACAGAGCTTTTTTTAAATATTAAACATACAGATTGTAAGATAGAAGACAGTCCTAACATTGTCTCTTCTACCATAAGATCACACATACAGAATACCTATCCTAATCATCTAAAAGTATATGCAGATGGTTCACTATATAGTAATCAACCAGCAGGTACCGCCTTTTTCATAAATTAATATCAGCATTAAAAATCGAAAAAAAAAAAATCATTATCTTGTAAAGGGAAAAGACACCTCATGGGATTATTTTATGAAAATTCAGCAGGAGTGCGTACACAGCTCAAGTGATTTTCCTGCCAACATTGACTATTTGGTTCCCTGAATATTGTGCCGTCTCAGTCACACCAAATTTACGAAATGGAAGGCAGATAGTATCGCTAGCATACAGGTATTAAAGAAATGACGTTAAAACAAATTTAGCAAAAATATACCACATGCTGCTGTGGAGAAACAAAAAATCGGTCTTCCACACAGTTTTTGATTGTGCTAAATTGAAATATTCACAGCCAAATGTCTGTGAAGATCGATAGAGAAAGTCAATATTAATTTCCATTGGTGCTTGAAACTATCACCTACAGGAACTTCTAGCCTACGGCACCCTTTCCAACCAAGACTACCAATATCAATTTCCATTGGTGCTTGAAACTATCACCAACAGGAACTTCTAGCCTACGGCACCCTTTCCAACCAAGACTACCACCAAAGAACAGCTGCTGTAGGACGTAAAACTCAATCATCACGGACAAGAGTGGCGGTGAAACGGGTGGTGTTGGTGAAGGGTGAGGTTTTGGTTTTGTTATTATTATTTCACTTGGTTTTCTATGGATACTTTCCCTTTGGGATGCTGGGACTAGTTTATCTATTGTATCCTCGCCTCAATCAAAATGTTTCGATCTCTTTGACTCTAGTACAATATCTTTTCTGTTCATTTATCTTTACAGCGTTTCTGAAGTGTGGTCCTAGTTTTTCTGCCTTTGTGCCCATTCATCAGACTTAGTTCTAGGATGTATTCATACATTGTTTCTCTTTTATTTTTATCATTTATTTATTTATTTACTCATTCATTCATTCATTCATTCATTCATTCATTCATTCATTTATTTATTTTTGCCTCCACTTTATGAAATGTCATGATCGAGTTGTGACTGACTCAAAGTGGCATTTATGTACGTGAGATTATCAGCAATGTTCAGACTGGCCACTAACTGTCCGCAATTCTGCAGTGTCTGTATACCAATATGGTTTGACTTTTCTTTTCCTTTTTTATCTGCTTTTTTGTTTTTTGTTGTTGTGTTGTTGTTGTTGTTGTTGTTGTTGTTGTTTTTGTGGCGACAGACTGAAAAGGTCGTGTGTGCGAGAGAGCACGCGAACAGGCGAATGCGCGTGCGCGCGCGCGCGCATGTGTGTGTGTGTGTGTGTATGTGTGTGTGTGCGTGCGTGCGTGCGTGCGTGCGTGTGTGTGTGTGTGTGTGTGTGTGTGTGTGTGTGTGTGTGTGTGTGTGTGCTGGAAACGTTCTGATTGCAGTTTTCGGTATCTTCCGGTGGATATAGCAGATTTATATAGTTTCCGGTATTTAGTTGTAACCATTTGCAACTTCCGAGAGGCAGCGCGATCTCTACAGTCAATGAAACAAAACGACGAAATTCCCAATGTTTAAATCATTTTCTGATTCGATTCGTTCGTTGTGGCAGTCTAAAACTCCAGATGAGACTGCCAAGACATGTACGAGGAAGAGGAAACGGTCATTCGAAGATGCGTAAGTTTGCTATGGCAATGATTTAACTGTTAAAACCGACTTCATTTTATCATCAGTCTATGTCATGTGCCATGTAATGTGTGTGGGCTGTGGGGGGAAAAAACTGTGAGTATAAGAGAATGGCATGCGTGAATTAATGAAATTAAGCTACTTGTCGGTAGAAATCTACGGCGTGTTTCATTTACAATTACGTGCTCTCTCTTGGCGTCTGTGGAAGGCTATTTTAACTAAGTCCATATCTCGGATCCGGTGCTTCAGGATGGAAAAAAAAAATCAAGGATCTGAATGCAATTCACACTTCTGAGAAGCGCAGATAAAAAAAAAATTTTTTTTAGATTCGCTCCTTCCAGTGATACCATGATCAAATGATTCGATGAAACCTGAAACGCAGTGCAACAAATGCTACTTTTGTCATTTTTTAAAGTCATTTTCACAAGAGATATATAGGCTAGAGATCTGCATATTGACGATTTTCTATTTTAACCTCCCCAGATATTTTACTGTTATCTGGGCCTGAATTTGGCCATTGCTTTTAACTTCTTGAATATCGAGTGCGACACCTTGTTGCCAAATTTGCTCCAGGGGCCAACAGTCTGAGTTGCACTATTTTATGTTATTTTATTTTTACTTTTTAACATGCGTGCTGGTGACCTACTCGTTTTGAGTGAACCAGTATTTTAGGAAGAAGAAGAAGAAGGAGGGGCAAATAGTAACTGAACTGAACTGAACTGAACTGAACTGAAAAGGGAAGTAACAGCAGCTTATCTGTAACCAAGTTGCAACCACCTGACAGGTTTTTTTTTTATGGCAAAAGGTGGCACGAAAATTAAATCATTTTTCTTGTAAAACTTATTCATTTTTCCCATTGTTTTTTTTTTTTTTAATTGGGAAAAAGATAAATTTGGGTGATTCCAAAGCTCTTGTGTGATTTGGGGACCACAAATGGGGGCAAAATGATGAAAAATGGAAAAAAAAAAACTGGTTCATAACAAGAACTGTATTTCTATCATAGCAGACATGTTAGGCACTTGAAACATGACTTTTCTTGTTTTGCTGAGCTATAGTAATGCAATTGCAAAAGGATTTTATATATATCTAAACTGCTTTTTTTTAAATAATTTTTTACCTTCTGTGGCCATCAGGCTTCGTGCTTCATTGCTTTTGAATTTTCCAAATAGAAATAGCAAATGATAAGTGCTGTGTTGACTTGTAAATAAAATGTAATTGCATGCAGAATGCAGAAATCATTTCTGATCAAAAGAAAAAAAAATTACCAAGCTAGCTAGTCTGGATCCAAAGATATTGTGTTGCTTACACATCAACTGTTGTCGAAAAAAGTGATTTTGAAAAAGCGACATTTGAAAATAAAGAAGTTGAACAATTTTCACACACACCTCCTTCAATTAAAGTCATTTTTTAGTAAGACAAATATGAATATAGACAAAACGAGCACCACAGATGGTTTCAACAGACTTTCTAGTTTCTTGAGCACAAAATCGCATGCATAAACCCAAAACATGATTTTTGAAAGAAGAGGGTCAAATTTTCGTGCCACGTCTCCCCTTAGGGCATAGCCAGGCAGTTAGCAATGGCTGCAAGGTGGTCAAAAAGTGATGAACAGAATGTGGTGAATCATTTATCACCATCAAAATTTGCATGGTGAAAAACAATTATACACAAGGCTGTTGTAAAATAATTGCAACTCTTCACCTGATTTTATGGCAGGGTTTTTTGTTTTGGTTTTTTTGGGTTTTTTGTTTTGTTTTGTTTTGTTTTTTTTTGAGTGGGGGGTGGGGGGGGGGTTGCCTCAGCTTTTTTTTTCATATTGAAATTGTTCAGTTGTTCCAACAGAATTTCCAAAAAAATCTACACATTTTTAGGCTGAAATACCAACAACACCATAAAAGAACCTGATTAAATTCACAAAATAGCATGGGGCCAACTCTGGGGTG
This sequence comes from Conus ventricosus, assembly GCA_018398815.1. Classification (NCBI taxonomy): domain Eukaryota; kingdom Metazoa; phylum Mollusca; class Gastropoda; order Neogastropoda; family Conidae; genus Conus; species Conus ventricosus. The sequence continues at coordinate 86,200,183 of CM031597.1, read as the reverse complement.
TAAATGTTTATATTTTCAGGTGGTGTAATTTGTAGTGGTATGAGATAGATCACACAACGAGATCACTGGGCATGAGCAGCATTGTCTCTTTTTGATGAACCTTCTTCCTGCTCCCTCCCCTCCCACTTCACACCACACCCTCCACCCCTGTCCATCTATCCACAACAATTAACATTCTTACACCCCAGTCTCTTATCTTCCTCTCCCCATTTAATTTCCTAAGTCTACCATTTTGTGCTGGTGTTTAGGGCAGCCTAGGTATATCCTGTCTTGACATTGGAACCCTCAGTTACGTAATGTCAGAACTGTGAGCAGGATAAAGATAGTTGTCAACTTGCAAATTATTTAATTGCAAGATATATGTTGCTGTGTGCTTGACAACTAGAATGATTTTGAAACTTTGGTCTTGTTGACCAACAGGCCACACATTGAGAACTATGAAAGCTTAGCTAAGTATTCCTACCACAGCAGAGAAGTACCATGATGTAATAATTGTTTTTTTAAAAGTGTGCAGATAAGTTTTAGAAATGAAGCTGCCAGAATTGATTACCAGCTGCCAGTCCTGCCATGTGGTTTGTTTGTCAGAGTTCAGAACATAAGCATTTTGATGTTGTAATGTATAATTACATTATATAAACTCCATTCACTTGACCAGTTCAGTGTTTCATTAAGCCATTTTGGATAACAGTTAACATCCTTGTCATCATATCTTATTTATTTCTTTTAGTATTATCTGTACATATTTATGTACCTGTAAATGTTATGTATGATTTGGCAAATCATTCAATAAATATTGTGTAAGAGAAACAGAATGACAGATCTTTCAATTGGGGTTTGAAATTGTTTGGTGCTTTGGATGGAATTTAAGGGAAAAAAGGGATTGGGGGGATGAGAATGCAGATGTTGAGATTTTTGTTTTATAGCCACTCATATATTCTTATTGCATGATTTCTAAATTATGCAGAACTGTAGAATTACCTGTACACTACAGGAAGCTTTTCAGACCAAAATGGCAGAGTGGTCAATCATAGAAAAAGGAGCACATTTTCACTTGGCCAGTCTAAAAATTAGAAATAGGATTATACAAAAGCATTTGTGAAAGAACAGAGGTTAGGAAGGCGTCTAGGACAGATTACATCACTGGGACGTGTGGTGTGTGTGTGTGTGTGTGTGTGTGTGTGTGTGCTGTGCCAGGAGACATAACCTACAGGCTTAAGAGTTGTTTGACTCTGGAGACCCTCATGAAAATGAACAGAACTATAACTGGCACAGTGAGAGGCATAGAAGAGAATAGAACTGTTCATCATTTCATGCAAAGCATATTATTATTAGCAATTTTTTTTGTTTAGAATGGTGTGTGTGTGTGTGTGTGTGTGTGTGTGTGTGTGTGTGTGATTGAGTCAATGAGTGTGTATACATGTGTGGGTGTGGGTGTGATTGAGTGTGTATACATGTGTGTGGGTGTGTGCATGTGCAGGGCTCCCAATGACGCACATATGTGCGTCCATGACGCACTATGAGCGAAAAGGACGCACTGACAAAACGTGTAGCGAGTCCTGCGGGACGCACTACAAAATCAGGCAAACCCCAAAACGTGCCGCGGTCAGTGATCAAAGCTGAGCACACCACAAGCTTCGCGCGCGATTGCCTGCCGTCAAATTCAGGACAGCGTGTGCCCGCGAAAGTACAGTTAGCCGAGAAGCTGCGTAAACACTGATAGGCTCGCCTTGTGGCCCACGTCACTGAACGGTTACTCAGTCGACCGGCTGACTTATTCAGACTGTGGCGCCCGCCGCCACTAATTAACCAATTCGATGACTCACAAGTTGTAACAATCGCGTGCACAAGCCTGGGCGAACGAAGCAGAAAGGAAGTTCACGGCTATCGCATCTCGCAAATATGTCGTTGCTTCAGTGGTTGGGCGCTCCTAAAAAACGCAAAGAAACGTCTTCTGAAGATGCTACAGACAGTGAATCGTCGATTCCTAAAGAAATATCTACAGCAACACCACCTAACAAGAAATGTTGTTTTTTTTAAAGAAATGTTTTCAGAGAGAGAGAAGAGAGAGAGAGAGAGATTCATTTTTTCTGAAATGTTCAGATTATCAAGCCCATATTAAAAAAGCAAGAAATACTACATTTTCTGTATTGGTTAATTTTGTTCATGGGGACTCTCTATACCCCCTCTGGGACCCTCTATAGCATCAGTGAAGGAGTCCCTGGGACCCCCTGTCTGTCAGTACAAATGGTACCCCTGATGTGTGTGTGTATGATTGGGGTGTGTGTGTGAGACTGTGTGTGTCTGTGTCTGTGTACATGAAACAGAGAGACGCTCAGACAGAGACAGAAAGGGAAGGAACAAACGAAATGTTATTTATTGAGTGAAGGGAATAGGCCCAAAGTCAGTGTGTGTTTGTCTTATTTTTACATCCAGCCTTTAAGCAAATAAAAGATATCTGCAAACAGATGAAAGAAAACATTATACAGAACTGCATATATGAATGCATCAAAATTCACACTGAATGATCCAGAATATATCTAGAGGAAGAAATATGGGAGGCAGGCATGGAGGAAGGGTTGGAGATTGACTGACTCACGAAGAGAGAAAGAGGGAGAAAGAGAAAGGAGCGGAGAAACAGCATGATGAGAGAGAGTCCCACTCTCAGAGAGAGAGAGAGAGAGAGTGCAATTGCAGTTCTTCAACCAAAAGGGGAGAGAGAGAGCATGAGAGAGAGATAGTATGTGTCTGTATTTCACTTGTGTGTGTGTGTGTGTGGGGGGGGGGGGGGGGGGGTCGAAAAATGGGGAGTTTTGTGTTATACTCCCTGTTTGGCTAATATACTTACCATGTCAGACCATAGCATTCAACGGCAGTTAGCCAGCTCTGTCAGGCCGAATTTTATCCGTGGCCAATGCAGTCATAAGACAGTCACGTGACGTCACACCCCACCCCACTTCCTCCGCCTCCGGAAGAAGCCGGTGTCAACTTCTTCTACCTCATTCAGCGAGGCCTGTGTGCAAGGTAACCCCGAGGACCTTTGCGCTAGAGGGGAAGGTAGGGAGGGCATTAGAGTCTGACATGGTAAGTATATTAGCCAAACAGGGAGTATAACACAAACTCCCCATTTTGGCGTCATATACGGGTACCATGTCAGACCATAGCAGAATTTAAAGGAATCGGAGGAGGGCGAGCGCCCTAGTGGTTCTCGGGGTTGGCCGTTATGGCTGCTTTTGGCCGCCACAAAGGAGATCCCTTTAGAACCGTCAGCCCTGGTCATGCGGATATCCCTCAAGTAGAAGTTAATGAAGGGTTTTTTCCGAACGCCAGTAGGCTGCCTCCAGGAGATGGCGCACGGGGACAGAGTACTGGAGCGCCGTGGAAGTGGCCAGTGCTCTGACCTCGTGGGCCCTGGGTGATTGGCGGGGAGATCCTTGTGCGCTGAGTGTAGGCCGATCTCACCGTCTTGGAGAGCCACCTAGAGATAGATCCCGCCGAGATGTCTCTAGTATTGTTGCTGTTGAGAGAGATAAGGAGTCGCCTCTGGGAGGTGCGCCTGGGGCGAGTTGCGCTCCCCCGTAGCATCTGAGACACCTAGCAGGGCAAAGGTTAAGGTGTCCCGATTTCTCTCCCTTTCCCAAGATATCCGTCAGGGGGCGGATGACGAGGGAGGGAGAGGGGTGCCAGGTTCCTGATTTTTAGCTAAGAACTCTGGAAGGAACTTGAGGGAAACAGAGCCGTCCCTGTGGGAAGGCGATATCTCTGGGATCACCGCTGAGGGCGTGGATCTCACCTCCGTCGTTCTGGCAGAGGCCAGGGCAAGGAGAAAGGTGGTTTTAAAAGAGAGAAGGTCAAATGGAATCGATGTAATGGGTTCAAAGGGGGGCTTTCTGAGGACGTCGAGAACGATGAAAAGGTCCCAAAGAGGGGTGCGCCTAGGGGACTGGGCTTCCCGTAGAGCAACTCCTCTAGAGACCTCTCTGAGCAGGAAGTCATTGTGAAAAGAAGGGCCCGCCCAGTTGGCGGATGGTGGTACAGATAGCCGATCTGTAGCCCCGGATGGAGCTAGCTGACAGCTTAAGCGAGGAAGATAGGTGTGAGAGGAAATGCCTATCTGGATGTTGGAGGGGCAGTCCTGGGGAACCGAGTTATCTGAGCACCAGGCTACCCATTTCTCCCACCGGTAATTGTAGAGGGACTCGGTGCCGCCTGGAGAGCAGAGGGT
>CM031597.1:86082891-86194961 GCA_018398815.1 Conus ventricosus | reverse complement strand
ATGTTTGTTTAAAGTGTGCAAAAGTTGAAATAGCTGCAGAATGTAGACCTGCTTGTTGTTGTCAGATCGACTAAGCATTTGATGTTGTAATGTATAATTACATTATATAAACTCCATTCACTTGACCAGTTCAGTGTTTCATTAAGCCATTTTGGATAACAGTTAACATCCTTGTCATCAGTATCTTATTTATTTCTTTTAGTATTATCTGTACATATTTATGTACCTGTAAATGTTATGTATTGATTTGGCAAATCATTCAATAAATATTGTGTAAGAGAAACAGAATGACAGATCTTTCAATTGGGGTTTGAAATTGTTTGGTGCTTTGGATGGAATTTAAGGGAAAAAAGGGATTGGGGGGATGAGAATGCAGATGTTGAGATTTTTGTTTTATAGCCACTCATATATTCTTATTGCATGATTTCTAAATTATGCAGAACTGTAGAATTACCTGTACACTACAGGAAGCTTTTCAGACCAAAATGGCAGAGTGGTCAATCATAGAAAAGGAGCACATTTTCACTTGGCCAGTCTAAAAATTAGAAATAGGATTATACAAAAGCATTTGTGAAAGAACAGAGGTTAGGAAGGCGTCTAGGACAGATTACATCACTGGGACGTGTGTGTGTGTGTGTGTGTGTGTGTGTGTGTGTGTGTGTGTGCTGTGCCAGGAGACATAACCTACAGGCTTAAGAGTTGTTTGACTCTGGAGACCCTCATGAAAATGAACAGAACTATAACTGGCACAGTGAGAGGCATAGAAGAGAATAGAACTGTTCATCATTTCATGCAAAGCATATTATTATTAGCAATTTTTTTTGTTTAGAATGGTGTGTGTGTGTGTGTGTGTGTGTGTGTGTGTGTGTGTGTGTGATTGAGTCAATGAGTGTGTATACATGTGTGGGTGTGGGTGTGATTGAGTGTGTATACATGTGTGTGGGTGTGTGCATGTGCAGGGCTCCCAATGACGCACATATGTGCGTCCATGACGCACTATGAGCGAAAAGGACGCACTGACAAAACGTGTAGCGAGTCCTGCGGGACGCACTACAAAATCAGGCAAACCCCAAAACGTGCCGCGGTCAGTGATCAAAGCTGAGCACACCACAAGCTTCGCGCGCGATTGCCTGCCGTCAAATTCAGGACAGCGTGTGCCCGCGAAAGTACAGTTAGCCGAGAAGCTGCGTAAACACTGATAGGCTCGCCTTGTGGCCCACGTCACTGAACGGTTACTCAGTCGACCGGCTGACTTATTCAGACTGTGGCGCCCGCCGCCACTAATTAACCAATTCGATGACTCACAAGTTGTAACAATCGCGTGCACAAGCCTGGGCGAACGAAGCAGAAAGGAAGTTCACGGCTATCGCATCTCGCAAATATGTCGTTGCTTCAGTGGTTGGGCGCTCCTAAAAAACGCAAAGAAACGTCTTCTGAAGATGCTACAGACAGTGAATCGTCGATTCCTAAAGAAATATCTACAGCAACACCACCTAACAAGAAATGTTGTTTTTTTTAAAGAAATGTTTTCAGAGAGAGAGAGAGAGAGAGAGAGAGAGATTCATTTTTTCTGAAATGTTCAGATTATCAAGCCCATAATTAAAAAAGCAAGAAATACTACATTTTCTGTATTGGTTAATTTTGTTCATGGGGACTCTCTATACCCCTCTGGGACCCTCTATAGCATCAGTGAAGGAGTCCCTGGGACCCCCTGTCTGTCAGTACAAATGGTACCCCTGATGTGTGTGTGTATGATTGGGGGTGTGTGTGTGAGACTGTGTGTGTCTGTGTCTGTGTACATGAAACAGAGAGACGCTCAGACAGAGACAGAAAGGGAAGGAACAACGAAATGTTATTTATTGAGTGAAGGGAATAGGCCCAAAGTCAGTGTGTGTTTGTCTTATTTTTACATCCAGCCTTTAAGCAAATAAAAGATATCTGCAAACAGATGAAAGAAAACATTATACAGAACTGCATATATGATGCATCAAAATTCACACTGAATGATCCAGAATATATCTAGAGGAAGAAATATGGGAGGCAGGCATGGAGGAAGGGTTGGAGATTGACTGACTCACGAAGAGAGAAAGAGGGAGAAAGAGAAAGGAGCGGAGAAACGCATGATGAGAGAGAGGTCCCACTCTCAGAGAGAGAGAGAGAGAGAGTGCAATTGCAGTTCTTCAACCAAAAGGGAGAGAGAGAGCATGAGAGAGAGATAGTATGTGTCTGTATTTCACTTGTGTGTGTGTGTGTGTGGGGGGGGGGGGGGGGGTCGAAAAATGGGGAGTTTGTGTTATACTCCCTGTTTGGCTAATATACTTACCATGTCAGACCATAGCATTCAACGGCAGTTAGCCAGCTCTGTCAGGCCGAATTTTATCCGTGGCCAATGCAGTCATAAGACAGTCACGTGACGTCACCCCACTTCCGCCTCCGGAGAAGCCGGTGTCAACTTCTTCTACCTCATTCAGCGAGGCCTGTGTGCAAGGTAACCCCGAGGACCTTTGCGCTAGAGGGGAAGGTAGGGAGGGCATTAGAGTCTGACATGGTAAGTATATTAGCCAAACAGGGAGTATAACACAAACTCCCCATTTTGGCGTCATATACTGTACCATGTCAGACCATAGCAGAATTTAAAGGAATCGGAGGAGGGCGAGCGCCCTAGTGGTTCTCGGGGTTGGCCGTTATGGCTGCATTGGCCCGCCACAAAGGAGATCCCTTTAGAACCGTCAGCCCTGGTCATGCGGATATCCCTCAAGTAGAAGTTATGAAGGGATTTTCCGAACGCCAGTAGGCTGCCTCCAGGAGATGGCGCACGGGGACAGAGTACTGGAGCGCCGTGGAAGTGGCCAGTGCTCTGACACTCGTGGGCCCTGGGTGATTGGGCGGGGAGATCCTTGTGCGCCTGAGTGTAGGCCGATCTCACCGTCTTGGAGAGCCACCTAGAGATAGATCCCGCCGAGATGTCTCTAGTATTGTTGCTGTGAGAGAGATAAGGAGTCGCCTCTGGGAGGTGCGCCTGGGCGAGTGCGCTCCCAGTAGCATCTGAGACACCTAGCAGGGCAAAGGTTAAGGTGTCCCGATTTCTCTCCCTTTCCCAGATATCCGTCAGGGAGCGGATGACGAGGGAGGGAGAGGGGGTGCCAGGTTCCTGATTTTTAGCTAAGAACTCTCTGGAAGGAACTTGAGGGAAACAGAGCCGTCCCTGTGGAAGGCGATATCTCTGGGATCACCGCTGAGGGCGTGGATCTCACTCCGTCGTCTGGCAGAGGCCAGGGCAAGGAGAAAGGTGGTTTTAAAAGAGAGAAGGTCAAATGGAATCGATGTAATGGGTTCAAAGGGGGGCTTTCTGAGGACGTCGAGAACGATGAAAAGGTCCCAAAGAGGGGTGCGCCTAGGGGACTGGGCTTCCCGTAGAGCAACTCCTCTAGAGACCTCTCTGAGCAGGAAGTCATTGTGAAAAGAAGGGCCGCCCAGTTGGCGGATGGTGGTACAGATAGCCGATCTGTAGCCCCGGATGGAGCTAGCTGACAGCTTAAGCGAGGAAGATAGGTGTGAGAGGAAATTGCCTATCTGGATGTTGGAGGGGCAGTCCTGGGGAACCGAGTTTATCTGAGCACCAGGCTACCCATTTCTCCCCGGTAATTGTAGAGGGACTCGGTGCCGGCTCTGCGAGATGCAGAGGCTAAGTCCCTCAATCCCCGAGAGGCTCCCGCCCCGGCTAGGGTGTCCCGGACGGACTGGGGCCTGTCCGCGTGGGGAGAGGATGAAGAATGTTCGCAGTTGGGCTGGCAAAGCAGCCACGCGTGTAGGCGAAGCATCTTGGATTGGAGTGAGGGAGACCCGAAACGGGGTTGTCTCAACATGTCCCACCGAGGGCAGAGCCGTAGAGGTGGGACGTGAGAGAGAGACTTGAGGTCTGGGAACCAAGACTGGGTCGGCCCCACGGGGTTATGAGGATCAGCCTGGGTTTCTCCAGCCTCGCTTTCCTGATCACCTTGTGTAGGATGGGAAAGGGCGGAAAGGCGTACGCCAGTAGGCCCGTCCAGGGCAGAGAGAGCGCATCGACTGCGTAAGCCTGAGGGTCCGGGACGGGGGAACGTACAGGGGCAGGCGGTGGTTGAACCTGGTGGCGAACAGGTCTATCATGGGAACAAACCAATAGTTCCCATACCACAGACAGGGTTGTCTTTGAGGGTCCACTCCGTGTGGAGTAGAGACTTCGACCGACTGAGGGAATCCGCCAGGATGTTGCGGGTTCCTGCTATGTGTCTCGCGCGGAGGGTGATCCCCCGCGCGTGACACCAGCGAAGGAGGGCCTCTGATCTGAGGGAGAGGCTGATGGAGCATGCCCCCCCCCCTTTGTTGACATAAACAAGCTACCGACGTGTTGTCCGTGAGAAGGAGAACATGTCGGTGTGTGACCTTGTGCTGGAAGTGGAGAAGGGCTAGCCTGACCGCTTCAGCTCCAAGATGTTGATGTGAAGGCCGGCAGTCTGTGAGTCCCACTCCCCTGAGGTATGACCGTCCTCCAAGTGGGCCCCCCGCCCAGGTTTGAGGCGTCTGTGTACAGTTCCAGGGGTTGGGTTGGGAGGGCGATGGGGACCCCGGTTGAGAGAGTGCCCGGAGTGAGCCACTCCTCTATCGCCGAAAGAAACCAGTGACCGAGGGGAATGACCTGGTCCCAGCGTCGGAGGTCTGCGACCAACGTCGACGGAACTCCCTCTGAAGTTGGCGTTTGGGGACCCGCCCCAGGGGAATGAGGGGAGACAGGGACTCCATCATTCCTAAGAGGGAGGACAGGTTTCTGGCCGAGGTGTGGGGTGCCTGGGATAGGCGTGAGATGAGGTCCAGTATACGTGTGGACCTCTCCGGGTCGGGGAGACTATCATGGAGATAGTATCGAAACTCATCCCTAGGAAGGCGAACCTCTGGCTGGGAGTGAGTTCGCACTTCTTGGGGTTGGTGACAAACCCAGTGTGGAGCAAAGACTCAGGAGGCGGGTGGTGTGGGCTTGGCACTGGGCCCTGGAGGAGGCCAAGACGAGCCAGTCGTCCAGGTAGACTAGGAGGCGGATGTCCTCCTGCCTGGCTAGGGAAGCCATCTCCTTGACAACCTTCGTGAAGAGGAGGGTGCCAGTGAGAGGCCGAATGGGAGGGCCCTGAACTGGAACACTCGGCCCTGCCAGACGAACCGTAGGAATCGTCTGTGGCCGGGTGAATCAGGATCTGAAAGTACGCGTCTTTCAGGTCTATGGAAGTGGCCCAGTCGAGATGATGGATAGAGTCCCTGATCTGGGTGGGGGTGTCCATCTTGAATTTGACGGGCCTGAGGAACTTGTTGAGGGGGGATAGGTCTAGGATGGGCCTCCATCCTCCTGAGGGTTTTGGAATCACGAAAAGGTGAGAGTAGAAGCCGGGGTTGGGGTGGGACAACCTCTGTGATGGCGCCTTTCAGGAGGAGCTCTTGACCTCCACGTGGAGCGCCTCTGCTTGAGCGGGGGGAGGGTTGGGCGAAGGAGGGGGAGTGTGCATGAGGGGGGGTCGCTCGTGAATCAAGGGAGACGATACCCTCCCGTAGCACCGCCACTACCCAGGGGCTGAGGCCCAGACGTCTCCACTGGTGGGCGTGCCTGGAGAGGCTGCCCGCCAGGGGGGGCGGGGACGTGGGTAGAGGAGAGGGCGAACGGGCGGGTGGGGAGCCGCCGGATCGGAGTCTCCCTCGGGTTGCGGCCCCAGTCATCTCCGGGGTCGAGACTGTTGGCCGAAACGAAAAATTTCGCAGCTGTGCTTTGGGTTTGGGCCTGGGGGGAAGATTGGGACGCTTAGCGGGCCGTGCGGTGTTGGAAGGCGATTGCCTGGGGTAGGGTTTGGGCCTGGGGAAGGACCTATGGGTGGGTCTATCAGGGCGTGGCAGTGGCCTGGGCGCAAAGGATGCCGCCTGCTTGCGTTCCTCGACTGCTTGTGTTATCACGTCAGTCGAGTAATCGCCGAACGAGCGAGTGGTCCTGGCCCGGGACACACCGCAGGGCTGCCTTAAGCGCCGGAGAGAGAGAGGTCCGTGCCAGCACGGCATCTTCGGCCACCAACAAGCAGTTGAAGTGGCTGGTAGCTGCGCTGTCCGCCGCAGCCGAGAGATGATGCGAAATCCTGTTGACCAGGTGTCGCATAAAGGGGGTCGCTAAACAAGCGAGAATCATTCTCCTGGTACGCCTCGGAGTCCATGTCCGAAGGCCCAGGGGCGGCCCCATCGTCCCCCGGCCATAGAGCCTCCAGTTGCTGAAGGAGCATACCTAAGTAGGTATGTCCGGCCGTGGTGTGGAGGATGCCCATCCTGGATGTTCGGTCCCATTCCTTTAAATTCTTAAAAGAAATGGTGCCGACGTAGGGGGGGGCAGGTGGGGGATCAACCGACGGTCGGACTGTGAAATGCCCATCTCCCTGGTTAACCGGGTTGTCGGTGAACAGGGAGGCGACCGAGGGGTTCCTGCGGTCCCCAAGGAGGGTACCGACTTGGGCTGCATTAGGTGCTGAGAGGGGTCCCTGTCCTGGAGGGGGGACGGCCTGCGCACCCATGGCGCGAGTAGCCGGTCCTTCCCAGAGAGAGGTTAGTGACAGGGGGGCGACGATCCTTGGTTTGGACCGCTGGGCCGGGGGGGGCCCGGTGAAGAGGGAGAGGAGAGGACTTCGTACGGCGGGTGCGGCTCCCTCCTAACGAGGTCTGGGCGCCACCGTTCCACCGTTGCGGACATCGTACAATGAGGTGGAGGCTAGGTCCTCCTCATCGTCCGCCTCAGGGAGGTAAAGGTCCTGGCAGGGTTCGGAGCACCCCTCGTCGGAGGACCGTCAAGGGGTACTGCGGTGACTCCCAGGTGGCTCTATGATCGGCGGACGGGACGTCTCCTTGCCGATCGGACAGCGCCGAGGAGGGGGACAAGGTCGACCCAGGCAAGCGTTGCCGGGTGCCACATGCGCCATACAGTTGGTCGTGCTGGGTGTTGGGTTCAGCCACTGGTCTCTCTCGGGGGCATAGAGCCACCGGTCCCCGGGGAGGAAAACGGGCTGTGGCGGCCCTTGGGTGGCGGCAGAAGTTCACCGGGGAGCCGGGTACCTGAGCCACCATTGTGGGGTAAAGAGAGGCAGTGGCCTGTCCCCCGCCACAGGTCCGTGCACTGCGACCTTGCACGTCCTTGGTGGGGGCCTGTGAGGGCCGATCTGCTACGGAGGGAGGATGCGGAAGCCGAGCCTTCCAACCCGCGAGCGTGCAGATTGGTCAGGATGCGGTCCCGTGTCCCCCCCCTGGGATAGTCAGGTTACCCGCGGTCCCGGTGGTAGATCCTCCCCCCGGAGGAGCGGGACAGGTGGACGCTGCCCAAAACGGGGACCCGAAAGGTCTGATCCCCAACGTCGATACCCCTAGGGGAGAAGGTGATGGTCGATTGGGGTGGGTCGACCTTCCTTGTGCGAGCCCACGACCGCGCTGATGGCGCGATTGTGACCGCACGCCCGAATTATGGACACCACCGAGGTCGTGCGTCGGTGGGACCATAACCCTGCGTCCGGAGTCTAAAGCGCTCCTCGGGCTCAGGTGTTGGCTGCACCTGTGCCGGTGGGGCAGAGCGCTGCGAGTGCACGTGTCGATTTCGGGGGGAAAAATGGACCGTGACTCACCAAGGCGAGTGACGGAAGCGATTCCATACCAGACCCGTCACCCGTGCTGGTCCGCGGCTCGGCATGATTCCCCAGGGACCGAGGTTCGCGTGACTCAGCATGATAGAGAGAGAGGTCTCCGAACGCGTTCCGGGGGCGAGAGGGCAAGCTGGCCGATGGAGACGAGGGGGGTGAGGGCGAATTCCGTCGTTTATTCTTAGCTCGGGAAGGCCCTTGAGGGGCGCCTTGCCCTTATACCTCTTGGATATACCTCTCTTCCCGGCTGGTCAAAAGAAAGGCATTTAGAAATGGTGGCCGCTTGCCCATCCCCCTTCGGACGCCGCGATCGTGCGTCCGTCGGTCGGGTAGAAGAGGAAAGGTCACGCGTCCCCTCCGCGGAGCAGTCATCTCTATCTACCCGAACCGAACGTTCATCAATGTGAACGGATTGCTCGGAGACGGAATCGACCCGCCGGTTCTCCGGGAAACTGAGCGAACTCCGAGCAGTGGAGTGGCTCGACCCGGCGGTGTCCTTCACCATGTTGGGCACAGGTGGCAGAGCAAACCCGGAACACACGACCGCAAAGAGGAGACAAGGTGGTCGATCGAGAAAGTAATTAAACTCGATCGCTCGAGTGGTGTCGTGCAAGACCTGGAGAGATCGACCGAAATCTCAAGGACCCGTACACCGCCCGATCGAGAAAATCAAACACACTTAAAGAACCGCGTTCTAAGTGAGATGGATAATGGTCTTTCTCGCGCACAAACCCTAATGAGGAGTCTTGCGACAAAGGGTGACAAACCCGAGGCTCGGAAAATGGTGGGGAAAACACGACCGGCGAGAAAAGAAAGATGGCTGCCGACGACCGGCGAGGAAGTGGCAGTAGAACAAAGGACGACCCGGCGAGCAAATCGCGAGATAACAGGAGCGTGTAGTCCGATAAAGAAGGAGGGATGCGACAGTAGGATGCGACCGTAAAACCCGAGACGGGGTAGGGTGCGATCCGAAAAAATTTTGATAGAAGTGAACCACGTGGCGATGATAAAACACGCACAAGTGTAGCAACGATCGAACAACCCGACGATCGTGAACGCTAAGTCGCGAGAGTATGGGAAAGTGGTAAATGTAGCAATTGCGCTCCCACCAAGAGCCTCACGCGGCAAGAATACTCAGGGTTTAGCGCAAGGCACAACTGAATCAAGTATAGAAACAAAGACACCAGCAATCTTAACACAAAGGCAAGTATAGGCGAGACAGAGCACAAGACTTATCTTGCTTTGACGGCAGGCCGAAGGTGAATGAGGTAGAAGAAGTTGACACCGGCTTCTTCCGGAGGCGGAAGTGGGGGTGACGTCACGTGACTGTCTTATGACTGCATTGGCCACGGATAAAATTCGGCCTGACAGAGCTGGCTAACTGCCGTTGAATGCTATGGTCTGACATGGTACAGTATATGACGCCAAATGCTTTGTGTTGCTTCTGAAGGTCTTGAGCAATATTATGCTCTGAATGCGCCCATGTTGCACAAATTTTAGTCTAATTAAAGAAAGAAAAAAAACTTTCCAGTGGATATGCCCCCTGACTCTCCAGAATGGGTGATCTCATCTGCTGCACTTATTCACATCTTGCCAAAACGTTTTCTTTATTTTTTCATCCTGGATCATTTAAATCCCTTATTAATGAAAAATTTGGAAAAAACAAATGAAATGAAGAAAAGCTTATGAAGAAGAGGTCTCTTGATGTAACCTTATAAATTTTATTAAGAATTGTCATAAAGAACAGGTCTCTTGATGTAACCTTAGAAATTTCACTAAGAATTGTCATGAAGAACAGGTCGCTTGATGTAACCTTATAAATTTCACTAAGAATTGTCATAAAGAACAGGTCTCTTGATGTAACCTTAGAAATTTCACTAAGAATTGTCATAAAGAACAAGGTCGCTTGATGTAACCTTAGAAATTTCACTAAGAATTGTCGTGAAGAACAGGTCGCTTGATGTAACCTTAGAAATTTCACTAAGAATTGTCGTGAAGAACAGGTCGCTTGATGTAACCTTAGAAAATTCATTAAGAATTGTCATAAAGAACATGTCGCTTGATGTAACCTTAGAAATTTCACTAAGAATTGTCATAAAGAAAGGTCGCTTGATGTTTTCCTTCAGGAGAATTTTTTTTTGGGGGGGGTGGGGGGTGGGACTGTTTGTATGATAATTTCTGATTTGTGTTCTTTCTGTTGTGATCTACCTCAGTAGCTGTTAGGAAATCTCTTATCCTCTATCCAAACAAATTACCACTGACATTATGAGTAGACAATTTTTCACAGGTTACCCGCACACATCATGCACAGGCACTTACACCACACACACACACACACACATGCACACACGCACATATTCTTTCATTGTCTTGCACAGATTCTCAGAGTAGCAGACTAACAGTGTGCACATGTAACCTCTATAACATTATCAGTCAAACAGTTTAGGCCGTTAACCAGGAGGACACTGACAATGAAATGATTCTTACTTAACAAGTTAAACAATGTACTGGATGATCTCGGGCACTTAAGATTTGTTATGACCCATTAATATGAAAATGATTTGTTCTGGTAACCCCCATGAAATGACCTGAAGTGTCTTGAACCATGCTTAAACTTTTGCTTAACTAGTGAAAAGCATTTTTAGTGTAACCATATTCCTTCCAGTAAATCCCATCTAAATCCGCAAGCTGCTCCACAATGTTTGAACTTTTGCCCAACCGTTTGAAAAGTGGATGCAGTCTACTGTCTAGATCTATTCTATGTTAGTGTATCTAGCCTCTGTGAAGCAACATTGGGGGAGAATTTAATTAGTAGCTGAACACTTTTTGGACAGGGTCTTGGAATGGAAGTGAACTGCATCTTACTTTCTGATTGATTAATGCTTCAGTTAGAAAATATGTTTGAGAAGGATAGAGATTGGGATAGAGGTAGGATTAACAAAGTGGGTGTGTGTTGGAGACTAGGGCGGAATTGTTTTACTCTTGCCATAATTTCAATAACACAAGAGTTATCAGTTGGTATGGCAGTTCTAGTCAGTGAGTCACTAGTGTATTTCAATTTCAGGCCAATTCAAGACTTTTTTTTTCTTTTTTAAGAAATTGCATTATGTATAGTTCTAGAATCTCCCATATTTTAGGAATAATTATGAACAACTTCAGAATGTAGATCTAGAGTGTATATCCTTTTTGTTTTTGTTTTTTAATGTTTTTATCATTCTGTGCAGAGACCTCGATGATTCAGATGTTGAGATCCTGTCTGTGAAAAAACCCAGACATGGAAACCCAGGTTCCAGTTCTGGCAGTAAGTAAATTTTTTGAGTGATGAGTTGTGTTTATACGGTATGTCCCTCTATGTCTGCTTCTTTGCTTTCCTGTTATGTCCCTCTATGTCTGCTTCTTTGCTTTCCTGTTGAGTCTGTATGTAACTGATATTGTTTTGCCAAATCATTTTAGCTTGATGCCCTCTTCTCTTTGGTGTTTCAGTGCCAGAGTTTATTTGCATGGTGATGTGCACATGTCTATTCAACTTGTCTTTCTTTGTCTCTTTGATATCTCACATTGTCTGTCTCGCTCTCTCACCCGCACCTGTCTCTCCCCTCTCACCTCTAATTACTGTGAACTTGCCTTTTTTTCCTTCATGTTGAGGGCAAGATAAATTAATGGAAAGAGCTTGTTTTTGTGCTTCAGTTGTTTTCCATTGTTGAAAATGTTCTCTCTAATGTTTTAGCCTTTGAATTTACGACTTTCTGAATACTTTAACTCCTAGGTTTGCTGGTTCATTGCTCACACTTATTGATTTGATGAATTGGTTGTTTAATTAAGGTAAATGGATTGCTGTTTTTTCCAACATGCAAAAATGTATCATTATATATATTATTTTAATTTATTTTCAGAGTTCATTTAATCTTTTAAATTTCACTTGCTTACTGTTGCAGTATTTTCATTCCTGACTATACCAATGAGCAAAATGTCGGACTGGGTGAAGAAGAAAACGGTGCGACAGGACCATGTGTTTGTTCAGCCAGTCCCAAAGAAGAATGCACTTGGCAGGGAGCTGGAGATCAGCATGAACAATGGCATGCCAGCAACAGTGTACATTTGCCGACCACCAATGGCTCTAGCCTGACTCATGTACAGGTGCTGATCATGACATTTCTGTGAAGTATTTTGAAGTTTAGCCAGGGTGATCGTTTACAGGCCCCCCCCCCCCCCCCCCCCCCCCCCACCTCCCTCACCCCCACCCCCACCGCCCCACCCCCACCCCCAGAAAAAAGAAAAAAGAAAAAAATAGGAGCAAGGAAGTGAGGTCAAACAAGTTCAAACCAACAAATGCCTGAAAACAGCAATGGACTTCTTCATAAATACATGTATTTGGGAACAGTTGTGTTCTCATTTGGATCAAATTGGCAGAAAACCAGTTTTTGTTGTTCAGTTTGATGAAAATCAGCTCACTACTCTCACACTAGATGTCATTAGTGTCCATCGCGCTAACACAGGGATGGATCTTATGGGGGACAAAAAGTGCTTGGCTCTTATGATACTGCTTGCTGATAGTAAATGGTAGAGCTCCACAAGGCATTTTTGAAATGAAAGGTCATTGCCGTCCTTTACATAACTTCTGTATAGAGCTTTGTACAATATATTACACAATGAATTTGGAGTGTTTGAAGACTCTGTAATGTGTAGTGTCATGATAAACACATTTTTTCAAGTTTGAGTGTCCCCTTCCACCCTTTCTTCTGTGGCCATTTGGCAATTTCTGTCTACCCTTGCTTTTTATTATCAGTTCAAATTTCTGCTGGTGTGTGATTTGGGTACAATGAATAGAATATATATAGTGTCACTGTCTTAATAACATGGCCATGTTTCAGGGTATGGGTTTTGTTGGTTTTAGATGTGCAGTGTGTATGTGTATGTATTTGTATTTCTCTGTGTGTGTGTGTGTGTGTGTATGTGTGTGTGTGTGTGTGTGTATGTGTGTGTGTGTGTGTGTGTGTTTAAGGTTGAAAGCGAGTCCAATACATACTCGCATATGAATTTTTCAGAACATAGCCATATCTGTAGAATGTAGGTTTATGGTAACATGCTGATGTACACTTTGCAGAATACGAGCAGACTATCAAGACTTCCTATCCATACCCAGAATGGTGCACATGAAAATGGTAAAGTCATCGGTGATTTTCTTGTCAGGGTTTGTGTATAGTATGTTAGAAATACTTTATAAATGGCATTGATACAGTAGAATGATAAAGTGGAAAGAAGTAAAAATGAAACAAAAACAGTATACCAACAATAAGACATTGCCTGTATCTTGTTCTTAACACTGTCAGTCCCACCTTAACAGTAAATAATTCTTTTGTGCATGTGGGAATCCTTACTTGTTTTTGTCATGAGCATAGGGCTTTGCATCTTTGTCTGATTTTTAGACTTAAACAAATATTAAGCAACGGTGTTCATAAAGTACACAGTTTATGTGAGGTTTCGTAGTCTAGAGAGAGATGTTTGTTTCATTATTTGTAGAAATAGAGAAATAACCATGCTGATTATTTTTAACATTTTAATCCCCTGATGGAGGTTATGATTGTTACCAGTGCAGATAATAGATTATATTATCAAATGTTTGAGTAGGTGTGCATCTCAGCTGGTGCTTTTGTTGTGTTTAGGTTCATACAGTGCGATACTTTCTCGCATTTTTGCACGTTATGTCTGCATTCATATTCTACTGTGGGTGGGGAAAGGAGAAGGCTGTGATGTTGTGTGTTCACACTCTACTTTTAGATGAGGAAAGGGAAGGCAGGGGGGGAAGTACTTCTGCATAGTGCTTGATGTTTTGGGGAGATGGAGTTGTCTTGGATGAGGTGTTTCACACCAGGAAAAGACAGATGTTCATACAGAGGACCTTGATTCATGCCAGTTCTGAAAGGAACAGAAGCATTCATTGTGTGTACTTTTTTTGCGCCAGGAATGAACGGCGACGTTCACATAGTGGACTTCCAACCAGGCACATCCAGACCGTCCTCTCGCCGCTCCTCCAGCTCCTCGATCAGACAGGGACGAGGACGACGCACCACTGTGGAGCAGGTTGGTGTCTGGAGAGCAACTCCAACCACAGCATAGGACAACTTAAACCGCTTGAAGTGAACCTCTTCTTTGGAACACATACAGTATTAGTTTACATAGTTTTATGTGATGATTAAGACAGTTGGAATACAATCTGTTATTTGGAGAAGGGGGCCCCTTTTGAGATCTCTCAGTTAAGAATTTTCCGGGAAAATGACTAGTGGTGGAAAACAGGTGCATTTCCATTTTCGGTTAAAAAACAGTCACTTTGCAAAGATTTACAGAGGATCGAGGTTGAGGGAGTTGAGAGGGGGAAAAGAACATAAAAGTAAGGAAATTTATGAGGTAGAGAACTCAAAAACAATGTTACATTTTTAAATTAGTAGTGAAACAAACCTTGATCTTTAGAAGCATGAAAAAATGTCTACATTTAAAATCAATTTGTCTGAATTGTGGCTTCCAGCTGTATTCACTTGGTGCAAAAAAATGGGCACAAAAACTGGTTAGCAGTTGAAGTACTTTTGTCTTTTCTAATGCTGTCCCATGTCAATGAAAATTATGCAAAAGCAAAAGGTAATTATATACCAGCCAACAAGGTGATGTGGTTGTAATTGCAGACCCATAGCTGGGAGATCGAGGATTCAGTCCCCATCAGAGATATTTGTTTGCGAGATTTGTCTTTCCCGACCAGATCTTACCCAGAGTTGATTTTGTTATGGGTTCAATTGGAAGACTTGGACCGGACAGTCAAGTTTTATCCATCTATTGGATGAAACTCTGAGAGTATTATTCAGATTTTCTTGACAAACACTTCAGGTATCTGTATCTCTCAGGCCTGGATATCGTATGAAAGTAAGCTGAGTATGGCCCTATCAAGCAGTCTCAGCCCAGAATGGAAATCCACTGCATCATTGTCTTCATCATCATCCTCATTGTTGAGAATAAGAAAAAGATATGCATTAAATTCTGTTGCCTTTCTTACTCTGCTCTAATAGTGACTTCGATTACAATTACAGACATGCCTACCGTACCGGAATAGCCGTATTTGTTACGGAAAAACATAAAAATCGAGGTTTGTTCCGGACGTTACGGTCAGGGATCGCGTGTTCCGGAAAAACAAAAAAACAAAAAAACCAAAAAACGAAATCAAACGAGTGGACAATTTTTCACAGAGGGACAAACCGGATGACGGTTAGGACGATTGAATTGAAGCGCAGTGCGCATGCTCACACTGCCATATCGGTCGACGAAACGTACCGAACGGAGCCGAGATTCAGACAAAGCGCGCTCGACTATCAAACATGGCTAGCATGAAGACTGCGAAGCGAGTGTGCGAGACAGATGATGATGAACCTCAAAATGGACCCCAGCGGCAGCCACGAAAAAAACAAGATCGCCGTCGGCAAACCTTTCGTAAACAATACAGTGAGAGGTGGTCATGTTTACAAGAAGGACGGAAAGGGGAAAACTTTTGCTGGTGCACGGTTTGCCAGTGCGAGTTCTCCATCGCGCATGGCGGCCAAGATGACTGTCGTCGACATGTCGAATCCAAAAAACACAAGGACTTTGAGATATCTTGTGGTCACACTCGCAAGATTTCTGGATTTTTCACCAGTTCGTCGACCAGCAAAGCAGAATCAACAGATGAAGTGATTCGTGCCGAAGTTATGCTCGTCGACCTTGTTGCTGAACTGAATCTGCCTTTCACCGTTTTGGATACTTTTACAAAAGCGTTCAAACTGATGTTTAAAGACTCTGATGTGGCAAAGAAGTTTCAGTGTGGCAGGAGTAAGGGGACAGCCATTATAAAAGAAATAGCGGCGAAAACAATAGAAGACCTCGGACTATGCAGACCTGAAGAGTGCCTACTACAGGTCTCTGAAGTCTGCACAGTGAAAACCATGCATGACATGCAATGTACATAGTGTAGCCTAAATAAAGGTAAGTTGTTTTTTCTGCCTGAAAGAGAGGGGTTTTGCAGAATTGTTATGGTGTTTGTGTGTGTGAATGTGTGTGTGTGTGAACCTACACACGCGCGGTTGTGTCCACAAAAGGAAGGTTGAGGTGTTCCTGAAAATTTTTGAATTTTCAATTTGTTCCTGATTTTTATAACATCTGTTCCTGATAGTAAGATTTTGGGGTAGGCATGTCTGCAATTACCTCTCCATCTCTGTGCCCTTGGTCAGGTTCTGTCAGGGTCACCATCATCAAGAAATTCATGGGGACTGTCATTGGACAGACATGGTTGCTTCCTCTGGAGGGAGAGCTTACTCATGCTGGTTCCACACCTAGATAATTATTGTCGTTAGTAAAGGTCATTAGTGAAACAAACATTGATCCTCATCTTTTTCCTTTTCGAAAATCTTACTGGATCAAAGGTTTGTTTCAAAGATCAAAGTTTGTTTCACTACTACTGTGTGGCATCCTGTGTATGTTGGATCAGAACAGGCAGCACTGAACACCACTGAAGCGGCGCAGCAACATTGCAGTGTCTCGTCTGATGGGTTGCCTCACAATGAATTGACAGTGACTGCTTGTTGATTGCCAGTACTGTGGCTATGGTGGAACGGGCCAGGCTGTGGCCATGGGTGGGGCCAGATTAACGGCTAGGATGCAGTGCCATTGAGGTGACAATGACAGTGAGACAGCAGAAAAAAGAAAAAAAGACAATTACTTAGATTGTTTTTAATGAATATTACGCTGGACACCAAAACAGGAAGAATGTCATACAAAAGAGATTTTTGTCTCAAACTCTTCTCTGTTATAATTTAAAGGCACAGTTTTATCATATTTAGTATACAGATTATCAGATTTAGTATCATACAAATGCCTCAGGTTCTCCGTAATAAAATTTTGTCCATTTTGTGCAGAATTCCTTCTATTAAATGGGCAAGTACAGTACATGTTGTAATATCTTGCTGCACTATCAAAAATACCACCCATGGCCTTTGGAACAATGCGTTTGGGCGGATGCATCGGCTGTTAAGATAGTTTTGTTTCTGCTTCCTTTGTTATTTTCCAGTAAGATTTTCGAAAAGGAAAAAGATGAGGAAAGTTTGTACTTGCTGTGCTGTGAAATCCCTGGCAAACTCAATGAATATGTTAAATTGTGTTTGCAGTGTTTTCAGCTGAAGGAGAAAGAGGATTATCGCAAACTCCTGCAGCAGTACACCACCATCGATCTGGGCTATGACGCAGTCAGAAGGCAGACAGACACTCTCCTTGGCTCTTCCCTACATAAATGTAACACCCAGAGGTAAGTGAAAGACTCTTGTCTGTCTCAGGGTTTAGTGTTTGGTATGAAAATAAGGAAATACTTGTTATAGTGCAAAAAATGTTCAGGGTGCTGTGTGATCTGGGCAGAGAAATAACACTGACCAACTCTGCAGTTGTGCCAAAAAGAATTAAAAAACATGTTGGGCAGACTCAGTGTATGGTTCTGGTTCCTGTGTTGTGACCTGAAAATTTCCAGGAATGGTAGGGATTGGATATACTGTGTACAGACTGACTCACTCAACACAGCAGCTGAGCATACATATCCTTTGCTGGGTAAATTTAACACATGAGAGAGAGCGCTTGTCAGCTGCAGGCATTTTTTGAATGTGTGATGAGTCACTAGAGACTTGCATTAGTTTCGTTTTTCGCTTGCAGATTTTTGCAGCCAGACATGGTGTTTTCTGAGCAATAGGTCAGGCTGTTTGAAAATTATGGATAGAAGTCTGCTTGGTCCATTGATCTGACTGGCTAAAGGTCTGAGCTGTTCTGATCAGTGTCCTACATTATCTGCTGAAGCCATAATGCTCGTGTGAGCATACTGACGGCTTTTTCAGAATCAATGTTTGCCCATCTTCTGATAGTTTCGTGTTAGAACTTTTACCCTCACTGTCAGCCACTTTGTCATTTTAGCTTCCTTTACTATGGTCTGCTTTTTTTTTTTTTTTTTGCTTTTGGGGCCCATTCACCTGTTTTTGTTCCTGAAAGATTTAAAACATATTCTGTTTCAATTCATAACATGCAAGTCACGCTTTTTTAGTTTTGTGACTTGGTGATGAGATATGAGGGCTAGTCTTGTATTTGGAGATTGCAGGCTCTAGTTTTTTCATGAACTTTTACTTAGGGATTTCTTAAGGATGGAAGAAAAAAAAAGTACTTTATGTCTTATTGAAATTTGATGACCGGGGAAATGTTGAAATTGAGAAATCTGTGTACCATTAGTTCAGCACTTCTCAGTCCTCACCAATATCATTTTCTCTACCCTGAACAAAGGTGCTATGTAAATTTATTTTTCCATAATGCAGGAGGCCTGGGCTGGCTGTGCTGTCGTCACCAACATTATCATCATTTCCATCCAGTGACAGCTTCAGCAACAGGCCAGAGGGTGTCCCACCAATGACTCGTTTGCGAGTACACCCCAGTCGCTACAATCAGCCCCCTCTACTCCCCTCTGACAGAGTGCATGAGCTGTCTACAGTGACGACATTGTTGGATGGAAAAAGCTCTAACAGACTGAGACAACCGGGGCGGAGTCAGCAGGCACGCAGCCTACCTGCCCGTCGCAGATCACAGTCCGGAAAATCATATCAGGATGAAGGTTTTACCTCGTTCTACTTTTCCTTACTTTTGTGTTAACATGTGTGCCAGTATTTTGCTTTTGATTGTTTGGACTCTGTTTTTGTTCGTAGGTTTGTTGCTTTCTTGTTCCTTTTCTCCTAAATCTTTTCAGTCTAATGTAATAGAAGATAGTGTTTGATTAGTTTAGGGTTTACATGTGTGCAGTTTTTAGTGTCTGATTTAGAATAACATGCTTTGTTGAGCTTCAGTATGATGTATTGAGCTATAAAATGCTATACTGTTACAATCTTAATAATATGATTGCATTGCTGTAACGGTATGATTCAAGAAATGACCTTTTTTTTCATCACATGAGTTTTACTGAAAACAAACTGAAGTGGTGGACAGACCTGTGCACCCCCCGTATTTCTCCGTATTTAGTACGGATTTAAGCTGGGGATACGGAAATACTGATAGTGCGCTCAAAATACGGATTTACTTGCCACCGAAATACGGTATCGGCTGCTACGATCTCCGCCGCAAAAATTGAGAGTTTGCACAGTCACGTTAGCGGTGAAACTAAGGGACATAATCAGGCGCGGAGAATGCAATTCCGTTGTCAGGTGAACGAAAGTTTTTTGCAAAGTCGTTGGTCTCGCCTGCCGTTAGATGATAATAATATCATATGAGCAGACTATACATTGAGGGCAAACGAAGTTATCTTGTGTACATTTACATTGGCAATGTCACTCGACTTTGTCATGAAATGCTCAACTGCGGCCTAGCTCCGTATCTCGTACCGCGTGCGTTCAAACATGGCGGATGACGAAGCGTCTACAAGTGTCGGTGGAGATTGTTGCTGCGGCAAACGGCGTAGAGATGACAGTTCACCGGCAGTCTGTGGTTCGGGGGAAAAAAAAAGTTCAGCTGTTCAAGCCAGCGTATGCTAAAACTTTCCCGTGTGTCAAAGCATCGTCGAAAGGCGAAGAGTATGCCTACTGCACTGTGTGCGGGAAAGACTTTTCGATAGCTCACGCTGGCGCCAATAACATTTCAAGACATGTTGCCTCGGACAAACATGAACAGATTTTAAAGGCAAAAAGCGCAAGTAATATTAGCAGCTTCTTCTCTTTCTCTAAACCTACGAGTAATGACACTTCTTTGGCAGTTACTCGAGCCGAAGTGATGATGGTGGAAATGATCGCACATCACAACTTGCCACTGCTCGTTGTGAAGGCACAGCCTGGGCAGCTGTTTGAACATGAACACCCATCCAAGATGCTACACAAACTCAGGAGTGCTTACTATGAGGCAAATAAGTGACTTGCTGTGAACATAATAGACTTGTACCAAAACACTTTTTTTTTTACAAACTTAACTTCTGTTGATTATTTTCGGATGTGTCAGAAGATTCTGCATCGTGATCACATTGTACTGGGACGATTTATGACAAAGGAGTGACTGTGGCAATTCACATGTGTTTCTTTTTCACTTTGTTTTATATGTGTCTTGGAAACATTCAGAATACTGAAAGCTCACCCAAAATACTGAAAATCATTTGCTTGGATACTGGGGTTTCTTGCTGGGGGTGCACAGGTCTGGGTGGAAGTGTCATTGGCTATCATTCAATAGCATTTTGTTTTGTTTTTATGAAGCATGATCAACTTAAACTGTTCAACGCCAGTTTCTATATGTATTTTTCCATTGTTTTCCCCTATCTTGTGATAAAAATGTCACCATACATCATGATGAAGTAGTGGCAACAGCTTAGAGTGAAGATTTGAACAAAGAGTGCTTGCATACCAGCAGGGCAGTGTCTCCTCAGGTAGGTTGCCTCATGATACCCAATATTGATAGCTCCTTGTGGACTGCAGATTATAGGACGGCGACAGAGTGTGCCCAGATGTGACTATATTTGAAAAGCTGAAATGACTGGCAGAGATGTGACTATATTTGAGAAACTGAAATGACAGGCTGGTGAGGAATGCCCATGTACTTCCTTTTCATAGATTTTGATATGTTTTTGACAGTGGTGATGTGCTGAAGTTTGAACTTTGTGGCTTCAGCAGGACACTGAATTATTTTTTGATGCACACGCGAGCTTCAACTCAAGGGAAACTACTCAGGCCATAGGCTCAGCTGTTGAACTAAATGTGCAGGTCTTGTCATGGACCAAAAAAGGTGTAGGTTTTTTTTGTTCTTCTCTCTGACATTGTTGCTTTGAGACAGGTAAGAGTTCACTCATTCTCCAAACTAAATTGCAAAATAGGTACAGTTCTGAATTAGAGACAATAGAACTTTGGATATGTGAAGGATCTGTCTTTGATTCAGCCGTAGCAGAATGCTGGCCATAATGTTTAGCTTTAAAACTCTTTAACATTTTCATACGTTGTTCCTAAATATTTGTAGATTTTTGTCTTGGATGTGTTTGACAGAAAAACAGCAGGTAGATGCATCACCTCAACTGGCAGATACCGAACCTGAAGTGATCATAGTGGAGGATTCAAATGGCAGGTAATTAATTGACAAAGATCACGAACAACCAAGATAGTGCACTCTAAAACAACCTGTATGGAGTTTAAAGTTGTGTTAACAGCTCCACTGCATGCTGCAAGTATTAACACAGTAGGTGGCATGCTGGTTCATTAGTGCTATGTGTGTGTGTGTGTGTGTGCTTACAATAGATAGCCAGTCAGAATGTACTCATTCATTGCTACATGACTGTTCACAACAGACTTTCAAAAGATATCCCAGTGCAAACTATCAATGGATCCACAAACTCAGAATTGGTTGTAGATATCTCACCATTTTCATGCATTATGATATGATATGTGCAATGATAGAACACACTTTCATTTATTAGTTTGAGAAGAAAACTGCATTATTTTGTGAGTGAATTGCAAAACAGTAGCATAGCTGCTGTCATTCCTTAATTTTTCTTGAATGTCCTTAAGTCAGAAATTATTCCTGAAATCCCAAGTTATGGGAAGAAATCCAGAATTTCAAAAATGTGTGAAAACTGAGGTGTAAGGAGTCACTTTTGAATTGGGATGATAAAGCATTGCATGATAAACCTCAAGCCATGTTATGTGGATGTTGCCAGTTGTATGTATGGAAAATGCATTTTCTTGTTCAACCCTTCAATTGTTAAAAGGGGGTTAGAAAAAAGTATCAACACCAAGTGGGGATAAGGTAAGTATGAGGAAAAGGATCGTAAGGATAAAAAGTATCTGGTTGGAAGATGATATGTTCCTAAAATATGGAAACTGTTATGTCATATGTGATTATGACACACAGCCAGTATTAACAGTGAACAGACTTCATGATAGCATCGTGAAGCAACTAACTTGGATTTGTTTTATATCCATCAAAGAAAATGTGATTGATTGATGTACATCATTTTTTGTTTTGTTTTGCATTAACAATATAGAAAGATTAGTGTGTCAAAATATAGTTACTTTGCTATTAAAGTTATTTGGAAAAATGAGTATAGTGAAATAAAATCAACTGTCCTGTGAATGTGATGTGACTGTAGTATTATTGGTATAGAGTAAAGGCTCTTTGGGTGTACAGTATGCTAGTGGTGTTGATTGTAGAAGAAAAACTTTGTAATGTTAAAGCATAAAATATTTGGAAAGGGGGATGGTTATTATGAAGAATTTGTAAACTGTTTTTATATTGTTCAGAACTGTATATATTGCAATAATCATTCTTGTTCATGTTAAATGAAATTTAAATGATCCACTGACTTTGCTCTATCAGTTAATTAGCCAATAATTGCTTTATTTCATTTTAATTGTTTGTGTGTGTTTCAGCACAGACAGGCAGTCACCTGTTTTGAATTTTAAATCGTCAGTGTACCTGGATGAGGACTGGATCGAAAGACTGTGAGTTGGCTCATTGTCTCTAATTTTTTTTTTTAATAAAAGTGTGTTGTGATTTTCCTTCGTAATGCAGGCTTGAAAGTGGTGAATAACTTACTCCCCATGACAAGTTAGAACAGAATTTGGTGCATGAAAATAAAATCCCCTTCACCCAAGGTGGGTGCATAGCGTAATATGGAAAGGTGTACATCTCTGGGCAGCGTGGTCTTGCAAGCTGTCCTGTCTGACTCTGCTTTATTGTTCATTGTGAATTTGTTTAAAATGTGAGATCAGTTTGAATTAAACTTTAGAAAGTTGAGGACTTGAAAAAAAAAAATCACCTTGGAAAATTTTAAAAACTAAATCTCTTCAAATTTTGTTTAAAAATCTAGGTAGCAGATGTCATTAGCTGTGCATGTGTCTATTCTTGTGCTAGTCATCACTGTAGTTACTTACCTTTAATTTGAAAATCCAGAATCAGTGTGTAAACTTGAAGTTCTTGGTCTTCTCACACACTTCCACTGAAGTCTGAAGTGAGTGCAAGGGCACCCCATACAGTCTAAACTGTCCCTTTAGCCATTGTTATTGATTCAGCGATTCTTGAGGTACCAAATTGTCTGCAACTGTAGTGAGTAGACAGTCACCTATCACTCTAATTCATAGTCACTTTCGACCCAAGTTGAAAAAAGTTGAAGCACTTTGCAAATGGCAGCCATTTTTTCAACCATGGCTATCTTATGTGTATCTTATCGCTCAAAGATTCCCAAACACCTAGCATGGGTACACAATGAAGGGTTACCCATGATGGGCAGAATGGGGCAGATTGATAATCAAATGAAGTATGGTGGACAGGTTGTCAAGTGAACAGTAGTTACAAGATAATCAAATGAAGTATGGTGGACAGGTTATCAAGTGAACAGTAGTTACAAGATTAACAGTGCAATTATAAGTTGATGTTAGTAAAGAATTCTTTTTGTCTATCCAATGTTCATATTGTTTTGAGTGGTTATTTTGGGTGTTTTTTTTTAACATCACCAGCCAAAGGTTGTTAGTAGGTAAAAGTACTGACTTGCAGGCTGCTCCAATCACTCCAGAAGCTGTTGGGCACTTGATGGTGATCTTTTCTCCGTAACAACCCACATCACCCTGTACACACATTACATTAAACAGCTGCATTTTTTTAACCTTGCATTCTGCCATGACATATCTGTTTCTCTAGAGCCATTTCATTCCGAGTGTTTGGTTTTCTCTTTGAATTTCTGAAAAGCTTGAATAGCAAAATTTGAGTCATAAGTTATGATTTTCATTAAAGATCTCTCTCTCTCTCTCTCTCTCTCTCTCTCTCTCTCTCTCTCTCTCACTGTTATATTCATTGGATATATTTTGATTTTGAACAGAAACAGCAGATATGCCTCAGCAGAAAAAGAAAGGCAGCGGCTCATCAAAGAAGCTGAAGAGAAAAAGAAGCTGCTAGAAGAAAGGGTATGTAACAGCACTCTTGTTGAAGAGGATATTGCAAATCAGTAACTGCTGCTCTGATGAATTGAAGTTGATAATTCAAGGAGAAAAAAAAACGGGGCCAAAGGAAGGAAGAGAGGAAAAGATCTGAATTTTAAGAAACCAAACAATAAATACAGGAGAAAGGAGTGGAGGGGGTTAATGGATAGGTTGGTAAATTAATGGATAATGGGTGGAATTTTTTTTTTTTACCAGAAGCAGTCAAAATACTGGATTTCTTTACCAACCATGGATACCCTGATACTGCCCTCAGCCTCACTGCAGCTGTGTCCAAGATATACTGTCCTAGAAGCACAGCCACCATAGGAAATAAACAGGCTTACTGCCTGCCTCACTTTCATCCTCACCCCCTCCCCATCTCCAGGATCCCCTTATTTAGTGGGCACTTGGTAGAAAACTACATACCTAAGTTTCAGACTAAGCTCACGATTGCTTTCAGATGTGACAAACAACTGCAAGACAAACTTGCTCGTTCCAGACTCATCAAAACTGCCACAACAGCACCACCCTTATATGCTCAAAAACTTCCTGCAGAGCTTGTCTTGTCCCCACAGTGGACATTGTCCTATATGGTGGCAAGGGTTCAGTCAAAACCAAACGCACGTTCTCATACCAGGGTTGCAAACACTGCTTATGCCATCCA
This sequence comes from Conus ventricosus, assembly GCA_018398815.1. Lineage (NCBI taxonomy): Eukaryota > Metazoa > Mollusca > Gastropoda > Neogastropoda > Conidae > Conus > Conus ventricosus. Next base: position 86,170,641 of record CM031597.1, on the reverse strand, counting down.
TTGCACCACACACAGTTGCTGAAAACTTATAACGCCCAAGGCAGGAAGCTCCTCTCATTGCCATACTTGGTAACCTTAGTACACTTAGTTGCCAACACCCCCAAAACAGCATGTCTGTTCATTCGTCAGTACTCGCACACGTGCGCTTACACGCACATATGTGTGTTGGCCCACTGACGTGGATCGCAAGTAGGGATCGGTCACTAGGGGTACATACATTATCTGTGTAATTTATAATATTGTCCTGAACTTTTCACAGTAGGTTATTACTGAAGACACTTTATTAAAAACAACCCTGAGCACATTTATATTCAAATTATATGCCTTTGTGAAGCATATGGCGTAAGGTGGACTTCCAGGAAATGGGGATGGTCCACAGGTAATGGATCTGATTTCATATGCCAGTTGAATTATTGAAATTTGGTTATATGAGCAAAGTGATCATCAGAAATCGTTGTTGGGTCATGTCACATGAAGTGGACATCCAGACAACAGGATGGTCCATAAATCATGGGTCTGATTTCATGCAGTTGTTCAGATGGGGTGGCAAATACAAAGGTGCACATATACTCAAGATTGAATGCATGTGCATGCATATACACTTGCACACACCAAGGTATGCATATACATACTTGCACACATGCAAGGCAATTCTTTGCATCTTGGTTTCCCTTACCTTCACTCCCATGGTGTAATGCTTCCCTCCCCTCCCCTATTTCCTTATGTTATTCATTTATCATAGATTGATCATCACCTCCACCACTCCTCGCTTAATTCATTTCCCACAATCCCAACCCTCCTTGTCCATCAATTTTTCCTTTTTTTCTGTAATGTTCTCTTTTTTTAATGAAACAAAATCAGTCTCTCTGTGAACTCCCTCCTTTCTCTTTTTTTTTTTTTCTGCTTTGATTAGTTTATGTATTGTTAAATTTTCTTTTTTGATTTACTTAATATTGACATTTTTACTATACTTAGTTCTATTTTTCTTTTATTGAATAACTGACTCATAAGTGACTTCTCCTTCCCTTTTTTCTCTGTTTATACATTTTTGTTATTCCTTCACTTCTAACCAAGCCAAGAGAACATAACTCCATCTATCGGGCAACTTTGTCTGACCAGTCATTTTTTTGTTAGTCTTTGCTTTTTTCTTGTCTCTTTTATTTGTTTGCCTCGCCTGTGAAGAGAAAGACATCAAAACTGTGTTGTGATTAATTCATTCCATTATTTCGGTGGTCTAATAAATTGGTGTTTATTCTCTTTTTGCAGACAGTTATCTTTTCTTGAAAAAAAATATGTAGTAACACAGCTTACTAATAACCATCTTCATCATTTATGCATTGCTTAATTTTAGTTGTTGTTTTTTTTTTCTTTCAACAGCGAGAAGAAAGACTGGGCAGTCTAGATAAGAGGGTAAGTAACTTGACTTCCATCAAGTCCGTCAATCTAACAGAACTTTTCGCTGTGTCATGTGAGCTCCTATTCTTGTCAAAGATCAGACACAGACTTTGTACTCGAGGTAGAATAATATTGTGGCATATTTATTGTTATGAATAACATAGCAATGAGAAAAATCTGCACAAATAAAAGCATTAAAGGACTAAGAACAGGGTTCGTACGCCCCCTTATTTTCTTGAAAAGTGCTTGAGATTTGACATGACCATTTCAAGGCCTGGAAAAGTACTTAAAAATAAGCTGAAGGCCTAACCCCCCTGGAAAAGTCCTTGAAATTTCAAAATCGGTCACAATCTGTCCTCTCAAAGCAAGGAAGTGACTGTCGCTCAAGAAAATGTTTTTTATACGAAATAAATCACAATCTCTGTCACTCCATGTGGCTTCGTGATCGCCGATCCCGTGGCAACCGACAACAGCCTAGCTGAAGCAGAAGGGAAGTAACTCGTCAGTGACTAGTGTTTGACTTACTATAGACGTAAGTGTAGAAGCCAACAGAGTTCTTTCCCTTTGGTTACCATCGGGGTTGTGTCGACGGTCGATTGTTTGCGCCAAATAGTGCTACTGAGCCTGCAAGATGGGGAAAGGAGACTGCGTTTTCAATGATATGTGGGCAGAAAAAGATGCTTTCAAAGGTTGGTTAGCTCGTGGAGAAAACGAACACTCAGCAAGGTGCACATTGTGCAAGAAGACTTTTAGTATCTCGGGTATGGGCATCAGTGCTGTGAAGAGTCATGCTGATGGAGTGAAACACAAACGGTTGGTGGAACATGAACATGAGAATAAGAGAAATGCCGGTGGTGCCACACAGCTGACCATGCATGGATTCACTCTTGGAAACCGAAACTCCTCACCAAGATCTGAACCACCGGGTGCAAGGCAGGAGACTGGCAGTCAACTGCCTTCAACTTCAAGTTTTACTGCAGTGACAGGGGGGGTCTCAAGATGCACCTTCCACATCAGCAGCTGCAGGGTCTTCAAGCAGCTTTTCTAAACAGAAAACGATCGACGAATCGTGCACCAAGAACGATGTCCTAACTGCTGAGGTGTATTGGACTTTGTTTGCAAGAACTCCGAAGGTGTATATTTTCTATGTACTGAAGAAAAATCGACAAAAGGGAAAGTTTCTGCAAAGGTGACTGTATTCTCCTGTGCATTCAGACTCAAGACTATCATTAGTAACGGAAGCGGTGGTCAGCTCTGTGCTGGTTGTGTTAAACTGTAAAGTCACAGTGTAATTCAGAGAAAACAATGACAACTGTACCTGCCTTCTTCTTCCATCTACTGGACCTGACCAGTTGTGCTAGCATGAATACGAGGTAAGAAATGATGTTAAGTTAATGATTGATAGTAACAGGCTGCTCATAGAGTTTAATAAACATAACTTTGCAAGAAAGTTGTTAATTACTACCCCTTGAATGAAGCTGGTAACCCCTGGAAATTCCCTTGAAAACCCCTTGAACTTTTTTTTCTGATATCTGTGGGAACCCTGTAAGAATATTCTCAGTAACAGTTTCTTTTGCGGCCCTCTCACTCATGACTTTGATGTTTCAGGTAAGAGAATTGATCAAGCCTACATTTTCCTTTTAAGTGGATTTTATAAAAAAAATTTGTTTGTTTTGGGACATGAGCTTTTATGACAAAATGTCTCAGATAAGAGAATTGATCAAGGGTAACAGTTTCCTTCTAATGGACTTCTTTCTTTTTTTTTTTTTGGTGGACATAGTTTTATACAAATGTCATTCAGTGATCATAGAAATGTCAAGGTTAAGTTCTAAGATGACTCTTTTGTGGACTTGTTAACCTCCACTGCCGTGGAGCAGAACGCTTTATACATACTGTTTGAATTCCAGCATGAATCACAGAAATGTTTTACTGGTATGTCCAAACAGTTAGACAGCAAATGACTCTAGTATCTGCTGCACTGGACATTCCGAACGTGATTTCAGAGGATTCCGCTTTTGACACAATGACAGGAACTGACTTTCCAGTAAGGTCCCCCCCCCCCTCCTTGGTTTGACATGTTTACAATATTTGTCTCTGCGGATCGCAACAACACGAAAATTGTTTTACCTAAAATGTATCCCTCATTTGATCGCAAGCACAGGAAAGTGTTTTACCAAAAAGGTATCCCTCATTTGGATCACACAGACACAGGAATGTGTTTTTCAATAAATAGTATCCTCATTTTGATCACACAGCACAGGAAATGTTTTACAAAAAAGTATCCCCCTGTTTGGATCACACGCACAGGAAGTGTTTTACCAAGTGAGTGCATCTTGCTTTGGATCACACAACACGAAAAGTGATTTTACTAAATAAGTATCACCTCAGCTTTTGGATCCCACACACAGAAATTTTACAAAAACGTACCTGTACTTGGATCACACTACACAGGAAACCGATTTACCAATAGTGTATCTCATTGCTTTGGATCAACAACAATGGAAAGTTTTTGGGGGATTGTAAATATACCTCTGCTGTGGATCAACAATGTAGAAAGCTTTTTACCAAGTAAGTGTACCTTGCTGTGGATCAAACAATTAGAAAGTCTTTTACAAGATAAGTGTACCTCTGCTGTGGATCAAACAAGTAGAAACTTTTACCAAGTAAGTGTACCTTCTTGGATCAAACAATGTAGAAAGCCTTTTACCAATAAGTGTACCCTGCTGTGGATCAAACAATGTAGAAAGCTCTTTTTACCAAGTAATTACCTCTGCTTGGATCAAACAATGTAGAAAGCTCTTTTACCAAGTAAGTGTACCTCTGCTGTGGATCACACTACACAGGAAACTGCTAAAACCACTTGTACCTCTGCAAGTAACTTTTCTTCTCTTATGGATCACACATCCCACACAGGAAACTGTTCTACCAGGTTAGTGTACATCTGCTTTAGATCACACAAACAACATATCTCAGGAAACTGTTTTACCAGGTTCGTGTACTTTTCCTTTGGACACACATACAACACAGGAATCTCTTTTACCAGAAAAGTGTACTTCTACTTTGGATCATTCAACACAGGAAACTGTTTTTACCAGGTTGGTTTACACTTGTTTTGGATCATACAACATAGTAAACAGTTTTGCCAGGTTAGAATACATCTGCCTTGGATCACACAATGTAGGAGGAAACACTTTTGCCAGAAGACTTTTGCCAGGCAGCATACAACTGCTTTTGGATTATACACACACCATGCACACAAACTTGCTCATGCACACTCACATTCTGTCTCTCTCTCTCTCTCTCTCTTCTCTCTCTCTCTCTCTCTCTCTCTCTCTCTCTCCCTCCATACACACATGCACACACATACACACACACACACACACACACACACACACACACACACACACACACACACGTTCAGGAATCTGCACTTTTAATAAAGTGCAACCTGAATTTCGGGAAGATGATTTTTGTCCAAGAACTGTAACTTGCTTGCTGCCATGATGTACAAGTGGAGACACTCAACTATGAGCATGTAGTTGACAGTGTCTGCATGTCTGGACTTGTTCCTGGCAGAGAACTAGCGTATGCCTCCTGGGGCTGCCAGTGATGGGCCTGGGGCTGCCAGTAAAACATGTTGCCTGCTTTTGGAATATTGGTGGACTTTGAGACACTTTCGGTACCATAGCTCAGTATCTTAAGTCATCATAGAAAAGCAGCAGCGTGTAAGCAAATGAAGTCTAAAATGTTGTTGTTCTCCATTCAGGCAAACTAAGATTTGATTTTTCTGTAAGAAGAAGACTGTGCTTTTAAGGTTGTGTGTGTGTGTGTGTGAGAGAGAGTGAGTGTTGTTTAGATGGTAATATATTTTTGGTCATTGAGTGGTTGGCTTGTGTCCTGCAGGCAAGTTTCCATGTTGAATTTCACCTTTTTGCATGCACAGTTATGCTAGGTGCTTTTCACATGTACACCTAACCAAGAGTTGTCACAGATGATTCATTCCTATAGCGCCAGATGTTTAAGTAGAAGGAGTTCTGTGCAGAGCTAACAGATGCTATGCAAACGGAGATCGATGCTGCACTGGACAATGGTCAACAGAACGAGGTGTTATCAGAGGGATTCCGCCTCCAGCTGACCCGTGGTGACTTTGCCACCCTCCGGGGACTGAACTGGCTGAATGATGAGGTGAGCGTGTGTCAGCCTGCTCATACTTTGCTTTTGTCACCATTTCTAGATCGGCGTTAGGTCTAAAACAGACAGTTACTGGGTTTTTTTTCATTATTATTATTTGATTAATCCATTCAGAATAAAAGATGAATTATTTGGAATGGAAGTGTTGCTTGTTGGTGTGTTCATGTGACTGACCTCTTCAGTTCACTGCATATTTTCCTTGTATTTAAAACAGACAGGTCATTGTTAAATGATGATCTCGGCCATTTTAAACTTGCATCTACAGTGACATATCTGTTTACAGCCAGATTTAGATGGTCCACTGCAAATGTACAGATAAAAAGAAATCTGCAAATTTGATGGGGGGTGGGTTTCTGATCAGTCACATGCTATCTCTTTTCTTTTGTTTTGTTTTTTATTCTCAACTTCAGATTGTTAGCATCCTTTAGGATTTACTGATCAGTTGTTTTTTGTTTTTGTTTTTGTTTTGTTTGTTGTTTTGTTTTTTTGGGGGGGTTGCATGTTATGAGCAGTTGGAGAAAGATTTGTTGCTTTTTTTTTTTGTTATATGTGTGCTCTTCATTTCAGATGGAAAGTGTAGTTTGTGTGAGTAATCCATACTGAAAGGTAGAAGTTCTGTATTCCCACATTGAAAACATAAAAAATCAAAACAGTCCTCAACCCTCAGGGCTCCCTTTTTTTCTCATGATTCTTGGATTTCAGTAAAATGTGGAAATGAGATCATGTTAAAAAAAAACAACAGAAAAACAATTTCTTGAAACAAAATTGAAAACAGAATTCAAGGGGAAGACAGAGTGGCAGTTGAATCAGCGGAGTGCGGGTTGTGATTTTTGTATGATACCAGATAATGCTGACATCATGAGATCTTATGCTTCTTTGCAAGAGTGGGCATTCACTGTTTTGCTTGGACTCTGCACATTACTTATCAACTATTTTATTGCAAATTTGCCAGCAGACATGGGCAGTTGTATGGTAATGTGATGTGAACATTATTAGAAATTAACACATTGTTAAAGCACCTCAGTTCTGCGTCTCAAAGCACATTAAGAGGCAACCCGGTATGTTTTTTTTTTTGTGTGTGTGTAAGTCTGTGCTCACTGCAGCATTATGAGACGAGGTGTAGATGGAGTAATACCATACTAGTGTCAAAATAATTCTTGACAAACAATTTATTTATTTAACATTTTTGTATATTGACATTGGGGTTCTTTGTTTGAATGAACTGTATATACAGAACTTAAGCTTTTGAGCATAAATCATTGTGAATATGTGTGATTCATTTTTAAAAAAAAGAAAAAAGACCATTAACTTGAATTGCCATGTTTCGCAAGCCATTCATTTTTGCCTACTTTTACAGTTTTAAGGTAATTTTTGTCACCATCATCCTAATCATCATTGACTTTTGAAAGAACATTAATAAATAATATAATATATATATTAATATATATATATATATATATATATATATATATATATATATATATATATATATAAAATTCTGCATAATTTGTCTCTGGACATGTCTTGATTAAACCCAGGTGATCAACTTCTACATGAACATGCTGATGGAAAGAGGAGAACAGGAGGGCTTTTGCAAGACCTACACCTGCAACACCTTCTTCTATCCCAAACTGATCGCTGGCGGTCACGATGCTGTGAAGAGGTGGACGCGCAAAGTAGACATCTTTTCCCACCACTACGTGGTCATACCAGTCCACCTAGGAGTACACTGGTGCTTGTGTGTAAGGATGATTTCAAACGTTGTGCATGAGTTATGGATAGCAGATAGTTTATAGGTATGCTGTGGGTGTATAAGTAAGGGTGTCAGTTCTAGGAAAATTATGAGTGGAGATGGATATACATTGTGTGTGTGAGGGCAAGGTTTGTTTCTTTATTTTTGCAAATTCATTTTATCAGATTTTTCATCCATATAATTTGAACACATTTTGCAAACGGGCTTCTGAATTATAAGTTTGTATGTTTCTTTTGAAAATAAGCAAGCAGATTAAACATCTTTTACATAACATGCGTTTTGTACCCAGTGCTGCTACTTAATTACTTGAGTGAAAGTTGGCAGAATATAAAACAGGAATCTCTTGTGTTTTCCTCATTAATGGCTAAAGCAAACCCAGAGACTATTTGGGTAAAAAATAGACACACACACACACAAACACACACACACACTTTGTAGAAAATAAGTGTGAGATATTGGCTGGCAAATGTAAATTTTTTTTCCTCATCAGTGTATTTGTGTATGTTTGTTGTTTGCCACTGATTGCATTTGCTGCTGAAGAGGCTCAAGAATGTTGCCTGTTCTGGATGTTTTGGACAGATGGTGTTTATGAAAGAGAAGGCAGTTCGCTATTATGATTCCATGGGTGGAAACAACAACCAGTGCCTAAATGCTGTCAGGTCAGATTCACAATTTTCAAATGTTTGGTTTGTATAACACATTAACTGCGAATGGAGCCAAGTGGCCGTTCTGCAACCTGTGTATGAACACAGACAGCTATTTAGCATACCAGCAGCAATATAAACATGGTGGCTATTATATCAAACATTGACTGTTAAGCGGATTCCTTGAATTGTTCACACAAGCATTGACCTGAATATTTTTTTAAACCGTGTGTTTTTCTCGACCATTATCTTTTATCTGTTTCACCTTGGTGGCATCATTCCTGTGTTGCTCATTCCAGCTTCCCTGGATACAGCCACAGATTTGTCCTGTGGCCACCTCAGCACTGCAGTCGACAGGTAGCAATCAGTATCAAATTTGGATGAGGCAACCCACCAGAGGAGACGCTGCACTATGCTGAGTCAGTGTAGTGGTGTTCAGTGGTGCTTGTTTCTATCCAGTAGACACAGAGCACCATTGCTTAGTCACAGAGCCAGTGGGAGTGAGTGTCCACCTTGGGAGGATGCAACCACATCCACCTGTACACAGTCCCGATGAAATTTGGTCATATCCTATATGTTCCAGATGAGTGAGAAGAAGGGGCAAGGCCATGTAGATTGTAGCCTAACTTTTTACTCGGGTCTGCCTCCTGCTCTGCTGGGCGGCTGCACTGCACTGAACTTCAGTGATGATCACAATAAAAGTGCTGTATTGAAGTAGCAAAATGGCAGTTTTTGTCAGCATAAATGTAGTTATACTGGGTTCTAGTAATAATAATAATGTTAATTTTTATAGCACCTATTCTTTAAGATTAGGGCTCTAAGTGCTTTACATATAATAAACACTCTCGTTTACACAACGGGCTGCCTACCTGGGTAGTGCCGACTGAAGAGCTCCCTGCCGGCGCATCATTCAGTCGTTTCCCGTATCATCCGGTCAACATTGTGCACTCAATTTCCTTACTTCCTTCATTCTTTCCATTTCTCACGCAGGGTGTGTGCTGTGTGTAACTCTGAGGGAAAAATCCCCCTGTACCGAAATTCGAACCCGCAACCTCAGGATCACGAGTCCGGCGCTCTACCAACTGAGCTATTCCGGCCCCCATGTGCAGGGAACATGCTGCATGTGCGATTTGGTTTTTCATATCGTTCATACAGTGATTTCAGTGATAGCTAGAAGGTCTTTCAGAGAGTGTGAGTTTACAATAAGGTTCATTCAGTTCATAAACAAACAACAAAGAAATGCATGCATGTGAAAATACAAAACCATGGTGGGAGTGAAAGTTTCACTCGCAGATCAGTTTTCTAGTTGATGGGTTAGTATGAATTTAAAGCCACAGCATTGATTTTGTCAGATTTCATATTTATGATATAATTTGTGTAAAAAAAACCATGGTTTTTGAAATCCTCTGTGTGTGTGTGTGTTTCTGTGTGTGTGTGTTTCTTTTAGTCTTCAGCTATTATCAGTCGAAAAGTGAGTTATAAAGAAGATGAATTAAAATCAGTCCCACATAACTTGTAGGAAATGTGCCTGAAGATTTTTTGTGTGTTTTTATTTCAGACAGTACCTGTATGATGAAAGCCAACAGAAAAGAAAGATACAACTAGACCTGTCTGAGTGGTCTACAGAAACTGTCAAGGTAAAAAAAAACCCTGAGACATCCTTTTTTCTGATCTTGTTCATTTTAAGGTTGTTTGTTTTGTATATAGAGAGTATTGGTGCACCAAAGTTGCTTGTAATTAATGCAGACTGATATGTTTAATCCATACTGGTTTATTTCATGGTCTCTTGAACCCAGCTCATTATTCAGCTTGACTTTTATACCCGTGTGCAAAAAAAATAGAGGGCAGGAACTTTGTTTTTCTCTTCCTATTTGCCCTATGGTTCTGAAAACCCCAACCCAGTCTGGGTAAGGCTGAGTGGAAATTTCAGCATATGAGGATTACCTGTTCACAGCTTGGGTGAATGGGGCTGCACTGGTAGCTATATCACTGTACACACTCTGACTGAATGCCAGTTTTCAAATCCTTTCTCCTACAGGGTTCATACGCTCCTTGAAACTCCTTGAATTCTGACAGTGAATTTCAAGACCTTGAAAACCTTTGAAAATCAGTAAAATGTGGTTATGTTGACCAAACCTCCTTGAAAACCTTTGAAAATCAAGCCATCAGCTCCAAAAAATTTTAATGTGGCAAAAAGAAATGGCAGTTTGATTTTTCTGCATTGAGGCAAATGAAAAATTATTTAAAAACACATTTTTACATTACATTTTTACATCAATTTTGAAGTTACAAATTATCTCCCTTGGTATAACGCACGCGACGGTGTTTTGATTTTTTTTTTTTTTTTTTAACTTTTTTTTTTCTTCCAACCAGTCTTACACACCATGCGTAGTCTGTATGTTCTCTAACAAATGGACATATGTTTGCTGATTTTAGTGTTTTGGCATTTAATACAAAGAGTCTGGGTTTGTTAATGTTCTAATGTGTGGTGTACTGGCACACTCGCTCAGAAAAACTGAAAAAAGAAATGGCAGTTTGATTTTTCTGTGTTCAGGTTGATGGGAAAAAAAATTATTTAAAACAAATTTTGTTGTTGTTTTCTTTGTACAAAAAAAAATTGTTTTTAAATAATTTTTTTCATCAACCTTAACACAGAAAAATCAAACTGCCATTTCTTTTTTCAAGTTTTACGCAAGTATTGTAGCCTTGAAATAGAACAAACACCTTTGAAAACTCCTTGAATTTTGTTCTTGGGAGTCTGTAGGAACCCTGTCCTAGGATGCAGCCTGACTCGGAGCTTTGATGGCTTTGTCATGTCTCAAATGGAAACCTTGAGCTTTGCTTCTACCTCAGCTGTCGCTCAGAACAATAAGGAGCGGTTTTCTGTACGGCTAACCATCACATACTGCCAAAAGACTAGCAGCAAGTCGCTGTCTTATACAACCCAACCATCACAATTTTGCCGTGTGTTTGGCCTCAGACATTATGATCTCTACTGACATTACACATTCCGTGGTCTTTGTACAATGTACATAAAGGAAATAATTTTTTTTATTGGTTTGTGCTGTGTGTTCTGTTCCCGTTTTTGTCTTGTTTTCTTTTGTTTCATTAGACACTGTTGTCCATGAAATACATATTTCATTTTTTTTATCATCTCCTATGTCCGCCATTTTGTCTGCCTGCTACTGGTAGCCATGGGAAGAACTGGGTATTTATTTCAGCATTGTTTCAGGACAGGCCATTTGTTGCAGTCTCAAGTCCACACACTGACAGGTTTGTTCGTGCTCTCGTCCTGCTCACGGAAGGGGAGAGGTTTCAGCACTCCCTGACTCTTTTCAGCTACTCTTTGGGAAAGTTTTCAACTATGCCTTTATATGATTCCCTCCTACCCGTAAATGTTTACTCATGAGATCACGTTCTGAACACAAAAACAGCAATATGGTTTCAGGCATTTGTAAGTCTGGAAGGCTTTGCCAAAAATTGTATTTGTTTCATTATCATGTGTGCAGGACATTCCTCAACAGATGAACGGGTCTGACTGTGGCATGTTTGCATGCATGTATGCAGAGTCCCTGACAAGGGGGGCCAGAATCACCTTCACACAGGTAGTGTATTGCAATTTTTAAGTAGGGTTATGGATTCAAGTGTGGTGGTCATTTCATGAGCCCATTTTCTTGGTGTGTGATGTTCCACTTGCGGTTGAGTGCAGTTTTCTCAAGTATTTAAGATATTCATCACATTAGTAACTTTCTTTTTTTTAACTGAACACTTAACTACCAGATTCATTTTTAGAGCCCTAAACAAACTTCTGGATGAGGAGTTCTGTTTTAAGTCCTGTTTTAAGAAAAAATAAGCAATACAGTCATTCAAGTCCCAGTTGCTTCAAATTCTGCACCTGTACAGTCCACTGGGCTTTCTTTGCTCAGCATAGTTACCTGTGAAATTAACCATCGGTATGTTTGTTAATGATTTTTACAGGTATTTCTACTAAGTGGTTGAAGTCAGTCTGTTGGTTTTATTTTGTGCAGAAGGACATGCCATACTTCAGATGGAGGATGGTGTATGAACTGCTGAAGAAAAAGTTACTATGATAACAGCCCCCTTCTCATCCTAATGTCTCTTTTTTGTTATTGTTGTTGGGGGGGGGGGGGGGGGGGGGGGGGGGTGGTTCTGAGAAAAGGACTTGGGGAAGATGAAAACAAAGATTTGGGAAGGAGGCAGTCATGTTTTTCAGGGGTGATTGCTGTACAGAATGGAGAATATCCGTGTGTATGCAGAAATACTTTGGGTGTGGGGGAATTGAGGGAATCATGCCTGCAGCCATCATCACTGCGAAAGAGCACTGTCCCAGTGAAGCAGAAATAGTATGAGCAGAAGTGCTTGCATGCTTGAATATTGAAAAGGAAACAATGTGAGTGCGGCTTAAGTGTTGCAGGTTAGGCAGATGACCAGATGTGTGTGTGAAAGCTTGTGTGTGTGTTTGCACATCAGAGTTTTGCCTCTGTGTATGATTTTTATGTGATTGTGTGTATGTTTGTTCTTCAGGTCGAGTCTTGCTCTGTGTGTGTGTGTGTTGTGTGTGTGTGTGTGTGTGTTTGCACATCAGTTTTGCTCTCTGTGTATGATTTTTATGTGATTGTGTGTATGTTTGCTCTTCAGGTCGAGTCTTGCTCTGTGTGTGTTTGTGTGTGTGTATGCGTGTGTGCGGGGGCATGCGTGCCTGTGCGCTCACATAAGGAGTTGTGAAAGGAAAGGTTTGAACAAGGAATTTTGTGTGAAAACTTAAAGATATTCTTTTTTTTCAATATAAATGTTTATATGAATCAAAACACAAAACGTTAATGATCAAATGTATAATTTGCTCAATTATTAATTTTCTTTTTGAACTATTGCAGTTTTGTAGTACAGATTTTACAAGAAAAAGTGCAAGAGATTGAATGGTTGAAGAAAATATGTGTTAGCAAGCAAAGAAAACCATACAAATCGTTTCATTTTAATTTAGGTTTTCTTAATCTTACCCAGGTAGACATTTGTCTTTCACCAACTTGAGTGGGACACATGGTGGTGAAGTATCGCTTGCAGCAACTGTGCTTATTCTTCTGCTTTTGTCCATTAAAGAAATGAAAGGAAAAGGTATGGCAGACATGATGAGAGAATTGCAGACACTCATTTAGAAAGAGAAATTTGAAAACTGAATCAAAATAGCTGTTGACCTCAGTTAATTTGCTGACAAAGAAATGGATCTATTGGCCAGATCAGAGAAATGGTAAGTGGATTTCCTTCCCTTGATAAGTGAACTTACTCCCTTTATGCTTTGACTTGGTTCCCTATTGCCCGGTTATTCCATATTCCACAAACAGAACCCATAGAGTTAAGTTGTTTTTATGTTCTCCTGAAAAAGAGCTAGTTCTTGATCCATGACAGACTTGGTGATGTGTATTGTAAGATGTCAGAGGTAAGGTAAGCCCATGTATTTCAAGTATATATGTGGCTGATTAGCCAAGTTTGTCACAAGCTAGATAAGTCCCTGTGTATCAGGTGGGTGTGTGTAGCTGATCAGCCTCTGTTGTGTCATTGGCATCAAAGATGTCATCAAAACCAGGTAAATTCATTGATTGGTGTGTAAATTTATGAGACATGCATGTAGACGACGAGGATTCATGTGCATGAGTAACAAAAAAGAAACTAAGGTCTCCTGAACTCTTCCATACCATGCAAGATTGTACTACAAAAATTTGTCATACAGTGTCACAAGATTACTTCTTGTCTTTTTACAATGTGTAATGGAAACAGCTTTGTGTTCTTTTCTTTTATACCAATCAATTATAAATGCCATATCTCCCACCTTACACTAGTTTGTTATCTATGTGTCTGTCATCAACCTGTTATATACACAAAGTTTATGGTTGCACATGCGAGTCATAGTGTCATCAGTGTCTGCACAGGCGTGACAAACACACAGCAACACAGAAATGTCCTGTTACAATGTTCTGATCATGGTCGGTTTGAAAGCGGGACGTTGTTGTAGTGGCACTTGGACACATCGCAAAAAGTGCTCTTAAATGATGCTTCTTGGGCATATCCTTTTGCTGTCACACATCTAGTGTTTGCATGCTGGCAACTGGCTCTTTTCCTGCCTACAATCTGGTTTGCTTTCTGCAGGCTGTGTGTATGTGTGTGTGTGTTCCTTTTCTTTACTGTGTTACCAAAGAAGAATGGACAGGGACACAGATGAAGATGTTTCAGGCATTGCGTGGCATGGTTAGACAGGTTAGATTTTCTAATGGAGGTTGTAGCACAGGTCACCATGATTTATGGAATGTGGCAAGCAGCACATCTTCGGAATCGCTCTCCTCTCTAGCCATGCCATTTCCTTCATCGTTTTTCTCACTAACTACAATGTCCATCTCAGGAAACGCTTTTTGTTAGAATTTGTTACCTTTATGTGATTATTAATTTAATTCCATGACTGAAAAATCAGAAATTGTCTGCTACAGATGCATACTTTTTTTTTGGCTTTGGTTGTGTTTGTGTCTAAACTTAGTCATTGCTCATTTGTTGACCTTCTCTGGGCTCCCTTATCAAAGTTTCACTTTACAGGTGCTAGAATCACAAAGTCTGAACTCTGCTTAGCAAGCACGGTCAGCAGCACTTAATGTATAAACTGCAGGTTATTGCTGGATAATGTGGTCTTCAACCAAAAGGAAAATAAAAGGTTTCATTAGTAACCATCCCTTGATGAGTGGTTTTGCTTCCTTTGGTAATTTGACCTTTTCTCTTCTTGATGAATGGATTTGCTTCTCTTGATAAGTGGGTCCTCTTTCTTTTTCTTCTTTTTTTTTTAAATTGTGTTTCCGATACTTCTTGAACATGTGTGTCCCATACAAATTTGGTGAAGGCATCATATCTAGAGGAAAAGTTTTTTTTTTAAATGAGAGATGAGACAAAGTTATCATGCCAACAAGATTCACTGGTAATGCCTAGGTTCATTTGTAGCAATATGTAGGTAAGTTGTTTAAAACTACTCCAGAAAGTGAAAAATTTTCTCACCCAGTCTTTACTTTCCAGTCTCTTTCCCTTACCATGATCTCTATTCCCCTTGAAGATCCAGTTTTTCCATGTATGATGTGATGTACACAAATCTGAATGTGCCATTGTTAACCCCAGAATGAACAGAAATGTTGGAATATTTCAGAGTATCGAAAGAAATATTTTGTCTTGGGACTAATTTTCTATCCTTTCTTTTGGGAGTTAATTCTTGTGATTGTCTTCCAAACTCCAAAATTATCAGTAATCTTCCTTTTCCTTGCCCCCAGAGATGTTAATTGGTTTATTATTTATCAGTATTATGTGAAAAAGATATCACTGGAGATATCTTAAAATGAAAGTCTTGAATCCTTTCAGTGCTTTAGCACATGTGGGCCTTACCGAGTGGCAATGTGCTTAATTTGATAAGATAGGATACATAGTGATCCTGGAATCCTAGTCATCTCAGTGTTCATAGTTAATCTGGATGCTGGAAGTGAGTCTTCAGCTACATTGTACGTTTTATATATGGAGTTCTTTACTTTTTATTTGTAAAGTTTATCTCTTACTTTTTTTCTGAATAGATGTTGCCAGAAGAAAAAAAAAAGGGGGGTGGGGGGGTCATTCTCATATTTCTTCAAGAAAAGCATGGGGAGTTTTGTATTATATAAACAACTGCGATAAGAGATAAACTTTCTAGTAAATGGGACTGCTGATTTTTTTTCCCCCATATAGAATGTCCTCCATTTAGTATTCATGTAAGCGTAGTCATAAGTGAAATGTTTTTTTTAATTACATGCCCTTGAACCTGAAAAGACCCTCTGCATAAATTGATCGTTACGATTTCTGCTTAGTTAAAGAAATTGATATCACAAATTGATGTCAGCAATCTTCCATAGATTATCCTTTTGTCTGTCAAACACAGTGACTGTAAAAACAGACTGTAATCCATTCAGTCATGTCTTTTGTTGTGCTGGGTTTTAATCTTTGGGGGGACATGTTTCATTAACATGTACACACAGAGGTGGGCGATGGGGATGACTATAGCAGAGAATGATCCATGTTAGGTGTGGTTAGGTGAAGATGTAAACTGGGCCATGTCCTTGAACAGTGCTCAACATTTTCGGAGAATTGCTGAAGGAATTTGGAACAACACCGTGGAATGTCAGTTTCTTTGACATATGAATGCAGAACTTTTTTATATTTATTTCACATTTTATTTGATAGTTGCCAATTTCTTAATATGTTTGATAGTTTGCCAATTTCTTAATATTTTAAGACCTATTTTTTCTAGAAAAAGCTTATATTTAATGATGGGTCCCTTATTCTCCTTTCCAATACAAATTGCAAAAATGTGCTGTTGTGCAACACTTACCCACTTTTTCACATCGTCTGAAAAATGAGTCATATTCAGACCATCGCTGAGCAGTAATGGATAGAGAGAGAGAAATGCAGTGGTTGAAAGAAAGAAGGTTAAGTGAAGGGGTCAAAGAGGCAATGATATCAGAATACATCCATAGTTCAGTTTTCAGAATGTCTTCTGATTCTAAACAGCCGCGCAAATCACAGTATGACTTCATTTGAGTGGAGTGTTGTGAGTTTGTTTCAGTGCTTACATTAGAACATGGTTTACAGATTTTTTTTTTATGGGGAAAAAAATCATTGGTCTTGTGTATATGTTTATATTTGTTAGAATGTATATATGATTTTGTAAATATTTGTACATATTCTGTGTTTTGGTTTTGCACAGGAGCTCTAATGATATGTACAGTGAGTAAAGTGAGCAATAAATTTGCATCACAATAAATTATTGTGTGTGGTTTCGCAGCATCTGTCTCTCGATGTACTTGTATTGGGAACAGCCCTTGTATACAGTCGACAGCTGACGCATGTGCGCACACACATACACAAACACATGCACATATACACACTCGTAGACACACACTCACACATGTTCTTGAAATAATACACACCGCTTGTAAAACATCTGACCATGTTTAAATAAGACTTGGTTAATAAATCATACTGCTCCTTTCTGTCTATCAGTCTCTCTCTCTCTCTTTCAACTATCTTGCTGTCTTTAAACTTCTCTGTGCCTCTCGCTCCCTCCCTCTCTCTCTGTCCCTCTCTCTCTCTCTCATACACAGAGCACACAAATTCATTCCATTGCACTCGCAGCAAACCTATACATTGATACTATAACTACACCTTGGTATGTGACAGTTGAACCCTCCCTGTTAATCTCTGGTTTCTAGGACGTACAACTGATGGACAGGGCCAATTTAGAAATGTTATATCAAAGTCGAAGAGGCAATCAGCAAAAGTTGAGTTGTTTTTTTTTTTTATAATCTAATTGATGCCTGAAAAAAAACTTTTATGGAGACATGCTGGAAAACTTAACTACCGTAATTGAAGGCAAGATAGATCAGAAGTGACAGATTTAGATGTGCCTACTTTTTTTTTATGCAGTTTGACATGGATATTCAAAAACAGAATTTTCTTAATTTCTTATTAAACGGATAAAAACATAAGCTTGACAGAAAATCACCCATGAATCCGTTTTGAGAACAGATAGTATTCGATAATCAGAGGGCTCCAGTCGAGGAAGGGGTGGGATGGAGGGGTTGTAGCGAAGTCAAGTGCCAAGCATTACAATGATATGCGAATGTCGAGAACTCTGAGTCGATGACAGCTACATCTAGAGAGGCACCCAACACGATGATCTCAGGAAATGTCATGGACATAATGAGGGCTTACGCTGCATTCTACTGTTCCTGTGATATATCATGAGCAAGTCTGATGTTACAGCAAAAAGAAGTGGAAACATCACCATCCTTCCACCAACATCATGCAGCAGCTTCATGTGCCATAAGGTTCTTCCTAATCACAGGAGGCCTATTAGCCAGTGTTCGTGTTGTTCATGTAGCCATTCGCTGCAACTTGGAAGCACTGGGGTGCTTGGCTGTCATGCACAAAACAGATGAAAACTGGGGGCCAGTGACAGGTGAAAATCTGCCATGACGTAAAGTTTTCAACATTGTACATTTTGTCACTGGATAAAACTAAAAACTACGAGAACCCCAGTAAATGACATTCATAAATGTATAGAATTTGTTTTGGTGCTCTGTCATAATAAGAAAAAGATATATGAATGCTTGACACATATTTATTATATATAACAATGCAAATAAACAAATTTTTCTTCAAATCGGTAGTAATTCTGATATTAAAAAGACAATGAAATAATGATTATGTGGACTTGTCTAAAGAGACATGCTTAGTATATTTGGGCAGTGTATGACTGAAATAATCCTAACTTTCTGACAAAAGCTTGAGGAAGTCTTTCAAAGCTACATGAATTATTGGTTTGTGAAGAAGGGGGAGAGGAGATTTTGTTCTTAAAGAGGTGAGATTTTATATGAACTTGATGCAAGAAATAGGATTAAATAAAAATTTGATTTTAAAATTTAAATATTAAAAATCGGTCTATTGCTATATAACTCAGGAAATATTAAGTTGTTGATGTTTCTTTTGGAGGGGAAGACTTGATCCTACAATCTCCCTGTTTTTAAAGCTGAATGAATTGTGTTATCTCTTCTCTTGTAGTGTTTAATTTAACTTCATGTCTGAATGAGATTTCCTCAGGTTCTTATTGTTCTGCCTTTTATTTCATGGGGGTTCAAGACTTCAGCCCTTGGCTAGTATCTGATGACGGGCAACTTAATCAAACAGTACATCTTCTTTATGATCTTGAGCAGCCAACTTCAAGGTGAACTGTAGATTCTGGTGCACTTGGGGGTAGCAAACTGTTGGTCCGGGAAAGAAAAGAAGACAGAAAAGAAAAGAAAAAATGGGGGAGGGAATGGATGGTGTTGCTGCGCAATGGTCCGTTTCTGTGAAGAGAAAAGGCAATGGCAGTGCTGCCTAATAATAATTATAAGATCAGACACCCAAATTTGGGGAAACTGGTTATAATGGGTTATCAAACATTCTTATGTCATCTTATTTAGTATTTGTTGCACTGTGAAACCGTAAATTCGCTGAACAGTTTGTACCAAAGTGTAGGGAGAGAAGGGGGGGAGGGGTTGGGGAGTATTACTACTGCTTAACAATATTCGGGGAGCGCATGGAAAGGGGGTGGGGGGAGAGGGGGGAAGAGAGCAGGACACATCCTCACTATAGCCTGGACAAAAAATTGGACTTTACCATCATCATCATCATAATGAAGATCTAAGGACGGGCTCACCCACTGAATAACGGAGAAGCTTAAAGCACTTGCGAACGGGAGAGAATGCAGAAAGAAAAACAAAAATAAGTGCCAGTACAGAGCATTGATTCCCCATCTTATCTAATCCCAACATCAAAGTACTCCCCCCACCCGAGCACTTTGCTCCACCTCATTTCCTCTTCCTTTCAGCTGTGGCGTTTTTCTTCCTTTTTTTTTTTTTTTTGAAAGAAGTAAAGAGGCAAGCGCACGCTTGTGTGTGTGAGTGTGTGCTTGCACATGTACACGTGTGTATGCAAGTGTGTGTGTGTGTGTGAGTGAGGAGAAAGTGGGAGGGGGAGAACAAAACCATGCATGCCAAAACCCAAGAAACACTCTCAGTTACGCCTCTATGTGTACAAACGTGCACAATTTCACATGCACGGACTCGCAAACACACTTGCTCATGAATTACAAACATGCACACATAAGTACAAGTGTGCTTGCGCCGGGGCGCGCACGTGTCCGCATGCGAACACACACACACATTGGGCGCCTGCACTTGGGTCTCCCATTTCTTTAGTGTGCATGCACGCACACACACACACATTTACACATGCACGCAAAGCGCATATGCATATTTGATCAGTTTCTTTAGTAGGGTGGGTGTGGTGATGGGGTCAAGATTTTTTTCAAAGATCTAGATGCTGAGTGTGGTGGCTGCTGGTGGAAATCTAAACGAATTTGAAAAGTTATTGATAAAGCACCGCTAAAAAACGTAGACAAACGAATCACATGGCAAAAAAAACGACACATTTCGACCTCTTAGGTCTTCTTCAGGCAAGATACATAACTCTCAGGACAACGAGAATGAACGAGCAGTCACTTATCTTCATCGAATTCAATGCTTATCTTGCGCCGAATTGGACGAGTGATTGCTCGTTCATTTTCGTTGTCCTGAGTGTTGTGTATCTTGCCTATAGAAGACCTATGAGGTCGAAATGCGTGGTGTTTTGTCTTGTTATTTGTTTGTCTACGTTTTTTAACGGCGCTTTATCAATAACTTTTAAACTATTTTTCAACGAGTCAAAACTGCAACGCGACGGCAGAACACTATGAAGTGTAGGACACAGTACGACAACATGCGTTCCTTCCAAGCACCATCCGGGACTGGAACGACCTGCCAGAGACGGAGATGAAGACTGGAACCCTTGACACTCTCATGTCAAGGGTCCCACTAAACTAAAAAACTAAGAAATAGTTAGTGTAGGTAGGATTAGGTCGCCACCCCATCCCATTCTTTCCCTAGTGAAATTGTGATTTTTTAAAGTTATTTTTGGGCCTGTTTCACTATTAGGGCGAACCAGGATCGGCCAGTCTGGAACTCGTTTCCAGATGAAGAGCGAAAATTACAGTAGTCTGCTGATTAAACCCACATAGAGTAGGACTCCCCCAGTTTTTTTTTTGTTTCTCCACTGTCGTAGGTCTTTATCTTCCTACATTGGCTTTGCATCTTAGCACAACCTCCATAGTACGGCATGGTAATCAACCAATAATTGATTGGGGCCGTCCAAATGGATGATGATGATGGTGATGAAAAACTGGGTTCCAGGCTGTTGGAGGAGGCCAGTAAGTGGGCGGAGAGTGACAGAGAGAAGAGCCCTCTCACCATACCTCCCCGTCCCCGCTTCTACACACTGTCCATCTTTCTCTTGTGAGATTTTGATGTAGTTAACTCCCTTGCAGGGCAAATGGTCGAAGAACTGAAAGTAGAGGAAGGGGAGGGTGAGGAGCAGGAAGTTCTATTTTCAAAATGGCCGCTAACGTCGAAGAGTTGAAAGACGATTTTCTTACTTGCCCGCTCTGTTTGCAGATCTTTACAGAGCCTAAGATACTGCCCTGTCAGCACACGTTTTGCTGCAGTTGTTTGCAGAAATATCTTGACCATAACAGATTTTTGCAATGGCAGTGTGTCTGCCCAATGTGTAAGAAAATTTCAGCAGTGAAAGAGGGAGATGTGACGAAGCTGCCGAATAACTTTCTGATTGTTGGCTTGCTTCACTTTGTCAAGAGCTCAAATGATGGTGATTCTCAAGGCAGTGGTCTTGGTTTGCCAACCGAACGGCCTGGCACCGATTGCCCCTGTGTGAGGTAAGATTGCTTTGTGCATTTAGAGAACTTTGGGGAGAAAGCTGAGGACATGGAAATGAAACTATACTGCGTGATTTATTTTGTCGACTCGCTGGTCTTTCACTTGCTCGGTCTCGTGGAGTCGCACATAGCAAATCCACAGATAAAGAAAAGGCCAGAACCTGTTTCTTTATGTGTCTGATTAAATAGTTGAATATGATCAGTTTCAGTCAGCAGAAGATGTATATATCATACATATAAGTGAGCAGTGTTCACTGACAGTCAGGTAAACAAGCAGACGAACTCTGGAGTACAACATTTGGGGCTTGAAGAGAGCGGACGGCTAACTTATAGTTAGTTAAGGAGCTTGTCATGCTGACAGTAACACTAGCGACAGACCAACTGTGTGCTAGGGCCTCAGTTAATGGGAGACAGTTTAGCCCTAGCACGCGACAGAACAGCCGTAGATGGTTACAACGGCTTTGACGGTTCTGACAGTACCACTGTTAGGCCCGGAGACTGACACTGAAGAATGACTGTGGGCAGACTCGACTAGGTAGTTGGTGCCATTGAAGGGCTTGGGAATGAATCCTGACGAAACCCCCCAAGCCAGAGTCTGGGCTGACCAGGTAAGGTAGAGTGCGTGTGTGTGAATGTGCAAGCGCTTAAGTATATAAATGAATGTCTCGAAAGTGCAGGGAAAACACTTTATTGGTGTCAGAAGTGGGATATACTTAGCACTTTCAATTACAGAAGTTGTAAATAGCATTGGGTGTTGATTGTGTTATACACAGACCTAGGTAGTAATTGCACTCAACACTAGCACTTTCCAGTAGCTCCATTAATAAAAGGGGGAAAGATTTATTCAGTAGACCATAGGGCTGAAATATAAACACAGCCTCTGGATTGAGCAGTGCTGCTTGTTTTTTTCAGGAATGGAAGGAGGAATTTATGTTATCCATGATAATGTCCATTCTTTGTGGTAAACCCAGTGACCTACTTGCATTGAAGCAGCAGAGGGCCATGAGGGACTTAATAGAGCTCCAAAATGGCCAATGCCGGAGGGGAGGGGGGGGGGGGGATGAAAAAAAGAGTACTCCTTACCCACATGGAATAAACAGCAGTCCATGGATGATATTTGGTCCTCTCTTCACTCAGGGCAAGCAAAAACATATCAAGCTGGTGAACCAGTGATGCCAGTTCCTTGCTCGCCGAGCTGCCACCAGTTCTACCTTACCTTAACCTTAAATCTCTCTGTACCAGGAGGCACATAAGGCTTGGACATCTCTCCTCCAGTTCTAACTCATACACAAATTTTGTGGACAAGCAGTTGAATTGGAGGTGGGCTGTCCTGGGTCTGCTGAAAAATTGGAACCCCATCCTCCAAAAAAGGTGAGAAAGCAATCACCAGGAAGGAGCAAGTCTTTTAGACTTGATACTCAGATCGAGGTCGCAGAGGTCTACGTTATCATCAAGATCGGCCTCTAGCAGACAGCATTGCCACAGATTTGGGTCAGAGTCTCTGTCATGGGAACACAAGCAGGAAAGTCTGAAGCAGTCGAATCTGAAAGCAGAGTCACCTTTTAGGTCACAGGGACCACAGCACAGACACCATGATGGGGATTTTAGACCTAAAGATTACAGGCTCTTTTCTCCATACTCAAGTAGGTCCAGGTCGCCAGCACCGACTGACCACAGGCATCAGAATTTTGCTGGAGATCATGACCAAGATCATAGAGATAGGGAAGGCACCTGTATAGTGGCAGGAGCATTGACAAACGGCGATGGACCCGTCAGGCTCTCCCTCCCCTCGAGAGTAACTTGGAGCAGGCGCCAAAGGTCTAGGTCACACGAGAAACATGTATTACTGTCATGACCATCACGACTGCGCTGAGAGTGAGTTGAAATTATATTCTGACTCCTCAGACAGCAGCATGGAAAACAGTCTGTTAGGCACTCCCATTCTGGACTGAGAGGGGATCCTGGAAATTGCCCCAAATCTACAGTATGATGGGAAATCAAGTTGGTTGTCTTCAAATACAGGTTCGACAGCTATAGAACGGCCCTCAACTGGTCAGAAATGGAGAGTCAGGATTACCTGGGATGATGTTTGGAAGGAAAAGCCCAAGACTTCTTCATTATTGCCACTAAGATGGGCAGTCAGTGTTCATATCGCCAGATGATGAAGAAGTTGGAAGCACGCTTCGGGGCCAGAGAGCTGATTGAAACAGCAAAGTTAGAATTCCAACAAGCTAGCCAAAACCCAGGGAGTCCTGTGAGGACTGGGCAGACGGGGGTCACAGTGCTTGCCGATTCAGCTTCAGGGACTTGCCTGAAAGATACGTACAGGGTGAAGTGATCAGCAATTTGGCACTGGTAGTCTGGACAAGGAGGCAGATAAATATGCCAATCTGGAGAGACCCAGACCAGAACAGTGGAAGAGACTGTCCATAAAGTGAAGTGGTACCAACACATCTCCTGGTCATGGATGAGGCACAGAGAAAAATCAGGAGCAAACAAGTCAGAACAGTTTGTTCCAAGCAGGATCTGGGCAGCTATGTCAAACAGACCGTGGAAAAGTGGACCGCTCATCTGCAGCTTATAGCCAGAGAAAGTGGAAAGCAAGCTCCTGACAGGCCAGATTCCAACATCAAGTGCTTTTACTGCAAGCAGGTTGGGCACAGGAAAAGACTGCAGGCAATACCAGAAGTGGCTGCAGAACCAGTCTGGCAAAGGAGATGGAAGGAAGGAAAAAGACCCTAGCTCTCCAGCCAAGGCTCCAGTTCCTGCATGCTCTGTCAATGCGGTGAAGACCATATCCAGGGCAGAATTTCCAAGGTGCATCCCACGGTACGGTCTAAGGTAGTGCAAGCTACTGGCAATACACCTCCAAATGTGCCTAGTGCTTCACCGCTGAAAGTACCCAACCAGCCCCAGGCAGCAGCATTCCCAGCAAGAATTCTTCAGAATCAGCTGAAGCAGGGCCTAAGGTTGTTTGCATCACTAGAATCAGAGCCAGTTCAAGGACTAAGTGAAAAGACTATGGGGGAGAACGCGTCAAGATGCCAGAGTCAGGATTTTAATATGGCTAGCAAATCAAGTTGCTCAGGAGGACCACCTGGAAACGTGTCAGCCAGGGATACTCAGGACAGTGGGGGTATTGGGCAGTCTAGCCAGCGTCAGAGGGTCCCAAGACAGGCTTATAGGATCTAGTGAAAGTGACAGGGAATCCTCTGACAAAGGGCCAGCAACAGGGAAAAAAAACACACAAACTCAAGCCCTACTGCTGAGATCCAGGATGCCAGAACTTCTCCCAAGCACACATCTCTTCCTTGCCACAGGTCTGGGAAGGCAAAGGCCAGTCACATGCCAGGGAACCCCAAGGATGGGCAGGAAGTGTTTGATTCCTGGGTGTGGGGAGGCAAACAGAGATATCCGAAAGCTCATGCCTTCATTCACCATCTGCCTGGCATATTTGATGAAAGGCTGCCACCTTCATCAGAGTTTGTTTGCAGGGTCAGACACAGGCACTTAACAGGCAATGGCATAGCTATTTAGTCCGTGTGGAAACTGGGAAAAGCTGGTGGACTTCATCAACAGGCAGCACTGCACCAGCTTGGGCAATACAGTCCTCAACTGCCAGGAGGAGGCCATGAAGGCTTTTAGCCAGCATGTGGGAGAGCCGGTTCCAGGAACATTTCATCTGAAGTCTGTGCCAGCTCTCATTCACTGGAAGGCACTATTGGTGTTGATGGCCTGTTGAGCCCAGAGAAGCGAACTGCTGGCAGAGAAGTACTAAGCACCAGTGGACATGGAATCCCTAAGCCTTCTGCTTGCCATCTGGGTACCTGAGAGTGACACTGTGACAGTTTGCTGAGGAGCGTGGACAGCATTGTGGCAGGCCATGGATTGGTTTGTCGTGTCGCTGGGCGGCTGGAGGTGATTGGTCCTTTTCCCTCGAAATGCAGCGTCTTCTGTCAGCCGAGGGTGACATGCATCTAGGGTGGGCAGAAGGAAACGATGGCCACTTTTTGCCAGTATGTCGGGGAGCCAGTTCCGGGTAGCTTCCAGTTGTGCCCGGCTGAGATGGCGGCGTCCTGGTTCATTGGAAGCTGGCATTGTTGCAAGTGGCGCGGATAGATCTGGAAGTACTGGCAGGAAAACTATGCAGCGCCAGAAGCTTCGGTGTCCCCAAACAGTGCCTCCCAGTGAACTCAGACGGCAGCCATCCTGCTTCATTGGAAGCTGGCATTGTGCGAGTGGTGCGATAGATCTGGAAGTATTGGCAGGAAAACTATTCAGCGCCAGAAGCCATGGAGCCCACAAAGATTTCCTCCCAATGAATCAGTTTCCATGGGTCTTTTGACTGGCAATGCATTCTGCTTCTTCAGCTGCTAAACAAAGATCACTTCAGAGGACCTGCAAATCAAAACTAACCAGACATGGGCTCAAGCAAGGAGAAGGGCTCCCTTCCTCACTGCAACCCCTGGATGAATAGTTTTCATCGTTAAAGTCACGGGGACTCTAGTGACGCACGGTTTCCGTGCACATTTGCAAGCTCAGCGGAAGTGCACGTCGCATGAAAAGTGTTCACTGACAGTCAGGTAAACAGCAGGACAAACTTCGGAGTACGACACTTAGGGCTTAAAGAGAGCGGACCTGCTAACTTAGTTAGTTAAGGGCTTCGTCGTGCTGGCAGTAACACCAGTGACAGACCAGTGCTGGGTCTCCAGTTAATGGGAGACAGTTTATCCCTAGCACTGTGACAGAACAGCTGTAGACAGTTACAACGGCTTTGACGGTTCTGACAGTACCACTGCTAGGCCTGGAGACTGACACTGACAGTGACTGTGGCAGATCGACTAGGTAGTCAGTGCCATTAAAGGGCTTGGAAAGAATCCTGACAAAACCCCCCAGGTAAGGTAGAGTGCATGTGTGTGAATGTGCAAGTGGCTAGTATATAATTAACAAATTTCTCCAAAGTGTAGGAAAATCACTTTAACTCGTACTAAGTCCAGAGAGTCCCAGTCTTATTTTAAAAGCTGTTGTGTTTTTTTACCACGTGCTGGCAGAGGGGATCAGGAGGAGGGGGTATCAGTGTGTACACATGCATTGGACACTTACATTGTGGCGCACATAACACACACAAGCGACACTGTTACAAATATTTGGGCTGTTTCGATTGGGGGGGGGGGGGGGGGGTGCTGTATAGTGTATGCTTCTGGGGTCATCTTCATCTGACCCAAAAATTTACATCTTTTCAATAGAAAAAAAAAAAATTTACATTTTTCCCTTTCACTCGACATGTTCCCAGAGAAAAATTTAAATTTAGATTTTTGAAATTTCATTTTAAAAAAATAAAAACCTCCTCATACAAGGGACGAGAAAGTCGGGAGTAATAGGGGTAGGGAGGGGACAAAAGCACAAAAAAACTTCTTTTAAAAGCAAAAGGGGGCAGTCTGAAATGTTTTTTCCTACGGGAAAAAAAACCCTTTTTGTTTACAGACACCCCTTCCCAAAGGGCTGCAGTGGAGAAAACATGAAAAATATATACTACTGTTGGTCTGTAAGAATTTCAAACTTAAATACAAGAGAAAATCCCAAAAGGGCAAGCACAAGTAAAATTATAACACTGGCTTGAAAACCTGATAAATTAATTCTTTTTTTAAAAAAACCAAAACCCAAAAAAGTTTCTGCCCTTTTTCTTTGCACAATTCATTACTTTTCTCCCTTTTTTTAATGTATCATACCAATTAGTGTCCCCCCACCCAACAATTATTTATGTATCTTTTTCCAGAGTAAGGTCAGCCCCACCAAATTTTAAAATTTCTATTTAAACCATACATAAAATTGAGTATTCCAATTCTTTTAAAATTGTTTGGGTTTTCTCAGCAAAATGAGTAGGGACAAAATCAAGATTTTAGAAGTACCAGTTAACCTTTTTTACATGCCATTATATAGATTTTCAGCAAAATCAGTAAACCTTTTCTCAAGAACTTTTCCCCTGGTTACAGCAATGCTGTTTTTTAACCCGGGAAAGAGCCCTCCCCTGCTTTCCCCACCCTAACTATGAAAAAATCCCCGGGTTCTCTCCCCTACAGTTTAGGGGATGCACTGCTTAAAAAAGGGGTTTTTCTCCCAATTGTAAAAAGCAAGTTTTCATACCTAGCGATGATCTTTGTGACCCCCCGAGTATCCCCAACAAAAAGTTTTCCGGATAGGGGGTTTCTGAAAAAGGTACGTGTGGGGAAATTTTCCCGCCTCGCCAACATTTCAGGCGAAAAGGGAAAATTTGGGATTACTTTAAGTGTTTTTTTTGGTTCAGCAAAGTGGTTAAGAATGAGGGGGGGGGAAAGATGTACAGTTCAACAAAAAGGGGAAACTGAGCCCCTTTATTTATTCCTCGGGTATTTAACAGTGGTTTTATACATCTATCCTCTGAAGCCAAAACGGGGAAAAGTGTGTACAGAGTGCAAAAGATTTATTTTCGTTTTTGTATACTTTTTTTCCCCCTTTGGGTTTCCATATTTAAAATTGCCGGGCTTTTCTTTCATTATTCCAAAAAAGGGGGGAAAATTTTTTTGGGCCCTTTCTTCCCTTTGCTGTTGGCATTTTTAACCAAACAAACGTTTTAAAAAAGAATTTTGTTCTCCTACGTTTTTGGGTTTTGGGTTGGTTTTAATTTAAATGTAATGTTTTTTATTTTACCCCAAAAAATGTTTAAATCTATGCTCATTGCCCAAAATTTGGTTTTTTCCCTTTTGATGATATATAAACAATTTCTTGTTACTTTTTATTAAAAGGGGACATAAATGAAATTTAAAAAAATGTGAAAAGCCGGGGTCTGCAAAGTGGTAAATACATGCGGAGCCCCGGTCTGCGGGAAGTACGTTTTCGTGTTTTGCCTTTTGTGAAAGAGTTAAAAGGGGCTCTAAATTTGGAGACTGCTCCCTGGTCTTTATAAAATTACAAAAGGGAAAAAGCTGCCTATCTGAGATTTTTGTGGAGGGTTTAGTCTTTGGGTTTTTTTCCTGGTTTAAATTTTGACATTAAAATAAACCCCTTTTCTTTTGGGGAAAAAATGGACAAAACTTGAGCAGGGGGGAGAAGTTGGGCTTTGGGGGGGGTGGGAAAGGGAAAAAGGGATTCTCTGTGTAGTGGAGGAGCAGTGGAAAAACCAAACGCATTGGGGAGAAAGCTGGGTTGACATTTGTTTTAGTTTAAAAGGGTTTCAAAAAAACCCGGGGTGTGCCCCCAAAAAAACAGGGACTACAGAAGGGTTTTTTTCCCTTTTCAGTTTTAAACCAAATGAGGAGCCTCATGTGTTATCGGAAGCACTGGATAACAACTTATTCTGGTATATAACAGGTGTTTTTTTTTGTCATGTGAAAATCAGGAAGACATAGAACTACATTTTGGATTTGAAAAATAGTAAAATAAATGTTTATATGTAAAGATTTCTATTATTACCAACGCTATACAACACACATCCCGGTGTTTGAAACCAAGTTGTGATTAGGTCTGTTAAAAAGAAAAGCAATGACATGGCATCAGTTGGTATCTCCACATTAAATGTATCACCGAAGGCAGGGAAAATCCTTTTCAATTGCCCTTTACACTTCTCTTCCTATTTACTGAACGCATTAAAAGTTCTTTCCTCAGAAACTCGAGTGGGGGCATCTTACCTTTTGGAATAGGAGGTTTAGATACAATGAGTTTGGCCAGGAACCCCAGATGTAAGCCTTCTTTTCTCTTGTCCCTGTGCGTATATGCATCTCTCATTTGGGAGGAGTAGGACAGGATGCGCAAGTTTGATTGTCAATATGTGGATGGAAGTAGGAGGGAGAAGGGGCAGGGGGAGACAGGGAATGAGATGATGTTGAAGTAATGCACTGACTGTGCATGTAGAAGACAGAGGAAAAAATAATTCACCTCAACAGGGAAGGGTTGATGTTACAGGAAACACGCCCTTGTGCAGACTACTGCCTCCACTGTCAGATGTGGTTATGTGCTCCGTGCAAACGCAGCCATGGGAAAGTTCCAGCCACTAAGGATCACAGCGTCCGCTCCATTGAAACTTACATGCCAGCAGCGTTGAGAAGATCCAGCAGGTGATTTGTGATTACAAGGTTGCAGCAACAGAAAGTACTTGTACTGAAAAGAGAATAACCTCTGTCTTAAATTCTAATGATGTGTACAAAAGCATTAAGGTAAGGAAGGAGCATGATTGACAGCTGTAATAGCCTTCATTTCTTTTTCTTTTTCTGGAGACAGGAGGACGGATAAGTAATGTATGTAATTTCTTTTTCCATGTAGACCTGAGAGGTATAGACACCTGCAACGTTGGTAAGGAAATTTAAGCAGTGCTCTCAGAGACGCATTTATTAAGTGATGAAGCTCAACTGTGTGGTCCCAGTCTTCCCGTTGAGCCTATAGCAAACTCAAGTCTGTATAGAAGCCGGTCGGGGCAGAATAATCCCACAAATAAATGGCTCTGGTAGGAACCGAACCTACAAACCTCCCTGCCGGGAGCCCATGACACTCCACTTTACCTCAGCGGCTGGTCTTTGCAGCTTTTCTTTTGATATCAGTAAAATTTGGATAGTATCAAGTTTACTTTTGTGTAAGATAAAAGGGACATTTATAAGTACCAGGCTGTATTATACTACTTCTGTCTCTAAGTCATAGAATCATTCAGTAGTATGTGTCCTTCATGTATGTGTGAGTTCCAAGTTGGCAGTAAGTATGCTTCAGAAGAGGGTTGGTGTTGGTCTACAGTTTCAGGATCTGGTTCAAGGCTTGTTGGAGGAGACAGACTCGAGACTAGCAGAAGTGTATCTCCAGCAGCAGGAACTGTCCGGCTACATGTCGGATACCACCTCCTCCATCAACGCCGCCGTGGCTCGCCTGCAGAACACCTTGGAAGACATGCAGCAGACTCTTGTTGGTCAGCTCTGCAGTAAGGTCATGGATGCGTAATGATCTCAACCAGGTAAAGAGAAAAACGGTTCCATTATCAATATAAATACAGACCTCTTGTTTGATTTGTTTAAATCGTCATAATGGTACTTTGGTAATTGGAAAGTTCTTGTAGAATTTTGTACTTTGATTGTTTCATCTTGCAGATTATGCAGACCTCTTTGTATGATTTGTATATTAGTATGTTGTAGAGAAGCCATATATATATATGGGTGGGTGGGTGGCTGTGTGTTGATGTAGTCAAGGAAAGCATATTTTGACTGATAGCTGATTGACCAATAACCAAACAAATCACCTCACACTATTTTATTTTTCTGTTCTTTTTTTTTTTCTCTCTTTCATGCTCTCAGTGAATGTTTCTATGGTTCTGCATTTCAGTTGTTGAATACTTGAAAACACTAAAGTGTTTTTACCTTGATTTTGAGCACTGACTGATAATATAGAATTCCATGTCTTACCGTAACTCATTTAGATAGTCCATAGACTCTAGCCTTGAAGATATTACTGCATCTCATTTTTCAAAGTTTTAGTTTTATCTTCAGCCGCGCCACTCTTCCACCATTCTTTCTTTCCCTGACCTGTGATCAAGACTTGTCGGGTAAGCCACCCCTCATAAGTCTGGCTGTGTATGGTGTTGGAAAACTGCTTCCATCAGCTGGTGAGTGGTGTTCTCACAGGTTGGTGAGTGATGTTCTCACCAGTGGTGTATGGCCCCACTCCTCTCTTGTGTTGAGTCTCAACATACACGCAACTGCACTCACTACATCTGATCTCGTATGTCACACCTTCTCTTCTGCAATTCCCCCTTCCTCCTCCACACACCATGCAATTCTCTTCTGTGCTGCATCTAGGTCGTTGTATGGATCTGATTTTTGTAAGATGCTCTTGACCGTCTTCCCTGATCTTTCCACAACTTTTATCTTCAGGTTTGTATTCTTTATTACATCCTGGTATCTTTTCCTCAGCTGAGAGTGTGGGGTTGATGGTACAAATATCACTGTCTTGTTCCCTCCTTTCTTGTACCAGTCTTCTTTCTTTGTTCTTCTCTTCTTCTTTCTGTCTGTTCTTTGCAGTGTTTGGGTCTGTGCATGGTGTGTGGAGGAGGAAGGGGGAATTGCAGAAGAGAAGGTGTGACATATGAGATCAGATGTAGTGAGTGCAGTTGCGTGTATGTTGGAGAGACAGCACGCACTGGACACTATCGAGGCCAACAACACATGACAGCCCTGGCAAAGAGAGACCATGACTCAGTGTTGTGGCGACACACAGCACAGACACACAGCAACAGTGAACCACCCCCCAGTACAGCATGGTGATAACAAGTTACCAAGAAAACTGGTTTGGGAAGACAAATCACTGAAGCTGTCAAAATTAACAACACACCACCTGAGTTGAGACTCAACACAAGAGAGGAGTGGGGCCATACACCACTGGTGAGAACATCACTCACCAACTGTGAGAACACCACTCACCAGCTGATGGAAGCAGTTTTCCAACACCATACACAGCCAGACTTATGAGGGGTGGCTTACCCGACAAGTCTTGATCACAGGTCAGGGAAAGAAAGAATGGTGGAAGAGTGGCGCGGCTGAAGATAAAACTAAAACTTTGAAAAATGAGACTTACCGTAAACTGTTATAACTTTTGTCAGTAACATGTTTAAAATGCAAAGGCCATACTGTACTGGATAATGTTGGTTTTTTTTCTGGATCCAGCTTGACCAAATGCCTGTCAAAGTAATGAAATACATGAAATAAACTGCATGCAGCTACACACAGCACATGTGCACATGCCCATGCACACACACAAGCACTTCCATCTGATGTAATATAAAGTATACTCAGACGTGTTTACCCATACGATTTTGCCATATTTTGTACACATGTCTTGTGGGGACAAAAATGAATGAATACAACAAACTAAAAAGAAATACATGGAGAAAAATTCTTGAGATGAAGTTCTTGAGCTGTAATTGTACTTGGAGAGTCTAACCATAGCCAAAAGCTTTCACCAAAGACCAACAACTCTTGCTAACTTCCATGCGCAAAGTAATTGTTAGGCAGTATCTGTTGCTTCAAATACCAAAAAATCTGGCGAAAGAGCATGAGTCTTGCTCAAGTATGCTGATGAATCAGGTTTGAAAGTAATTTGCATTGTAAAGAACCTATTCCACCGTAGTTTATGCAAGATAAGGTGGTTACAGCCGGAAAGATGCTCACCAGTGTGATGGCCTGCTTTTACAAAAATTTGGAATTCTGTATGCACTTTAGAAAATACTCTCATTTTTGTTGAAAAAGTACACCAATAGCAGTTTTAGGTTGAACAGGTCTGATAGTTACAAGTAATGTACTATTCCACTGCTGTGATACAAACAATGCGTGTTTGCCACGCAGGGTTTAAACTTTCTCATTGGAGTACTCCTATTTTGTAGAAAATAGTCATATCTTGGATTGGAATGCAGTAAGTCAAATTTCGGAATAAACAGGTTTGTATAATATACACGTGGATACACATTAATCGGAAGAAACAGCGCACAGACATGCACACACATGCGCACGCACACACACACACACACACACACACACACACACACACACACACACACACACACACACACACACACACACACACCACACACTTGAGGGCAGGATGTAAAAAAACTTGACAGCTTATTCTTCAACCCTCAGTAAAGATAATTGTAGCTTCACACACACACACACACACACAACACCACACGCACATGCACACACACACACACACAAGGGTAGGCAGATGTAAACAAGTGGATTCAAGTGCATGCATGTATGTTATAACTTAATCTAGATTTGTTTTTATGACTGCATGGATCTTTCTGTTAATAGTTCCCTGTCCTAAAAATATGAAGACGTATCATACCAGTTGTCTGTGAATGTAACAAGTATTTGACTTATGATTTTAGATGATGTGCAAGTCTGGTGTTTTTGGAGCATGCGCATTGGTGTCTGTGTATGTATCTGTCTCTGTCCAAATGCAAGAGTGTACTGAATGCGAGATAATTTAGCACATCATTTCAGTCACTCCATGGAGCAGTTTCATTTCGCTTACAGATATGTGGATAAGTTGAAGGTTTTGAAAGCAATTTAGTGGCTCTGTTCCACAGATATATAACAGTCATGACAGTTACCTATTGTATTGTTGGCTGGTTTTTGCATAGGTGTTAACGGAGGCTGAAGCACGAAAGACCAAGCTGGAAAAACTAAGAGAGCGGATAAAGCGGGCCAAAAAACTCCACAGACCACGCATGGGTGGTGTGCCTGGTGGATTGAACTTCACAAGGACCTTCGACAGCTGTCTGCCCTGCCAGCTGTGCCATCAGCTGCCATGATTCAGAGAGTCGACTTTGAGCCTTCACCCAGTCTGCTGACAGTGAGGAGCCCGATTTTAGCTTATGATTCAGTTTAAGACTAATTCTCAGTGAACTATTTTGTTAAGGTTTGTGTGACTCCTTTTATGTCGCTACAATGCAACAAGGTTTTAAAGTTTTCAGCTTGGGGTTTTTGTTTCGTTAGATTTCAAAGTTTTAATAATTGTCTCTTTTGTTTGATTTTGAGGTATATGCATGTCTGTTTCCAGAATCCATTTTAAATTTTAGGAGATCTGCAGTAAAAAGTTAAAAGCTTTCGGTAAAGCATACTTTTTATGGTGTGCTTTTCCTCTAGTACACTTTCATTGTGTTTTTTCTTCTAGTGTCCTCTTTAATTTGATGTTCATGGGTTTTTAACTGCATACTGCTCACATGGTCCTCCCTCTTTCCTGGATCACTGTGTACACAGGAAACACTGTGTTTCCTTGTCTGTCTGTCTGTCTGCAAGATAATGCTTCAACAGATGGGTTGGCCTTCATCCAGTTTTACAGAGTAGTTTGTTGGGTCAGTACTTACAGTGGGGTATATTTTGAGGTTTCTAGCTTCAAGCCTGATATCATGCCAAAGCAAAATTTCTTTCACAGGAGTGAAAGCAGGATACAAGGGGCAAGGGAGGAGGAAGGGGGCAGAAGTTTCAGGGAATGGATTTACACAAGCAGGGTTTGTGTCTCCATCTTAGGAACTGTTTTTAACTGTCATGTTTTGTTTCAGAATATTTTGCTGTGCCATGTGCATAGTTCTGGTTGCAAAATGTTTCTCTGTACTGATTTTGCTTTTGTGATTGGCTGAACTAGAAATAGTGTGACTTAAATTTTTGCTTTTGTGATTGGCTGAACTAGAAATAGTGTAACTTAAATTCCCTGTGCCATACTTACGTTGCCAGTCTCCCTAATATTGAACAGTTGGACAGATGAAGTGATAGTTGGTATTGCAGCCTTTTTCTTTCATACGTGGTAGCATGAATTTTAAAGTGGCAAGGATTTCTCGAAAATAAACCAGGCAGAACAAAGAACAGTCTTGAATGCAAGTTGAAGAGAAAGAACCAATGAAGAGATTGTCTTGGTCATAATAAATGTAGTGTCTTGATAAAGAAGTTTATGGGGACTTCTACTGGATGGACTGTATTGCTAGTCTACCTCAGGACTGGAATGTGTTTTCTCATACTCCACACAAGGTCTGCAAAGCGATTATTCAGCAGGGGGCTTCTTAGGTGACTTTCTGTATGATTGATCTAACAGGCATCACTGATCACAGGCAAAGTGATTCGGCAGCAGCACACTGTTTCCTTTTGTGGTTTATCCAATGACATCCTTTATTGACAACTGCCTGTAGACTGGGAGTGGTGGGACAAAGAAAGAATATGGGTACGACAGGGGAGCTGAAATCAGTGGCAAAAGGGTGATGCTGCTTAGAGACCATGAACAGGAAGAAAGACAAAGAAAAAGGAAACCCGTCTATAGAAATTGAGCACAGTAATTTGTACTCATAAAAACTCCAGGAATGATTTAGTATAAATGAAGTAGGTTGGTTGAAAATTGCTTTAAAAAAGATATACATATATACATGTTTCTATATGTATTTTGTCCAGAGTTTGCAGGCAGACTCGCTGGGCCAGTTGCTGACATACCAGGACCTGGCATCAGTGGAGAGAGCTCGGTTCCCAGAAGGAGAAGACTCCCTGCATTTCACTCCTGTGGCTGAGGTGCCTCAGCGAAGTCTGGACTTTGTGACCTGTGTGCTGGTCATTGGGACCTCTCCAGACAGGCTGATCTATGTCAGGGGCAATAAGCAGGTTTGCTGCAACATCCCTCGACTCCGATATGGGCTGCCTCACTACGCTTTTTCAGAGGAGGCGGTAAGGCCCTTGTGTCTTTAGTTATAGTGATTGAAGATTTCGCTGTATGCATTCACTTTAAGTATTCTGCTGCAAGTTTTAAAAGGACATGAGAGGGCATTCCAGATTCATGCGATCCACATGCTCTGCAATATAGTTATTGTCTCATTTATCCATTTAACTTTTTTTAAAATAAAAATGCCTCTCAGAGGATCAGCCAAATCTGTGCCAGGTCCAGTGTGCATAACACTTTCCAGTCAGCAGTCAGAAATTTATCATTGATTATGTTTCCTACTTTTTTCTTTAAGGTTTCCTACCATTGGGCGTTTTGCTGACACTATAAAGCTAGTCTTTTCATGCTGTTTGTTTTATGATGGAATTTTTTTGTGCATTAATCTCGGTTAAATCTTTTTGTAAATGTTATCTCCTGTTATGCGTGGTTTTAATAACCTAATTCTGGTTATGTCCAAAGGGAATGATTTTATACTGATGTGAAGGGTGTACTTACTCTAGATTGGGAACAGGCTGGGTGCTTATTGAACTTGCCTGACCTGGCAACTGGTATTGTGATGAGTACTGTAAAAGTCAATATGTATTAATTGTGTTTGCTTTGTTAATAATCAGTTTGTTTACAACAGTTTTTATACAAGACCTATTTAGGCCTACACAAATACAAGCACACTAGTGACCTAAAACAGCTTAGTCCATAAATTAACACACACAGGTATTTTAATACATGCGCAATTTTCAAACTGGTCAGTGGGATGGATTATTTCTGTTGTTTTGTGAATAGCAACCATTGAATCATGGGCATGCTGACTTACAGTGGTATGGTACACAGGCACACATGTATATATATATATGTATTTATGCATGCACACATAGACGCACGCACGTACGCATGCACGCACGCACGCTCGCACGCACGCACACACACACACACACCACACACACACACACACATTCACACACAGGTGCAGGTATGTGTACACACATTCATACGCAAACATTGTTCACATGCATACAGGCGCAAGCACTGTACACACAATGAGTCAACAGAAGTTTCCTGTCTTCTCACTGTCAAAGAGGCATAACAAGCCCGAGCAGATGATAATTTGACAACAGACTAGTAAATAAGTCCCAGAGTGTGAATTGTAATAAAACCTTGTATGAAATTTCAAAATACTTTTTTTGCATTGGTTGCTTTTTTTTGAAGGCTCATGATTCTGTTGAAAAAACTTTTTTGTTGGTTGGCCCTCTCAAAAAAGGCAGCAAGCATTCTTTTCACTTATTTTCAAGAATCGATAATAATGTGAATATTAGTATGATGAAGGGGGAAAATCTGGCAATGTTACTTCATCAGTTTATGGAGATATTATTGTAAGATGCCCCGCCCATTCAACACCCCCCCCCTTTTTTTTTAAGGGGGGAGGGAGGGGCAAAGGAAGGCTTGTTATGCACATTCAGTGTGTCCTGTGTGCTACAGATATTCAGGAAGCCGTGGAGCGCTGCTTTGGCGCCAGACAGAAAGGTGTTGGTGACGGATGCAGGCAACTGTCCAGGGGAGGGTTTTGTGGCTGTGTGCGATATGAATGGTCACCTACTTTCTTTCCTTGCCAAGGTGGGTGCTTTCATGATCCCAGATCAAGTGAAAGTTTGTGTCATACACACACACACGCACACATGCACATGCACACACACACGCACATTCAAATGCACACATACACACACACGCACACACTCTCACACACCTATGTCGTTAGATTTCATTTTGTGGTTGCATTATCAAATTTTCCGCCTTTTTTTATGTTCTTGTTTTTTAGTTAGTCCGTGGAGGCAAGTATTTATTCACTACTCCAACACAGTTCATTTCATCATGTGTTTGTTCAACATTTCATTAGTTTTATCTCCCCTTCCCCCACTTTTCTCCCTCCCCATGCACACTCATCCCTCCCCCAGTCACCATATTTTGGGTTTATTTTTCTTCAAACAGTTAGCAGACCCGTGTATGTGACTTGATTTTTCATTCTGGGTAGATTTTTATTTTCAATGGATGTTGTTTGTTACATGATTCTCCTCTTTCTTATGGACTTCAGTTTTCTAGAAGTTGCACCGATGCATGTAATGAAAAATGCTGATAATAATTTCTGCCTTTTCCTCATCTGTCCATTGCATTGTGCTGTCCAGCAATCTCCAAAACATTTTGGTTTGTTTAAACTCCTATCTGATTTATTCTGACTGTCTATCTCTCCTATATTATCAAGAGCTTTTCTAGTGTCATGGTATGAATTTGTAAAAAGTGTTTGATAGTTGCACTTTGTAGGATAAAAGAATCAATCATGGTGGGTTGATGGACTGCAGTGTGTCAATGCAGGGTCTGTCAATGCCAAGAGGGATCACAGTTGGAAACGACAACCTGGTGTTTGTCTGTGACCAGGATGATCGATGCGTCTATGTCCTGGACTACTACCTGAATGGGGCCATCAAAAAGGTAGTTGTAGACTTGGGTTGCATTTTACGTGCATACCACCCAACTAGAATTTCTCCATTTTAGAAATCATATTTATCAAATCCCAAATTTTGGAAAAAATCCAGAACTTCAAATTATTATTGAAAATTTTGAGACTTGGAGGGAGAGTGTATGTCATTTTTGAATAAGTTGGATTGCATTATAAGCCCAAATGATGTTATATGAATACCAGCATTTGCATGTGGTGGGAAAGACATTCACGTTTTGAAACCTCGCTTTCCTAAGTTGAAGAAGTAGTGCGTTAAAAAATACTTTGTCAAAAGCTAAACTAGCCGCACTGTATCTCTTTTGTCCCCTGTTCCTCAAAGTTTTTTCCCAGAAGGTTTGCAGCCCTTTACATGCCTGAATGTGCCCAGTAGTTCAGACATGCACACACCTATATACATGCTTTAGCATAAACCTGTGTAAGGGTCAGTGGGCACCCACAAATGCTTGCCCACAAAATAATCAGTGAATAATGTGCACGTTTATGTCAAGCCCTGAATGAAATGCAAAACTGGAAGTTCTTTACTGGCTGATTTACATGTGTTTTGACTTTGTGATTTGCCCAAGGTTCTCAAGAAAAACCCAGCAGGACAGTTCTTCTTCCTGTCCCCAATGGACGTGGCCGTTGCTGGGAATGGAGACATCATCGTGTCTGACGCAAACCGCTTCATCAAAATCTTTTCCCCCGACTTTGTTCTCAAGAAGACGTATCATTCTCCACTTCCGAGATCGGAGTTCTGGGGTGTGTGCACAGATCCAGGAGGCAGTGTGTACATTGCTGACTGGAAACACGGCATTCATGTGCTGTCCAATACCACTGAAGCCAAGTTTGAAGGACTGCTGAGAGGACTGGATTCAGCTGGTATCATTGAGCCAACAGCCGTGACCTTCTCTCTGGAGTCTCGCTCGCTGCTGGTGGCCACATCCAGTTCGCAGATCTTCAGAAGTGCCTTTGTGTAGGTGTGTGGAGGACTTGAGAGAACTGATGGTTCAAGGAAACAGAGTAGATGGACTATTGACTGTGCAGACCAGATCCATTAGTCGATTGTTAAATTACAATGCAAATTGTTTTAAATGGTGTTCGTTTCCAAGAAGACAGACATGTGTGAAAACATGTATCAAGAGAAAAACAGTTGAGATTTAAATCTCTTTTAAGGTATGATACATGTATGTCAATCAGTGATGATGCCTTTTGTCACCCCTCATTGTTTGTGAAAGCTTTGTTTCAGTTTTGTTAAAGTGTTATTGCATGCAGACAACTGCATATGTATTGTGTGCACGCATCCATGCACACACACATGCATGCATACATACACACACACACACACACACACACACACACACACACACACACACACATAAATGTTATGTAAAAAATGCACAATTTCAATACTGTATATATGATTTCAGTTACCGGATAATTTGAAATTTCTCAGATGTCCTGACCAAAGGTGCTCTTTCTGTCTGTCACAAAAGATCAGATGATTTCAATTTGTGTAACTTCAGTAATCACTTATTCTCAAGTATACTCTCTGTCTCCAGTGACACAGGGTTTGCTTAGTCTCAAGATGACTGCTGAATGTCAAATATTCACAGTTTAATAGAGGACATCTTGTTTACAGTCATCTGTTGATTGGCTAGTTTCATTCTTTTCCCGTTTTACTCTCAATTTTTGTATCTGGTCTTGCTTTTTGGGTTGGTTGTTGCACTTTGGTGTGTTGGCAGACAGTGACTATGTGGTGTGCATAAGTATGTGTATGCATGTGACAGCTCTAGGGAGAGGGAGCTATTCATGGCAGTCTAGTCATGAGTTGCTTGTCTTGATCAGAAAATAGAGGCTGATTTCATGTTCATAGTCGAGTCAGCTAGCTTAATTTGGGACAGACTTGGGGAGCGCGCACTCACACGTTCACATGGGCACGTGCACATGCACATGCTGGCATGCACGCACCTATGCACACACATGCGCATGCACACACATACACACAGAGA
The DNA here is from genome assembly GCA_018398815.1 of Conus ventricosus. Classification (NCBI taxonomy): domain Eukaryota; kingdom Metazoa; phylum Mollusca; class Gastropoda; order Neogastropoda; family Conidae; genus Conus; species Conus ventricosus. The sequence goes on along the minus strand of CM031597.1, from coordinate 86,130,575 downwards.
GCTGTTCTTAGAAAGCAAATAGACTTTTGTTAGTCTCCATTTAAAACACATGGTCGGAAATTTGACAGTTGTAAGCACATTGACAGATTCTTTGCCAGTGTATGAAAGTATTTGTAGTGAGTTCCTGGGCGTTGTAACTGGCTGTTGAACAGTTGATTTTACTGTGAATTTTCACAAAAAATTTCCCCCAAGGGTACAGTTTGTCACCCATGATTATTGTAGGAGTAATAACAGTGCCATTGAATGGATTAAGATTCTTTATGATAGGTTAAAATGTTTGCAATGGAAAGTTTTGCTTCTGTGCTTTTGCAGTTTTGATAGTGTGCCCTTTTGTACACACGGTCATTGCATATTGTTAAAAATGTGGCCACTACATCAATGAAAAAAGTAAAAGATGCACATTCACTATCTGATTATAAAGCAACAAGGTCACCATATGCAGCTAAAAAAAAAAGATAGCCAATACATGTTCCATGATTAGGAATATATGTATTAATTTCAGACAACAGTTCTCATCTTTTCTGTGAGCAGTAGAGTTGCATGCAGTGTGGTAGTATTACACACATTCATTATCAATATCAGAATTTTTAAAAATAATATGGTATCATTTAATGCTGATTTGGCAATATTTGTCAGACATGTTTACCTCCCGACCTCACCGGGAGATTCTCCCGAGTTCAGACGTTGTTATACGGTCTCCCGCTCGACTTCAAATCTCCCGATCGCGAAACGCGCTTTCTCCCGTTGCTCACCGAAACCACTTCGGCAGATTTCCGATCCAGAATTTTATCAACATACAGTTCACTGTCGGTGGCGCCCGGCCAAGTTACCTGTTCTCTCGCGCGTGTGGGGTGATGAGTTACGCGTCCGCCATAGTCGTCGCGGGCGGGAAGTTGATGCAGCTGAACGCTACCACTTCTGCGCAGTGAAAATGGCGGCGATTGAGAAGAAGCGTGCTCATGAAACTGATGAAAGCGGCGGCGACTCAGACTGTGTTTCCCGTGTGATTGATGCGGTTAAGAAGAAGAAGAAGAAATATTTTCAAAAGTTCAAGCTGCAGTACCAGACAGACTTCCCGGACATTATATCATCAAGTAAAGGAGCAGAGTTCGCCTTCTGCACCAAGTGCAAACTTCACTTCAGTATCTCCAGAGCATACTACATTATAGTATGCTCTGGTATCTCGCATGGCGGACAACACGACATAAAAAGGCATGTCAACTGTGAGTCTCATAAGTGTTGCGCGCGCAGTTCCGGCCCACAGATTACGAACTTTTTTACGGCTGCCGTGACCAAAGACGACGCCAAAGGAAAGTTGGAAGATGACATCACAAAGGCAGAAGCAACACTGTGTCGAGTGATAGGAGGTGTCACAGCTGACACAGTCATTGAACAGTTCATCACATCAGGCAATGTGTGACTGAAGGGGATGCTGATGGGATTGATTCCACATGGAAGAAGATTGGGGAACTGGATGAAGGGCTTCTGTCAGAATTGTCTCTTGTGATGAGAGGTATCTTGACTATTCCTCATGGCAGCGCTCACTGTGAGCGTGTCTTCTCATGTGTCAAGAACAGGACTAGCCAGCGGGCCTCCCTTTCAGATGTTACCCTGGAGAGTTTACTGGTGGTCAAATCAGATCCCAGGGAACCTGTCGAGGCTGTCAGGGACATGTCCTCTGAATCCGTGCGCAGGTTAAGAAGTGCTTACACGCAAAGTCTTAAGCACCACTAGACTAACCTAAAATGAAAAGACAGCAAGCCATGTACTGTATATTCATCATGCAGAACTATTTTTAAGTTAGTGAAAAGTGCTATTTGCTCTCCCTGTGTGTAGTCACCATGCAGAACTGTATCTAGTTAGTGACAAACTGTGCTGGCTGCTCTCCCTGTGTGTAGGCATCATGCAGAGCTGTATGAAGTTAGTGACAAACTGTGCTGGCTGCTCTCCCTGTGTGTAGTCATCATGCAGAGCTGTATGAAGTTAGTGACAAACTGTGCTGGCTGCTCTCCCTGTGTGTAGGCATCATGCAGAACTGTATGAAGTTAGTGGAAAAGTGCTGGTTGCTCTCCCTGTGTGGTGTAACTGAACATTAACAATAAAAAGTGCTGCCTGCAGAACTCTATGATAGAGTGACGTTTTCCTGTGTTTCTTCATCATGTTGAGCACACACACAACAAAGGGTAAGTGAGATATATATATTCTAAAGCTGTCGCAGAAATGTGTTTTCCACAGTCATATTATATTTGTTATTGGTTTTAACGTGCGAGGGGAAATCTACTGTTTTGAGACCAAATCTACTGGTTTGCTACACCTAATCTACTGGTCAAGGGGATAGAGGGGTAAACAGGTCTGATTTGTACAAGTCTTGAGAACAGGTAGTCCTAGAAATGAAAAAAGAAAAAATAAGTCGGTACATATGCTGGATTACAAAACAAACTGGAATTCAGGTTTAATGTTTTCTTTGATAGTATTATGTCCGACATGCTGGGATAGAAAACACAGTTCACCTGCTCCAACTAACGTACATATGAAGACCGTGAGATACACACACTTGCACACCCATAATATAGAGGTAGACAATGAAAGAGATGTCTGGTTTTTGCTATTGTTTTTCACATTCAGTTACACCTGTAACTGAGAGTGCAAATCCAATCATATTCATAAGATTTATGCAAAAAATGTTGAAAATTTACCGTTTTTTTATATAATGATTCAATGAGAAAACATTCTGCTGCATGAACTTTATAGTACAGTGATTGTTCAGTTTCAGTTTGTGCCATAGCAATTTGAAAAAAATGAAATAGCCATAATGTGATAATTTGAAGATGGGATATTCCAAAGCCCTTGAAAGTAGGCAGTCTTCATTGTATATGTAATGTAGATAGGTAGAAATTTCATTTCATGTTTGTTTAAAGTCATCTGACACAACTTGTTACTATGCATATGCACATAAATGAAATGTAATGTTTTAACTCTGAAGAGTTCATCAGGATTTTCTGTCCTGTTTTCCTTGTCGAGTTAAGGTCATGATTTTTGTTTTTAAAAGAATAAGAAATAATTTTTAGGAAATGCTAGTTGTTTGTCACATAAGAATAGCATATGGATGATTGAAGAAGAGTGTTTTGTGTGTGTGTGTGTGTACACATGTGTGTGTGTGTGTGCACGTGAGTTTTGTGTCCTGCCTACTTCTGTTTGTTTTGTTTTACCTGCTTCTGTTCTGCTTGTGCTGGTTACCTTACTGTGAAGTTTTCACCGCTTGTGTTGTCTTAGTCATCATCAGCTGTGATGCCTGTATCTGCATTAGAATTTGCAGAATGAAGCAGTTTAAGAGGCTATATTTCAAAACAAGAATTGTCATAAAAAATGAGGTTAGGCTTACACAGTTCTGATTGTTTCCCTTGGATTTGTTAATTCCAATAACAAAAACGCAGGGAAACGAAAGGACAAACAAAAAATGAACATTATTAGCATCTTTTTGACTCGTGATCAGTTGTGTTCTCAGTTGAGTCAAATGGAAAAAAAAAGAACAACCAGTAATACATCTTTTCAATGTCGTTAGACAGTGGCTTTTAAAAAAGCAAATGAGGCGCTCGGGTTTTGTGCCAGAGGTGAGATGGAAAGGATTGAAAAATGTGGAAACATACAGAGGAAATGCTATATTTGTATACTTGCCATACTGCATTAACAGTGTCACTGGTCATTTCATATATGCTTGCACCCTTCTTGTTGATGTTGAAGCTCATCCAGTGCCAGAAATGGGGATATCCAGGGTGACAATTTGACGTTGCTGTTCATTTTACAAGAGAGATTATATATCTATATACAGGGTTTGCCCAGGTGTCTGATGTTTGTGCTGTACACATATTTGCATAGTGCTGGAGTTATATAGCTTCTAATGCCACTTACTTTGCCATTGTTTTTTTCCTCTTAGAACTAAAAAATCATAATAAAAAAATACTTGGGTCTGTTTTGCCAAATGTCTGTTAACTGCTCTGCGTGTATGTGTGTGTGTGTGTGTGTGTGTGTGTGTGTGTGCAATGTGTGATCAACCTTCGTAAACTTCCATTCTCGCTCTTCTTTTTTTTTAGATCATGCATGGTCCCTTGCTGCTGTTTTGTTGATTATTAATCAGTTGTGGAGCAGTGTGGTGATTTAACGCTCATTGTGGCCACTATCTTTTAAAAATCAATTGATAAATAAATCAGCCATTCATTCACCTCTCAGACTGTTGACTTGGGATGAAAGCATTGTTTCCACAGCATTGTTCAGAATGATAGTCTATAAGTACATCTGAAGTATAAGTTATGCAGTGTTTAGAATGATAGTATATTAGTGTATCTGATAAGTTACGCAGTGTTTAGAATGATAGTATATTAGTGTATCTGTAATATAAGGCAGGCAGTGTTTAGAATATATAATATACATGTGTATTTGAAATATTAGGTAAGCCTTTATTTTCTAACGGCAAATAAAAGATTAGCGCAAATTTATCTGTCACCATGGCACAGTGGTTACTGTCACAGAATACTGCTGCAGCTTGGTGGTCATCGGTTCGAACCCCAACAGAACCAGTGTATAATTGTAGAATGTTTGCCAGCTACTACCCAGCATCATTAAATGATATGCTTTGTGTTCAGAAGGCCAGAACTATGCGTTGTATATTATCCACTCACATGTCTCAGAGAGTTGTTAAGATCCCACGACCAACAACGCAAGTGTCCGTGCTTTATGGCCTGGTTGTTTCCACAATATCTACTAAAAAAAAGAAGCATGGAGTCTCTCTTTCATTTAGTCTAGGTCATAAGATACTGGGATTTTCTTAAACTGTTATAACTGTCATCCTCTGTGATCATCATAAGAAAAAAAAATCACAGATTATGTGTCCCTTAATGTCTTGCTCTTAAGGTGACCGGATGTTTGATTTCCTCTCTGCATGCATGCATGAAGCGAGTTTGCATTATTCTTCATTGTTGGTAACTTCACAACGATTAGGATTTGGTATCGGTCACATTCAAAGAGACCAGGCGACCTTCAGTTGGTCTATCTCAGTGTATACACAATTCTGTTGTCGGGGGGGGGGGGGGGGGGGGGGGGGGGGGGGGGGGGGGGGGGGGGGGGATTCAAGAGGTGGCGTCTTGAGTATATCAGAACAACACTGAACACAGGGCCAAATGATTTGCAAAAACAGCAGCGCGGTATCCTCTCTGCTGGACAGCCTCATGTTGACCTCTCTGGCCTGCCGACACAATGACTTCCAGCTGGATGTTGCTGTGTTGTCGAGTTAGAATAAGCTGTGTGATAGCTGTACAACTAGGAGAGTATGGAAGATAAGCAACAACAAATAATGAGTTTAGTTCAGGTTAGATCTAGAAACAACATCCATTCACGGGAATACTTTGGCATCCACAACTCCAGCACATTTAAACTTCGCCAAAGTCATGGTGTTTAATTTCCCACTATCGTGATTCTCACTTGTTAACTGAAGAAGTCTTAATAAAGCATGGATGGGATCTGTTCCGAAAACTTTCTGATTTTGTCGACAAATAAAGGGAGGCAGAGAGAGAGAGAGGAGAGAGAGAGTGTGTGTGTGCTTACACATGCTGTTAGATCTAGATGTATATCAATGAGTGCATTTTACGCGTTTGGGGTGTTTGTTGGGGGAGAGGGGAGGCGATAACTCTCTCTCTGTCTGTACATATGTGTGTGTGAATGTTTTCAATGACTCTTCGGCATTTTCCAATTTGAGAAGTAACTCTGTTCGTTCTTTGCTTTCATTGTCTTGAATTTGTTTGTCTTGCCAGAGGAAGACCAAAGAGGTCAAAACGTGCCTAGTTTATCTTCTACTTCGGCGGCATAGTAATGTTTTTTTCTTCAGGTGCGTGTCTTCTGCAGTTCCCCTGGTGGAAAATAATTTTGTGGTGGAAGTCCGCACTCTCCCAAATGCCCGTCTAGCTCGGATACCTTTTTCTCACTTTGTCTGTCTGTTGTGTGTGTGTGTGTGTGTGGGGGGGGGGGGGGGGGGGGATAATTGTGTTACTATAGTGTATTGCTGTATTGATTGTTGTTCTCTACTGGACTGAACATCACTCTCACAGCAAAATTCCCACTGGAACGGTCTTGGGTTAGTATACTGTGTTCAGTTTCAGTTTCAACAAGGTGTCACTGCATGCAGACAAGTCCACATACGCTACATCACATTCGCTGACTTTCGAGACCACTCTGCGCATGATGGATAAATGAATTAATGACTAAGATGACAGAATTGAAGAAGAGGGTCTCGTTGCTACGACTCGGATGTCTGACCTACGCATTAGCCCAACGCACTGGTACACTCAACGTGAGAGAATGGTGCCACAAGTTGCAAATACCCTATCACCTGTACTGGATCTAACATCTGATGCTATGGTCGCTTTGTGTTACATTTGATATCACACTCATATGCTGTGAAGCCTAAGAATGTGACATGGCTGTGATGTCATCAGTGGAGCTCCAGATAGCCCAGGATATTTACCAGTAATGAACGTAAATGATCTGCAACAATTACAAATATTGTAGAACGCAAAACAAAGCTGGGAGAAAAATGTGTGTGTGTGTGTGTGTGTGTGTGTGTGTGTCCACCAAAGACAATCTTTAGAAATTATCTTGCAAAACATACATAACATGAAGCACATACAACATGCAACACCGCTTGAAAGAAAAGAAAAGATACAAAAGATTGTGTTTGGATCCGAGCCCTCTACAAGAAACAGGCACATCAAATTTCAACACTTCTGGATCCTAGTGTATTTTCATGAAAATGATTGCACGTCCATCAAATTAAATTCATATTCATTCCTGGGAGAAAAAGTCGATGTCGCAGATTTCGAACTTGAAACGACGATCTCTGCAAAACGATACAGATCACAATGATTAATAAAAAGCAGTAGCATTTTGCTAGTGAAATGTGCTAAGTATCCATTCCTTTTATCCTTGTTTGCATATGTCTGTATGTTCTTAAAGGTTGCATGACATGTCGATAATGGTAAGAGAACTGACTGGCCTGCAGTTCTTAGTCTTGCTATCACATTTGATGACAAGACAAGCTTGTTCAAAAGAATTATGAATTCAACCCCTTTTCAGGCATTGCCAAACATGTTTGAAGCTGATATCTAATCAGGAAAAGCAGACTACAGCTATTTAAAACGCTAACATAAATCATTTACACGACTTGTGAAGCTCTCTCTCTCTCTCTCTCTCTCTCTCTCTCTCTCTCTCTCTCTTTCACACACACACACACAAACACACACACATACAGTGATTATCGTTTGTAACTGTATTTTGATTGAGGCCCCATCAGAATGGGCCAATGGCCTTTTGATTGAAGAATTCATGCGTTCATTCATTCATTCTCTGTCTCTCACACACACACACACACACACACACGCGCGCGCGCGGGCACAAACACGCGCCTCTAAATCCTATGCAGGTACCACTTTCACTCGGCACAGTTAGCCAGCGATTTCACTACTTACTCTCTGCCGTTATCATGGAAGCTGTCAACGCCTCTGAGAATCTTGTTACTAGGAACTATGAAATCCATCGGACCATCCCAAACGTTGGCCCAGTTGGTGAAGTGACAGGAGTGGACCATCGTCTCTGTACAGTAATAAGTATGTTAATACAATGAAATACTCGTGTTAAATTGGGGAACACAATTAGATGTTTGAATCATTAGTGGCACATGTAACTGTACGGTTGTCTATTAATGTTTTGTTTTCATGTACCGCTGAATCTGACTGGCTTAGAGAAAGGTACATGATGTTCTGTTACAGTATTTGACAGAAGACGAGAAAAAAGTGTTTTGTGATAAACTTGTTTGCAGCTAAACAAAAATATAAGAGACAGAATGATTTGCTGTGGCACCTACAAGGCTGTCACAACACGTGACAATAACAAAATCATCAAGAATGACAAGAGGATAGATTAATAAAGTAAATGCGGCACTTGATCTCTTCAAAAACATACAAGCAAGATTTTAAATAGGCCTACAAGCAAGATTTTAAACGGATACTGTTCCAAAACGTTTAATGAAATATGCGGAGATGCAGCAATGTTCATAGTTATTCTGAAACCGTACATTCATTTTTTTTTTTAAGTGAAATTCTGTATCCATTTGTGAAACATGCAGCAGATCTGTTCATGAGCATTTTCGCTGCATCTGTCAGAAGATTTATCCGTATGAAAATATCTTTTGCCTATCTCCTCAGTATCATTGTACCACTGCCGTTCCTCAGTCCCTTAAGTCTAGGGTCGTTGGAGCATCCACACGAGCCCTTCTCCATCCTAGTCTGCCTCTGTCGCTTGCGAGGAACCACCAAAGGTCAGGCCTGCCATTTCTGGAGGGTTGTCCTCGTCCCATCTCAACGATCAACAAATGATCGCGTAAATTTTGGTGTCATTTGTCAGCCAGCAGTTCAATTTCCTACTACTGCATTTGAGCGAAGAAACCACGTGTCACCTGCAACTTCACAACAGCGGAACTTGAACCTCCTGTCCTCCGCGTGGTTGTCGTGCTCACTGGCAATGCCTGCGATAAAGCCCTCGTTAGGGCACTGGAAGGTCAGTGGCTGGTCCAACTGGTTGACGAAATCTGAAACAGAATGACGTCACTAGTATATTTCAACTTGGATAATGTCATCTGAATTAGCTCGTCTCTAGCAGATCTCATCTGACATAGGAAATCGCTGTCTCTAGTACATTTCTATGACAGCCCGTAACCTGAAATGGCACGTACGTTACTTGAGTATTACGTAATCTGGAAGAGGGAGTGCGTCATCGGCAGAATTCAACTGGCCGACGTAATCTGATGTAGAGTGTACGTCACTGGCAAACCCAACCCTAAGACGCCATCTGATCTAGGAAGTACTTCGGCTAGTAGGTCTAACCTACTGACGCAATCGGCAGTATGTATGTTTTTGGCATCAATGTCGCTGACGTCATCTGAAACGGGGAAATACGTCATTTGTAAATCAGTTGGTAATCTGATAATATCTGAAGTAGGAAGTCCGTCACCAACAGGTAAACGGTCAGGTTGACGTCATTTAACGTATACATATACTACTAACAGGTCCCTTTGACCAACTTCATCCAAAGCAGAGCTGACAGATTCAAGTGGCTGACGTCATCTGAAATAGAAAGTACGTTACTAACAGGCTGACGTCATCCGAAATCGGAAGTACATTACTAACAGGTAATGTATGAAATGGTAACTAGGTACTATCTGATAGATAATAAGACAACCTGTAGATTACTAAGAGGACAACGTCATCTGAAATAGAGAATAGATAACTAAGAAATACATAACATCTGAAATAGAAAGTACATTACTGAGAGGATCACGTCATCTGAATAAGCAAGTACATAACTAAGAGGATAACGTGATCTGAAATAGGCACACGCAGCTCTGTTATGTGCAGTTGTACTACACCACTGCACTATCATAGCCTTACAGTCTAGCCCTTCATAGCCTAGTGCATCTAGCCCTTCATAGCCCTACATGTTCCTGACGCATGTGTGTTGGACTTGCAGAATTTGTTGTACGAACAGTTCGATCCAAGCGAACACGTTTAAGCAGCACACGTGAATCAATTTCTTAAGTAAACCAGCAACGAAATTACAATACCATGGTAGACAAGTGCGTTAAACATATAATACGCACACCCAGTGACAAAGCTTATCAACGTCTAAAATAAAAGGACAGTTGTAATAAATGTATACACCAGAGCTATGCTAAACGTTTAATGTGAGCGCATTGCGTACGCACTGTGTATATAAGACCCTGTTATTATTGTCTTACGCCGCCCAACATTGAGCTTGAATTCAGTCGACTGTGTGTGGTTTTCCTTAAGTCTCCATTGGTTTGAGATTTTCCACGTAGCCGTTCACTTTCAGGTTCCTTTTTTTTTATTGGGGATAAACGAACAGCCGCCTCACCTGAAGAATGTTGTAAGCCACACTGTGCGACTGACTGACAGACTCACTCGTCCAGTTGCAGTTCTCAGCCGTGACGTCCCAGCAAGGGCAAAGGGGAACAGCCGAAGTCCCACACTCGGTCCTCGGCATGGTTGTTGTGTATGCTGTTGAGGTGGGACAGGAACAGGTTCGGGGGGCACTGGAAATTGACGGGCTGGTCAAACTCGTTGACCCAGGCCAGGGCTCCCGGAGTCAGCCAACAGAGCGTGAGGACACAGCGCAGCATTTTTGTCCAGGTGATAAGGGTTCTTGGGCAGGTAGCCTTACCTGTGGGAGAGGCATCGTGTGAGGGTTAAACGTTTCTGCCGTTCCCAACGAAAACCACCGAACAATGAAATGTGTTTGTTAAGATAAGCACTGGCACTCCGTACTGCTCAAGTGCCATGGTTACTCTGGGTTGGGTGGTGTGTGTGTGTGTGGTGTGTTGTGTGTGTGTGTGTGTGTGTGTGTGTGTGTGTGTGTGTGTGTGTGTGTGTGTGTGAGAGGGGGTGAGGGGGGTGCGTGCATGCGTGCGTACGTACTTGCGTTCGTGCGTATGTGCGCGCGCGCGTGCGAGTGTTTTGTAAAATCACCTTGATATTTTAAAATTTATCACACTTTTTTTTTTTTTGCAGAAATACTTAGTAATGTCGGATTAAAGTACTGGCCTGATTTAGTCACTTTCCACTTTGTACTCTGTGTGTGTGTGTGTGTGTGTGTGTGTGTGTGTGTGTGTGTGTGTGTGTGTGTGTGAGGTGTGTAGTGTGTGTGTGTGGTGTGTGTGTGTGTGTGGTGTGTGTGTGTGTGTGTGTACAATATTGATCTTTGATTTCATCTAATGCCTTTGTATGAGGAACATGTAGTCAATCGTGTTAAAGTATTGGCCTAGGTTAGCTGCTTTCAGCAGTTGCTATATAACCGCACCGGCATTTCGGCAACACTCACACCCTACAGGAGCCCGCGTTAAAGATACTGTCAAGTGTTCGTCAGTGCAGGGGCACATGTTAACATTTTTGAACTAAAAGAAAGGAAAGCACAAGTGGCTGTAGATACATTGAAGAAAAGAAAAATAAAGATCACACATTTTGAGTAAACCATTGCTCAAAAAGAAATTAACTGAGAGAGAGAGAGAGAGAGAGAGGAGAGAGAGAGAGAGAGAGAGAGAGAGAGAGAGAGAGGAGAGTTAGGTTAGTTACCTGTCAGCTCGCCGGCAGTTGAGAACTGAACGAAAGAGTCTGCACGTGTCCGAAATGATCTTCGACTGTGCATCACAAGCAGAAAACAAAAAACAAAAACAAAAAAACAAAAATGCCGACCCAGAACGATAAGGCATATCTCTCGCCATCTGCGCCGTCCACATCACGTTCACGTCACGTCACTCAGCAGTAGGCCATGTAACCCCCTCCCCCCCCCCCCCCCCCCCCCCCCACCCCACCCCACCACCCCATTGTTTACGTGACTCCACTGATCTCTTCGTCAACACAAGCTGTTTCTCGGTCAAATGACAGCTCGTTTTAGGATTGGAGATCAAAATCCAATATCTCTTCTGAATTTGTTAAGTTGTTGCAAACACACAGCCTTCTTGGCAGGCTCTCTGTTGCTGACTTGAACCTACTAGCTTGCAGGCCGCGATCCTTGTCTGGTGCCCATACATTGTTGAAACCTTCCTTTCAAAAAGCTATGACTATCCTTCGTGCTATGGTGCCAAGAGAGAGACTAATAAACGAAACTTTTCATAGGAGTTAAATGCACTTCAAATTTGCGTACAGCAGTGTAAATGCACTTCAAATTTGCGTACAGCAGTGTCCTTACAGTTCTGTAAGACCTTTTCTCAAGACTCTCAATCCCATTCGCTATCAAAGGATTTCTTGTCGCAGAGGCGGGTGGGGTAGGGGTGGGGGGTGGGGGGCGGGAGGACCATCCTTCTCCGATTATAGACTAAAACTCACTTCAAACTAAAGTTAGAACATGTTCTCTGAACCTAAGAACCTGGTTACTTCGGGTTTTTTCACCCAAATTTTCAAAGAAATTTGAAGACTATGCCAGTCCTGTTCCACCGTCAGGGACACGTCTTCTTTGCAATTGCAAAATACTATCATCAATCTTCGAGTTGTTTGCGATCTTTCCAAATTTCTACGCGATCCACAATAGGTTCTGTCTTTTCAAAGCATGAGATCCGCTTTGAAACCGCTTCTTTGCATAATGACTCTACCAGCATCCTGATACACTATACCCTTTTGTCGAACTTTAAAAAAATATCAATTCCGGGAATATTTACTGACGGTTCCAGTTCTGAAAGTGGAGTTGTATGTGCTGCTTCTTGTTCACCTGATCCTGCTTAAAGATTAATGAAGCATATTCCCTGACTGCTATCTTCAACAAAATCTGGTACACTGTTGAGTGGCCCGTGCCATGGACCCATCGCTGGCCGTCAGTCTTCCAAGAAAGGCAATCAACACAGCCAGAACCACCACACGAACGATTTGATCATCAGTGTCGGGAAATTAATGCTCAAAATCTCTTTGAATAGATTATGCCCGTCAGCCGATATCACTACTGCTGAAGAACAGGCTGTACATGGCGAAAGCAGAAGTACCAGTGAACACATCTTAAACCTGCGTACCCTTTATGGACAACACCTCCAAGGCCTCAGAGAGTTCTACTGCATCTTTTACAGACTTCAAGACAGAGTTGGAGAGTCTGGTGGAAGGCACTATGGGCCAGAATGAAGAACTTTAACATCGGGCATAAGCTAATTAACACCACCAGCGACTACACGAAAGTGGCAGGTGCGGTACTCACACAAGGTGCTGTTCCATATTTGAGCTGAAGTTCGTGAGGACTGCCTTGTATCTCTCACAATTATCAACATGTTCTTGCAAAGCATCATGATCGATTCAGCAGAAGATTGTGTCAAGACAGTCAGCACTGGAGTAAGAACCGCCCCGAAACGCGGATGGTTTGAGAGACAAAGAATACAAGCTCGCCAAGCTTGTTGAAACAGAGTGAAACATCAACATGGCATTGAAATCAGCACCGTGAAGGCAAAGTCAATAGTCATCCATAACTCCAACACCACTACTGATATAACTGTTCATGTACAGGAGCTAAGAAGCATTCTATAACTCACTTTCCAGGTAACTATCGTTAGCAGAGAGGGGTCAGAAATTCTCTCCAAAAAAAAGTACGGCACTGTTCATACTGAAACCTGTATGGAAAAACAATCACATCCCCATGAACCACAACAACAGTCCTGCGTATTTCCATCTTCATGTGTACATGGAAACATGGACCCTCAAAGCCGACCTGGAAAGAAAAATCCAAGCCACGGAAATGACATTTATTGCAAGATACTATACATAAGATATACTGACTACGTTATCAATGAACACGTGCGCCAAACCGTTGTGCACCTCGTCAGATCATATGAACATTTACCCACTTCCGTCAGATGGCAACGTAACCAGATCCAGTGGCCTCTCTAAATGGTCCTCCAGGAAACTGTTGAGAGAGGGAGACGGAGGAGGAAACAGAAGGAAAAAAAAGCACGATGGGCTGACAGCATTGCAGAATGCGCAGGGAACATAGCCTTGGCAACCGACAGAGCTGGAGGGAACTAGTTAACAGTTGTTTTGTGTGGCGCCACAGTGACTCTTTGTGGAAGAAGAAAAGAAGAAGAAGAAGAAGAAGAAGAAGAAGAAGAAAAGAAGAAGAAGAAGAAGAAGAAAGAAGAAGAAAAGAAGAAGAAGAAAGAAAAGAAGACAAAGAAAAAGAATTCCTTGATAGCTCTGTCTACAAAATTAAACTTAGTCTGGATTCTTGCATTCCGGTTGTCTATCAGTCTGGACACAAGGACTTTCTCATTCTGTTCGACTCCCTTTCTGCCGTGGAGGTCATTGCTGACCGAAAGTAACCCCAGATACCATGAACTTGTGTCGGACTCCACATCACTCTGAGATCGGTTACAATACCATGGAATGTTTACAATATTGAGCTTCCGGACTTGCGGGCAGTCAAGTCAGCGAGGTAGCGGACCATCTTGCTACGAATGTTATACATGAAGAATTTTCCAGATCATACATCCTGTGCACAAATCTGAAACCCAAAGTTCATTAGCAAACGTCTGGTACCATAAACGAATATCTTTTTTACAGATCCGTCCAAACCATGACGAGTTAATACCATCAGTCACTAGAGTCTATAAAAGAGAAACCGTTTTGTGACGACTGCGCTGGGTAACTCTTTTAATGCACACTTCTATTTTCTTTTAATATGAGATGCACACCATGTGAAGAGACACACGTTATGAAACGTCTTCTTCTTACAGAGTTTGGGATTTATATTCCGATAAATATAACGGTGGAAGATGGTGGAAGTGGTCTATCTATTTCAAACTTTTCAACATATCCCCGGAAGGCATAATGACCAGCGCACGTGCAGGTCATGTCAGCACAGTCAACACTGGAGGAAAACGTGAATGTTTTGCAGATGCCATCCATGGCCTGGCAGACAGTGGACAAGAACTCGCCAAGTTCGTTAAAAACGGGATAAAATATAAGACACTGCATGGAAACCAGCACAGAGACGGCCAGGTTGATGGCTAGGCACAACACCGCCATCTACTCTGATATACCGGTCCATGAACAGAAGCTTGGAACTATTCAAGAGTTCACTCACCTGAGATCCGTTATTAGCAATGAGGGATCAACCTAGAAGTGCTGTTGAGGGCAGAAAAGACAATATCAGCTCTAACCAGAATAACCCTCAATAAAATGGCAAGAACGTATTCAAGAAATGCAAGATCAGCCCCTGTCGTGCGATGGTACATTCTATCTTTCTGTACAGACAGAGGCCCTCACAGCAGATTTGGAAAGAAGTACCCAGTCCATGGATTGAGTGTTCCTGCAAAAAAAAACTAAATGAGTGTTACAACAAGAAACTAAACATTAGACGCATTGATCGTATCACCAATGAACAAGTACAAAAACTATCAAGCAACACATCGGACCATATGAAGATCTAACATCAGTCAAGAAAAAACAACAACACTTTGGTATAACCACGTTACAAGATCCAGTGACTTTGTTTAAAAATCCTCCAGGGAAACTGTTAAGGGGAGAGGGGAAGGGGAGGAGGGATAGAAGAAGAAAATAAACGTAGATGAGCATTAGCAATGCAAGATACCATAGCAAAGGCCCTGGCCTTCACAACGACTGTCGGATCGGAGGAACCTTGTGACTGTTGTCATGAAATCCTTCAATGGCTTTCCGCACGGATCTGATGGGTCAAAGACTAGAGCAAAAGTGCATTTCACGCAGACTCATAAAGATCTGTTCAAATTATTCCATCAGAAGTGGTTTTTTAGCTCTTTATGAATATTTACTTTTCATTTATTTGTAGAAAAGATTGCATATTTAGCATTTTTCACTTGTGATCGACATGGTTTGTTGCCATCTTTATACATTTATAGTGATTGATCTTTACATGGTTAAAGCTGTTGATCTTTATATGGTTAAAGCCGTTGATCTTTACATGGTTAGAGCCGTTGATCTTTACATGCCCTAAAGCCGTTGATCTTTATATGGTTAAAGCCGTGTATACTCTTGCGGTCGGCTGGGCGACGCAGGGGATATATCAGGCAGTGACCATGTCAGGAGACTGTATGGATATATCAGGACAGTGTCATGTCAGGGACTGTAGGGATATATCAGGGCAGTTACCATGTCAGGGAACTGTAGGGATATATCAGGGCAGTTGTCATGTCAGGAGACTGTAGGGATATATCAGGGCAGTTGTCATGTCAGGGGGACTGTAGGGATATATCAGGGCAGTTACCATGTCAGGGGACTGTAGGGATATATCAGGGCAGTTGTCATGTCAGGGGACTGTAGGGAATATTCAGGGCAGTTACCATGTCAGGGGACTGTAGGGATATATCAGTGCAGTTACATGTCAGGGGACTGTAGGGATATATCAGGGCAGTTGTCATGTCAGGGAACTGTAGGGATATATCAGGGCAGTTACCATGTCAGGGGACTGTAGGGATATATCAGGGCAGTGATATGTCAGGGATTGTAGGATATATCAGGGCAGTGACCATGTCAGGGGACTGTAGGGATATATCAGGGCAGTTGTATGTCAGGGGACTGTAGGGATATATCAGGGCAGTTACCGTGTCAGGGGACTGTAGGATATATCAGGGCAGTTACCGTGTCAGGGGACTGTAGGGATATATCAGGGCAGTGACCATGTCAGGGGACTAAAGAGATATATCAGGGCAGTGACCATGTCAGGGGACTGCAGGGATATATCAGGGCAGTGACCATGTCAGGGACTAAAGGGATATATCAGGGCAGTGACCATGTCAGGGACTGCAGGGATATATCAGGGCAGTTACCATGTCAGTGGACTGTAGGGATATATCAGGGCAGTTACCGTGTCAGGAGACTGTAGGGATATATCAGGGCAGTTACCATGTCAGGAGACTGTAGGGATATATCAGGGCAGTTGTCATGTCAGGAGACTGTAGGGATATATCAGGGCAGTTGCCGTGTCAAGGGACTGTAGGGATATATCAGGGTAGTTACCTGTCAGGGACTGTAGGGATATATCAGGGCAGTTACCATGTCAGGGGACTGCAGGGATATATCAGGGCAGTGACCATGTCAGGGACTGTAGGGATATACAGGGCAGTTGTCATGTCAGGAGACTGTAGGGATATATCAGGGCAGTGACCTGTCAGGAGACTGTAGGGAATATCGGGTAGTTGTCATGTCAGGGGACTGCAGGGGGATATATCAGGAGAGTTACCATGTCAGGGGACTGCAGGGATATATCAGGGCAGTTACCATGTCAGGAGACTGTAGGGATATATCAGGGCAGTTACCGTGTCAGGGGACTGTAGGGATATATCAGGGTAGTTACCATGTCAGGGGACTGCAGGGATATATCAGGGCAGTTACCATGTCAGGAGACTGTAGGGATATATCAGGGCAGTTACCATGTCAGGGGAATGTAGGGATATATCAGGGCAGTTACCATTTCAGGGGACTGTAGGGATATATCAGGGCAGTTACCATGTCAGGGGACTGTAGGGATATATCATGGCAGTTACCGTGTCAGGGGACTTTAGGGATATATCAGGGCAGTGCCATGTCAGGGGACTGAAGGGATATATCAGGGCAGTTACCATGTCAGGAAACTGTAGGATATATCAGGGCAGTTGTCATGTCAGGAGACTGTAGGGATATATCAGGGCAGTTACCATGTCAGGGGACTGTAGGGATATATCAGGGCAGCTACCATGTCAGGGGACTGTAGGGATATATCAGGGCAGTTGTCATGTCAGGAGACTGTAGGGATATATCAGTCCAGTTACCATATCAGGAGACTGTAGGGATATATCAGGGCAGTTACATGTCAGGGGACTGTAGGGATATATCAGGGCAGTTACCATGTCAGGGGACTGTAGGGATATATCAGGGCAGTTGTCATGTCAGGAGACTGTAGGGATATATCAGGGCAGCTACCATGTCAGAGGACTGCAGGGATATCAGGGCAGTTACCATGTCAGGGGACTGTAGGGATATATCAGGGCAGTTACCATGTCAGGAGACTGTAGGGATATATCAGGGCAGTTGTCATGTCAGGAGACTGTAGGGATATATCAGGGCAGTTACCATGTCAGGGGACTGCAGGGGGATATATCAGGGCAGTTACGTGTCAGGGGACTGTAGGGATATATCAGGGCAGTTACCATGTCAGGGCACTGTAGGGATATATCAGGGCAGTTACCATGTCAGGGGACTGTAGGGATATATCAGGGCAGTTACCATGTCAGGAGTCTGTAGGGATATATCAGGGCAGTTACCATGTCAGGTGACTGTAGGGATATATCAGGGCAGTTACCATGTCAGGGGACTGTAGGGATATATCAGGGCAGTTGTCATGTCAGGGGACTGTAGGGATATATCAGGGCAGTTACCATGTCAGGGGACTTTAGGGATATATCAGGGCAGTGATCATGTCAGGGGATTGTAGGGATATATCAGGGCAGTGACCATGTCAGGGGACTGTAGGCATATATCAGGGCAGTTACCATGTCAGGAGACTGTAGGGATATATCAGGGCAGTTACCATGTCAGGGGACTGTAGGGATATATCAGGGCAGTTACCATGTCAGGAGACTGTAGGGATATATCAGGGCAGTTACCAGGTCAGGAGACTGTAGGGATATTCAGGGCAGTTACCATGTCAGGAGACTGTAGGGATATATCAGGGCAGTTGCCGTGTCAGGGGACTGCAGGGGGATATCAGGGCAGTGACCATGTCAGGGGACTGCAGGGATATATCAGAGCAGTTGTCATGTCAGGGGACTGCAGGGATATATCAGGGCAGTTACCATGTCAGGGGACTGTAGGGATATATCAGGGCAGTTACCGTGTCAGGGGACTGCAGGGATATATCAGGGCAGTCGTCATGTCAGGGGACTGCAGGGATACATCAGGGCAGTTGTCATGTCAGGGGACTGCAGGGATATATCAGGGCAGTTACGTGGCAGGGGACTGTAGGGATATATCAGGGCAGTTACCCTGTCAGGGGACTGTAGGGATAATCAGGGCAGTTACCATGTCAGGGGACTGTAGGGATATATCAGGGCAGTTACCATGTCAGGGGACTGTAGGGATATATCAGGGCAGTGACCATGTCAGGGGAATGTAGGGATATATCAGGGCAGTGACCATGTCAGGGGACTGCAGGGATATATCAGGGCAGTTGTCATGTCAGGAGACTGTAGGGATATATGAGGACAGTGACTATGTCAGGAGACTGTAGGGATATATCAGGGCAGTTACCATGTCAGGGGACTGTAGGGATATATCAGGGCAGTTACCATGTCAGGGGACTGTAGGGATATATCAGGGCAGTTGCCGTGTCAGGGGACTGCATGGGGATATATCAGGGCAGTTACCGTCTCAGGGGACTGCAGGGATATATCAGGGCAGTTGTCATGTCAGGAGACTGTAGGGATATATCAGGGCAGTTACCATGTCAGGGGACTGTAGGGATATATCAGGGCAGTTACCATGTCAGGAGACTGTAGGGATATATCAGGGCAGTTGTCATGTCAGGAGACTGTAGGGATATATCAGGGCAGTTACCATGTCAGGGGACTGCAGGGGGATATATCAGGGCAGTTACCGTGTCAGGGGACTGTAGGGATATATCAGGGCAGTTCCCATGTCAGGGGACTGTAGGGATATATCAGGGCAGTTACCATGTCAGGAGACTGTAGGGATATATCAGGGCAGTTACCATGTCAGGAGACTGTAGGGATATATCAGGGCAGTTACCATGTCAGGAGACTGTAGGGATATATCAGGGCAGTTGCCGTGTCAGGGGACTGCAGGGGGATATATCAGGGCAGTTACCGTGTCAGGGGACTGCAGGGATATGTCAGGGCAGTTGTCATGTCAGGGGACTGCAGGGATATATCAGGGCAGTTACCATGTCAGGAGACTGTAGGGATATATCAGGGCAGTTACCGTGTCAGGGGACTGCAGGGATATATCAGGGCAGTTGTCATGTCAGGGGACTGCAGGGATACATCAGGGCAGTTGTCATGTCAGGAGACTGCAGGGATATATCAGGGCAGTTACCATGTCAGGGACTGCAGAGATATATCAGGGCAGTTGTCATGTCAGGGAAGTGCAGGGATATATCAGGGCAGTTACCATGTCAGGAGACTGCAGGGATATATCAGGACAGTTACCATGTCAGGAGACTGTAGGGATATATCAGGGCAGTTACCATGGCAGGGGACTGTAGGGATATATCAGGGCAGTTACCATGGCGGGGGACTGTAGGGATATATCAGGGCAGTTACCATGTCAGGGGACTGCAGGGATATATCAGGGCAGTTACCTTGTCAGGGGACTGTAGGGATATATCAGGGCAGTGACCATGTCAGGGGACTGCAGGGATATATCAGGGCAGTTACCATGTCAGGGGACTGCAGGGATATATCAGGGCAGTTACCGTGTCAGGGGACTGTAGGGGTATATCAGGGCAGTTACCATGTAAAAATCAAATCTTATACGGTGATTAACAATGCCCATTGAAAGGTTGATATACACTGGTTGTGTCCTAAAGGGTGAAGACCTCAGATTCCTTGGAGACCAGGGCCTTGTCCTCGGTTCGCAAGTCTTGTACAGTCATGAATGATAAACGTTTGAAAGCTGGTACATAAAGGCTGTTAACAGTAACAATTTAACCGTTGAGTGGTTACGTAACGGCACATGCTACTATGACACCTTTATCATCCTCCAAACTGTGGGATAACTGGCAAGGCACAGCGCTCTTCGTGACGCAAAAAAGTACTCTCTCTCTCTCTCTCTCTCTCTCTCTCTCTCTCTCTCTTTTCTCTCTCTCTCTCTCTCTCTCTCTCTCTCTCTCTTTCCTTTGTTTAATTAAAAAAAAAAGACACCAACCTAGTTGACTCCAGGATATATACACCATCAGTTTGTTAAAGATCGCTTCATTTTGTAGGATATAAGAGTTCATTGGTCTGTCATGCATGTCATACATAAAATTATCATGTGAAGCATCAGTGTGCTTAAATGTACCATGAATTCTGTGTTTTGGACAGGAAACCACATAACAGTATTCATTTTGAATGAAAGAGAGGATCATAGCGTGGTGCTTTCTGACCGATCCCAAAACAAGTGTTATTATGTGTTTGGAAACGGTACTGTCATTCAGTCTCAGACAATGCGAACAGTTTTTGGTGTATCAAGAGTGAGGTGAATTTTTTCAGCCTTTGGTCAGTTTTTGACGTATTATAAAGTTAGAGGAGTTTTTCTTCAACATTTTGGGCATACTGCGTGTTAGACGAGTTTTCCAACAGTGTTTGGAGTACTGCAGCGTCTGACCACTTTTCATTAAATGTTTGATATACTATAGCCCGTGAACAGGGTTTTTCTTCAGTGTTTTATGTTCTAAAACGAAAGACGAGTTTCTTTCAATGTCTAGCGTTCCGCAGTCAGATCAGTTTTCCTTCGGTGTTTTGCTTACGATAGCGTCGAACAAGTTTTCCTTTAGTATTTGGTTTACTGTTTGGCATACTTTAGCATCAGACGGGATTGCCTTTAGTGTTTTGTGCACAAGAGTAGTTTTCCTTTAGTGTTTGGATGACTAGATGGTCATAGGAGTTGTCCAGAATTTGACGCACACTGTTTAAGAGCACTACAGCGTCAGACGAACTTTCTTCAGTGTTTAGTGTACTAGCTCATCAGATGAGGGTGTTTTTTTTTTTTTAAGTGATTGTGAACTATAGCGTCAGACGAGCTGCTCCTCAGCGTTTGTCCAGACTTTGATGTGTTAAAGCGTCAGACCAGTTTTTCTTCACGGTTCTGCCACATTTTGTTATACTATAGCGTGAGACCAATTTTTTTTCTTTAGCTTTTGGTTACTTTTGGTGAGTTAGAGCGTCAGACGAGTTGTCCTTTAGCGTGTGATCAGGCCTAGTGTACTTTAGTGCCATACGAGTTGTCCTGTGGCGTTTGATCAGGTTGTGGCATCTACCATAGAGTCGAACGAGTTGTCTATTAGAGCGGTCTACGCAGAGCACTCGGGCTTCCTTTAGGACCCTCTCTCCGCACACTCCAATACGATTGCAAGGGAAGCTCAGTGGTAAAGCGTGAAATTCTCAGTCTATGGTTGCCAGTTCGAATCCCGGTGATGCCCGACGTAAAAACTGGAGCTTTCACTACCAATAACAACGTACTGTTGATCTGGTGGAGTCAGATATGTCCCCTCTCTTCTTGTCCTCTGGGGAGGCTTATCACCTACGGTGGCTGTGAACGACAAGACGTTAACCCTGAACGTAATTCATAGCATGCGTTATGTGCTGTGTAAAAACCGAGCAAGAGCTACTGAATGGCATATTGGTCTGGAAGCAGACCCTTTTAACAGACGGTTTGGGATGTTGGTTTCTGATCCTTCCTGTGTTGATGTACTGATGGTTTGTATACACGCAGGAACTTCCTTTAATTCTCTCGACTTTTCGTGTGCAAGTACCATACTTGAGGAGATAGCGTTGAAGCTTTCGTGGCGTGTTTCAGAAAATCTGTTTTAATAGGCGTGTGTGTGTGTGTGTGTGTGTGTGTGTGTGTGTGTGCGTGCGTGCGTGCGTGCGTGCGTGCGTGCGTGCGTGCTTGCGTGCGTGCGTGCGTGCGTGCGTGCGTGCGTGCGTGCGTGTGTGTGTGTGTGTGTGTGTGTGTGTGTGTGTGTGTGTGTGAGTGCGCGCGCACGTACACTTCATCTTCATCAACGTCTTACAAGCCTGGTTCAATAAAAATGATATGCTGATAATTAAATGCTTATATCATACCAGTTGCCTGGCCCAGTGGTTAGAGTCTCAGGCCCGAGGACTAGGTAGGTCCTGGGTTCAGACTCCACCGGAGGCATTTATGTATGATTTTCCTGTCCCAGCAGTCTTGTGCCCAAAGTGGAGAGCATGTTGGTCTCAAATGGGTAGACAGGAACTATACAGTCAAGTTTCTCTCATGCAGTGAATGCGCCTCTGAGAATATTGCTCAAATGTTCTGACCAACACTGCAGGTATCTGTATCTCACGGGCCCGGTTGATATCTGGTTGATATTTGGAAGTGTTGAATGCAGACCTCTCACGTAGGCCAGAATGGAAGTATACAGCATCATCTTCGTTCATCCTCATTTTCACTCGTCGTCATTTAAAAAAAAAAAAATTTGTGTGTGGGGGGTGGGGGTGGGGTGGGGGGTGGGGGGTTATACCTTGCTTTCGAAGTGATCTGAGTTTCAATGCTCCCCCTGCATCGATATCCTTGCCAAGTTTGTGTTAAAATCGTCGGTATGGGTGTGTTTATCAGGACTGTCTTTGGATGGACGTGGTTGCCCCGTTCAGAGGATGACAGTTCACTCACAGTAAGGAGCATACTACGTATGTCCTGCATATGTTGGGTTACAGCACGCTCCACTGAACACCACCGACGTGACTGGGCAGCAACGCAGTGTTTCCTCTGGTCAGTAGCCCCATGACAACTTGAGCATTGGCAACACGCTGGCTGCTACATTACACACCCGCTTACAGCTGGGTTTGGGGGGAGGAGAGGGTGAACGATGTGAGGGTAGGACCACTGGCAATGAGGAGCGGGGGAAGGGGATGGGTGGAAGGAGACACGGAAGATGTTGAGATCTGTAAGCTCAAAACTAGAGAGCGTGGAAGAGAAATTGTTCGCAAACAAATTAAAGCAGTGTCCAAGATAGGAAGCGATTCTATTTGGTGGAGGGACTGCTTTAAGAGTGTAGGGGTGGAGTACCTTCTTCGAAAGGCTATAACGTGTAAAAAAAAAAAAAAAAAAAAAAAGTTATTTTAAAAAGCTGCAATATATCTTAAATTTCTCAAAGACCTTTCTAAGTGCAACAAAGAAGGATTTGGATCTCGAACGTTTGGACTGATTTGTTGCTGCTATCACCGGATACTCTCTTCATCATTACTCCAAGCATTTTTTTCCGAATAGTGACCTTAACCTTGAACCTCATTATCTTACATGCTAGTTTCAAAGTGAGGCGACTGCAGGCGAAAACTGAAACTAATTTTCAGAAAAATTCTTAGTGAGTCAGCAAAAAGCAAAGCCAAACAAATTGCAAGACTTGTCTTTTTAGGTTTGCAACTTTTCTTTAGAATGCTCTGTTTTGACTGTGACCTATAACCCCTGACCTACATTTGCGAAACGGTTCGTGTTCTCACCAATGCAAATCTTTTGATGATTGAAACTAGAAATGATGCAAGCCTTGTTCCTACAAGCTTGAGACCATGTGTAAGGCTGCAGTATTGTGAATGCTCAGGGCTGGTGAGGGAGTACGTACATGAGATGCACAGTAGTAGCAGTAGCAGTAGTGTAGTAGTAGTAGTAGTAGTAGTAGTAGTAGTAGTAGCAGTAGTAGTTGTAGTGTAAGTAGCAGGAGTAACAGCAGTGTTGTTGTTGCTGGTATTATTGATATTGTTATTCTCATTATCGTTATTATTATCATTATTATCATTGCTACTATTATCATATTTATCATTATTATTGTTGTTGTTATTATTATTATCATCATTATTATTGTTAATATCATTATTATGATTGTTATCACGTTTATTACTGTTGTTATTTTTCTCATATTATCATCATCAATATTGTTGTTGTTATTATTATTATTGTTGTTGATATTGTCATCATCATCATTATTATTATTATTATCATCATCATTATTATTATTGTTGTTGTTGTTGTTGTTGTTGTTGTTGTCATTATTATCATTGTCATGTTGTTATTGTCATTATTATCATTGTCATCATTATTACTATTATTATTATCATTGTTGTTGTTGTTATTATTATTATTATTACTATTAGCGATGTTGTTGTTGTTGTTGTCGTCGTCGTCGTTGTTGTTGTTCTGGACGTTGTTGGCAGTGTTTTTGGTTTGTTATGTGTTATATTACCTTGTCACTTGACTCACTGAGGATGTCTGCAAAGGTTTCACTTGTTTAATCTGCTATGCTGCCTGTATTTTTCGCTGTTTGCAGCTTCTGAGAAAACCGCTAGCGTTACACGCACATACATGCGCGCGCGCGCACGCATGCACGCACACACACACACACACACAACACACACACACACACACACACACACACACAACACACACACACACACACACACATCAGGGTAGCTAAACAGCAGAATCACATTGCTGACAAATAGGAGTGTATTGGACGACATTAAGACAAACAAACAAACCAAAACAGACAAACAAACACACAAAAAACATTCCAGCTTGGAGCTGTCGCTTACGTACGATACAATTAAAATCGAAAGGGAATTGGGTATTAAGTGTTTTACACAACCGGAATCTTAACATCTGCATCCGATGGCTGACAATCAATTCGCGTACAAAAGGCACGACATAGCCGATGTTTTCATCCACACCAGTGTGTTTTCAAATGGTTGCGTTTCCCAGCAGAATCAAGTCCAGTCCCATTTCAGTTATGTACCATGTCACAGACTTCGAACTTGAAGCGACGATCTCTGCAAACACAAACATTAATTGCTAGGGCAAAATGCATGCCATGTGGACTAGATAAGCGAGATCAAATATCTATGACATTGTCCACTCCTGCACAAAGCAAGGATATGAGAAACCAGGCTGTTATCATTGTCAGTAAGATCAAATGGATTTGTAGACTGAACCAGATTCTTTCTACAGTCTTCCCCCCCCCCCCCCCCCCCCCCCCCAAACACACAACTCCTTTCTTTTTTTTTAAACTTCTGATTTCTTAATTCCTTATATAGCCCGTGACAATCAGTTACCCACCTTCTTCCTCGTCCCTTCCTTCCCTCTCCCTCTCCCTCTTTCGTTTTATATTTCAAAATTCTAATTCTTAGATTCCCTTAAACCCTTCAGGGACATGGATGATTAATTCAAAGCACACTGAGCAACATAACTGAACAGCTGTCAAAAAAATATCAATACACATATTTTCCCTTTAGAGCGGTCAAATTTGTCTGGGGGCCTGAAACAGCTCAGTTGGTGAAGTGCTGAGCTCTTGATCCTGGGATCGTTTGGCCGTTTTGGAACAGGGGGATTTTCCCGGAATTTCATATTTGTTCTGACTCATTTTCGTATACTCCTTCAAATGAGATTAAAAACCAAAGTTCCATGTGTCAACGCTCGCATAACATCTTGCTCATCTGTAAACTCTCTGCATCAGCTTTTGGAGGACAGGCCGTTGGTATGGATGACACATATAAGATACAATGCATGCTCCATGAAAGGTCACAGGAATAAATGAAAAACTAGCTGATTTTCAACGGACAATGACACGGGAAACAATTGATTAGCGCCAGCCGGCAGCTCTTCGGTGCGCTGTACCCCAGGTAGGCAGCCTGTTGTGTGAACGAGAGCCTGGATCGCAAACGTTTTAGAGCTTGGGCTCTAACAGACTCTAGGCGCTATACTCTCAATAACAAAATTTATGATAGGTAAAAGCCATTCCGTTCTCCTGGACGTTCATACTTCGCAAATGAGGAGAGCACAGCTGTCCGTCAGGCGCGACAAGTGAATTACAATAGCTCTATGTACCAATGGCAACGAAGTTTAGATCATTCAGCGAATCACGCTGCCCGGCATGTGTTTGATCTTTACGAATAAAAGAGACGGAAAAACGGGAAGTTTGAACACTCCAACTCTAATTCAGCTTCTTTTCGTTTCAAATCCACTTCATTTTTGTTAGAAATAAGATAGATGTTATCTTTTATATCCAAAAAGGAAAACAATCTTTAATTATTTTCAGTCGTTATTTTTTCTAACTTCGCGCAACAAAAATGGTAACGTTCTCTTCTTGGTAGAAAGAGACGTCGGGAGTTTTACTGCCGATAAACGGGTGTCGGCAGCAACGAGCTCTTCGTGCAAAGGATAACTCCTACTGCTTGCTGCTGAGGTAAACTCACTTTAGGATGAAAACGAAGACAGAGAACCCTCACAAATGAAGGGTCTTTTTTCCTTCCATCTTCCTCAAAATCGCAACTATGTCATTTTGGAATACATTTAGGCTAAAACAGATTTTTTAACTTTGTTCCAGATCAACTTAACCAATCTTTTTTTCTAACAGTTTGTTGTTGTTTTTTTAATATTCGTATTTCTGTCTACAAAACACCAGTCTCTCGTCCCTTCCCACAACACTCACTCCGTTGATGTTGTGAACCCTTCACAGCTGTTCACTAAACCATCGTGGTTTTCATCCATATACTTACTCCTTGTGGTTGTCATGATAGCTGTTGATGCCCCTCAGCACCTTGTTACTGGGAACAACATAGTCCAGGATTCGATCCCAGTCGTTGGCCCAGTCAGTGTAGTAACACGCGTGCATCACTGCCCCTGCACAGTGAACACGGGGCATTGGAAGTAGGATTCTTCTGAACTAGCAATTAAACGATGGTAGGCTGGCACTGGAAGTAGGATTCTTCTGAACTAGCAATTAAACGATGGTAGGCTGTAGTGTGTGCAAGCCTGCATGTGTCCTAGTCACCTGTATACAAAAAAGGTGATGAATGATGTCCTGGTACGGGCCTCATGTCTGGGAAACAAGTGTACAATGCCACTGCTGATCATACTTTTTGCACCAACAAAAGATCCGTATGTTAATATGACCAATGCAACCAAATATACAAATAGGATATTACAAACTTTTGGTGACTAAGACAAAGTGGAGAGTACAAAAACGTGTTATTCTTTGCGTTGAAAAGTGCCGTCGCGGCACAGCTTATTAGACTCTCAAGAACCAGCAGAGAGCAAAACCAAGGCAGAAAATCAGATGAACGTGGGAAAACAAATCGGTCAAAAAAAGACGTTGATGAATACAATGACGGCTCAGCTGCCGAAGGCAAGTCTGGCTAGCGATACACAGAGAAGCAAAATGACCAAACAATTCAGTAAGACAATGGTACATACAGCCTGCGTGGTTGCGTCCAACAAGTGTTCCACATGCTATGGTTAAGGGAAGGGGAGGAGCGTAAACAGTTGTAGTATGTTTGTCCATTCATTGGTTATCTTACCTTTATTTGTCCGCAAAGTGCTTTATATTTTTATCCATACATGTCTTTTCCTTTGATATCATTTTAATTATTATTGTTATCATCATCATCACCACATGTCGTTCGTATCATCATCATCATCATCATCATCATCGTCGTCATCGTCATCATCATCATTTCATCATTATCTTTTATTAGCACTTTCATCCCAGTTGGTACTACATTTATACCAATATTTTCTTTATTTTCACCTCAGTCATCATCATTGTTATCACTGATATTAGTATTGTTGTTGTTATGTGTATTATTATTACATCTGGTAGCAGTAGTAGTAGTAATAGTAGTAGTAGTAGTAGTACATGTTGTTGTAGTAGGAGACGTAATAGTCGTAGTAATAGTGGTTGTAGTAGTGTTGATAAGTAATACCTGTGTCATCTTCTGAACATTCATTCCCGATAACCAACAACACACACACCACACACACACCCACACACACACACACACATTCGCGCGCGCCGCGCACACACACACACACACACACACACCACACACACACACATCCACCAGCCACACACACACACACACACACACACACACACACAACACACACCACCACACCACACACACACACACACCAACACACACACACACCACACTGACGTGAACGCCCACACGCACAC
Organism: Conus ventricosus; assembly: GCA_018398815.1. Taxonomy (NCBI): domain Eukaryota; kingdom Metazoa; phylum Mollusca; class Gastropoda; order Neogastropoda; family Conidae; genus Conus; species Conus ventricosus. The sequence goes on along the minus strand of CM031597.1, from coordinate 86,102,288 downwards.
CACACGCACAACACACACACACCACCCACACACACACACGCACAAACACACACCACCACACACTGTTATATATACGCACACACGCGCACATGCATGCTTGAGGAGCATGTTCACACAAGCCCACAGATCTTTTTTTTATCGGCGGACACTTGTTGAGTATTGTTCGTTCTCGGTGTTCGGTTTATGAAGTGTGAAAAAGAATTATTAGTAGAAAATTCACATGTTCGTTTTGCACTGTGTATCAAATAATCTTTACTTTTGTACCTTGTGTGTGTGTGTGTGGGGGGGGGGGGGGGGGGTGGCTGGGGGTGGGGGGGATGCATGCGTGCGCGTGTGTGTGTGGTGCAAACACAGGAAAAAAATAGAGAGAAAAGAAAAGAGAAAGAAAAAAGATGTGCATAACTTTCTCATAAAAATCCTTTTGAAGGCTTTCAAAGAAAGATAGAAAGAGAAAAGAAACGAAAAGAAAAGAAGAAAAAGGAAAGTGCTTCAATGTAACCTGCTGCTTCACAGCAATAGAACTTGAATATCCTGTCTTCATAGTGATTGTTGTGTTCGCTTGCCATGCCGGCGATGAACTCTTCATACGGGCACTGGTAGGTTTCCGGCTGGTCGTATTCGTTGACGTAGTCTTGACAAAGGGAAAGAAAAGGAACACAAATCAAAACAAACTAGTGCATCCTGTCTAAGCCATGCAGAATGAGAAGTACGATCACTGTGTGCAGCAGTCACAGGACGTTTAATCACAGGTACATGGAAAAACATAATTGAGGTATGTAAGTAGAAACCATTTCTTTTCTTACCTCCAGCACCTAAACGCAACATTTGTCTGATTTGTATTGAAAGTTATGTTGATTTTAAACAGAAAGATATTGAATGAAAAACTCGGTCGTTTACACTTCGTCTTTTTCACCTCTGTATTGCATTCACACATACTGATATACCAGATTCTGTAAACCCCAGCAATTCACGTAAGGGTTCTCTCAAAAAATTGAAATTATCTCACCTCTCAAACAGTGTTTCGGTACAAGCAGTTTTTATTACACGAAATCAATAGAGGACTTTAAACTCCTATACTTCAGTAGTTTTAAATTCTGAAACACCAACGCTTAAACGCTTGAAAACACAGACACCAACGTCAATCATCTAAAAGTTTACGATGATTTCTTCACTCTTTTCTTGTCAGAAAGACACCAGTGTATAGAACCGTAGATAATCATTGGCTTCGCAGACTATGTCTGAGTGAAATATAAAAAATTCGAACGGTTGACCAGTCTTGTCTCTACATTCAGTAATAATATTGATGATAATGATGACAACAGTAATTCTAATATCCCAAATTTTGGAGGAAGATGTAAAATGAAACTAACTAGGAAAAGACAAAGAACAACGACAACAACAAAAACAAACCTCAACAACAACAACAATAATAATAATATAACGATAATAATAACAATATAATAGTACTAATAATACAACAACAATAATAATAATAACAATGATATAATGTTAATGATAATGATAACAATAATGATGATTATACAGGTACAAAATTAAAGGAATTGTAAAACAAAGTTAAAGAAGCAGAAGAAAAACACGGCAAGTACCTTTTTCAATAGGGAGACAAAGGCGCATAGACTAAGCCAATGCTTCTGTGAATACATACGCATTAAAGACACAAAGAACAAACATAGAAACTTCCCAGAAAAGGAAATTCCAATCCTGTCCATATACCACCCTTTCTCCTGCCGTGGGCAGGCAGAAACAAAAGCAAAGAACTGGCAGTCTTTTTACCCCAAATTTATGACACTCAACAACAACAGACACAGGTTTATCTCTACTGTTTGCGTAACAGCATAGTCTCAAACATTTCAGTTCTAGCAGCATAGTTTCAAACTTTTCATTGGGCGAGGGGGGGGGGGGGGGGAGCTGGAGAAAGTGAAGTGGAGGGGAGGGTACAACCACAATGCGAGGCAAAACTAAAGGATTGATAACATCCCTCCTGGAGCCTGGACTGATCTCCACTGTGGGCTAACGATTCATATTGGTCAAGTGGTCACTCACTGGTCCAATGGCAGTTCTGGACAGTGACGTCGGACAAGGGCAACGGCGAGCAGCCGAAGTCCCATCTGCGGTCCTCCTTGTGGTTGTCGTGAACGCTGTTGATGTGCGAGAGGAACTTGTTGGCGTCACACTGGAATGTGAAGGGCTTGTCCCAGTGTTTATCCAGCCCAGGGCCCCCACGGCCAGCAAACACAGCGAGATGGCCAGTCGCAGCATCGTGAGCTGTGCCGAAAGTCACGTCAGCTACAGGTGCACCCGTGTGGAGGAGAGACGACAGCAAAAACAGCAAAACAACAACCACAACAAACAGGCCATTGATTAAAACAGCTAGATTCGATGTCAGTCATATTTGTCTTATAAACTTGACCCTCAGGAAAATAATTTTGCACGCACTCATGATTTTCCTCAATCGTTTTTACAGAAGTCCACAGGGTGATTTGAACAATGAAATATTCTACGTCAAAATAATGGTTTAATTAGTCACCTCCATGTCGAACACGCATGCTAACCGACTGTGCTTCCAGTACCGTATAGCCTCTTTTTTTTTTCCTCGTCACCTCACACGATCACTTTCGGAATGGTTCTGGCTGTGTTATGTTATGAGTAAGATACATGATGTTTATTACATATGCGTTTATTACAAAGAACGAGCACTCAGATTCCATTTGTTACACGTTCGTGTTCATGGTCACTTTTGAAATGATAGAGGAACCTTTTTTTGTAGAGTTCATTTTAATGTCTTTATCCTGAGCACGTTATTTCTTTCAAACAAATTCAGTTTCAAACAAATTACATCTCAACTTCGATCAGCAACAATACTGTTAAACCATTTTTTCCCTTTTCTCCTCCTCCCCTTCCGCCTCTTACTCTCTCCTCCAACAAACATTCACACCTTTGTCTATCCTGACAAATGGACGACATCAAAAGAGTTAATTTAAAAGAATGAGACTTCCTTCCACGATTCGTTGTACATCACTTTCACAGCACCTCTACCACATGAACAAAGTACAAGCTGATAAATGAAAACTGATTTACAGAAAAATTCACAACAAACAGTACCAAATTCAATTCCGTCAGTTACATAATGGTTCGTGGAAACAATCAGTTTATTACCAGTAATTCCTTCTACAACGACAGAAATGTACGTATATCATGAATACAGCAGCTAGCGGCATAATCATCATCGTCATCACATCCCTCATTCCCTAATCTGGTAAGTTTATGTACGTAAAACCATTTCTTTTCAAATTCAAGATAGCTATTTTTCCAGATTATGCATTCTTTTGAATATGATGTTCTGAATCATTCCATTTATGAATATCGATTCTAAACTTTTTGTTTGCGAATTCTGCGCTTATTTACATAATACTTTGCAGTGAAAATAACAAGATCGAGTAGTTCATCCATGTATAATATATATAATGCTGAAAAAGAACAAGTTCAATGTTAGAGTAAACTCTATTTCAATGTAGGTATTTATCTCTAAAAAAAATACGTGACAAGAACCATATTTTTGTCAAATTAAACTTATGTTTTGGCCAGTAGTTGACATTTTCTGTGGCTCAGAGCTCACAGTAACATTAACCAACGGCCAAACACTAGTATCATTAAAAGAACCAGTGAGTTTATTCTTGATAGCTGTGTTATCTGAGACAGAGACAGATCTGTGTTCTTACCCGTCAAGCTAGGGACAGCGTCAGTTACGTCTCCCAAACAGCTTTTCAGCAATCACGACGCCTCTACATATAGCCAGCACATCCCCACCACCTGTCTTGGTCACACGTCCATCATGCGCCAACCTGTCGTGCAAAAATTGGGGGGAAAAAACAACAACAGAAAAAAGACAGAAAAAAAGGAAGAAAGAAAAAGATTAGTGGACGTATCGCATTTTGACGTACTGATTTCTTATCTCTTCGGTGGGAAAAAGGGAAATCTTAAGGGTGTGTCTGCACGATTATTTGTATGGTGGATTTTTAGACGCAAGATCTTGCTCAAATTTGAATTGGAAAGAAGTAACCATAAAAGTTTATTCCAAATGTTAACTAAGTGAAGAATGCTGGCCTACTGATATCTTGATATCAAAATTATCTTTTTAAACTGCACTGTCGCATCTAATTAAGCGAGAAGGATATCGAACACTGGAAAACTTGTTATTGCGTTTTGCTTTTACACTGGAGAGAAAGAGGCGTCAAACGTATTATCGGAGAAAGTCTGCCGAACACATTAGTTGAAAATGGTTTGTTCGACTCAGGAAACTTTGAGCTGAAACTTAACGATGAACGGCCGGGCATGTGTGTGGACGGGGGCATTCATTCATGCCGTTTGGTGATCTGTTCAGACCACAGCTTTCCAACCCACCTGCAAACGCTAATCGTTATGGTACCATTCCTTCTTAAGTTATTGTACTGACGCTGAAAATGATCTGTTTACTACCCAGAACTCAAAACCCATTTCTCATTGTACTACGAGCATTATCTATTCATTTGTCTATCAAATCACCTATTTACTCGTTTCTCTTTATTTTTCTAAAGTTAAACCCTTCACTCGTTCAATTTTGGCTTATCTAGCTTTTACTTTCGTGTTTTTGATTACATCCTGGCGAAGTCTCGGTTCTTTTACGCCCTACTAAGTTTACTTTCTCTCCCCTTTTAAATCTTGTCTGGCAGAGAGTATAACAGTCAAAACGAATATGCGCGCGCGCGCGTGTGTGTGTGTGTCTGTGGTGTTGTGTGTGTGTCAGTGTGAGCGCCTGGTGTGCGTGTGTATGTGTGTGCGTGTGTGCATGTGCGAGTGTGCGTGTGTCTGTGTGTGTGTATGTGTCTTTGCGTGCGTGGCGGGCGTGCACGCGCGTGCGCGCGCGCCTCTGTGGTGTGTGTGTGTGTGTGTGTGTGTGTGTGTGTGTGTGTGTGGTGTGTGTGTGTGTGTGTTGGAACGTACATGATATCAGTCACAAGTATCCTATGAACGCTACATTTACGCAATATTGGAATGTACAGATGAGTGGGAAACGTCCGGTAAAAGCAGTACTGATTGATGGGATGTACACGACATAAGTCCAAGACATCTTATGAAAACTATATTCACTGAGCGTTGGGTATACATGATATCAGTCACAAACATCCCATGAAAGCTTTCTTACCTTAAGTGTTGGGATGGGCATGACATCAGTCACTGGCATTTCTTAAAAGCTCACGAGTGTTGGGATGGGCTTCAGATCAGTTGTTGATATGTCACAAAGCTGTGCCTAGTGAGTGTATGGATATACATGATATCATTCAGTTACATCGTATTAAAGCAATGGCCCTGAGTATCGGGAATGTGTGACATCAGTGACAAACAACCTTTGAAAGCCATGTTCACTCTGTATTGGAACGTGCATTACATCAGTCAAAAACACACCAGATGTGTAAAAGCTATGGGTCTTTTTAATGTTGGGATCTGCAGGCTATCAGTCACCAGCATCCTAGAGAAGTATGTTTTCCTAGTGTTTGGATGTATGGTCCAGACTGGCCTTGTCTTCTAATCCGGAGCAATATAAAGCAGGGCACTCTGACAAAGTATAAATATTGTAACTTCAATGATGTTGATATGAAAGGGAATCACAAGTTACCAAACTTATTTATTGTAAAGAACACTCTTTTTGTTTTCTCCACACCTTCGTAACCTTAACTTTCGGTATAAAAGTTAGCCCGTTTATTCAAGTTTCAAAACGGAGTGACTGAGGGCGGAAAATGAAGCAAAACTTAGAAAGAGAAGGGGTTAGTCACCCCAAGGACATTGACAAACAAAGGACAGTACAAGACACAATGCATTCGACCTCTTGGGTCTTCTTCAGGCAAAAACAAATAAATGAATAAATAATAATTTATTTATATATTTCTGGATTGTGTATATCAATGCTTCCAAGTGTAAATCTATGTACACAGAGAAGAAAATCCCTATAAAGACCATGTCATGATGGCTGAAGCTGTGAATGTCGTAAATATAAAATACACGGAAGAGAATGATTCACGGGTCATTTTTTATGAAGACTTCACGTTTGATCATCATGTTTATAATGCAGTCAACAAATCGAATATGACGCCTGAAATTATAAAAGGGTCTTTTTCTTCATTAAGAGGAATGCATCTCTGCATTTATACAAGGGACTAGTAAGAGCTCATGAGGAGCACGGTAATACTATTTGATATCCACATTAAAAGATTTTAAAAAGGTAAGTGACCTTCTGTCTCAGTTCCAAAGGTGCAAAAAGAGCAACAGTATTAGTGCAACGGTTTCAAAATCTTTTTTCACATAGCAACTGCCAAGAGCAAATCTTTAAGATTTTCACACATGCTAATGACTTTAATGTATAAGTCTTTTTCAAATCATTAAACTGTGATGGAATAAGAAAGAGCACATAGTTATACTGGATAGAGCCGTGCCAACAACAAGATAAGATAATGTTGCTTATAGCCCAGCCGACCGCAAAGGGCCACATCAGGGCTGTGTGCCAACAACAAAACATTTTAATTTATTAACAAAATTGCACCTGTATGATACAATTACCTACTAACATTAAAAAAAGCATGAGATATAATCACCTTCAAAAACCTTATTGACCGATGGAAATGCCTAAAAGATGTCGAGTATAGATAAGTATGATGAATATGACGCCACAAAATACTTAGCTTAGCTCCGACAGTCTTGTACATTACAATAAATTATGTATTAAAGATGATGCGTTTAACATCTGCATTTACTCCCTATTCTGAATTTTATTCTGCAAAATGCAACTGTTTCCCTCAGGCAAAAAAAAAAAAATAAATAATTTTTTTTTAATGCATGCAATTACAGAGCCAAATAACGCCTAAATTCTTTTTCAGGCTTAGGTGTCATCAGTGATCAAAACTGAAATAAAAGTGAATCTTTTTGTTTGATTAGTTTCATTCTGAGATTACTCAGAGAGAGAGAGAGAGGAGAGAGAGAGAGAGAGAGAGAGAGAGAGAGAGAGAGAGAGAGAGAGAGAGAGATCTGTATATCTTATTCATTTTGTTCTGTATCTGCTAAATGTCAGACAGGAATGTGGTTTTTTCCTCCAGACAAACTGCCCCATAAAAAAGTTTAACTTGTGGCTCGAAACTGATCAAGGTAAAATCAATTGAACTTTTAAATCGATTGTCAGTTACGTATCCATTTGTTCCTGCTGCAAGGCCCAGCATCGATGTTGAGACAAATCGAATCGCAGTACACACACACACACACACACACACACACACACACACACACACACACACACACACACACACACAGAGAGAGAGAGAGAGAGAGAGGAGAGAGAGAGAGAGAGAGAGAGAGAGAGAGAGAGAGAGAGAGAGAGAGAGAGTTTGTGTGAACGAACCCACACGCACGCTCACACAAAAGTTTGGAGAGAAATCAATTTGCTGCACATATACACACGCACAAACACATATACATACACGTGCGCGTGTTTCCACCATCCCTCCCCCCTCCCCCCCCCCCCCTCACACACACGCACACACACGTATGATCTCGTAAGACTCCTGCACTGTAATTATCTTCCAGTGCAAAACTGGGCAAAAAAACTGGGATGGTCGTAGTAATTCTGGCCGTTGCCGCTTTTATCTGTCTTGAAAGAGGGATTAAAAACAAACAGCGAAAAAAAGAAAGAAAAAAAAAAAAAAAAAAAAAGATGACAAACAGCACGGGACACAACCTTCTATTGTACCAGTGACCCATAGTTCTCAACTTTTAAACCTATTGTAAGGTATACCGAAGAGATCAAATGTGTAAAAAAAAAAAAAAAAAAAAAAAAAAAGACCATTCTGGCCAGGACAAGAGATCTACAAGGAATTGCCACGGCGGCGCTATATTGCGCACTTGCCCGATTTCTCGGCAGATACTGTCTAGGAATCAGTGCAGGAGGAAAAAAGGCTGAAGACGATCAGCATGATAGCTACTTGAGACAGAGATCCCAGTCAGCAGACAAGAACCAGAGACCGAAACGTTTTAAAAGCTTATGTCATCACCAGCCAAGACAGATCACAGATAGAAATGCTGGCAGGAGCTGCACAAATAACAGCAGCACAGACGCAACGAAAACCGGTTGGGGAAACAATTTTGTTTAAGTATTTAATGGAAAAACACCTTTTGACGCCCTCATCGGTTCTTTCCAAACGACTCGACAGTTTTCCAGCTCTTATTTTTTGACGACTTTGGAAAATTTTTTAGATTGCAAAACAACCGCACAGCGATTTTTTTCGATGTGTCTAAACCCTTTTAAAAAAGTGGGCACCGTGAAACCGATTACAAACGCGCCCTGGGTATCCGGGACAGTTAGTTATTCCCGGGTTAAATGTTTATCACATGACCGTACCCAACTTTTGTCTGAAAGGAAGTAAGTCTTTCCTATCCCCTTTTTCAGCGGGGTGTCCCCCAGGCTCTTTTTTCTCGCCCACATTGTTTTTTTATAAAAAACATTGTAACAATAAGAATCAGTATTTAAAAAACTATTTGCAGCAACAGTATGACCGGGCTAGAAAATACCGTATTCTAACTGAAATTTTGAATTCCGATCCCAAAAGAAACGAAGGGCATCAAATTTGGGAAAAACTAAATTTTGATTAATCTAAAACTGAACTCAACTTTTTTAACCGAATTGTCCAAAAAACCTTTCCGTTTAAAAATTTGGAAATAAATCCTACGGGAAACATCACCCACAAACATCGGGAGTCACATTCAAACCAACTGGAAATGGGATCACCAAAATTTATAAGTGGGTTAATCAAAATTTTGCTTCCCCTTGTTGCGTCTCCGTTCGTTTAAGTACTCTTATCAAAACTCTGAAACGATGTACAAATCATTTATAATGCCTCACTTTGTTTTTCCAACTTTGCGGGAAATTGCACTGACAATTAGCTCAGGACCAGAAAACCTTCATCGGGATGCTCTTAAACAATCGGGGAACTTTCGCGGTACGAGCCACCAAATTTTACCCGAGTCAGGATTTACATTTTTTGAAAGAACGACGTCGCGTCAAAAAAATTTCCTGTACAAAAAACGCTTACCCAACTATCTCGCGAAAACCCCTACCCCGCGGAATCCCTTGGACAACAATGCCGTTTTGTAGAACAGAACTTTATAAATCTTCATTCTTTCCTTAAACAATTTTCCCTCTGGAATGATTTTCCAGACGAAACAAACAATCAATTCATTACCCGTTTTAAAAAACAATTCAAAATAATACAATAACCCAGTACCTTGTTTACTATTGCTTTGCAATCAACAGAAACGTTCTGAGCGACTTAGAGGGGGAATGAGTGATCTAAGGGAGATCTCTTTAAACGACACCTTTCAACAATTCGTCATGCATCTGTGGATCCCCATCAAGACACTTACATTTCTGTTAAAAAGTCCTTTGTCCTCATCTAGACCCGAAAATGAATTTAAACGATGTTTCAGCTCTCTTACGGGAAACAAAAAAAGTTAAATGAAAAAAAAACGTTCGCGTGGTAGGAAAATTATTACATTTTGCACGTTTGGAAAAGGAATTTAAAAAATTTTTCCTTTTTTTCCGCTTTTTTTTTTTGTTTTTGTTGTTTTTTTTACACCAAAGCAACGCACGCACCTCCACCCTCAACCACACCGCGCACACCCACACACACACACACACCACACACACCACACACACCCACACTCACACACACACACACACACACACACCACCACACACCACACCCCCACACACACACACACACAAACCCCCAAAACACCACCCAACACACCTTGATGACCTGTGAGTGCTCTCTCAGTTTTTTCACATGTTTTTCTTTTTCACCACCTTGTTTTTTGTCTTTGTACCCCTCCTCTCTCCTTTTTTCTTTTTCTCTTTCTTTTTTTTTTTGATTTTTTTTTTTACGTTTATGTTTATAAATTTTTATTTCCACCATGATCATGTCTTTTTTTAAAACGCACCATCATTTTATTCATAGCCCTGTATTGCCTCCCTAAGCTTTTGCTTTTGCTAAAATAATTATGTTTTTGCTGCAAATTAAAAAAATTTTAAAAAAACTTGTTTAAACCAAAAAAACTTCGCCGTCAATCCAAGCCAAGCTTTTCACGTAGTTGTCTGTCAATCTTTTATTCTGCAAACCTGAAGCACGGACGTTAACGCAAACTGCAAAGGAGGATCCAATCAGCAGAAACGACACCGTTCCGAAGGGTACTCGGTGTCTCTGTGCCGAGCATGCCACTCACGAACAAGTCCGCAGACCCATCAGACAGTCCGTGAGTCGTTGTGACGATCTGTTGACCACGGTAACACCGCGTTCCCACTGTCGGAGTGAAAGTTGTGCGTGAAAGTTCTGAGTGATCGTGGATCACTCAGGAGTGAAGCGACAAAGGGCCCTTTCACTCCAAAATAGTGGGAATGCATTTGGGTGATCGGTGTGAGTGATCTATTTGGGGAGCTGACCCAAGCATTTCCTGTGGGCCAAAAAATGCCAAGTCACTCATATTGGACTACTATCGCCCGCGCGGCCTCGCCTCGCCTCAGACTGTGGCTGGCAAGGCTCGCACGCAACCGAAAATTTTCCCGCGGTATGCAAATTGGACACGATGAATGCAGTAGGTGCCACTTGTGTTTAAACATGTTTGAACACAAATCTCGACCACGGAGTGATCTGACCGTGCACAATCACTCAAAGCTGGCTAGGAGTGAAAGGGTCTGGTAGTGGGAATGCTACCTGCATTCATCGAGAACTTTAACGAATTTAGGCCCAAAAACACGATCACTCCGTCATTTCGCTCATAGTGGGAAGGGGGTTTCAGGGAAAGAAAGTTGAAGGAAGGTGGACATGTAACAAATTCAAAGGGACATTCCATGACCACAGTCAAAGGAACAGCGTAGGGGAAGAGGAAGAGGAAGCAGGACAGCCAGAGAAAGAGGTTGGAACACAACATGCCGGGTGGACCAGAAGGGCTGTGCCGAAACCCAGGTTCCTGACCACAACTGTCTGAGATGGAAACTAATCTGGTGGGTGTTCATCACTGCAGTATTGTCTCGGTCCTAATGGGCTCTAGGACCAGTGACAGTAGCGAAAGTAACAAAAATGTTCTCAGTGTTTGATTTCGAGCTGCTTAACCAGTTTCTTGTGCCGCGACATATTGGGCAAAAGAAGAAGAAGGTCCGCGACACTGTTTCCTGTACGGCGACATATCGGGCAAAAGAAGAAGAAGGTCTGCGACACTGTTTCCTGTACGGCGACATATCGGGCAAAAGAAGAAGAAGGTCCTGGACACTGTTTCCGGTAATTTGCCCGGTTTTTGTTTTTTTTGGCTCACTGTCCACCACCAGACTCTCCCGGGATGCGTCGTTTCTGTTCTGACATATTTCAATACTCACTTTTCCTTTGAGACATCAATTATGCCTCGTTAAGACAAATGAGATGAAAATTCACCTCAATGTTCAGAAGCAATATTGGTCTGAACTGGATGATGTCATGCTCATTTGGAATGCACACACCATCAGCTTTCATCCAATAGCTGCTTATAATTAGTTTCCTTCGTGATTTTGAACGGTACCTTGCTCTGAGGGTCGGAATACGGTTTCTTGAAATGTTGTTCGACAGTTTCTTTTGTCTACTGTAAATCCCAGCTTTTAGCTGCTCGAATAGTTTCCTTGCCAGCTGGAGGGGCTCTCTGAAGTAATGTAAGGGATTCATCATCTCCTTCCTGCTGATTCTGTTTAGCTGAGGGCATTTTGTTTCGTTTCAGGTCTTCCCACCGGTACCGCTTCTCTACTTTTGCTTCGGTGGTTGCTTCCATCCCTTTCCTGATCATTCTGATTTTCTTCCAGATGTTATCCATCTTTAACTGGCACTTGCAGTTTTGAGGATATCTCCAACTTTGCATTTTTCTCCATAGGAATCCATACTGGGGCATGTACAATGCCTTCTTGGCTGCTTTGTTGCTTTCCATTGTGCTCTTTTCAATCAACGGATCCGATGTGTAGACTTTTTGTCTAATAATCCAGTATCTCGCTTTCTTCTTTTGCACCCGAAAACAGCATGTTAAGTTTCTGGCTTTTGGCACCAAGAGCCTGTTCAAATTTCATGTCTGGACTATCAGCGTATATTTCCTTTACACTTTGGTTTGAATCCTCGCCTTCTTTTTCCATCGTCTTTTCTGCTGGCGAAGTGCGCTCCTGCTCATTGTGATTAGATTGGCGGATTTATTATTCTCTCCCTTTTTGGTGTATCCTACGAGAGCGAGTTACTTCTCGAGTGAGCTTATTTTATTCACATGTGTGTGAAACTCAGTATCCCACATTCAATCCAGCATTGATTTGGACCCGTGTAATCGGATGGGCTATAAACAACAGGAGCTGAATCGTACATCTCCCTTTTTAGTTGAAAATAATGAGATAACGGTAATGTTTTCTCTTAACATGACAAACTTTCAAAATGAGGAGGGGGGGGGGGGGGGGAGAGAATAAGGCAAGAAACGGAGCTTTAGCGGCGAGAAATCTGTCATGAACATTACAATCATCCTTATACAAAGTACAGGGAAAGGTGCAGGGTGTAAATATGGGAGGGGGAACATATATAGCCTACTTCCAATCCGGTATCAGCTCACGCAGACACACACACACACACACACACACACACACACACACACACACACACACACACACACACACACACCACTCATTACGCTAGATCATAAACTAACATGGATAGTAAGAAGACCATAACGACAAGAAGAGGAACAATGCAGCAGTAGTATGATGTTTCACCGCAAACAACAGACAATGAATGCGTTTCCAGTCAAAATCGAGGCTATCTGTGAACCCTTAGTACTGAATCCTTCACTGAGCCGCATGGGAAAAAAAGTGTTCATACTGATAGCACAGTATACGACAGTGGAAATAACAACAAAAACAAAGATAAGACACCCCCGCCCGTCCCCCCCTCCCCTCCCCCCCACACACACACTAACTCTCTCTCACACACACACACACACACACACACACACACACACACACACACACACACACACACACGCACACACACACACACACACACAGATTCATATGGGGAAAGTTTTTAGAGTCTAGGGTATATATGTAGGTGACAGCTTTCGAGATCATGAGTTCTTGAAACACCAGTTGAATTTTGTTTGTTGTATTCAACTGCGCACATTCGCCCGTGAATCACGTCCATTCGTCCAACAACAAAAAAAGACATGAAACAGATTTGTATAAGACAATAAAGACATACCATTTAACACTTACAATCATGAACAACAAAATACATCTTGGATGAGTTTAAATTAGGCAGGGAACAGACGAAGCAGAGATGTATTGAACTGTCATTCACATATATCAAAGCAATGATCCAGTCTTATCGTAGTCATTTTATAGAATTACAGTTCATTCATTGTAGAGGCAGCAACACACTTGTGAAACTGGCACTCAGGATGACAGAGGATGAGCAAGTACCCCTGATAATCTGTAGATAGATTTAAAGTGCTATGATTTTAATAGCTCAATAGACCACACAGGGCCTTTTCAGGGCAGTCAACAAATAGGGAAAAGGTCAACCCCCACTCTCAAAATGGGCAACAAAGGTCATATGTCAGGTCAAATGAACAAAAATAAAGACACGAAGAACATAATCAATGACACGATAGCACTGACATCTTTACGGCGGATAAGTTAGTTCAAAGGAAGAGAATGACACGATGACGGCAGTAAGAGGCGGAGGACACATGCAATAAACGCTAATGTACAGAGTTCTGCCTTGCAGTAGTGTCTTTTTTTATTTTTATAACCAGTTCTTGTGTATACATGTGATCTTTGTCCTCCTTGCTTACAGAGCCATTAACTGAACAGCATGATGGTTTTGCATTTCTAAGACTTACATCTGTATACAAGCGGAAAAGATTCGATCCTAAAAATTAATGTCATCACAGATTACAATGTCAACTAAATGAGTCATTCTTGGACTTCACAAATGTACATAACTGTTCTTCATCTGCGAATCTCTTTGCTACTGATTAGAATACTTCCTTGATTTCATATGAATGGTTAAAAAGGTTCAAGTTCTCAAAGCCTATCGGCTGAGGGAGCAGTGTATTGTCAATAAATCACCGTGTCTATGGCACGGCATGATGGAAGGGGAGCCCATTTCTCTCCTTCTGCCGCCTTTAACCTTCTTTGAAACGAATCAGGTACCCATTACTCCTGGGTGGACAGAGAGGGTTTTCAAACCGAACAAATACGACCGCACGTGTGGTTCGACCTCACAACTGTCAGCTCCGCTGGCAAACGCTTTATTCGTTTCACCACGGGTCCCTCTGATTTCATAGTAGAGATTAGTAAAACAAGTGAACAACCTTTGATTATTATCATTATTATTATTAGAACACGAAGAGCACATGTAAACGTAACTGTCACCAATAAGAATCAGATCCTATTGGATCTTACCACTCCTGAGGGAAAAAAAGAATTAAGTCATATCGTTTACATTACTCTATGTGTTGACACAACACTGAACATTCGGGCAATGCAGTACATTCAAACAATTTAACCATTTCCATTTAAGCACAGGATAATTCCGTAGGAAACTCAAAGCGATGATTAAACGTTTCAAAGTAATGTTTGCCCTACTGTGAGCGAAATATGAGAATCTCAGTTTGGTGACTGGATCAAGCCCGGTTCACTATGGTCCCGTACCAGCACCATTCTCGGCCCAGCACGTCCGGGAAGACTGAGTCAGACCAGATCCTCCAGAACAAAGGTCTTCGAGAACCAATGCAAAAGGTGCAGTGATGTTGAAAGATTGTTCCAAGTGTTGACTTACTTGGGCTCTGGCGAGCCGGTGATCCTACTAGCTTCTTGCTGCTCCGTTTCTCAATCCATTTACAGTGGATGTAATCTTTGGTATACCTGTTTTCACTTTCAGTTTCATAAAGTTCCTTCTTTGATTTAATAACTTCACATACTTTAACGTCTATCATGTATTCGACCTAAAGGTATCAAAACCTGGCCAGTTAGCCTTAAAACATATTCGTAGTACAAATGCAACTGAATCAGGTTCTCTCTAGCACGCACACAATCTTGATTCAGATTCGTGAGACAAAAGAAACTTGGTGTCAAATATTCGCCACAAGTTGCATGAATTCGTTGTAGACGTGTGTGGACAAACTATGGAGTTCAAAATGTCAAACGCTTTTTTATGTCATCTGTGTACAACACCCTCATTGTTCAGTCACATGACCGGGGTTCGATCCGTGGTCGTGTGCACTGAACGCCACATGCAGTAGCCACACCACCGCCGAAGAAGACAGACGGAGGTCTGTCGAAAGCTCCAAGTAAGTGCTATTCCTAGCTGAGTGACCTGTTTAAATCCGGTAGTCGCTTTTTATGTGATGATTAATTTCATGATTGATTTCATGTATATGGTTAGACTGGAATTTCACCGTTAACAACGGTGAAAGACTTGGTGTCTATAGGACATTTTGCACAATACTCGAAGTCAACACGTGTCTGAAACTGAGTTAAGACAAATATTTGCAAACTCATTTTGGCAAGATTTAGTTGTTGTATTCTAGATATTACTATTCATTTTCATCGTTACAAGAGATATACTAAGATGGATTTGATCTGCACCCCCCCCCCCTCCCCACACTTCAAAAAAAAAGGAAGTGAAGATGAGAAGCATCTTGTTTTGTGTTGCGCTTTGATCATTGATTTCAGAAAATGGTATAAACTATCAAAGGGTTAGAATGAGCGTAACCAGTTTGAATAAAGTATGCATTTTGCAACCAAAATAGAAAGGGTCATGAAAAAGTTATCCTTTTACTCATGTAAAGCATTTCGGTTGTGTCCTGTCGTGTACATAGTCATTGTGAAGTGAAATTTTGTAAGTAACACTTTACAGCGCATTTTGTATATGTATCCCTTTCGGGAGAGCCAATGGTCTTTATGAATGAAGTATCGTTTACCTCCCTTTCATGTATAACACATGTGTACGAGATAGATATGTAAATCGTGATAAACTTTATACACACCCATTTACAGTTAAGTCTAATTTTTCGCACCTTGAGGGAGAAATAGGGCACCGCAGAAATCTTCTTTTGGTTTAAATCAGGCAACAGCTGCTGGGGGAGGTCTCTCTCTCTCTCTCTCTCTCTCTCTCTCTCTCTCTCTCTCTCTGTTGAACACCAGATGACATTATGTCAAGACATGTCAAGTGTACGTGACGTGTGTGTGTGTGTGTGTGTGTGTGTGTGTGTGTGTAATTCTTTCGACACTGTACTGGTGCATCAACTCTTAGCACTTCGGTTCGTACGCATTCGCTGAAGCCAATAGAAAGTTAGTTTAAGACACTTCACATAACAGCGAACACTGCCAGTTGCCCACTCAACACTCCCACTCATCTCCTCTCCTGGCTTTACAGGCATGGATACATGCATTTCGGCGACTTGGTGGGAGGTCGCAGAGTGTACGTCGAATCTCTGCGTGAAATAAGAAACACACACACACACAACACACACACACACATACATCCTGGCTTTTCCAAGACCGCCATTTCCAAGCCTGTTTGTCATTGGCCTTCTTTCAAAAGAGAAGGGAGCGAACTCCCAATCATCCCATCATGAGGACATCATGACAACGAGATTGTGCGGGGTTACAAACGCTGACAGGTTAATGACTGGATAGCCTACAGAGTCGGCCTTAACGCTGTGGCGCTACAGACGCCGTGGCGGGACTTGCCCATGCAAAGGACGGGGGAGGAAGCACTGGTGAGAGGTGCTTCGGTAAAGATTCGCGACTGAGATAGAAAGTGTGTTTGGGGATTAGGTGCACGGCCCTTAGGTGTGCTGAGCAAACCTGTCATTACAGCCGACTCTCCGGTCAGAAGCAGAATAGAAATGTTTTGCCGTGTTTGATCCTGGCACAGAAGAACGGTGACAAACTGACGGAGACGCGTGTCATCTTGATGCCGTGACGATGGGGACAGTGTTTGTTTTTGTTGTTGTTGTTGTTTTTGTTTTGTTTTGTTGTTGTTGTTTTTTCCCCGTTGGTTGCTCGGTTGTTGCTTTTGTTGGTTTGTTTCTACTGGTAGATTTGAAATAGTTTCCACTTCTCTCCCCTTTCCATTCCTTATTCTTTTCTTCAACAAAACATAAACGCAGATTATATATCAAATTAAACCAAATCTCCTGTGTTACCGTTAAAAGAATTACTTTCTCAGTCAACTTTCAAGTGTTTTGAAATGTAGGAAATAAAAACTTGGTTTAAGAAAACTTGAAATGACATATCAAGCAAGTGTTTGACCTAGTCGTTTTTTCAACATTATCACAAACACACACACACACCACACACACACACACCACACACACACACACACACTCGACGCTCTTACTTAAAAGCCAAGCTTTAGGAGACAAGAACAGTAGTCATGACGAGGAGTTTCATCATGTTCAGGCCATTGACCTTCCTGATGGGATGCAGCTAACAAACCTGTGTCCACTCTGGTGGCCAAACCATACTTAGCCGTAGTTCCAAGACACGAGAACTGAACGCAGCTCAAACACTGTGCAGAATTAAATCTAAAAAATTTCCGACTGATTATGTATGCGAATATGTCATAAGCAAGGCAAATCCAAATTGATTCGGCCCCTGATGAATTTTAACAGTATATAGGCTTACTGTGTCCTTAAGTCATACTGAATAGGACTGATGGACGTCACAGGGACAGGCCATAGAAGTCCTGGAAGGGCAACATAGAAGACTGGATTGGTTACAATGCCTCCTTGATCTTGAGCATATAAGAGAACCGGGAGCAGTGAAGATTCCTTAATGCCGAACGTTAGTCATTGCATACACACCCAAATCACTGTCGCCTCCGTTTTTCCCGCAATTTAGAATAATAATTATTCAAATCTGCAAAATTAGCCAGCCCATCCCAAGCACTCGCACTTGCTCACCTCGGCTGGACTGGACTTGAAACCGCTCACAGACGTCAACGCAGGGAGGTAGGCCTAGTTACTTCTGACGGTTTCTTTGGGGGGGGGGGGGGGGGGGGGGGGGGGGGGGGAGCCATTAAGGGAAGGGCCTGTCACACGCAATCTCTCAAGTCAACCAAAAGGCGCACTGCAGAATGTTTTTTCTTCTCCCCCTCTCCTCCGGGGAAAACACTTTACTAAATAAATTGAACAATTCCAACATCACACTCGAGTAGTTATCAAACAAATTCTGTACATGTTTCTCTCTCTCTCTCTCTCTCTCTCTCTCTCTCTCTCTCTCTCTCTCTCTCTCTCTCTCTCTTCACACTGAGAGATAAATCAAGTTACGAATTTATATGAATGAAGACTTCCTAGATTCCTCCTTCTTGCTAGAGAAAGAATACACACATCCTCCAAGAATATAAAGTCATGGCCTTTTACACAACACTGGCCCACGATCCAGACCAGGAGAATAAATAATCCATGTACAGTATTCATGATGCCATACCTGCATCAGAGAAAGCACTCGCCCCTTGCTGTTATGATGCCCTGTCCGAATCAGAAAAAGTGCCTGCCCCTTGAACTCTCCAGTCACTGGGGAAACGATGAGATCCGACTCCTTTACCCGCGGTCTTCAATTGCTGGGGCTGAACTATCGGTGTGTTCCCCACACAATGACCATCGTTAAGCACCCGTCTCGGCACTTAAGAAACAGATGCCGTCGCAGCATCAGAAGGGAATAGCTGACGGGGGAAGGGTGAAGGGCTGAAACACGAATAAGGTTCATGTAAGCAACCTGCTTCCCAATTTAACATATGAATTCTTTCTTTCTCTTTTCTTTAGGTTTTCCCCTGTACCTTTCTCCAGCTATCTATGGCTCACCTGGTAATGACTGGTCAGCGGCGAGGACCCCTTGACCAACGTCCTGACAGGTTCGAGTCTTTAGGCCATCTCCTGGGCTAAAGCTAATTCTTTCCTCCCTCCTCCTAGTGAGTGCATACTCGGTGTTCAAAACACATGACCAGTACCTTACCAGCCCTTATTAAGCTATCTCTCAGTGGTCACTTTCACCCAATGACCACCCTTATCTGTCTTACTGAGTAATCCTCACAATTATTGGGACGCCTGCTACACAGTCAAGCCACATGAATATTCTTCCTTTTTGGTTGTGGCATGGGGGAAATGATTCATATCACTAGACTAAATCTGATGGAGCGTCACATGCCTTGATATGAGGAGACGTCACATGACAGGGCCTAAACAAAAATCAAAAAGGCCCAATGACAAATAATGCCGTCCTCTGTCACAGTTATGTTTGG
>CM031597.1:86075391-86077891 GCA_018398815.1 Conus ventricosus | reverse complement strand
ATCTGGTGTGACCACCTCGAGCATTGATCACAGCTGTGCACCTGCGGTACATCGAGCGCACCAGAGTGTTGGTCTGCCTCTGGGGGACTTGCCACCACACCTGGCCCACAGCGACAGCAAGCTGAGCTGCTGTCTGGGGTCTGGGGTTGAGCTGGTTCAACTGCCTCTGAAGGGCATCCCAGAAATGCTCTATTGGGTTAAGGTCGGGAGAACAGGCTGGGTGAGGCAGCAGATTGATGTTGTTCTGCCTCAGGAAGTTCTGCGTAGCACGGGCAGTGTGCGGCCTTGCGTTGTCCTGCTGAAACAGGTTCTGTGGATGCCGCTGGAAATGCGGCAGGATGTGGGGCCTCAGAACTTGGTCGATGTAATGAACAGCAGTGACCCCGTTACCACGTCCTGGACCCACATTCGGGAAGATGACTGGCCCAATACGGCGATTTATGCCGATAGCCCCCCAGATCATGGTGCTTTCACCACCCCATGGGTCCCTTTCGGTGATGTTGGCATCCGTGAAGCGTTCCCCCGCTCTTCTCCAGATCCGGATGCGGCCATCGCCTGGGTCGACGCAGAACCGGCTTTCATCACTGAAGAGGACTCGGCCCCAGTCCCGATGGCGCCAATGCACGTGGATCTGTGCCCACTGCAGACGGTTCTGGCGATGCTGGAGTGTCAGGATAGGTCGCCGGGCTGGACGCCTGCATTGGAGACCAACTGTGTTCAGTCGGCGACGCACGGTCCTGTTGCTGATTGGCCTGCCATGGTTGCCTACGGTGTTCCTGGCTGTGTTGGCAGCGGTTTGGTAAGGCTCCCGTCGATGCTGACGAAGAAGATGGCGGTCTTGGGCTGCTGTGGTGACCCTCGGTCTGCCGCTCCTCGGTCTGTCATCAGTGGTGTTTCTTGCTTGAAAGCGGTCCAGAAGGCGATAGACGGTGGAAATGTGGACTCCGAATGCGATAGCGACCTGCCTCATTGGAACCCCGGCCTGCAGTTGCCCCATTGCTATGCAACGATCTTGACGAGAAAGTCTCGGCATTATGTTGGCGCCTCTGGAAGGGATGATTTGAACTTTTTGGGGTTTGGAAATTTATAGCCCCACAATGGGGGCCACATTGAGTTGCAATTCACTTTGATGCACGTGGCGTAGGTAGTCCACATGGCAAATGCACTCCTCGTGCCAAAAACGCTGACCCGGCAACATTCACCCACTGTTACGAGGTTACAACCGCCAAGACACCACGCACTGCTAATGTTGCACGTGCCAACGACATTGCTTACGTCCTGTTCACAATGTGAACAATCGTGCACTGTCTCAATTTTTTCGGCGTTTTTTATGCCTCTGAGTATATTTTCGTTTCTTAAGTAAAGGGAATTGAAAACAACGACGCCATGCCTTCTGGGACGCGATGGTGGAGACGAGAAAGGAAGCAATGCAACCGGTTCCATCAGAAATAATGGTTCTAAATCAATCACACGTCATCCAGACAGTTCAATAACTAAAACCATTATGCATTGAATTATACATATAATGGAGATTAAAACAAGTTGGTAATCTAGATTTTAATCAACTTAAACCTTTCGCCACAAGGGCTTCTTCAGAACCTTGAATTTTGTTATGTCCCTGTCGGAAAAGACTGCCAACCTATGTCCTTCCTCTCCGCTTGTTTAGTCAAGAACATTTGATTGTCGCAGGAATCATTTGAATACCATGTCTTCCTTTTTTCAATACTTCAAGGGAAAACGTTCGTTTCAACAACAACAAAAAAGAAGGAAAAAAGAAATATACAAAAAGAGGTGGGGGGGGAATAAAACAACTGTGGGCTTAAAAGGCAGCTCTGTTTGACCCCTCTTGGCCATTACAAAAAATCGGATTGTACACATCGGTCATGTACGCATACAATTACTGAATCGTAAATACTTTTAAGTGCTAAACAAACTTACGTTTACCAACTTTCCTTAAAACAATCCACAGAATATTCCAATTTACAAAATCAAAGGCTTGTTTGTCAAAGTCCACAAAGGCCACTTACAGTTTTACAGTTTTGGACTAATGGATGCAGAGTGAACGCATGAATTACTGTGCTGTAACTAGCTCCAAAACCTTCCCGCTCTTCAATGATCTTTTTCCGTCCATTTCGTCAATCTTTTGTTTAAAGTATGGGCTACATTTTACTTATAACGTTAGTCAATGCCTCCCCTCTGAATTATGAGGGCTTTTCCTGTCACCTTTCCTGAATGACAATGGGCTTTGGCCGTTGTGACGGGACAATTCCATTTAAAATGATTTTTTTGACTAAAATAACTAGAACATGCACGGCAGAATTATTTGCATTTTTAAACATTTCTTTAATGATGTTGTCTGGATCAGCCACCCGCGTTCTCTTCCTCTTCAGTTATTAAATCACCATGTTCAGAGTCATTATCATATGCATTAAAAACATGGGGAAAATGATCATACCATTGCCGAGTATTAATATGAAAAATAACTATTATTTCTGTTAAC
>CM031597.1:86040391-86070391 GCA_018398815.1 Conus ventricosus | reverse complement strand
CACACACACACACACACACACACACACACACACACACACACACACACACACACACACACACACACACACACACCGGCTGCCGGCGGGAGAGACGTGGGAGGGGATGATACATTCACATTTACATTCTATTTTACATTTGTGCACAAACTATATTTGTTTTGTAAAGAAAAAAGAAAAGGCGTCATATCTTTGCGTCTTCTGTCTCCAGGTTCCTCTTTTGCGTTGGCGCTTTGATGATGGCATTTGCAGACGAGTGTAAGTCAACTGTATGGACAGTCAGGTGGCGGGAGACAGAGGAGAGGGGGGGGGGGGTTAGGGGGGGGGGGGGCTGATCAACTATTTCATTTCATTTTTCTCTCCTTTTTTGTTTGTGTGGTGTGTGTGTGTGTGTGTGTGTGTGTGTGTGTGTTGTGTGTGTGCATTGAATCCGTTCTGTTAAGAGTGATTTAATGTGGCCTTGTTACTTCCTCCAAGGCGGTAATGCTTTCGCCCAGGCCAGTTGGTGGGTTGCTTGATTTTTGTTTGTTTGTGTTCAAGATTGCACAAAGACCACAAACCGACTGAAACGAAACTTGGTGGACAAATGGAACTGAGACCAGAGGAAACTCTCAAACTAGGCGATCGTGTGTCGGATGCTAGAGCGATCATGATCGTTCAGAAAACTTAAACGAACTTGATGGAAAGATGGACTGTGGTCCGAGAACGAACCCATTAAAGTTTGGTCGTGATTCATGATGCTGATTAGGATCCAAGGATGGATTCAGGATCATGTAATGACGTCAAAACTACTTAAATCGATTATAATACAACATGGAGGACAGATCAAATATGGCAGTTAAAGTTTGATGTGGACCTGTGATGCGGATCTGGATCAAAGGCAGATAAAAAAAATCCTTTAAGCTTGGCGGAGGTGTGCGCTCTCCCTAATGCCCATCCAGTGTTTGTGAAGATGGTGTGCCCGTTCACAAATCACAAGCAAGCAGGTATTTTGCAGCGAGGTGCTTTGCACAGCAGATTCACCCCCCCCCCCCCCCCCCCCCCCCCCCCCCCCCCCAGTCACGCCCTGCGCTAGGGAGAGAAAAACGTCGGTGTGGCTTTATGGGAATTTTACTCGATTCTATCTGTGTCCAGGCGTTGCTCGTCAAAGTGCATGGCTCTGGAGGAAGGAAACGAGGCTTTAACGTTGCCGTGACTTTACTCATTCTTTTAACTCCTTACGCCAATAGGTGCTATTTTGTTTGCATCTCAAAGTGCCTGTAACTTTCAAAGTAAAACGCATAGGGGTTTTCTCTGTTTGGTTATTACCACCGCCAAGAAGATCATGTTTTCAGCTGCGCCTGTTGGTTTGTTTGTTAGTTTATTCATTAATATGTCAGTAAGAAAGAATTCAGTCAATTTCAGTGCGTATCCGGATCTTATGGTGAATCTAGGATCCGTTGGTGAAGACTGTGCTCTTCACAGCACCCTTTGATGTTTTAGTTTCAAAGAGAGCTGGGGAAGGTAGGCAGTTAGTCAGGGACAACTCCTGTGTGGTGAAGTCCTGGATTTTTTTTTCACGGGCGCTAAAAACGTAAACAAGACCAAAAAAAAAAGATTACTGCTTTTTTTTCAAGTTTGGTCTAAAATGCTAAAATCAGTGGTGAGAAAGCCGTTACAACCGGCCAAACCTCCGACACTTTTCGCGAGCTTCGTTCTTTGCCAAGAATGTACACTGTTACCGATGGGTAAATGAGCAGCTTGAATACACATTATCCATGTTCAAGACACAGCGAGCAAGACTTCAAAACAAAACAATATTATCGATTATTGATGTATGTCTACAGGCTGACCAGCTCTCACATCACAACACAGTGTGACAGAGCAACTGAAACACTGAATGATATCCCGATTCGAAGCTCAGAGTTCATACAAGCATTTGTGTTCAGAGTGTGACTCCTTTGTGGGTGCACTTTCTGTATCTTCATGAGGAAAGAAAAGAGAGACTATAACCTCAATGGACCTTTTTCTGACATGGAGGTGAATGTGTCATCTCATCTGTTTAATACCGTAACACGATAAATTTGACCCTCACTGCTACCAGCACAAACCACCCAGAGGAATTGTGATACTACTGAAGGGGTGTGAGGCGACATAACATTGGGGAGAGGGGGGGGGGGTAGGGATAGGATGTGTGTGTGTGTGTGCGTGCGTGTGTGGTGTGTGTGTGTGTGGTGTGTGAGTGGAGAGAGAGAGAGAGAGAGAGGGATTGGATAAAGAGTGAGGGGAAAATATTCTGCACAAATCCAGAGTTCAGGATTTATGATGAATAATTATTGATACCTTAGAGGAAAGTATAGATTCTGCTTAGAAAAATAGTCATGATAATATGTTTCTAATTTCAGAATCTTTGCTCCACGAGGAAATCTTAACTTCTTAAAAATATATCATCAATCTTTATCCAGTTTAGGACGGTAACTGAGATTATTCTGACACATAAAAAAAGATATGCGAAATCAAATGTAAAGCAGCAGATTGTCCGAATTTTGTTTCAGCAGCTTTCTTTGTAAACTTTCTTTATGGTTTACTTCCTTTATTTTATTTTCATTTTTATGTCTTCATTTATTTTGAAGCCTATCCGTGGCTGATCCTGCCGTCATTGATGACGTTGTCATATGGAGGAGTGACGTTGCTGCTGACCAACGTGCAGATTTCCTGTCTGTTTCCTCAAACGGCTGGCGTCATTGTGACGCTGATGTCAGGGGCTTTCGATTTCTCTGCTGCCACTCAGATGATTGTGAAGGTAAAGAAGTGGCATGGGAAATTCTGCTATCAAC
The DNA here is from genome assembly GCA_018398815.1 of Conus ventricosus. Classification (NCBI taxonomy): domain Eukaryota; kingdom Metazoa; phylum Mollusca; class Gastropoda; order Neogastropoda; family Conidae; genus Conus; species Conus ventricosus. The sequence continues at coordinate 86,067,578 of CM031597.1, read as the reverse complement.
AGTATAGAATGCTTCCAACTCTGTTCAATATATCTTCTCTCCCCTCCTCCCCTACCTTCCCCCCCCCCCCCCCCCTTTCTTTTCTTTTTTTTTTTTTTTTTCTTTTCTTCTTTTCTTTTCCCCTTTTTTGTTTCAGTGTACTATAGAGTTCCGTTAGAATGTGATTTTCTTTGACATCTATTCAAATATGTCAACATTTTTTAATTAAATGAAAATTATTTATAAAGCGATGAGCATTACCTGCATTATCTGTATCTCAGGCGTATGTAAATAATTCACAACAGATAACAAAAGTGCATCATATAGGTCTACCTTGATAGATCTAATACGTAAATAAATGCGTTTATATACCTCAGGCATTATCATGACATATTAGTGGTGCATTATATAACCGGAATAAATCATACCTAAATCAGGCATTAATCAGATGAATGAGCAAACTAATTCATCAAGCATAAATTTCACTACTGGATAACATCCAAAGTTAAGAAATAATTATTTATGTATGAAAACTTTACATCTTTGAGCATGATATTCATGTAGGCTCAAAACATTTGTGTGTGTGTGTGTGTGTGTGCGTGTGTGTGTGTGTGTGTGTGTGTGTGTGTGTGTACACACACGCACGCTCTGATTGATTCAGTTCACATTAGTTCATTCATACTTTATTAATCCACATGGAAATCCGTTTGTGACTTCACAGGCTCGTTATCAGCAATGCATAATAAAAATCAAAAAAGAGAAACAAATGAGAAACTTAGAATACATTATCTATTATAACAAGTCCGATGAAAATCCACCTAACTGTCCACGTACACATACAAATCATAAACATCACCATTAATACATGAGGAAAAAATCTCTCTGTTTCTGTCTGTCTGCTCTCTCTCTCTCTTCTCCTCTCTCTCTCTCCTCTCTGACACACACACACACACACGCACACCACACACACACACACACAGGCGCACGCGCGCGCATGTGCTGAGCTAAAAAAAACAACAACAAAGATATAAAAAAAAAAAGCTTGCGACCCAGGATAAGGGAATGAGGAGGGGGGTGGAAGGGGTATGACAATACTCAAAAGAGAAAAAAGAAAGAAAGAAAAAGGAAGAAAGAAAAGGAGAAAAAAAAAGAAAAAGAAAAGAAGAAGGAGAAGAAGAAAGAAAGAAAGAAAGAAAGACTGGACATAGCGTGAGAGTGAACATGATGAGGGGGCTGTCCCGCCGCTTTCTGCTGCAGACACTTTAATTACCATGTTTGCGTCTATTTTTTAAAATGGGGCTTAAGTCCATCCCATCTCCTACCCCTTCATCTCCTTTCCTATACCTTTCTCACCTCCATTCTCCGAATCTGACTTCCAGTTCAAGTAATTCAATTGCTGTTTATTCTCAATATTAGTATAAATTATTGATATAGAAGTAGTTTATGCAGACGCCGAGTGGGTTGCATCATAACATACCCATTTGTAAATGTGAGCAACGGTGATGATATAATATATATATATATATATAATATAACACAACAAACTAATAAATCCAAGGATAAGTACCGTGCACCGTTCCAGCAACTTACAGAGCAGCTTGGTGTTGCAATGACTGCAAGAATATTTGAATTATAAACAAAGCTTGCTCTTATGTCTTAGATTGAAGAAATGGGGGGAGATACGCATTCATACCTGCAGTGGCAGATGATTCTGCCTAACTAACAGTATGTGCTTGAGTGGGTGGATGGGAAAAATAAAATAAATGCTTCTCAAAATGAGCCTTCAGCAAGCTTATATTCTCCAAAGACAATCCTCCAATAGGGGGGAAACTCACTAACATATAACTCCTGGTCATATACCGATATTTCGAAACTTGGTGGTTTCTCCTCAGTGACCGCGGAAAGTGGTAATTTGACTCCTCTGCCTTTCAGTTTTAAGAAGAAGCAATCCCAGAAAAGGCTGGTGTGCAATACTGTAGTATGTTTGTTGATTTTCAAAAACCAACCAAAGGTGCCATCTAAGAAGCAAAAGAAAATCATGAAAGAGCAAAACAAGCTACATTTTCTTGTGAAAAGTAGAAAATATAAAAGGATATCCTCTAAGACACAAGTGCTGAGGGCCAGTTCTTGGAATGAATCCGCAAGGGACTAAAATACAACAAACTAATAAAGTCCAAGGATAAGTACCGTGCACCGTTCCAGCAACTTACAACAAGAAAATGTAGCTTGTTTTGCTCTTTCATGATTTTCTTTTGCTTCTTAGATGGCACCTTTGGTTGGTTTTTTGAAAACTCAACAAACATACTACAGTATTGCACACCAGCCTTTTCTGGGGTTGCATTCTTCTTAAAACTGAAAAGGCAGAGGAGTCAAATTACCACTTTCCGCGGTCACGAGGAGAAACCACCAAGTTTTCGAAATATCGGGATATGACCAGGAGTTATATGTTAGTGAGTTTCCCTCCCTATTGGAGGATGTCTCTCCCCCTTGGGGAATATAAGCTTGCTGAAGGCTCATTTTGAGAAGCATTTATTTTATTTTTCCCCATCCACCCACTCAAACACATACTGTTAGTTAGCAGAATCATCTCCCATTGCAGGTATGAATGCGTATCTCCCCCTATTTCTTCATCAAAGACATAAAGCAAGCTTTGTTTATAATTCAATATTTCTTGCAGTCATTGCAACACCAAGCGCTCTGTAAGTTGCTGGAACGGTGCACGGTTACTTATCCTTGGAATTTATTAGTTTGTTGTAATTTTAGTCCCTTGCGGATTCTTTTCCAAGAACTGGCCCTCAGCACTTGTGTTTTAGAGGATATCCTTTTATATTTTCTACTTTTCACAAGAAAATGTAGCTTGTTTTGCTCTTCATGATTTCTTTGCTTCTTAGATGGCACCTTTGGTTGGTTTTTGAAAACCAACAAACATACTACAGTATTGCACACCAGCCTTTTCTGGGATTGCATTCTTCTTAAAACTGAAAAGGCAGAGGAGTAAAATTTACCACTTTCCGCGGTCTCTGAGGAGAAACACCAAGTTTCGAAATATCGTAATACCGGGAGTTATAGTTGTGATTTCCCCCTATTGGGGGATGTCTCTCCCCCTGAGAATATAAGCTTGCTAAAGGCTCATTTGAGAAGATTTATTTATTTTTCCCTATCCACCCACTCAGCGATACTGTTAGTTAGGCAGATCATCTTCACTGCGGGTAGAATGCGTATCCCCCAAATTCTTCCAATCTAAACATAAGCAAGCAAATGTTATAATTCAATATTTCTTGAGTCATTGCAACACCAACTGCTCTGTAAGTTTCTGAACGGCACGGTACTTATCCTTAGAATTATTAGTTTGTTGATTTTAGTCCCTTGCGGATTCATTCCAAGACTGCCCTCAGCACTTGTGTCATTAGAGATTCACTTTATATTTTCAACTTTTCACAAGAAAATGTAGCTTGTTTTGCTCTTTCATGATTTCTTTTTGCTTCTTAGATGGCACCTTTGTTGTTTTTTGAAAACTCAACAAACATACTACAGTATTGCACACCAGCCTTTTCTGGATTGCATTCTCTTAAAACTGAAAAGGCAGAGAGTCAAATTACCACTTTCCGCGTCACTGAGAGAAACCACCAAGTTTCGAAATATCGGTAAAAATGACCAGGAGTTATATGTTAGTGATTTCCCTCCCTATGAGGATGTCTCTCCCCCTTGGAGAAAAAAAGCTTGCTGAAGCTCATTTTGAGAAGCATTTATTTTATTTTTCCCCATCCACCCACTCAAGCACATACTGTTAGTTAGCAGAATCATCTGCCACTGCAGGTATGAATGCGTAATCTCCCCCTATTTCTTCAATCTAAGACATAAAGCAAGCTTTGTTTATAATTCAATATTTCTTGCAGTCATTGCAACACCAGCTGCTCTGTAATTTGCTGAACGGTGCACGTACTTATCCTTGGAATTTATTATTTGTTGTATTTTATCCCTTGCGGATTCATTCCAAGAACTGGCCCTCAGAAACTTTGTCTTAGAGGATATCCTTTATATTTTCTACTTTTCACAAGAAAATGTACTTGTTTTGCTCTTTCATGATTTTCTTTTGCTCCTTAGATGCACCTTTGGTTGTTTTTTGAAAACTCAACAAACATACTACATATGCACACCAGCCTTTTCTGGATTGCATTCTTCTAAAACTGAAAAGGCAGAGGAGTCAAATTACCACTTTCCGCGTCCATGAGGAGAAACCACCAAGTTTCGAAATATCGGTATATGACCAGAGTTATATGTTATGAGTTTCCCTCCCTATTGAGGATGTCTCTCCCCCTTGGAGAATATAAGCTTATTTCTTCAATCTAAGACATAAGAGCAAGCTTTGTTTATAATTCAATATATATATATATTATATATATATATATATGTGTGTGTGTGTGTAAGTTGTACCTACCTGTCTGTTGCAGATGCTGTATGAGTTAGGACTGGTCAGCAGACTGTATTCATTCGTCGGTCTGGCCTGTCTCCAACTGGTCATGGTCCTATCACACCTTGTTTCCTGCCCAAAGATAACATGCTGGCAGCCCAACTCAGACGACAAGACTCATCACTCTCGCCACCCCCAACCCAACCTCACAAAGAGGCGCGACTCCCTGTACGACTGGAGTGCAATCAACGTCCAACCTGACCACCACAGGCTCAGATGTTCAGTCTGCGAAGACAACAGTTCCTATGGAGAGCAAAGGGAGCAACTGGCGATGAGTCATGCACTCGATTCTTTGCCATATCAACAAGACAATTTCGCTATGGAACATCTGAATGAAAATCGGTGCACTTGCGAACAGTTTACAACGTTAAACGCACTTCATTTAAATAATCTGGACATTCAAACTGAGACCAATGAAGTCAACAAAACGGACTTTTCAGGAAAATTTGACCGAAAAAGGTCTCCCAATAGTCCTGCTAGCAACCGCCCCCGCGCCCGTCACAATGAAAGGCCACTCGCTGATAATGAAGATGGAGTTCACAACGTGAATGGCAAATCTCACATTTTCACCATCTGGAACACGCAAGGAAAAGAACCACCGACCATCAGCACGACCAACTTTGGGGGAAATTCGTAAGCATCGTCCAGGTCGGCAGCCCACAACGCAGAATTTGGAGACTGGAAGCAAGCCATCTATGGCGACAAGAAAGTTTGGCAAATGAGGCAGAAACTGTCGTCTTTTCAAACGCTGAACGTTCTGTGGCCGTTGCTGATAACCTGAAGGTACGCACCAGCGGACGTCACAAGGTGACACTGGCTGTTTGCCCACAGGACCATCGTCATGCTAGAGGTAGGCCTTGATCAACTGAATCGGACACAAATGTAGTGGGAACATTTTGCATGACTCATATTTCCTCGCTCAATGAATTGTAAATGTTTTGTTGTTGTTGTTTTTTTCTGGCTTTGTTTCGTTTGTTCTTATTTACTTGATTAGGCTTACATGTTTTCTTTACAGATATTTTTTTTAATGTAAACTATACCCTTGCACACTTTCGTTGTCGGTTAGCATTTTCCCCTGGCTTTAGCGTACGTACCATTTGTCTGTCAAGCTATCTGTTTTGCGTTTTTTCCGTGTCGTTTTCGCGCGCGCGCACGCGCGTGCACACACTCACTCATGCATACACACACGCGCGCGCACGTGCGTAAGTGTATACATGCATATATGCATTTGTAAGTTTGTATGTGTGTTGTTGTGTATCTGTGTGAGTGCGTGCGTGCGTGCGTGCGTGCGTGTGTGTGTGGTGGTGTGTGTGTGTTGTGTGTGTGTGTGTGTGTGGTGTTGAAAGAGAGAGGAGGAGAGTATGTGCGTGCATGCGTCGTGTATGCGTGCATGTACAAAAAATGTGTATATTTCCACGCACGTATGTATGAAGCACAAAGAAACACGAGGAACACCCGCCTTTGACTTCTTGCTACCAAACAGACTCCAGCACCTCACAGTCAGCGACGACGCCAGGACGACAGGGATGCAGAAGGGCAACACGTCGAGTCAGAAGAGGAGAACGGAGAAGCTGTTTCCGACCCTCAAGAGCTGCCTGTGTTCTGCAGTCTTCTGGCTGCACGTGCTGTGGTTCTCCATCAACGTCTTGCGGATCGTGGCTTCTTTGGCTCATCAACACCAAGCTGACGGACATGTTCCACGGCGACAAAGAGAAAGGTGGGGGTGGGAGTGGGGGGATTGGGGGGAGGGTAGGGAGCGTGTGGAGTTGGTGAGACGTTTAGATGGAACCATTGTTTTGTTCAGATTTTGGAAAATGCTGGAGGTCTGCTGTCTTCTTCCATGTCGTCTCCGTCTGATCAACTTAAATGATGTGCGAAGAAAGTTTCACAATCTGTCCTGTTTTTTTGTTTTGTTTTCCAAACGTGATGTTAATGCAAACAATTAAAATGAAAAGAGAGGAAAGCCGGCTTCTCTTCGACAAACACACGCACGCACGCACACACACACACACACACACACACACACACAACACACACACACACACACACACACACATCTTTCGATTCAGTAGCACCATATGTCTAAAAGTTAATTTTAAAATTAATGTAAATAGTGATTACAGCAAGACATCTTGAATATTATGAAACCCAGTTCGTGCATAGCGTACGCTCTACGAATATGTTGTGTCTCAAGATCGGCCGAGAATTTTAGTTTCACTGAACGGCCGCGAAATGCAGGTAGGGAAACAAGACTAGGTCTGCTGTCAAGCCACGTTACAGTTAGGATTGGCACTAAAACACTATAAGTAAATTAAGTAAACAATAGGGTAAGTCTTACTCCTAAGGAAACCAACAGAGTAACTTTTATCAAGCCTGGCACAGCCTTTAACGTGAATAAGTCAGACGAATACAAAGAGACATCTATCAGGGGGATAAAACAAGCGCAGGCCAACAACCCTCCGTTTCACAGTAATCAACTTTGGCAAAGTTTGAACTTAAGGCAGGTGGGTTAAATAGAAAATACGGTAAATCAAATTTGCAAAATGTTATAATGTGAAAAACTCTCTTGGCCGCATGTGGGAAGCATCATAATCCCTCTTGATGAAGATCTGTTTGTATTGCCTGTCCTAGGCCTTTGTACGAGGATCGGACTCATCAGAGAGCAACGGCTGATTGTGTCTGTGCTCATGGTGTCAAATTAGACACACTTAAGTCTATGTTACTGCTTCTCCACAAGGTTTCAAAAAAATCCAGATTTTAGAGCCCACAATACCAAATATGTTAAGAAATGATCGAAACTCACGCCATTATCCCTTTTAGAGTCACATTACACCTTAGGATCCCCCTGGTGCAACATCAATAGCACTCAATACCGAAACATACATTACCCAGCTTCCACATCCAAATAGCCCCATTCCTGTGATTTTAACCCGTTAGCGCCTTTAGTCAGTCACTTGACGCTGTAAAAATGTGTTTTCATTGCCTATGCATTCCCTGACGTCTATGCGTTCTTCTGGACTTTTCATGCTGTGTAATTTCATCACGAACTATAGTAGAGTGTTTACGTATAAAGCCTATATGCAGTACCATAAACTATTGTAAATGACCACACGAGAAAGGCTAGAGAGGCCCATTAATTCTCTCTCAAGACTGGTATGAGCCACTCAGGCCATGAGGTTTTCACTTATACAATATGTCGGTTCCAAACTTTCGTACAGCCACACAACTCCACCGTATCTTAACCACTTGGCAGCTCTGCGATGATTTTGATGACAAAAGAGATATTGTGCTGTTTTTCCCCTGCATGATAGTTGCTTTGAAGTTGTTGATTTACCAATTTAAATAGTGTGAAGCTCTGATAACATACTCTTGTTAGTCTGAGCGGAAGCCAGCTATGTTATTGTTGCTTCTGCTAATTGTTGTCAATATGAATTATAACAGTAAATGTTGAGGGAGCCAAATGGCAACTGTGTTAACACGTGCAGACAAAGGAAGGGAAGATGGGTTGAAAGGGGGTCGAGTCGAGCAAGGCGGTGTGTGGGGAGAGTGGGGTCCGACTGTCATCTGTACCGAGTGTGACGTCTTAGACTTCCAACTGTTTTACTTCATTACAGTGTAGGTACAAACAACCTTATTTTCAACTTTTTTACCTTTGTTCTTGTGATTGGTAAATCACATCACGTTTTTGATCGTCAAACAAACTACCAAATTGATCAAATTTAATCTTCAAATAAACAAAAGAAGTCCGGCAGGAAGGTCTCCAAAAACTCATTCAATTTCCTTCAAATGATTGGATATTTTCTATCTTTCGAATATTCTGACTAGAATTTTTCCGTTAATTATCAGACGATTTCCCAGGCACCTTTGCACCTTTCGTTGTACCTATTTTGAGCCACTCGAACGGTTAAGTGCCCTTCTGGAACTACCTGACTTGGTACTTTGGCCATATGAAGAAAGAAAATAAAAGAACAACTTTCAGAACAAATAAACATTCTCAAAATAATCTAAACACGCCAGTCTGTAACTCGACTCCTTAAGCAAGGCATTTGCACATTAACTATTTGGTGTGCGGCCAGTCGCTGTTGGCCACATGCCACAGTAGGATTTTGCACTAAAACACTATCTAATCCATGTAAGCGTCTTGATGCCTAGCATAAATTTGAGCCAGCATCTAATGTTAGACTGATAACTGATCAAAAGAACAACTCCCACCAATTATTTCCCTTGTTTTGGGGATCTTCACCGATGAAATCACAAACAATATTCAAATACATGACCATCCCCTTAGCTGACATCATATTTCAGGACTTTGCACTCACCCGTGACCCTATCTTTGCGCCAGATGGCTTCCTTAAAATGTCCCATTCGTATGATTTTAATCTGTCTGCATGGACCAACTGATATCTTGATGGCCATGAGAAAGAAAATGAGGAGAATCAATTTCAGACACAATAAAAATTCCCAAAACAATCTAATTGCGCCAGTCTATAAATGCTCGACTCCTTAAGCAAGGCCTTGGCGCATTAACTTTTGGTGTGTACCCTGCTGAAGGTAGCAGTAACATCAAAGAGTAGGCGACTGACCTGCTCTGCCAGTCCAACGTCCGAACTCAAGAGTTGGAGATTAATTTGTCATGGCCAAGTGACCAAATGTGGCACGCCTCTACGGGAATACTATCTTGAATATGACAGGAGGGAAAGAGGGTTTGAAGGGAGTCAGGATAGTGGGTGTGAGGGCTGGCGGGTCCCATCATTTTAACAAACGATTTTGTTTCCAGTCATTGGCGCTGATGTTGCACTGATTTATAGTAACAAGAAATTAGTAGCTATCAGTATAGCCGGGTAAGAGAAGAGAGAGAGAGAGAGAGAGAGAGAGAGAGAGAGAGAGAGAGAGAAAAAGTGCAAGTTGGACGTTTGTGGTTAGTGATGTATTTTGTGAGCCATGTCTCCTAAGCTGAACACACATGGTGATTTGCAGTGAGCCTCTTCACCGATATCCAGGCCTATTTCATCATGGCCATGATGGGGATCTGTTGGACTTCTGGAGCTCTATACGACTGGCTGTCATCGGTTTTCAAAGGTTGGAAATGTTTTTTCCAGCACTTCAAAGACACTATGATGCGTGTGTGTTGTGTGTGTGTGTTGTGTGGTGTGTGTGTGTGTGTGTGTGTGTGTGTGTGTGTGCTCGCGCGCGCGCGCGCGAGCCTGTACTTAGGTAGGCATGAATGTGATGTAAACGTATATCTGTGCGTTAGAGACCTATCAGCACTAACATGTGTAAGTTTTGAGAGCAAAAACAGAATTGCATTGGTAGGCCGCAACAACAACAGCAAAATATGTTGGGTCTTCTTCGGGCAGGACAAATAGTGTTCAAAACAATGAATACGAAGGACGAACAGACAAATACTTATCTCTTCGATCTAGGTGCAAAGTTTAATCTTGGGTGAACAACTAAAATCGCAGACTGGAATTGATGTTTTTAGCAGTAATAGCAGTCGTAGTACTTGTCGTAGTAGAGTAGTAGTAGTAGTAGTAGTAGTAGTAGTAGTAGATAGTATAGTAGCAGTGGTGGTGTGGTGGTGGTGGTGGTGGGTGGTGGTGGTGGTGATGTGGGGGGAGGTGGTAAGAAGAAGAAGAATGACTGAAGTTAGGGAAACGAGGTTGAAAGGGAGAAGCACAGATTGTAAGAATTATAATTCTTATTCTTATCAGCATTTTCATTATTATCAGTGGTAGTAGTAATACTATCATTATCATCATCATCATCAATGTTATTATAATTATCATCATTATCGTGTACTAGTAGTAGTAGTAGTAGTAGTAATAATAGTCGTAGTAAAACGTACATCTTCTCTCCTTCAGCTTCAGCTTCAGCTTCAGTTCTATTCTGCAGTTTTCACCCAAGACCAAATTTTACACCCAGATCAGAAAATTCAGTGACTGTCTTCTCGTCCTTCATTTTCATTCTCCTGAATGTCATTTGTTCAGCCTGACGAAGACTCCGGAGGTCGGAACGTGTTGCGTTAGGGTTTTTGTGTTTGTTTGTTTTTGTTTGTCTGTTGTTGTTGTTGTTGTTGTTTCAAATTTGTTTGTTCCTTCGTTTGGCTGCCCAGTAATTCTGTTTTTGCTCTTGCTTTAGTTTCGCCTACCGTCACCCCACTTTAAAATCATGTGCAGTGTTGCATAATAAGAACTTTCAAAACAAAGTGTAAGTCGAGTTAACTTTTTTCCAGGGCGTAGGCTATACGCGTACAACCCATAAGAATCTTATCTGATCAAAGATTTCATCTATAGTTCAGTTCAGTTCAGTGGTTTATTTAATGTCTTTCATCGCCATCTATAGCTGACACAATACAGTCACCATACTGCAGTTGAACTGACGTTACATAAGCGCTTAATTCCGTGTGTTTTGTCACATCAAAACAGTCCATGATAGTTTATCTACTCACTGGGCTAATTGATTCACACATTCACTCAGTCGTTTACGCATTCATTAAGGTCAAAAGCAAAGCAACGATTAGGCCTACCACACACACACCACACACACACACACACACACACACACACACACCACTGGTTTATTTTTGATGAGCAGACCGTAAGGAAGCCTTTCAGCGCCAGGTCTTACCAGGAGCGACGCCATTGGCACTGACGTCATTGCTAGGTGTGGCCTTTTCTGTCTGCTGGATGGCTGATAGCGAGACTGCGCTTTACGTCATGTTTGCGCTTCTCGTGTTTTACAACCCCTTTATTTTCGGAATCTGCATGAGTTTCATTTTGAGAGTGTGAGTATCAATCCACCATCTCTCTCTCTCTCTCTCTCTCTCCTCTCTCTCTCTCTCCTCTCTCTCTCTCTCTCTCTCTCTCTCTCATATCTCAATAAATTCCTCAAGGACTCTACCCAAACTTCATGTCCCTGTTCCTAGAATTGACTTATTCAAATCCAGTTTAACATATTCAGGTTCCTGTCAATGGAACTCGCTCCCTGAATCAACCAAACAGCGCCAATGCATATCAACCTTCAAACACCATTATTTCAACCATCTTATGTGCCAGTACTTACATACTCCGCCATAAATCCACCATCATTCACCACCACCCTCTTTGCCTTATGTATGTACCTGACTATTTAGAAAGTGTTTTTGTACTTGAAATGCATATTATGTATGTTATTTTGTTTAGTAAGTATGTCTTATATGATGTGTGTGTGTGTGTGTGTGTGTGAGTGTGTGTGTGTGTGTGTGTGTGTGTGTGTGTGTGTGTGTGTGTGTGTGTGTGTGTGGTGTGCGTGTGTGTTTCCTACTACCTCCTGCCCTCTTGTCATTCTGTCGAAATGCTTGAGTTTTTATGTGACTTTTCTCTCTCTCTCTCTCTCTTCTCTCTCTCTCTCTCTCTCTCTCTTCTCCTCTCTCTCTCTCTCTCTCACGGTTCTGCTGGAATGACTTGATTTTTTTTTATCCATATGATATCCCTTCCTACCCGTGGCGACTGGGCTATCATTATGCATTTCCCACCTCCATTTGTGCTTTATTTCTTCCCCCCCCCCTCCCCGGTGTTTCAAAATTGATTGTTTTGTATCTCTTTGGAATTTTTTGATTGTCAGATTGTTCTAAACATGCTCTCTTATCGCACCCACTCTAGCCTCTTCCTCCCCCACCCTCTCTCTCTCTCTCTCTCTCTCTCTCTCCCCCCTCCCCTCTTCTCTCTTCTCTCCCCTCTCTCTCTCTTCTCTCTCTCTCTCTCCTCTCTCTGCAGGCTTACCCCGCACTCCCTTCGCTCCTGCGTTCTCTCTCTCTCTCTCTCTCTCTCTCTCTCTCTCTCTCTCTCTCTCTCTCTCTTTTTTTTTTTTTTTTTTTCCTTCCCTTTTAAATTTTAATCCCTATTGTATTGTAGTTCTAGTCACTTTTGCATGCTTCCTTTGTTGCCTTTTATTTTATATTGTTGACCCTACACAGGGCGAGGACTGGATGTAAAAAAGCACACAGTGCTTATCTATTATCCTCGTAAATAAAGAATTTTGTCTTGTCTTTTCTTTGTCTCTCTCTCTCTCCTCTCTCTCTCTCTCATTGTTATTTTGAGGGCATAGTGTAAAAAAAAGCTTCCAGCTTATCTATTCACCTTCATTAAAGATTTCGAGTCTCTCTCTCTTCTCTCTCTCTCTCCTCTCTCTCTCTCTCTCTCTCTCTCTCTCTCTCTCTCTCTCTCTCTCTCTCTCTCTCTCTGTGTGTGTGTGTGTGTGTGTGTGTGTGTGTGTGTGGTGTGTAATATTATGTTCGAAGCAAATGATAGATAACATCTTTGTGATCAGGACGTAAATTTGGCGCAATCCTCTAGATAAATAGACAGATACATACATACATGCATATGTACATACAAGCCAAACCAAAAACACAGCCCAGACGTCACTGCAGTCCGACTATCAGTTTCGATTATTCGGGCGGTTGTTGTACAAATGAATTAATGAATATGTTATTTACCGTCTGTTCACAATACACCTGATTGATCCCAACTCTCGTTTTGAAAAAAAAAACATTTAAGAAAGAAATAGTTATCAACCACATACAAAATGTTAGAAAATCTTCGTTACAAAGCTTGTTACAAAACAAAATATGTACGGTTATCATGGACTTGTTACGTTCATGTTATAGGCTATGTTCTGAAGCAGAGACAGCAACACGTTACCAGTCTCAGTATAGATGTATTGATTGTAAGATTATTTGCTGTTCCAATGTTTTTCCTTCAATCTTCCCTTCATGAGAAATGGCGCCTTTTGGTTTGCAGTTTCTGGTTTTCCTTTTTTCCCCCGGTTTACTTTCAGTTTTTGTGTGCGCCCAATGTACCCTCAATGTACACAAGTCGATGACCCTACGGAAAATTCGTCGAGTCTGAGGGTTTTTTTCCGCACTTCTTCAACAAAGTCCTGTATTTCTTGTGTTTACCATCTTTTTGTGGATTTGGGCTTAATATAACGATTTGGCGTCACAAACAGTATGGACAATGATGCTTCTTTTATTTAAAAAGAAATTACGCAATGTTGGTGGAAATAGATTCTGTCAAAGTTATCGTTGTCCATCTTTGAATACGCTTTTCTTTTAAATTAAGAAAGTTGAACCTACAAATGTTATCGAGTCCGTAGAAATCCTTAGGCTATCTCATGTCAGGCAATGGCATTATTTTAACCCAAATACAGCCGAAACAGCGTTACAGCTGATTGTTTTTAATGAAAATGCAGGAATTTAAGAAGAAGCACATCATTGCCAAGATCTCGGAGGCTGTTTCTCGAATTTGTTCATTATTGGACGGTATTGATGTCTGAGATACTGCGTTCAAAAATACTCTAGGTTTTGGCCTGGAGACATTACATGCTTATATACAGATAATGCATTGGATGTACTAGTCCAGCCGAATACCTTAGACTGTTGCAGTATTAGCGAACTCACAGACTTTTTATTCCCGTTTAAGCAAAAAGCAAAAATATCTCACTTCACACATTTGTATGTGTCAGCTTCTGAGTACATGCTCTCACATATTCAAACGGGCCAACGACATGCACGAACGTGTTATGTTGGTTGTTTTCCATTGTGATTGCAAACGTGTACACTTTCATTGCCAACCCGAATGTAAATAGTTCCTATACAAACAGTGGAACGACGAGAGAGAAAGTGTGTGAGAGAAGAGAGAGAGAGAGAGAGAGAGAGAGAGAGAGAGAGAGACAGAGACAGAGACAGACAGACAGACAGACAGACAGACAGAGACACAGAGTGAGAGAGAGAGAGAGTTTGAACGAGCGTGTGGAAGTGTGTGTGTGTGTGTGTGTGTGTGTGTGTGTGTGTGTGTGTGTGTGTGTGCGCGCGCGCGCGCGCGCGCGTGTGTGTGTGTGTTTGAAGTAGGAACTAGACGGGTAGATGTGGGAGAGGGTGAGAAGTTTGGGGAGGTAGGCATGAAGGAGGGGGATGATGTAGAGCACGTGATTATGGAAATGTATCTCTGAGGATGGCTTTCACAGATACTGCAGTTTTGTTGCTGACAACTGAATCAAGTGTTCAGAAATCTGACAACGACATCTTATCCTGGCACATTCATCTTAAATTGTTATATTATATGTTCTACATGCGATTTATGAGTACTAGAGTGGCGGTGAATGCGTTATGGTTTCTTTCACAGTATGTCAGATTCCTTTTTTGTGATCAGTGTCAATCGTTCGTCCATCTTTTTCAACGTGAATGGTTGAACAATAATAAATAAATGGAGTAACGAAACGAAGGAAAATGGAAAAAAAAACGAAGCAATGAATGAATCGCTGAAAGAAGAAAAGAATGAAATGTGTCCTTTGTTCAGTGATAGCGGCTATAATTGTTCAGATCTTTTAAAATAGATTTGTTTTCCGTACAGATTTCCCGAACATTATTTTGGCATCTTGAATGGTTTGACAGCCATCATAGCTGGCGGTTTCTGCTTCCTGCAGTACGCTATCTTTGTCTGGTATGAGTCGTATTCTGGAGGGCCCTTACACGTGAGTATCACACTGCTGTTTTGGTATAATGTGGAAAGTTTTCGTTTGATTTCCGAGTTATCAAGATTATTCTCATCTATCTTTGTTTTAAACAAAGGGGTTGGGGAGCTAAAGAGTAGTGGCAATTGTATGTATTGATGTGATTCAGTTCAGATGATTTTCGAAATAAGTTGGTAATTAGCAAGTATTTATCATGTCAACAATTTTTTTTCATGGCACGGCAGATTTAGGTGAAAGAGGGAGTACAATAAGATTTGATTCTGTCGGGCAGCGCTATATAGATACCTTTTTGTACTCCCAGTTCTTATAGAACAGGAAGTACTTTACAATGGGAACGAAGAAATGCTGTCCGTGTGTCTGTCTGTGTGTCTGTCCGTAGTCAAAATGTGTTAAATGTGTCTGTCCGTGGTCAAAATGGGTTCCACTCGCTCCAGACAAAACTTCTGGGCCGATCTTTCTGAAAATTTGTAGGTATGTTCATTGTGGGTCACGGATGATGCCCGATGTTTTATTTTACCAGAATAGCCGTTACTAACGGCTATAATGGCCCAGAAACGGTTTTCCTTCTTTACGGAATATCTTAGTGACGAAATACATTATGATGCATGTTTGATTGTGACGTCAAATACATTATGACAATTGTTTGATTGTGAAGTTTTTCAGGAAGATGAACTGGGAGTACATTTAGCCTATATGCTTTGCATCTTTTTGTTTCCAGATTTGAATGCCCTGTCCACCCTGGACAAAATGATTCGCCCCTAATCAGCAAAATGTATTGTCTTTTAGAACAACTTATGCAATCAGTGCTAGCAAGTTTCTTTTTCAACAACTTGTGTCGTCAGCCATAGCGTGTGTCATTTTCAACAAATTTTGTATCAGTTAACAGCAGTTGTCACTTCAGCAACTTTGATGATCAGTAAGAGCATGTGTCGTATTCAGTTTATTGTCTTTTTTTTTAACCAGCAAGAGCAATGCGTGTCATTTCTTACTATTGTTTGTGATCAGTAAATGATGCTAGTAAATTTTCTTAGCAGTTCTATGTCGGCAGTAATAAGTGTCATTTTCCTTGACCGTTAGATTTGGAAGCATAGATGTAGTCGTTTTGGTCGTGCAAACACATTTCACTTAGCCTAACCCTGTCAGGTTGAAACTGTCCAATGCACAAACGGGGGCGGGGGGGGGGGGGGGGGGGGGGGTCCATGTCGAGATTGTGCGGGGCCAACCCAAGACAAACAACACTGGAGCATTTCATCATACACAGATATAAAGAAAAGAATTGCTGTGGAAGAAAACAAAACAAGCTTTCTGACCCGTCTTGCCGAGTTTTAGATTTTCAACTAATGCAATAATGTTTGGGAAAAGCCGAAACGGGACAGTTTTTCACGCCCTGAAGAAGCAAACAGAATCATGGCAATCTTGAGATTTCGTAAGGATGAAAGCTGGCCTATCCTCGCAAAACAGAGGTAATTGGATGGTGGGTGTTAGACGCTAGACTGTTGACTTCCTCAGTACGAGGTAAGCGCAGTATAACTTGTAAGAGTTCGTTGTAGATCCTGTGGTAGGCGTTCAGTTTGCGGACGACAAATTTCACCAGGAGGAACTGAAACGAAGAGGATCCTTTAATTTACAAACGTTGAAGAATATAGGAACAAGAAACAGCCTTCAACTGACCTTCAGGTTCAGTAAATCGCACAGGAACTCAATCGGACATGCAGCAGCCAGTGTTCTGCTAATGGCAGCTTTTCATCGACTAGACTCAAACTCAGTGAAGACTCAAACACTTCTGTGCTCGACAATGACTAGAACTCTTCAGCAAATCTCATTTCTCTCTCTCCCAGTCGCACAGCTCTCATCCTGTTACATATTATCCAAAGAATGTTCTCGAACATATTCGATCATTCTTTTCTGGAATATTCTCTTTTGTTTTGTTCTTGTTTTTTGTTTTTGTTTGTTTAATGAAACTATGAGCATGGGGTGGTCATACAGTATTGTAATCTGCAGTCACTACAACACGGAAGATTATGCGATGATTATGTCTTCAGCAAGTGGCTTAAATAACAGCAAGATTCGTAACTTCAATAACAGTGAATCATCCCACGCTGTGTCCACAGGCTGACATCTTCATGCTGACACTGCTGCTGCTGAGTCTGCTTCACCCAGTCTACATTGTCGTCAGATCCAGGGCCTGAGCACTCCATCCTGTCTACATTGTCCCCACACCCATGATCTCAGCACTCCATGCTCTCTACTTTGTCCCCAGACCCATGACCTGAACACTCCATGCCGTCTACATTGTTCCCAGATCCATGACCTGAACACTCCGTCTACATTGTCCCCATGCCCATGACCTGAACACTCCGTGCCGTCTACATTGTCCCCAGACCCATGCCCTGAACACTCCAACCTATCTACATTACCCATTACCTCAACACTCCATCCTGTCTACATTGTCCCCAGACCCATGACCTGAACACTCCATGCCGTCTACATTGTCCCCAGACCCATGACCTGAACACTCCATGCCGTCTGCATTGTCCCCAGACCCATGACCTGAACACTTCATGTCGTCTACATTGTCCCCAGACCCATGACCTCAACACTCCATGTCGTCTACATTGTCCCCAGACCCATGACCTGAACACTCCATGCCGTCTACATTGTCCCCAGACCCATGACCTGAACACTCCATGCCGTCTACATTGTCCCCAGACCCATGACCTCAACACTCCATGCCATCTACATTGTTCCAGACCCATGACCTGAACACTCCATGCCGTCTACATTGTTCCCAGACCCATGACCTCAACACTTCATCCTGTCTACATTGTCACCGGACCCATGACCTGAACACTCCAACCTGTCTGCATTGTCCCAAGTACTTCATCCTGTCTACATTGTCCCCACACCCATGACCTCAACACTCTATTCTGTCTACATTGTCCCCATACCCATGACCTGAGCACTCCATGCCGTCTACATTGTCCCCAGACCCATGGCTTCAACATTCCATTCTGTCTACATTGTCTCCAGACCACTAGCCTGAACACTTGATCCTGTTTGCATTGTCCCGAGACCCATGACCTAAATACCACATTCTATCTACATTGTCCAAAGACCCACGGCCTAAACACTCCATCATACATATTATCATATGTGTATGTGTGTTGTGTGATATCTTCCTATTATGAATGTTAAAATCCGGGTGTTTTTGGCCCTGGTCAGCATAAAAAAAAGGTAAAACGTAGTACGAAAACTGACAAAATTTGTGAAAATTGTCAATTACAGTGTAAAATAATGCTATTGTGTAAACATTTTTCTCTTTTGAAAATAATGATTATTAAATGTTGTTGGTTGTTGAGTTTTGTTAGATTGTTTGATTTTGTGTAGAAAAGATATCAGGCCTAATGTATTTGATTGTCGTAGTTCTTCACTCTTTTTATCTCTGTGTATACTGGGTTATGTGCCCTATGCATATGTTCGTGCTGCTGTTAGCGTGTATAATAAACGTTACATCATGTTTCATTAAATTTGCACATGCCATAGTGGGCTTCGAATTAAAGACTTCACTTATCATGGGAAGGACCAGCCCCACGTTTAACCAGTGTATACTTTTACGTCTGTAATCTAGCGCTTGTCTGGTTTACAGGCTCATCGCACGGCCAAGGCCGACTTCATGCCGTTTCTTAGGCCAATTACACGACAATATTTCTAGGTGAAAATCAATTGAATTGATTGGTGCACAAAGTTAATTGTCCATGAGATCCATCTACCTTCTTTGCATTGCAGGTTTCTTTTGCCTGTCTATATCACGCCCCGTAAGTCAAGGAGCCTTGTACTGTACTGACTTGTAATGAAACCTTTACCATCCTAAATACTTAAAGCAGGCCCGTCAAGTTCTCCTGTATTTGATTTTGTGAGCCAGGCAAGACTGCGAGTGTAATTGTTCTCAAATCTCTCTCTCTCCTCTCTCTCTCTCTCTCTCTCTCTCTCTCTCTCTCTCTCTCTCTCTCACACACACACACACACACACACACACACACCACACACACACACACACACACACACACACACACACACATACACACACACACATCACCCCTCCCCGAGTCTATCCTCAGCCCCCACCCCACTAACCCTCCTCTCTCACCCATCCCCCCAAATCTCTGGAATCTCTGTTCTGCATGCTTGTTTTGGGCATAACATGCTTCAAAATCAATAATTGTCTTGGACCCTCTTGGCAATGGGGGACATCACCACTCACAAACCAGTTAAAAAAAACAACATAAACTCTTCACAGAAAGTGGAAAACGCCCATAGATTCGATAATGATATCTCAAAAATTCGTCAATAACAGTTGTTATGAAGTTAGGATATAATGTTCCTACATTTTTGTTCTTCAGGATGGCAAACAGAGCAGTATGCAGTATCAGATTTGGCCTCATGAGATAAACGAGGAACGCGCAATGAGGAAGCTTCTTTTCTGAAAAGAGATTACAAAGAGCACGGGTGCATCATGTTTCACCCAATCCTTTGTTCCTATGCGTCCTTACGAGTGTTTCCTTCTCTGGGTTCTACAAATCCAAAATGCGACATTCACCCAAAAGTCACCACAGTTCACCCAGTTACTTTGTCCGACTTTCACCCCAGAGTGTGTGAACAGGAATTAATAAAATTTTGACAATGGGAACAGGAATTAATAAAATGTTGACAATGTTACTTGGGCTCAGTGAGTGTTGTGAACGCTGTTAATGGATTAGTATATCCCTCGGAACATTTAATTAATCACACACGGGCACAAATGTACCCAAGGATTGATGAATTTGTGAGAGACGTTGATGTTGTTGTAGTACCATTATCACGATCTGTATTTTACTAAACATGCAAAATAATGCTTTCATCTGTATATTGAATCCACGACTCATGCAGTATTTCATACAACCAATTATTTTCAAAACCTCATATGATCTGCCTTGGGGCAAAACATGATGGATGTGTGGGAATAAAGACGGGTTGGGTGAAACGTAATTGAGCAAAACGTGATTCGTTGAACGTGTATGGGCAAGGTGTGGTACACCAAGTAGCACGACCACGTACAACCTAGAACCAAAAGGCAGGATTCAGGGGTGCAAGCAGCTGTTTATCAAACACAAAGTCGGGAGTACAACTCAAATTCAGTCGACTGCTTTGCATCAGTTAATTACTCTGTTTAAGATCTGCATTGAACAAGACCGTGCTGACCGCACGGAGGGGGGGGGGGGGGGGGGGGGGGGGGGGGGGGACAAACAGTGATGATTTCTTTGGGGAAAGCTATGTCTCTCATTCGTAGCCAACTCCGCTTTACTCGTGAGGACAGATATGATGTGCACAGTTTGCTGTCAGTCTTGAACAAACTTAAGAGGACAGTAAACCCTGAATTGATGAAAAATGTTTTTGACAAATTGTGGAAATAGGCCTATTACGCTCTCTTATGTCTGTGGAGCATTTGCGTATATTTACACATACTTGAACGCGTTCACATGCATAGTTAGGCTATTTTATGTGGAATTCAGCTACATTATGTAAAATTCAGCACAACAAATAACGTCGTTCATGAAACTATTTTTGCAAACGTTAAACATGTTAAAAATCGGCATGGTGTAAATATTTCTATATTCACGCATTCAATAAGCCAACAGGTAGTCTGATGGTGGTGTTGTTTGTTTGTTTTCCGTGTATGTCAGTCTTGGAACATTTGCCGTCGGGTGTTGGATTTTGATCTTCTTGTTGTTTTCCCCTTTGATCTGGTTCATGGTAGTTGTTGGTGGTGGTGGGGTCATTGCTGCTGTTGTTTGGGGGTGGAGAATATATCGTTATCGAATCATTGGTTTTTTACTTTTTTTTTAAATTAGTTTTTGTGTTGAAAAGCTTGATACTTTTCAAGTAGACTTGACGACATTCTATTTTCACATATAGAAGATGATGAACAACATAATGCATTCCATATTTTCGGCGAAATGACATATTTACTACCATATGCCACAAAAAGAGTTATCTCAGTCTCCTATGCACAGATGTGAACGCACATACTCATTTAGGTATGAAATACATGTAAAACATATTTTCGTGTGCATGCATATGCGCGTGCGTGCGCGCGCGCGTGCACACACACACACACACACACACACACACCCTGCATACCCGTAGGCACACGCGCGTGTACACACACACACACACGCGCGCGCACGCGCGCACACACATTCACACACACACACACACACACACACGCACACACACACACACACACACACACAAAACGCACGCACGGGCACGAACACACACACACGCTCGCGCGTACACACACATTTGAAAAACCAGCCAATACATGTACAAGTATTCCACAAAATATGATTTTAAATTACTCAGGAAGTTTGACCATGAATAATAATCTTTTTCATGTATGGTACGCATAAGTTGACTATATGATTCAGTAGAATTCACATACATTCATGTGCCGTTTTCATAATCTTTTATACGGACTCTTATTAAATAGATATAGGCCTACATTAAAAACTCGTGCATGTGTGTCTCTGTATGTCTGTTTGTGTACCTACGCGCGCGCGCGCGTGCGTGCGTATGTGCGTGCGTGCGTGCGTGTGTGCGTGCGTGCGTGTGTGGTGTGTGTGTGTGTGTGTGTGTGTGTGTGGTGTGTACTTGCGAGCGTGCGCTTGTGTGTGTGTGTGTGTTGTGTGTGTGTGTGTGTGTGTGTGTGTGTGTGTGTGTGTGAAAGAGAGAGGGGAAGGATATGGTCTAGAGTAAGTTTTTGAAGACATGTCAATAAAAGACTGATTAAAATATGCAAAAAAAAAAGGATGGAGTGTATTGGAAATAGCTAAAAAAACAAAAAAACAAAACTTAGTAACAACTTCTACTTCACTCAAACACTCAATTAGGGAACGAGGAAAATGGGAAGAGAGAGGGGGGGGGGGGGGGGGGGGGGGGGGGTGTATTGATAAAAAAAAAAATGAAAGGGTCCAAATACTGCCTAGAAAGACGGGCAGTAATACCATTTGAAAGAGAAAAAAAGGGGGATGGGACCGCACGCACAACACACACACCACGACGCAGGGCACGCACGCACAGGGGGGAAAAAGAGAGAATAACTTAAAATTTACGCTTTTGAAGCAAAACAGTGTGGTTTTGTGGGGCGATAGTGATTCAAGTGCAAATTCAAAATTAAAGGTAACAAGTCATTGAAGGAAAACGTTGAGCTTTAGTCAAAAAAAAGTGAAAAAAGGTAATGTAAACCCGAAAAAAAAGGTTGGGAAAACAAAACGAATGCATAAAAGGGGATAAACGCAAAAAAAATGACGAACAAATACAATCAATTTTAAAAAGAGTTTCAAAGTTTAGTGATGAAGGCGGAGGCAAATACCCGCAGCCCCAAGGGGGTATCGGGGGCTGTCCCACGTTAAAAAAAATACAAATCATTTAAAACAAACGAACAAAGCCTCATTCACACAACTTTAAAACATACCTTCAAAAAAAAACCGGAAATTTTTTTTAAAAATCTTTCCTCGTAAAATCTTAAATCAGAGAAAAATGTTAATCTCCTTCGGAAATTCAAAGTATTACAAGTGGGACATCTTTGAACAAGTTTTTCAGGAGTTGCTGAAAGTGTTATGCTGCATCGCAATCGCAACACCTAAAAGGATCACTTAAAGGGTAATGAGTGGAATGCCTCGGAGCTTCTTCCCCTTTTAAAGATAATGGTTTTTTAAAAAGGTGGCCTGTGAAAGAACTTAACGGGGATGAGGTTTGGAAGATGGAGCGGGAAAGGAAGATGGGGGGATGAAAATGGTTTTGGGGCGACTTTTTTGAAAATATAAATAAAAATCCATGCACGTGGGAATTTTTGTGCTTAAAATGTTTTTAATTTTGTTTTTTTTTAAAACGCCGTGCATCATGACAAAGAGACTTTTTTCATGCAACTTCCCTGGATTCTAGACCCCCCAGCTGCGAACTCCCCCAACAAAACTAAACTGACAACCCATGTTTTTGAACCCCCTAATGTCAGGGAAATAGTCCCTTTAAATGGATCACAAGACCATTTTTCCAGAGTTTTTTAAGGCCTATGGGGACAAAAAAAGGAATTCAGTTTCCTATCCAACTTTTTTTCTCCAAAAATCAAGAAGACCCTTTCCCATGAAACAAACTACCTTCTCGTTAACGCTTACAATACACTTGCGATAAATGGTTTGTTCTAAACAAAAATTTGATTCTGCTAATGCGGAAAGCTCCTTCAAGAAGCCGCGTGTTTCTGTTTTACTGAGATTGGTTTATAAGAGGGGGAAAGTCGGATGAATTTAAAACAACAAAATAAATTTTGTTGCTCAAACCACAGAGAAAAAATTGGGGGAAGCTTATCCACCCAAATAAACGAAATTCGAAATCCATTTTGGAAAAGCCATAACGAGTTTCTGATAAGACTTTCTCATAAAAAATTATCCGAAAATCAGGGAATCAAAAAAAACGATCGCATAAAAATTTTGTCAAGGCAAAAAAATTGATGGCAAAATACCAAACTGTCAGCTCCTGTTGTATTAGAATTTTGTAACCTACCATAAATTTTTTAAAAAGTGACACCTTCCCACTCTGTTAAAGCTTTAAAAGTAATCCCGTTTCAAATAAGGAAAAATTCTGACCATCATACACATCTTGACTATTATCCCATTTTGCCCAAACCCTGAAAAAAAAAAAAAAAAAAGAAAAGACATCTACGAAATCTTGATCCAAAAATCCTGCAAAAGAAAAGTCAGTCCGGTTTCAGAAAAAAAAAAAGAAAAAGAAAAAAAAACAAAACAAAAGGGTCAAACCTTCACAAACCCGTGTGTAAAATGAAAACAATATTTAGGGGGACACTTCGTCGATTTTGATATAGCCTACACCAAAAACATCGACCCGTTATAAAACACATGCCTTTGGCTTGCGGATGTGGTCTCCCTGATATCATCATTCCAAACTGTCGTCTGTCTTAAAAACCCTTCACCCAAAAACTTATCTATCCGACAGGCGTACCCCCGGAAACTTATCGGCCCCCTGCGTTTTCAGATTATTTCAAAGGTCTCTTAATTTTTTTGAAAATTTATTTGAACTTTTTTTAATGATGATCCCATGGCCACACAATATTCCTAACTTAAAACCCGCTTTTTTTACGGGCGATGCAAGCCAGTTCACAAAAACGAGCAGGTAAAACAAAAAACCCGAACTGTGTGCTAAAAGCCAATTTTAAAAAAAAAGAAGGGAAAAGAAAGCTTCTGTTTCTGTCAATAAAAAAAAGATAATTTATATAAGCTTGTATAGTTCTAAAGTAAATGTTGAGACACTTCTTCTTTCGATAAATACATAAAAAAATCTCTATAAACGATAGAAACAGACTAGCATGTCGTTTGCGAACGTGTGTCCGGAATCTGCAAGCCAGGAAATTGTTCAGTGCTATTTATATGTAGGCCATATACTATCTTCGATGAATTGTTCAGTGTTATTAATACAAATACTGTCTTTGATCAATTACTGTTCACCAGTATTTAACTCGCTAGTGTTCATAACATGAAACCTCTGATCAGTGTCTGCAAAATAACTATAAAGATATTCTGCAATCGTCAAAGTCCAAGGGAGAGAGATCATATTAAAGCAGGAGTTCTGCTAGTCCGCCATTCAAAAACTGCAGACGTTCGTTAACAGCTGCCTACGAAAGATCCTCCACATCCATCGGCCAGAGACAATCAGAAACAAAGAGCTGTGGGAAAGAAGTAACCAACTGGGGTGTCTCAGCTTCGCTAATCTCCTGTCGCCCATTGTGTGTGTGATGTGAGGGGTGGGGGGTGGGGGTGGGGGGGGGGGGTATGAAAGCTGTTTTATAATGTCTGTGGATTTGTCTCATCCAGCTTCTTAGTGACCTAGGTACTCTCCGGAGAGACGCTGCGAGTGATGGTAGGACGAGACATCTTCAGTGTTCTTTCCTGCTGGTCACCCTCTCCGGTAGGGGGATTAGTTGTTTTTTTGTTGTTGTTTTTTAAGGCGCAGACCCCTCTGAAGTGTCGCGGACAATATGGTCTCAGAATACTCAGCTTACTGATTGTGGAGACCTGTCCGTCGGTGGTGAAGAGGATCCAGAAAAAAACTGCCAGTAGAGCAAGACATCCGCAAAAGAAGATAGCGGTGGATAGGACACATGCTCCGAAAGCCCCCGGACAACACCACCAGAAAAGCCTTGATCTGGAATCCCCAAGGCAAAAGGAAGCGAGGAAGACCAAGAAACACCTGGAAACGGGACCTGGAATCGAACACCAGGCAGATGGGTTACAGCTGGAGCGAATTAGAAAAGATTGCCCAGGACCGTGGTCGTTGGCGGGCAGTTGTTGATGGCCAGTGCTCTGGCAAGAGCAATGGGCCTAAGTAAGTAAGTCTCCTGCTGGTGTTTGCTGTCAATAAAGACATGCTTATGCGGTTAAAAAAAAATCAGATTGATTCCGCAAACACATAAATATGATATAAAAACAGACTCCCAATATTCAAGCGAATTCCTGGGACCTAAGAGTAGACCGACCTATTTCAGTCATAAATCATAGCGTACTTTAAAACACACTTCTGTCTCATTTCTGCGATGCCCTCAAACACTGTACTTTTCGCAGTAATATATTGCATCAATTAAGATTGTAGTCATGAACTGTGACTAACCTAATGTATGTGTTATATTGTACTCCAAACAGCGCTTTTTTTATTCTGATTTTTTTTTTTAAATTACAGGTGAGTGTTTAGTGATTGATAAAATTGACGCGTGCTGCTGTTGGTTAATCTGTATAACAATAGCCTCGGGTTTATAACGATGTTTGAAGAAAAAAAAAATCCAGTTATAACCTAAAATATCTCAATCCCCTTTCTTTCTGCCTAAACCTGAATTTGTGATTGTCTGTCACCTATTAGTGGCAATCAACAATGCGTTGGGGTAATCATCTATGTGTTAATGTTAGATCATCTGTGTGTTAATGTTAGAGACATCTATTTTGTAAATTATACTTTTGAAAACGAAAAAAACTTTTTTGAAAGTTTTGTTACGTTTTGTTGCCTGTCATGCTTAGTGAGTTACTGGTCCCTCACAAGGGCAAGAGCCGGATGTAAAAAATAAATAAATAAATAAATAAATAAATAAAGAAAAAAAGATAGCATGCATTTGCTAATCTGTTACCCTTTGAAATGAAAATCATCATCATCATCATCATCATCTCTCTCTCTCTCTCTTTCTCTCTCTCGTGGGGAGGAGGGGGGAACTCCCTTGGTGGCACTCTCATATGAAAGAGTGTCATCAATTTCTTCAACCTATGAACGATGGCTGCGCAGTAACATGTGTCTGCGGACTGTTATGGGGATTTCAAGAGCGGCACGCTCTTTTGTGAACGTAAGAACAAACAGGTAAAGATAACGAGCAAATGAAGATTTTTTTAATCGTTCAGTGATGTCGTAAATCTCGTATATTTGATGAGCTATCGAGCATCGACTTCCCATTAGTCGTTGTAAGGAAAGCTAACGATAGCAGACGCCTTGGTCGGTGTCATACACAGTCTTCTTGCATCATTATGTAAAAAAGAAAATGAAAGAAAATAAGTTTCTTTAAAGTAAGTCGATCAGTTTTATGCTAAGTGAGTTGACAATTTTCCTTGTACAGACATTGATGTGGCTCAGTTCTTGTTTAGCAGCCAGTCAAAAGCTGTGAGATAAAAACCGTTCAGCCTCACAAAGGGAATGAATCCATTCTATCCTCACCGGACAAGGTCACGAATTATACAAAGATCGCCGGCAAAGTCGGTCAAAGAATGGTTTAGTATTAAGTGATGATCTACCAATCAAACAATTTTTATGGTGCCTTCTGTGAAAGTTAGAACTCAGTATGGTCATTGAAGGATTGACAGATCAGAAAACCGAAGTTATGTTAAACTAAAAAATTTTTGGCTTGTGGACTGGAAACACACACACACACAACACCACACACACACACACACACACACACACACACACAGAGTCTATTAAGAAACATAACAGCTTAAAATATGCCTGTACGTCTTATATCTGTTACAGCCATTTGGGGAGTACTGTTTTGTGCATTCTTGCTTTTATTATTTTTAATGTCTGAAGATTGTAGAACATTCCCACATCTGTTTTGTATTATGTTGATAAAACCAATATTACTTT
>CM031597.1:86036253-86039391 GCA_018398815.1 Conus ventricosus | reverse complement strand
CTGTTGTGTTGCTGTGCTACTACTACTAGCTACTACTTTTGTACTATACTACCATCTTTTACTTATCACTACTACCAGTCGGGTGACAATGGTTTCGCCAGCTTCAGCAGTTCGAATTTCACACAGAGACATCTGTTGTAACGATGGAGTTTTACTGGACAAAACATTACAACACAACACAACACAACACAACACAACACAATAAAATAGGTATTTCCCAGAAAGAATTAAGCAGTTCCGTGTCGCGTTCGTTTAAATTTTGATTTTCAGTGTGTTTTCAACAAAATCATCAAGTCGTACTGACACATGGTACTACAGACACGTAGCGCTAATCACACGTAGAACGAATGACGCGTAGCTCTATCGATCCGCACCCTCGTAGTTTACCCCAGTTCCAGATGCTTGTGTTCTATGAAAAATACGTTGGTATCAGCAAGATCACACATTTTTCTGTCACCGACCGTGGCGACGCATGAACTGTGTGGTGATGATTAGGCCTACGATATTTTTTTGGGTGTTTTTTGACATCTTCACACTCATTAGGAGCCCAGGTTAATCATCTGTCTGTAAATGTTCTCTCATTTGAGCACTAATAACGGGTAGTCATTCAGGTTATCTGTGGTCGGTTATGTAAAATATTCCATTTTTTGTGACACCGGGTACTAACCAGCCTGCGAGTGGTGGTGGGACGACACGCCGTGACGTCACTGGACACGGCAGCGGTGCACAATTATGACGATTTCTGGCCAGGCGACAGACAGGCAGACGGAACTACACAGCTATTTGGGAACCAGTAGGCCTACAACAGATCGTCTCCAACTGGAGAGAGCGGCAATGCCTAGGACAATGCGTCATAGGACAAAAATAGACAGGTCCGACCATCCACACGAATGGATGTTTTTTCTTAAAATTATAATGCTGCGAATTTGGGAAGTCCATTAGGCCTAAGTGATTCATCTTTCATAAAATACGTCAGTTCATTTGACGTCGCGTGTCTTACAGAAACATTCTGTGATTCAAAAGTTTTTATTATGATAGCATTTTCCCCGATCATGTTAGATTCAAAGCAGCTGCGATTCGTTGAATTTACCATCGGGGCAGACATTCAGGTGTTTCAGCACTGATGAGTGAAAGTATGAACAACTATGTGAAAAGATCAAATTGAGATGCAGTAACACTGAGGCTATTGAAATTGCTGTTGATAAAAAATCTAATATTTATCGCTTGCTATGTTTCTCCTGAAAATCACCTTTAAATGATCACACAAAGCTAAAAGATGGCATTGTAATGTTAGAAGAACATTCATTATAGGCCTAATGCATCAGGAAAGAGAATGTGTACGTTATCTTGTGTGGTAACTGGAACGCAAAACTGGAAGTAAACGGTCAAAGGTGGAGAACTTGACTCGAATGACTTCTGACTGATGAGAGGGAAACATTTCAGCGCTCAAAAAGTTCTGAATAATTTCGGAAAATCTTTGCTTGATCTGGATTTTAAAATTTGATCCATTTTGAATGGCTATCGTTATAGAATGTTGATGGAGAATTCACTATTGTATTGCCGCTTGCAGAAAGTGTCATTGATTATTTTCTTGTTTCTGAATATTTGTGTATGTGTTGTGACCATCACACTGATGATCGTTTTTACTCTTGGCGTTTGCCTATTGTTGACATGGGAAATGATTCCAGTTTTGATAAGAACAAAGAAACAAACGCAGCAGGTTTTAGGGAAAAAGAATTTTGTGGGATGATAAAAAAAACTCTCAATAATAAGATCAGTTAACAGAAATAATAGTTATTTTTCATATTAATACTCGGCAATGGTATGATCATTTTCCCCATGTTTTTAATGCATATGATAATGACTCTGAACATGGTGATTTAATAACTGAAGAGGAAGAGAACGCGGGTGGCTGATCCAGACAACATCATTAAAGAAATGTTTAAAAATGCAAATAATTCTGCCGTGCATGTTCTAATATTTTAGTCAACAAATCTTTTTAAATGGAATTGTCCCGTCACAACGGCCAAAGCCCATTGTCATTCCAGGAAAGGTGACAGGAAAAGCCCTCATAATTCAGAGGGGAGGCATTGACCAACGTTATAAGTTAAAATGTAGACCATACTTTAAACAAAAGATTGACGAAATGGACGGAAAAAAATCATTGAAGAGCGGGAAGGTTTTGGAGCTAGTTACAGCACAGTAATTCATGCGTTCACTCTGCATCCATTAGTCCAAAACTGTAAAACTGTAAGTGGCCTTTGTGGACTTTGACAAACAAGCCTTTGATTTTGTAAATTGGAATATTCTGTGGATTGTTTTAAGGAAAGTGGTAAACGTAAGTTTTGTTTAGCACTTAAAAGTATTTACGATTCAGTAATTGTATGCGTACATGACCGATGTGTACAATCCGATTTTTTGTAATGGCCAAGAGGGTCAAACAGAGCTGCCTTTTAAGCCCACAGTTGTTTTATTCCCCCACCACCTCTTTTTTGTATATTTCTTTTTTCCTTCTTTTTTGTTGTTGTTGAAACGAACGTTCCATTGAAGTATTGAAAAAAGGAAGACATGGTATTCAAATGATTCCTGCGACAATCAAACTGTTCTTGACTAAACAAGCGGAGAGGAAGGACATAGGTTGGCAGTCTTTTCCGACAGGGACATAACAAAATTCAAGGTTTCTGAAGAAGCCCTTGTGGCGAAAGGTTGAAGTTGATTAAAATCTAGATTACCAACTTGTTTTAATCTCCATTATATGTATAATTCAATGCATAATGGTTTTAGTTATTGAACTGTCTTGGATGACGTGTGATTGATTTAGAACCATTATTTCTGATGGAACCGGTTGCATTGCTTCCTTTCTCGTCTCCACCATCGCGTCCAGAAGGCATGGCGTCCTTGTTTTCAATTCCTTGACTTAAGAAACGGAAATATTACAAATGGATCAAATCACTAAACCTAAAATCAGATTTTGTTCTATCGGGTTGTAAGAAATTCAGACAGTTAAATAAAATCAGTAATGTTTGCTATTAATGGCCGTACATGACAATTAAGTTATTTATTTTTAGATGGAGTTGTGTATCTCAGTATAATGCCGATTACTTTTTGTGTGCACAAGTATGTACGGTAATATATATA
>CM031597.1:86023753-86033753 GCA_018398815.1 Conus ventricosus | reverse complement strand
AGATGAATTAAGAAACAAGAACAAGAACAACAACAACAACAAGAACAACAACAACAACAACAACAACAAGACACACACACACACACACACCACACACACACACACACACACACACTCTCTCTCTCTCTCTCTCTCTCTCTCTCTCTCTCTCTCTCACACACACACACACACACACACACCACACACAACACACACACACACACACACACACACGCGCGCGCGCGCGCGCGCGCGCGTGCGTGCGCGCACGCGCGTTTCTGCATGATACGACTTAAGAGTTCTATAGCTCTGTGGTAGCAGAATAAAGGATTTTTATAATATTTTTCAGTCATGCATTTTGGAACCACAAGCTCAAGGAGTCTACGCCTGTAATAGTGATTCCTTTCTCAGATAAGATACTCCATAGTACTGACGAAGACCCTTTCTTAAGCAATTAGTAAAAGTAACATCCAATTTTTGACAAATTCAGATGGTTTGAAAGACTTTGGTCTCTAGTTCTCCCCATACGTTTGGTTCTCCTTGCTTTTCTCTCAATGTAACATAACTGCCAAATCGTCGGAGTCACAATAAAATCTAAATATATTTCACTTGTTTATATGATGCTTATAGGCTCGTTTATTGAGTGAAAAAACATAGCAAGAGGTGAAGAAGATTTCAACTTGTCGGATCACACACACAAAATTGCCTTGGCTTAAGGCTGTGTCAGGCCAATTGACATGGGCTAGAACACCAAGGCTACATCAAAATGTTGTTATGCTCTGCATAGTTATGCGGGGATTGTCTTCAGTTGTGACAAGCTCCTAGCATAACATTATCAGTCTCTAAAATCCCCCGAAGTCGGAGTGTGGCTGCCCACGTGCGGGGTAGTCAAAAACGGTCACACACGTAATGTTCTCATCCCCAGCTGATGCATTTGTACCATAGTGTTCAAGTGCTCCGGCTGTTTGGATGATCCCTGGAGTCTTTTAGCCAGGGAACGACAACAACAACAACAACACACACAAAAAAACTTATAGTGATGTTTTATTCGCTTGGCGAAGATTTCGTGTATCAGGTTCGTAAATTACACAAGTACAGGTTAATTCATGAAAAGATACAATTGATAAGTTTTTTGTGTGTAGTTTTCTTTCGATCAATATTGCTTCTATGCATTTTATGTGCAAATTCTGTTGGGATTTACAAGTTTTGTCGTTGTTATCTCTCTCTCTCTCTCTCTCTCTCTCTCTCCTCTCTCTCTCTCTTCTCTCTTAACATAAATGGCAACAACACCATGTGGGTTTTTAGGTCTGTTATGCCTGATCGGTCGGTGAAAATTTTTTCACTTGTTTCGAAAGCTCTGTTTTTTTTTTTATACTGTGGTAGTATCGAATTACCTATATTGTGATTCTTTAAGTTTAATTTTGTGTTTTACACTTTCGGTATTCACACATGTAATCAACAGATCATGTTCTGTGTTTGGCCCTGGATTGATTGCCTTCAATATCACCAGACAAAAGTTATCATGTCTGTCTAACATCATTCACTTTCTTATAAGTGCATTTTTTTAAAGACATAGACTTTGCAAGCATTCCATTTTGCTCTGAGACTGCATTTCTCAGTACTCGTAGGCTTTCTTTCAAAGTGTATTCCGACACCAACCAGACCCGAAAGTTAGAAACACCTGCAGACTTGAGTAAACACTCAGAAATTCGTTCATTCTGTGAATGAAGATCAACTTTGTGGTTCCAGTCTTCCTTTACGATCCATATCACTCTCAACTATAGGTAAGGACCATTTGGGGCCCAAAAATCCCTCATATAGGCCTAAATGCGTTGGTAGGATTCGAACGTAGACTTACCAGCCACCAAACCATCGACACTAGCCACCGCACCACGGCGACTGATCAGCTATTATTAGGTGTAATATGTAGCTTTGGTGGCATGCACTTGAAGTCGACAGAAGTCGATTGCTAACTGGGCGTGCACACGTAGTCACACACACACACAAATCAAAAGTTAAGAGCACTACGTTTCCCTGTCCAACGAACCGAATGATGACAAAGTAAAAGAAAGCAGTTTGTTTCCATAATTTGCTGTGGGATGAATCATTATTTTTTTCAAACCTTCATATCCGTCTTCAATCATCCTTTCAGCGTTATTACTGTTATCTGTTAGACTGGAATTTTTTCTCCCTTTAATCGCATTTTGGAGGGGGAAAACCTTCCCCTTTCTTGGTGCAAGGGTGTATATTCACTTCATAATGATGACAGACGATACACTCCATCAGAAACATGAAAGAAGAGAAATGATTAAAGACAGGAAAGAAATAATAATGGATAACACGTACGTCTGCTCTCCGCTGTCCATCACCGTCTGGAGGAGTCATTACCCTCGGTGTGACGACCCTCTAAAGCGAATCGAGTGCAAAACGAGTAGACGACATGACAGGCAGTTTGTGACTGTCGCTGGGTTTTGTACAGTGATAATGGGAGGTAAGCGCGGGCCCCGTCATGATCAGGCAGGTGGATGGGGTTAAAGCAGGGGATAATCATTTTGTTATCGTTTCATCTGCAGCTCATGGTGGGTGCAGAGCTAGAGCATTCAGACGACCGGCAGTCGGTGTGTCGCGCCATGTTTACTCCTGGCACGAGAACAATGCGTCCATGATTTCGTCATGAATCAGGCTGACGCGCGCGCGTGCGCATGTACCCACCCACACTCTCGACCGCAGGGGTGATCATGCGCCCATGTACGCAGGCTTGAACTGTAGTAAGAGTTCCTATGTTTGTGATTACATGCATAGACACACACACACACACACACACACACACACCACACACACACACACACACACTCAAGTACATCAGAGAGCGAGAGAGAGAGAGAGAGAGAGAGAGAGAGAGAGAGAGAGACAGACAGACAGACAGACAGACAGACAGACAGACAGAAAGAAAGAATCATATGGGGGCTTTCTTTCAGTCTGTGATGTGCTGATGATGTGCTGGCATTACGTAGCCTACTTCTAGTGATAGTAACAATGCGTCAGTATTACTCGACCAAGTATCCCAATCTCATTTTTAGCGCTGGTCTCTTCCAAACATAACTGTGACAGCTGACGGCATTATTTGTCATTGGGCCTTTTCGATTTTTGTTTAGGCCCTTCCCTTAATGGCTTTTTTTTCTCCAGAAACCGTCAGGAGTAACTAGGCCTACCTCCCTGCGTTGATGTCTGTGAGAGGTTTCAAGTCCAGTCCAGCCGAGGTGAGCAAGTGCGAGTGCTTGGGATGGGCTGGCTAATTTTGCTGATTTGAATAGTTATTCTAAATTACGGGAAAAACGGAGGCGACAGTGATTTGCGTGTGTATGCAATGACTAACGTTCGGCATTAAGGAATCTTCACTGCTCCCGGTTCTCTTATATGCTCAAGATCGAGGAGGCATTGTAACCAATCCAGTCTTCTATGTTGCCCTTCCAGGACTTCTATGGCCTGCCCCTGTGACGTCCATCAGTCCTATTCGGTATGACTTAAGGACACAGTAGGCCTATATACTGTTAAAATTCATCAGGGGCCGAATCAATTTGGATTTGCCTTGCTTATGACATATTCGCATACATAATCAGTCGGACATTTTTTTAGATTTAATTCTGCACAGTGTTTGAGCTGCGTTCAGTTCTCGTGTCTTAGAACTACGGCTAAGTATGGTTTGGCCACCAGAGTGGACACAGGTTTGTTAGCTGCATCCCATCAGGAAGGTCAATGGCCTGAACATGATGAAACTCCTCGTCATGACTACTGTTCTTGTCTCCTAAAGCTTGGCTTTTAAGTAAGAGCGTCGAGTGTGTGTGTGTGTGTGTGTGTGTGTGTGTGTGTGTGTGTGTGTGTGTGTGTGTGTGTGAGTTTGTGTGTGTGTGTGTGTGTGTGAGTTGTGATAATGTTGAAAAACGACTAGGTCAAACACTTGCTTGATTGTCATTTCAAGTTTTCTTAAACCAAGTTTTTATTTCCTACATTTCAAAACACTTGAAAGTTGACTGAGAAAGTAATTCTTTTAACGGTAACACAGGAGATTTGGTTTAATTTGATATATAATCTGCGTTTATGTTTTGTTGAAGAAAAGAATAAGGAATGGAAAGGGGAGAGAAGTGGAAACTATTTCAAATCTACCAGTAGAAACAAACCAACAAAAGCAACAACCGAGCAACCAACGGGGAAAAAACAACAACAAAACAAAACAAAAACAACAAAAACAAACACTGTCCCCATCGTCACGGCATCAAGATGACACGCGTCTCCGTCAGTTTGTCACCGTTCTTCTGTGCCAGGATCAAACACGGCAAAACATTCCTATTCTGCTTCTGACCGGAGAGTCGCTGTAATGACAGGTTTGCTCAGCACACCTAAGGGCCGTGCACCTAATCCCCAAACACACTTTCTATCTCAGTCGCGAATCTTTACCGAAGCACCTCTCACCAGTGCTTCCTCCCCCGTCCTTTGCATGGGCAAGTCCCGCCACGGCGTCTGTAGCGCCACAGCGTGAAGGCCGACTCTGTAGGCTATCCAGTCATTAACCTGTCAGCGTTTGTAACCCCGCACAATCTCGTTGTCATGATGTCCTCATGATGGGATGATTGGGAGTTCGCTCCCTTCTCTTTTGAAAGAAGGCCAATGACAAACAGGCTTGGAAATGGCGGTCTTGGAAAAGCCAGGATGTATGTGTGTGTGTGTGTGTGTGTGTTTCTTATTTCACGCAGAGATTCGACGTACACTCTGCGACCTCCCACCAAGTCGCCGAAATGCATGGATCCATGCCTGTAAAGCCAGAGAGGAGAGGAGTGGGAGTGTTGAGTGGGCAACTGGCAGTGTTCGCTGTTATGTGAAGTGTCTTAAACTAACTTCTTATTGCTTCAGCGAATGCGTACGAACCGAAGTGCTAAGAGTGGATGCACCAGTACAGTGTCGAAAGGATTACACACACACACACACACACACACACACGTCACGTACCACTTGACATGTCTTGACAATAATGTCATCTAGTGTTCAACACACACACACACAGAGAGAGAGAGAGAGAGAGAGAGAGAGAGAGAGAGAGAGAGAGAGAGAGAGAGAGAGAGAGAGAGAGAGAGAGACCTCCCCCAGCAGCTGTTGCCTGATTTAACAAAAAGAAGATTTCTGCGGTGCCCTATTTCTCCCTCAAGGTGCGAAAAATTAGGCTTAACTGTAAATGGGTGTGTATAAAGTTTATCACGATTTACATATCTATCTCGTACACATGTGTTATACATGAAAGGAGGTAACGATACTTCATTCATAAAGACCATTGGCTCTCCCGAAAGGGATACATATACAAAATGCACTGTAAAGTGTTACTTACAAAATTTCACTTCACAATGACTATGTACACGACAGGACACAACCGAAATGCTTTACATGAGTAAAAGGATAACTTTTTCATGACCCTTTCTACTTTGGTTGCAAAATGCATACTTTATTCAAACTGGTTACGATCATTCTAACCCTTTGATAGTTTATACCATTTTCTGAAATCAATGATCAAAGCGCAACACAAAACAAGATGCTTCTCATCTTCACTTCCTTTTTTTTTTGGAAGTGTGGGAGGGTGGAGGGGGTGCAGATCAAATCCATCTTAGTATATCTCTTGTAACGATGAAAATGAATAGTAATATCTAGAATACAACAACTAAATCTTGCCAAAATGAGTTTGCAAATATTTGTCTTAACTCAGTTTCAGACACGTATTGTGCAAATGAGCATGACATCATCCAGTTCAGACCAATATTGCTTCTGAACATTGAGGTGAATTTTCATCTCATTTGTCTTAACGAGGCATAATTGATGTCTCAAAGGAAAAGTGAGTATTGAAATATGTCAGACCAGAAACGACGCATCCCGGAGAGTCTGGTGGTGGACAGTGCGCCAAAAAAAAAAACCAAAAAAGGGCAAATTACCGGAAACAGGGTCCAGGCCTTCTTTTTCTTTTTCCCGATATGTCGCCGGGACAGGGAAAAAGTGTTTGGGGACCTTCCCTTTTTCTTTTTTCCCGATATGTGCGGCACAAAAAATGGGTTTAAACAGCTCGAAATCAAACCCCTGAGAACATTTTTTTTTACTTTCCTTTCTGTCACTGGTCCTAGGCCCTTTGGACCCAGACCAAAACGCAGTATGAAAAACCCACCAGATTAGTTTCCATCTTTTGACAGTTGTTTGGGCAGGAAAACCCGGGTTTTTGGCCGCCCCTTTTGGTCCCCCCCCGGGATGTTGTGTTCCAACCTTTTCTTGGCGTCCTGGGTTTCCCCTTCCCCTCCCCTGCGCTTTCCTTTGACTGTGGTCATGGAAGTCCCTTTTAATTTGGGGACAAAGTCCACCTTCCTTTTTAAAAATTTTTTCCCTTACCGGGGTCAACAGTTTTCAAACGATCACGGACTGGTTTTGGGGCTGCGGACTTTTTCGTGAGGGTTTGGGTGCTCGGCACAAGGGACACCCAGTACCCTTTCCCGGGAAAGGTGTCGTTTTTTTGCTGATTGGATCCTCCTTTGCAGTTCTGCTGTTAACGTTTTCCCTCTTTACGTTCAGATATAAGATTGGGCAGCAAACTACGTGCAAAGCTTTGCTTTGGTCTGCCCGGCCCAAGTTTTTTTTGGTTTTTTTAAACAAGTTTTATTCAAACATGGTTTACATTTGCAGCGAAACATAATGTATTTTAGCACAACAAGCTAAAGCTTATGGACGTGCAATACATGGCTATTGATATACAAATAGACTGGCTGCGATAAAACAAGTACATGATCATGGTGCGTAATATGAAAATATTATAAACATAAACGTAAAGAAAAGAATCAAAAAGAAAAGAAAGAGAAAAAGAGGAAAGGAGAGAGAGAGGGGTACAAAGACAAATACAAGGTGGTGAAAAAGAAAACATGCTGAACAAACTGAGAGAGCACTACACCAGGTCATCAAGCGTTGTGTGTGTGTGTGGTGTGTGTGTGTGTGTGTGTGTGTGTGTGTGTGAGTGTGTGTGTGTGTGTGTGTGTGTGTGTGGTGTGTGTGTGTGTGTGTGTGTGTGTGTGCGCGCGCGTGTGTATGAGGGTGCGAGCGTGCGTGCGCTGCGTGCGTGTAAAAAAAACACAAAAACAAAAGAAAAACTGCAGGATAAAAATGGACAATTATAGTTCAATCCTTTCCAAAACGTGCGAACATGCTAATAATTTTTCCTACCACCGCGAACGTTTCTTGATTTTCATTTATACTTTTTTTTTGTCTTCCAAGTAAGAGAGCTGAAACATCGTTTCTACATCATTGTCTGGGCTCTAGACTGATGGTACAAAGGACATTCTAACAGAAAATGTAAAGTGTCTTCGACTGGTGATCCACAGATGCATGACGAATTGTCTGAAAGGTGTCGTTTAAAGAGATCATCCTTAGATCACTCATTCCCAGTTAAGTCTGCTCAGAAACTGTTTCTGTTGATCTGCAAGGCAATAGTAATACATAGGTACTGGGTTATCTGTATTATTTAGATATCGTTTAAGACGGCTTAATGAATCTGATTGTTTGATATCGTCTGGTAAGTCATTCCAGAGGGAAGTTGTTGAAGGAAAGAATGAAGATTTTAAAGTTCTGTTCTACAAAACGGCATATGTCTGTCCAAGGATTCCGACGGTGGTAGGGGTTTTCAGCAGAGACTAGTTGAGGTAAGCGATTTTTTAGTACAGGATAATTTTATGACGACGACGTCGTTCTTTCAACGATGTAAATCCTGATCGGTGTAAAGCTTCTGGTGGCTCGTACCGCGAACTGTTCCTACGATTGTTCTAAGAGCATCCAGATGAAGGTTTTCTAGGTCCTGAGCTAACTTGTCAGTGCAATTCCCAGACAATGTCTGAGAAATCAAAGTGAGGCATTATAAATGATTTGTACATCGTTTCAAGAGATTTACGACTAAGACGATACTTAAACGAACGGAGACAAGCAACAAGAATGCAACATTTAGATATAACCGACCTTATAATTATGGTGATCCCATTTACAGTTGGTTTGAATGATGACTCCAAGATGTTTGTGGGTGACTGTTCCTGTAGGATTATATTTCCAAATTTAAGCGGAAGTGTTTCTGGCACAATTCGGTTAGAAATAGTCATGAGTTCAGTTTAGATTAATTAAATTTAAGTTTCCAATTCGATGCCCATTCAGTTATCTTTTGGAGATCGGAATTCAAAATTTCAGTTAGAATACGAGTATTGTCTAGCCCAGGTACATACTCGTATCGTCTGCAATAGTTTAACTACTGATTCTATATTGCTTACAATGTCATTTATATATATTGAAAACAATAGTGGGCCGAGAACAGAGCCCTGGGGACACCCGCTGAAATAGGGAGATAGGACGACTTACTTCCTTTCAGTACAACTGCTTGGGTACGGTCATGTAGATAATCATTGAACCAGTGGAATAACTAACTGTCCACGGATATCCAGGGCCGACAGTTTGTACATCGGTGCACGGTGCCACACTTTATCAAAGGCTTTAGACACATCGAAGAAAATCGCTTGTGCGGTTGTTTTGCAATCTAAAAATTTACCAAAGTCGTCATAAATACTAAGCAGCTGGAAAACTGTCGGAGTCGTTAGGAACGAAACCAGACTGAGCGGCTGTCAAAAGGCTGTTGTCCATTAAGTACTTAAACACATTTGTTTCCCCAACCGGTTTTCGTTGCGTCTGTGCTGCTGTTATTTGTGCAGCTCCTGCCAGCATTTCTATCTGTGATCTGTCTTGGCTGGTGATGACATAAGCTTTTAAAACGTTTCGGTCTCTGGTTCTTGTCTGCTGACTGGGATCTCTGTCTCAAGTAGCTATCATGCTGATCGTCTTCAGCCTTTTTTCCTCCTGCACTGATTCCTAGACAGTATCTGCCGAGAAATCGGGCAAGCGCGCAATATAGCCCCGCCGTGGCAATTCCTTGTAGATCTCTTGTCCTGGCCAGAATGGTCTTTTTTTTTTTTTTTTTTTTTTTTTTTTAATTTGATCTCTTCGGTATACCTTACAATAGGTTTAAAAGTTGAGAACTATGGGTCACTGGTACAATAGAAGGTTGTGTCCGTGCTGTTTGTCATCTTTTTTTTTTTTTTTTTTTTCTCTTTCTTTTTTTCGCTGTTTGTTTTTAATCCCTCTTTCAAGACAGATAAAGCGGCAACGGCCAGAATTACCCGACCATCCCAGTTTCTTTTGCCCCAGTTTTGCACTGGAAGATAATTACAGTGCAGGAGTCTTACGAGATCATACGTGTGTGTGCGTGTGTGTGAGGGGGGGGGGGGGGGGGGGGGGGGGGAGGGGATGGTGGAAACACGCGCACGTGTATGTATATGTGTTTGTGCGTGTGTATATGTGCAGCAAATTGATTTCTCTCCAAACTTTTGTGTGAGCGTGCGTGTGGGTTCGTTCACACAAACTCTCTCTCTCTCTTCTCTCTCTCTCTCTCTCTCTCTCTCCTCTCTCTCTCTCTCTCTCTCTCTCTCTCTCGTCTGTTGTGTGTGTGTGTGTGTGGGGTGTTGTGGTGTGTGTGTGTGTGTGTGTACTGCGATTCGATTTGTCTCAACATCGATGCTGGGCCTTGCAGCAGGAACAAATGGATACGTAACTGACAATCGATTTAAAAGTTCAATTGATTTTACCTTGATCAGTTTCGAGCCACAAGTTAAACTTTTTTATGGGGCAGTTTGTCTGGAGGAAAAAACCACATTCCTGTCTGACATTTAGCAGATACAGAACAAAATGAATAAGATATACAGATCTCTCTCTCTCTCTCTCTCTCTCTCTCTCTCTCTCTCTCTTCTCTCTCTCTCTCTCTCTCTCTGAGTAATCTCGGAATGAAACTAATCAACAAAAAGATTCACTTTTATTTAGTTTTGATCACTGATGACACCTAAGCTGAAAAAGAATTTAGGCGTTATTTGGCTCTGTAATTGCATGCATTAAAAAAAATATTATTTATTTTTTTTTT
>CM031597.1:86012308-86022753 GCA_018398815.1 Conus ventricosus | reverse complement strand
GCACTCCATTTTGTGTGTTCACTTGTACTTTGGCTTGTTCTTAGTGATGCTGCAGTCTGTTTCTGTGTTCATATTAAAAAGAATCAGTTACTCCCCTCTTCTTTCACTTTATTGCGTGCGCACACACACACACACCACACACTGTCACGGTCAAAAATAGAACAACCAAGTCGTGGTCCAGGTTGTTTGGACATAAGCTCTAACTCAAATATCTGGGCGCCACGTAGACGGGCCCATGGTTCGGATCCAGCCAATTAAGCATAGGGGAGAGGCTCCACAGAGACGGTCTGTCCGGCCAGACGGACTAAGCAGCTTTGACCGACGCCTCGATGTCTAGCGAGACGAGTCGTAGCGCCTGGCTCAGGCTCATCTAGCCAATTTGTGGAACCAGCGCCATTGTTAGTCGGAGTCGCAGGTTAAAGCAGGAAAGGGAGAGGGAGAAGGTAGTGTGTGGTGGGGGCGGAAATCTAGCTAATCAATTA
This sequence comes from Conus ventricosus, assembly GCA_018398815.1. NCBI lineage: Eukaryota > Metazoa > Mollusca > Gastropoda > Neogastropoda > Conidae > Conus > Conus ventricosus. The sequence goes on along the minus strand of CM031597.1, from coordinate 86,022,271 downwards.
AATGACCAATTGACCACCACAGAGAGTGAGGCGTGTAGGCGTGGCTGTCATGATTTGAATATCCAATGGAATTAGAGGGAGATAACTTCGGGTACGGGGCGGTAAAAATACTGACCAATGGTACTCGCCCTTGGACAGATGAGTTTCAAGATAAGATAGGGATGCGAGAGAGTGGAGGAGCAGAACGGAGGAAGAAGGAGAGAGAACGAACAGAGGGAGAGAGGGGGGAGGTTCTAGGTCTGCTTGAGAGAGATGAAGGGAGGAGAGAAGAGAACCAAGTTGAGAGATTAGCAGGAGATAGTCTGCAGGGGAAGGACTAAAGAGAGATGTGGAGAGAGAGAGTTGCTAACTAATGAAGAGGAAAAGAAAGAAAAGAAAAAGAAAAGAAAAGCAACCATGTCCATTTGATTAGGGCAGACTAGAAGAGAGAGGGAGAGAGTGCAATGCATTAATGCAGGAAGAAAGAAGGGAGAACAGATCGATGTTAATAGTCACTGTTCCATCTTAACCGGGGTTCGACCTCATACCTGGCAGCGTCACTTCGTCAAGCAGTTCCACAGACCAACGCCGGTGCCAGCAGACCAATACCAGTGCCAGCAGTTGTGTCGTGTTGTGAAAGTGACAGTGAAAAGAAAAAAAAAAGGGAAAGAAAAGACAGTGATTCGTGAATAGTTAAGATCACCTGGCCAGGTAAAGTAGAAATCTATTTATACCGGGTTAGTTAATGATGTTTTAGATAAATGATTTTGTGAAGTTCAGGAAAGAGAGAATGTTTTATTTTGTTTGATTCCATATGCATTGATGTTTCGTTCTATGATCATGTGTAGTAAAGTTATAGACTTTACTAGTGGTTTGATGTGACGAATGCATATGAATGAGATTGTAAGCAAGCTGTGAGTGTGTTTGGGCTGTGCGCTAGTCCTTCCTCCATCGACATCACCCGAGGTTGACAATTTATTGGCGAGCTTGCCAGGATATTCTGGCCATTTATTATAATTGTTCAACTTCTCAGAGAGGAAGCTGGGTGGGATTCAAGTATTGTAATCCTAAGACAAGGGGTTGTCTTACTGTATGTTCCCAGATAGTTAATACTAGGCTTGGCATTGCTTCCAAGATAGTTAATTACTAGGCTTGACATTTCAGCCCCAGAGTACTTATTTCGCACAGATTACCTATAATTCACTCTCATAGTTGGGTCAGGCGCTGGGCGTCTTATAAAAACTAACTTACGTTGTCCCAAGCTAATATCATCATTCATAGGATTGTGCTATTACGTCACTCGTGTCGGTAACCATCAGTTTGGCTGTCGTAGTTATAAAATCTTGTTCAAAAAAAAAAAAGAGATATAATGGCGGAAGAAAGAAACACCCCTATTGAACAACTTGTGAGCGTCGCTCGTGATCTAGGTTACCAGGAGATGAGTTGCGAGCATTCGTTGAAAACCAACAAAAGATGGAAAGAGATGAACGCGCGGAAAAGACGCCTGTGTAGCAGCAGAAGCGCAAGAAATAGAAAAATTAAGGATCAGGCTAATGATAATCAGGCTAGGGAAAAATTAAGGATTCAGGCTAATGATAATCAGGCTAGGGAAACGCAGGAGACAGAAAGAATAAGGGAAGCGCAGGAAACAGAAAGGATTAAAGCTAGGAAACGCAAGGAAACAGAAAGACTAAAGGTTCATTAGAGTTAGAGAAAGTGAGAATACCAAGGGGAGACACGCATGATGGTAGTTCACTTTCCAGTGACTCTGTGCGCAGCTATGCCCCCGACCCAAGTTGCCAAAATTCTCGGAAGGGACCGATTTGATTGACGCATACATCAGTCGTTTCGAAACGTTCGCGACCAGTCAGGGTTGGCCTCCAGAAGAGTGGGCAGTCATTTTGTCGGCGTTACTGACGGGTAAGGCATTACAATTTTTCACTGCGTTACCAGCAGAACAACGTCTGATTTCGGCGCTGGAAGGAATCGTTGATGAAAGATTTGACCTCCACAGAGGAGGGTTCAGGAAGAAATTTCGTTCAGCTAAATTACAAGCAGGTGAGACGTACACTCAGTTTGGTGCAGTTTAGATCACTATTTTGAGAAGTGGTTGAGTTGAGTGGTACGAAAAAGGAGTTCGCTGATTGAAAGAGGCTAGTTATGAAAGAACAGATTTTGTCAGGTTGCGGCCCTGAGTTAACTATACATTTGAAAGAGAGACAGCCAGAGACAGCAGGAGAGTTGTTGAAGTTCGCAGAGGTGTATAGAGATGCACGTTTGGGCACTAAGGTGCAGGAGAAAACAGGTGCTAGGCACAGGTGAGAAGAGTGCAAGGAGACCAGGGGAGTTTTTCTGCAAAGTCTGCAAACCCAGTGGTGGGGCAGAAGGAAGGGCCAAAGGGACATTAGGTGTTTCATTTGTCACAAGAAGGGACATGTGGCGAGGGATTGTCGCATGAGGTTTCAGAAGGCAGCAGCCTTGCAAGAGTGTGGATAAGGGTCGTCAAGGGAAACGACCTGCAGTGGAACCAAAAGGGATTCAGTTGAAGAGGGTGGAGTGCAGCCTATGGCTAGCACTGGACAGCAGTCAGTGTCAGGGATGGAGGGCACTAGGCTGAGTGGTTCGTTACCAGTGGAAGAAGGGTGGATTGGCCAGCAGAGGGTGAAAGTGTTACGAGACACTGGTTGTTCATGCGGTGTAGTACGAACAACGCTGGTCGAGAAAGGGGATTTGACAGGGCAAAATCCAGACCTGTACTCTAATCGATGGCACTGTGAGGGAGTTTCCAGTTGCTAAGTAGAAGTAGTACCCCCTTACTTCTCAGGCGAGTTGTTGCGTTGGTGATGGAGAAACCCCCTTCCGATTTGATCATTGGAAATATTCCAGGTGCAAGGGATCCAGGGGACCCCTGAGTTGTTGCTGCTACAGGGGCAGCAGTTCAAAACACGGAGCAAGAAGGAGGAAAAGGTTGATAAACCTTTTGTCGTTTCCGGCAAGGAAGTCAGGCATAGATGTGTGGCCTGATGAGTTTAGGGCAGCGCAGGAACAAGACCCTTCGCTCGTGAAGTCTTGGGATTTGGCAAGAGGTGGGAGAGAAACAGGAGGTTAGAGGGGGGTTGGGGACGAGTTTCTTGTGAAAGGCGGGCTGTTGTACCGAGTGTTCCCCAAGGGGAAGACGGGTAAGGTGCCCACTCATTTTGAAGGTACCAGCAGGTTATCGTGACACTGTCATGTCAGTGGGTCACGAGTCGCTCATGGCGGGTCATCTCGGCACCAGCAAAAACAGCTGACCGAATCTTCGATGATTTTCATTGGCCAGGAGCAATGGCAGACATCAAGCATTTTCTGCATGTCTTGTGACGTGTGTCAAAGGTCAGCCACAAGAGGGGTGAAGAGGAAGGCTCCTCTTAAACATCCCCCTTTAATTGCCCACACCTTTTTCAGGAGGAGTGGCTGTTGATCTGATTGGCCCAATCGCGCCCTGTTCCAAAGGCGGGCACAGGTATGTGTTGACGGGTCGTGGGGCTCGACGACCAGATTTCCCAGAAGCAGTTGCATTGAAAGGGTAGATACGCAACAGGTCGCTGAAGGGCTGGTAGACAATCTTTCTCTGCGTGGGTTTTGCCAGCACAAATTTCAGTGACAGGGGGTCACAGTTCACTCGGGCGTGATGAAGGAGGTCAAACAGGCTGCTAGGGATCACACAGCTTCTCACTACCCCATACCACCCACCAATGCAATGGCTTGGTGGAGAGATTCAATGGTGTGCTGAAGGGCATCTTAAAGAAGCTCTGTTGGGGGAAAGGCCAGCAGATTGGGACCCCTACATTCCAGCGGCACTGTTGCCTACACTGTACAGGGAAGCCCCTCAGGAAAGCACAGGCTTTTCGCCATTTGAGCTGCTGTATGGGCGGACAGTTCGGGGACCGGTTTTGCATTCTCAAAGAGCTGTGGCCGGGGGAACAGGAGTCCCAAGAAGTCAAACCAATATCAGTATGTGGTGGACTTACGCAATAGGCTAGAGGAGAATGTAAGGTCGCAAGGGAGAGTTTGCAGGAGGCTAGGGTCGCCAGAAGAAGCAATATGACAGGAAGGTTTAGGAAGCAATTCCTCAAGGTGGGAGATCAAGTCCTGTTACTGCTTCCCACGGACCACAACAAGCTGCTTTATGCATTGGAAGGGGCCATTCACCATCATTGAAAAGGTAGATCAGGACTACCGAATCGATGTGAATGGGAAATCAAAACTTTTTCCATGCAAATTTGCTCCGCAAATATATTCAGCGTGAGACTCAGCAACATAGGCGCAGCAGCAATCATTGATGGAGGTGAAGGAGACCAGCAGAAGAAGGGGGAGATTTGTTGCCTAAGTTTCCAGAAGAGTCATACAGGGATGTGTCACTGTATGAAGGGCTAGACAGTAGGAGTTCCTAGGTTTTGTCGTCGGAGGCGACACAAAGCAGCCAGAAAGGGGAAAGGTGGAGAAGATGATGAATTCAGAGAGACCAAAGACCAAAACAGAAGTCAGGAGTCTGCTAGGTTTTATTGGGTTCTATAGGGAGTTTGTTCCAAATTTCGCAGCAATCACGAGTCCTCTCAGTGATTTGGTCAAGGCAGGGAACCAGCAGTGGTCGAGTGGTCAGACGCAGCAGAGCAAGCACTGCAGACAGTGTTGGAAAAGACTAGGTTCCCGTCCCATCTTGAAGCTACCAGATATGTCCAAACCATTTTTGTTGCGGACAGATGCATCAGGTGGTGGGATAGGTGCAGTATTGTTGCAGGAGCACGAAGGGGTCGAGTTTCCTGTGAGGTATGCTAGCAGGAAGTTGACAAAGTGTGAAGAAGGGTACGCAACGGTGGAGAAGGAGTGTTTAGCTGTCGTGTGGGCCGTGCAGAAGTTCCACAAATACTTGTATGGGAAAGAGTTCGTGATAGAGACAGATCATCAACCACTCAAATTCCTGCAGGAGGCACAGCTGAAAAACAGCAGGGTTCTGCGTTGGGCAATGGCACTGCAGCCTACAGGTACCGAGTGCAGTACATTCCAGGTCGACAGAATGTCGGAGCTGACTATTTAAGCGTGTAGTCTAGCAAGCTGCAACTCAGAGGAAGTCAGTCATATCCGGGGTGCTTTGTTGATAATATGTGTTGATTACAGTTATGTTGAGTGGATATGGGTTCATTCCCAGTGGCTATGGTTCATATTTTTTGTGTGAGACTTGTTCATATTTTCTTTGTGAGACTTGTTCATGTGAATGTAGTTATGCTTGGAGCATACAGTCGCTTGTGTAGTGATGCATTATTTGCAATAAGTGAGGATGGAGATTCCTCAGTGAAGTGTCATGGATCGTGATCATATTATATTGTGCTTTTCATAAGAATTGTGAAGAGAAGATATGGCAAATCCGCAGGTAGGGGGATTGCATAGGTGCGCACAGAGGTCGTTATAAAATGAATTGAAATAACGCAAGAGCGCACGTCAATGATAACTCATTGGAGTGGTATTCACTAATGATATATTTTATAATTTATAAACCGTTGGTTGTAAAGTATTTTTTCAAACTTTGCACGTGTAGCTGTGTGTCAGCAAATTCGGTTGTTGTTTTTTTTTGTACCGTGGTTTTGAGACGATGCAGTGCATAGTCTTTTGCAAGGGGGAAATGTCACGGTCAAAAATAGAACAACCAAGTCGTGGTCCAGGTTGTTTGGACATAAGCTCTAACTCAAATATTCTGGGCGCCACGTAGACGGGCCCATGGTTCGGATCCAGCCAATTAAGCATAGGGGAGAGGCTCCACAGAGACGGTCTGTCCGGCCAGACGGACTAAGCAGCTTTGACCGACGCCTCGATGTCTAGCGAGACGAGTCGTAGCGCCTGGCTCAGGCTCATCTAGCCAATTTGTGGAACCAGCGCCATTGTTAGTCGGACGTCGCAGGTTAAAGCAGGAAAGGGAGAGGGAGAAGGTAGTGTGTGGTGGGGGCGAAATCTAGCTAATCAATTAAATGACCAATTGACCACCACATAGAGTGAGGCGTGTAGGCGTGGCTGTCATGATTTGAATATCCAATGGAATTAGAGGGAGATAACTTCGGGTACGGGGCGGTAAAAATACTGACCAATGGTACTCGCCCTTGGACAGATGAGTTTCAAGATAAGATAGGGATGCGAGAGTGGAGGAGCAGAACGGAGGAGAAGGAGAGAGAACGAACAGAGGGAGAGAGGGAGAGGTTCTAGGTCTGCTTGAGAGAGAAGCAGAGAGATGAAGGGAGGAGAGAAGAGAACCAAGTTGAGAGATTAGCAGGAGATAGTCTGCAGGGGAAGGACTAAAGAGAGATGTGGAGAGAGAGAGTTGCTAACTAATGAAGAGGAAAAGAAAGAAAAGAAAAAGAAAAGAAAAGCAACCATGTCCATTTGATAGGGCAGACTAGAAGAGAGAGAGAGAGAGAGTGCAATGCATTAATGCAGGAAGAAAGAAGGGAGAACAGATCGATGTTAATAGTCACTGTTCCATCTTAACCGGGGTTCGACCTCATACCTGGCAGCGTCACTTCGTCAAGCAGTTCCACAGACCAACGCCGGTGCCAGCAGACCAATACCAGTGCCAGCAGTTGTGTCGTGTTGTGAAAGTGACAGTGAAAAGAAAAAAAAAAGGGAAAGAAAAGACAGTGATTCGTGAATAGTTAAGATCACCGGGCCCAGGTAAAGTAGAAATTATTTATACCCGGGTTAGTTAATGATGTTTTAGATAAATGATTTTGTGAAGTTCAGGAAAGAGAGAATGTTTTATTTTGTTTGTTTCCCCATATGCATTGATGTTTCGTTCTATGATCATGTGTAGTAAAGTTATAGACTTTACTAGTGGTTTGATGTGACGAAATGCATGATATATGAATGAGATTGTAAGCAAGCTGTGAGTGTGTTTGGGCTGTGCGCTAGTCCTTCCTCCATCGACATCACCCGAGGTTGACACACACACACACAACACACACACACACACACACACACACACACACCCCACACACACTGTACGGGCAGGGCATAATGAACTTCTTTAGATGTGCCTAAACCTGATGGAGTTCAAGTCATTGTTGCTCATGGCCATAAAAAGAAATAGTCAAAGTGATGATTGTACATACACACACAGGCACACACAGATAAACACACACACGCATGAACTCATGCACGCACGCACGCAAACACACATGCATGCAAGCACACATACTTATACACACACACACACACACACACACATACACCACACACACACACACAACATGGTAAGGTAATGTTGCTTATAGCCCAGCCAACGCAAAGGGCCATATCAGGGCTGTCACCATGTTGAAGTCAGCTCTCTCTCTCTCTCTCCTCACACACACACACACACACACACACACACACATGCCACTCACTGGGGATAGGGCCTAATAGACTTTATCTGTCTAGACCTGTAAGAATTCAAGTAATCTCCCACTCATGTCTAAAAAAAAACTTATGTGCTGATTAGAAACAGGCTATTCTTTTTACTTTCAAAGTTTGTATTATGTCAAAGATGAGGAGGGGGACTTGGTGAATTCTGTGATGAACAGCCTACTTTGAAACATGTTGCTGTGTGTTGTGATTTACAAAAAGAAAAATATAATGACATTTGACATAAAAAACTTAAAAGCAGACTTTTTGAGGACCTTATTCAGAGATATTCCCCTGGATGTTATTTTGTAATTATCAAAAGAGTAATATTTTTCATGTAAACTAAGATTGCTATCAAAAAGAGAGATGTTTTACAGGACAATTTGAATCATGTTTGTAAGAAACTGACCTATTGATGCTTTTCTTTAAAGAAACAAGCAAGAAAACAAACAAACAATCAAAGAAGAAGAAGAGAAAGAGAGACAAACAGACAAGAAGAGAGTTAGAGAGAAAGATTTGGAACCAATTTTGACAGTGTCACAACTCTGATATGCTTTGAGGTTGACTGGGCTATAATTCAACATGAATTGAATGAAGAATTATACTTTTTTTCATAAGATAAAAAGAAATGGGGGTGTACAAAATAAATTTTATTCTTTAACTTTTAAGGCATTTCCCTTTCATTGTTAAATGCCTTTACACGATACTTTTGTAGTGGAAATAAAGAGGAGAAAAGAATGAAGAGGATAGATAGTCACCAAACTTTTACATATATTTTTCTTTATGTTCTAAAAGTCAGTGTCTGTATATATTCTTATAACATCTTTGAATTTGAATTGAAAAAAGCAAAGTGTTGAGGAGGGAGAAGAAGTGATTAATCTAACCACTTGAATCATTTTCCTATTCTTTCTCTCTCTCTCTTCTCTCTCTCTCTCTCTCCTCCCCTCTCTCTCTCTCTCTCTCTCTCTCTCTCCTCTCTCTCTCTCTCTCTTTCTCTCTCTCTCTCTCTGAAAACTTTAAAGTGTACTTAATCTTTATTGCTCAAACAAGCCTGTTTAGTTTGAATCAACTTCTCAGGGTTTTTTTTCAGAGGTATGTTGAAATTATTGGCAACTTATAAATCCAGTGCTGATTTTCTGTTTCAATTCAACAACAGCCATTCAAAACAGATTAATGTACTTCCACTACAAGGGTTTCGCATTTTGTACTGTGTGACAGCTGGCTGTATTATAATTGTGGTAGTGACTCTTTTAGTCGATTATGTCTTCATTAATGATCTGACATTGCTGATACTAGTAATAGGTATGTGTCAAAGAGATACTTAGATCTGGTCTTAGTAGAACTAGTCATTTCAACATTTTTTTTCTCTGGTGGCATTCTTTCACCAACAAAATCTGAATCTATGTATGCTAAGCAATTAATACCTTTGATTTCAAAAGTTAGATGTTATGTAAAAAGTTGTCTTTCAAATGGGAAATATGTGTCAAATTAATGACCCGTTATTTGAAAAATGTCACCAATAGATATTAGCAAGAGAGTTCAAAATTTCCTGTGGATCAATTTGCCAAAATCTACCATTACACTCAAAACATTGAAAAATGAAATAAGAAAATTGTGTACCTTGTTGAAAATGAGTCAAAGTGGTGCAGATTTGCACTGGAATGATTCGATGAAGGGATCTAGGGAGATGAGCTTAGAATAAAGATTGCACGAAAATGAGTCACAAAAGAAGTTACAAGGTCTTGGCTTTGATAACAACAAGAATGTTGAAATTGGTTTTTAGAAGAGAACTCCAACGATTGTCAAACACAGCCACAAATGGAAAAACCAAAAGACACTGAGAATGAGTCCACCGCTGCTCCAGGGCCCGGCTAAGCAGGAACCTTCTGCAGCTTGAAAAAGCGTTGACAGAAGAAAGGAGCAAGCTACAAGAGGATCTCAAAGAACTGAAAGTGAGGGGAACTTGCCAGTACTCCAAGTGTCATCTGAGTTAGACCACATTATGCAAAGAAAATTGCTTCTCTGCACAATTTTGCGTTTTTTTCCTGAAAAAAGTATTCTTACTTGAGGAAGTTCCATTCAGTTGAAGTAGAAAGTAAGCTGAACACTGTTTTCAGTCCTGGTAGAAAATTTGGAAATATTCATAGAAGGTAATTGGTGTGTACAGTAAATTGATCTTGCCATTTTCATAATACAGTTGTGGTAGATGGGCATGGTGCACCCAAAGCAGTTTTGCCTCGTCAGTCAGTTTTACAGTTCACTCATTTAAAGACAGTGCTAAAACATGGGTTGCAAAACAGTGGGTCTGTAATGCAGACTGTTGACATCCTGGATCATTGTCCTCATGGGCTGTTTCCTTGGCCCCTAATGGGAAAAAGGAATCTTCTGCGCGGAAAGAAGATTAAAGATGAGTGTGTGTGTGTTGTTTTGTGTGTTGTGTGTTGTGTGTGTGTGTGTTGTGTGTTGTGGGTTTTGAAAGAGAGAGTAACATGGAACTTCATTGATGGGGGGAGGGAGCAAAGAATAAAAAATTTAGTGAATTTACCAAAATTTGACATTTTTCTAATCCTAAAAAGT
>CM031597.1:85972548-86011308 GCA_018398815.1 Conus ventricosus | reverse complement strand
CTTTTTTTTCCCCCCAGCAAAACGGGCCCTTTGGGGGCCCTTCTCAGTATTTTTGGAACTTACATTCGATGCTTTTGTCTTTCTGCTGAACTTACTGCTCTATAACTGGCTTTGAAGATAATCTCCCATCTTCGAGGAGGGACTTTCTGGTTCTGTCGGATTCGCTGTCAGCTTTGGAGGCCATAGCTGGCCGCAACCTTCAGCATCCAGAACTTTTACTTTTTTTTGAACTTTTTAGCAAGTTGAAGGTGGACGGTTACAACATTACTCTTGCTTGGGTTCCTGGCCATGTTGGCATCGGCGGGAACGAAATGGTTGATCGTTTAGCCAAGAACGCCACAAGAGAGAAACTGTCCAACACTTATATCCCCTGCTCAGATGTGAAACCCAAAATTAACGATTATGTGAGAGACCTCTGGCAGGAGGATTGGAACACACAGACGAATAACAAACTCTTTCAGATCCGTCCAAACCTTAAGGACTTCCTCCCATCCACGTCGGGAGGTCGTAAAGAGGAAACGGTTCTGTGCCGGCTGCACACCGGCCATTCGATTTTACCCATGCTTACCTTTTAAAGAGTGAAGAAGCTCCGTGGTGCATTCCATGTCATGCGCCACTCACCATGAAACATGTTCTTTAGAGTGTTGGGACTTGCACGATGTGAGACACAAACATTTTACAGCGGAGTCCTGAAATCCTAGTTCAGGGATGTCCCGCCTGATGTGATCCTTGAGTTTTTGAGAGAGATTAACATTTTTCATCTGATTTAAGATTTTACGGAAGAAAGATTTTTAACAAAGTTTTTGGTGCGTTTGTAGACGATGTCATTTAATGAGATGTATGAAAGTGTTTTTTTTTTTTTTTTTTTTTTTTTTATGACTGGTGAGTTGATTTTAACGTGGTGAAAGCCCTGATATGGCCCTTTACGGTCGGCTGGGCTCTAAGCAACATTATCTTATCTTATCTTTATCCTGATTCTTAGTATATAGACGGGTGTTTTGGTGGGTTTTTTTTTCATTGCTGGACATGTGTTTCTGTAGGCCTTTGAAACCTGGACACTATAACTAGACTGCCAACAGGAATCCATACCTTTGCGATCAAGACATTAACTTCAGCTCTTGTCTTGTACAGTGTGAATGGGGAAATCTGTAACAGTTAGATGAGCCATCACTCACATTCTTTAAAGAGATTGAGGACCATGGTACAGGCACGGTTTAGGATCAGATGCTCTGGTAAGAAGCACAGTTCCAGAGTGGTGTAGATGAACTAAACCAAGGAAGAGGCGGAAGGACAACAACAGGCAGTGTCGCTGCGTCGTGGCGATGCCCTGAGAAAGTCAGTGTGTGTTACTCTGTTAATGACGATACCCTGAGAAAGTCAGTGTGGTATTACTCTGTTAATGACGATGCCCTGAGGGGGTCAGTGTGTATTACGGTGTTAATGACGATGCCCTGTGAGGATCAGTGTGTATTACTGTGTTAATGACGATGCCCTGTGAGGATCAGTGTGTATTACTGTGTTAATGACGATGCCCCGAGGGAGTCGGTGTGTATTACTCTGTTAATGACGATACCCTGTGAGGGTCGGTGTGTATTACTGTGTTAATGATGATGCCCTGTGAGGATCAGTGTGTATTACTCTGTTAATGGCGATGCCCTGTGAGGGTCAGTGTGTATTACTGTATTAATGATGATGCCCTGAGGGGGTCAGTGTGTATTACTGTGTTAATGACGATGCCCTGAGAGGGTCAGTGTGTATTACTGTGTTAATGACGATGCCCTGAGAGGGTCAGTGTGTATTACTGTGTTAATGACAATGCCCTGAGGGAGTCAGTGTGTATTACTGTGTTAATGACGATGCCCTGTGAGGGTCAGTGTGTATTACTGTGTTAATGACAATGCCCTGAGGGAGTCAGTGTGTATTACTGTGTTAATGACGATGCCCTGTGAGGGTCAGTGTGTATTACTGTGTTAATGACAATGCCCTGAGGGGGTCAGTGTGTATTACTGTAATTAATGACGATGCCCTGTGAGGGTCAGTGTGTATTACTCTGTTAATGACGATGCCCTGTGAGGATCAGTGTGTATTACTCTGTAATGGCGATGCCCTGTGAGGGTCAGTGTGTATTACTGTGTTAATGACGATGCCTTGAGAGGATCAGTGTATATTACTGTGTTAATGACGATGCCTTGAGAGGATCAGTGTGTATTACTGTATTAATGACGATGCCCTGTGAGGGTCAGTGTGTTATTACTGTATTAATGACGATGCCCTGAGGGGGTCAGTGTGTATTACTGTGTTAATGACAATGCCCTGTGGGGGTCAGTGTGTATTACTGTATAATGACGATGCCCTGAGGGGGTCAGTGTGTATTACTGTGTTAATGACGATGCCGTGTGAGGGTCAGTGTGTATTACTGTGTTAATGACGATACCCTGTGAGGGTCAGTGTGTATTACTGTGTTAATGACGATGCCCTGTGAGGGTCAATGTGTATTACTGTGTTAATGACGATGCCCTGAGGGGTCAGTGTGTATTACTGTGTTAATTGACGATGCCTGAGAGAGTCAGTGTGTATTACTGTGTTAATGACAATGCCCTGAGGGGGTCAGTGTGTATTACTGTATTAATGACGATGCCCTGAGGGGGTCAGTGTGTATTACTGTGTTAATGACGATGCCCTGAGGGGGTCAGTGTGTATTACTGTGTTAATGACGATGCCCCTGTGAGGGTCAGTGTGTATTACTGTGTTAATGACGATGCCCTGTGAGGGTCAGTGTGTATTACTGTGTTAATGACGATGCCCTGAGGGGGTCAGTGTGTGTTACTGTATTAATGACGATGCCCTGAGGGGGTCAGTGTGTATTACTGTGTTAATGACGATGCCCTGTGAGGGGCAGTGTGTATTACTGTGTTAATGACGATGCCCTGAGAGGGTCAGTGTGTATTACTGTGTTAATGACAATGCCCTGAGGGAGTCAGTGTGTATTACTGTGTTAATGACGATGCCCTGTGAGGGTCAGTGTGTATTACTGTGTTAATGACAATGCCCTGAGGGGGTCAGTGTGTATTACTGTGTTAATGACAATGCCCTGTGAGGGTCAGTGTGTATTACTGTGTTAATGACAATGCCCTGAGGGAGTCAGTGTGTATTACTGTGTTAATGACAATGCCCTGTGAGGGTCAGTGTGTATTACTGTGTTAATGACGATGCCTTGAGAGGATCAGTGTGTTATTACTGTGTTAATGACAATGCCTTGAGAGGATCAGTGTGTGTTACTGTGTTAATGACGATGCCTTGAGAGGATCAGTGTATATTACTGTGTTAATGACGATGCCTTGAGAGGATCAGTGTGTATTACTGTATTAATGACGATGCCCTGTGAGGGTCAGTGTGTATTACTGTATTAATGACGATGCCCTGAGGGGGTCAGTGTGTATTACTGTGTTAATGACAATGCCTGTGGGGGTCAGTGTGTATTACTGTATTAATGACGATGCCCTGAGGGGGTCAGTGTGTATTACTGTGTTAATGACGATGCCGTGTGAGGATCAGTGTGTATTACTGTGTTAATGACGATGCCCTGAGGGGGTCAGTGTGTATTACTGTGTTAATGACGATGCCGTGTGAGGATCAGTGTGTATTACTGTGTTAATGACGATGCCCTGAGGGGGTCAGTGTGTATTACTGTGTTAATGACGATGCCCTGTGAGGGTCAGTGTGTATTACTGTGTTAATGACGATGCCCTGAGGGGGTCAGTGTGTATTACTGTGTTAATGACAATGCCCTGTGAGGGTCAGTGTGTATTACTGTGTTAATGACGATGCCCTGTGAGGGTCAGTGTGTATTACTGTGTTAATGACGATGCCTGTGAGGATCAGTGTGTATTACTGTGTTAATGACGATGCCCTGAGGGGGTCAGTGTGTATTACTGTATTAATGACGATGCCCTGTGAGGGTCAGTGTGTATTACTGTGTTAATGACGATGCCCTGTGAGGGTCAGTGTGTATTACTGTGTTAATGACGATGCCCTGAGGGGGTCAGTGTGTATTACTGTATTAATGACGATGCCCTGAGGGGGTCAGTGTGTATTACTGTGTTAATGACGATGCCCTGTGAGGGTCAGTGTGTATTACTGTGTTAATGACGATGCCCTGTGAGGGTCAGTGTGTATTACTGTGTTAATGACAATGCCCTGTGAGGGTCAATGTGTATTACTGTGTTAATGACGATGCCCTGAGGGGGTCAATGTGTATTACTGTGTTAATGACGATGCCCTGTGAGGGTCAGTGTGTATTACTGTGTTAATGACGATGCCCTGTGAGGGTCAATGTGTATTACTGTGTTAATGACGATGCCCTGAGGGAGTCAGTGTGTATTACTGTGTTAATGACGATGCCCTGAGGGGGTCAATGTGTATTACTGTGTTAATGACGATGCCCTGAGGGGGTCAATGTGTATTACTGTGTTAATGACGATGCCCTGTGAGGGTCAGTGTGTATTACTGTGTTAATGACGATGCCCTGTGAGGGTCAATGTGTATTACTGTGTTAATGACGATGCCCTGAGGGAGTCAGTGTGTATTACTGTGTTAATGACGATGCCTGTGAGGGTCAGTGTGTATTACTGTGTTAATGACGATGCCCTGAGGGGGTCAGTGTGTATTACTGTGTTAATGACGATGCCCTGAGAGAGTCAGTGTGTATTACTGTGTTAATGACAATGCCCTGAGGGGGTCAGTGTGTATTACTGTATTAATGACGATGCCCTGAGGGGGTCAGTGTGTATTACTGTGTTAATGACGATGCCCTGAGGGGGTCAGTGTGTATTACTGTGTTAATGACGATGCCCTGAGGGGGTCAGTGTGTATTACTCTGTTAATGACGATGCCCTGTGAGGGTCAGTGTGTATTACTCTGTTAATGACGATGCCCTGAGGGGGTCAGTGTGTATTACTGTATTAATGACGATGCCCTGTGGGGTCAGTGTGATATTACTCTGTTAATGACGATGCCCTGAGAGGGGCAGTGTGTTTACTGTGTTAATGACGATGCCCTGAGGGGGTCAGTGTGTATTACTGTATTAATGACGATGCCTGAGGGGTCAGTGTGTATTACTGTGTTAATGACGATGCCCTGAGAGGATCAGTGTGTATTACTGTGTTAATGACAATGCCCTGAGGGGGTCAATGTGTATTACTGTGTTAATGACGATGCCCTGTGAGGGTCGGTGTGTATTACTGTGTTAATGACGATACCCTGAGAGGGGCAGTGTGTATTACTGTATTAATGACGATACCCTGAGAGGGGCAGTGTGTATTACTGTATTAATGACGATACCCTGAGAGGGGCAGTGTGTATTACTGTATTAATGACGATACCCTGAGAGGGGCAGTGTGTATTACTGTATTAATGACGATACCCTGAGAGGGGCAGTGTGTATTACTGTATTAATGACGATGCCCTGAGAGGGGCAGTGTGTTACTGTATTAATGACGATACCCTGAGAGGGGCAGTGTGTATTACTGTAATGATGACGATACCCTGAGAGGGTCAGTGTGTATTACTGTGTTGATGAAGATGCCCTGAGGAAGTCAGTTTGGCTGTTTAATTGATTCAAAAGTATATCTTACAATGATGACAGTTTTCGACTGACACTTGTAAACCCTCTGTTATCATATAGCAAATAAATTGTAAAACTATAGAAACTGAGAACAAGAAAAGACAAAGCAGGGATGTGCAATGGCCATAAACCAGGCAGAAATGGCGCTCCTTCAAGGTGTGAATTCTGAACATGGTGTGCAGGTGGTGACGTGTTTGTGCATGCCAAGTCGCACCAGGTCAGCAAGCTGTTTGAGCTGGGTCAGGTGGTGCTGAAGAACTTGCCCAAGGACAGTGTGGAAAAATTCGAGGACGTCTACAGCTTTGTCTTCCGCAATGGACGTGACCTTTCGGCTTCATTGATGGTGGGTTTGGGGATGAGGGAGAAAGACTGGATGCCTCTGATCATTCTTTGTCATGCTGATCCTGAAGTGGTTCAAAAGAGTGTATGATCTGTGGTGTGGGAAGGAAGGCTGAAGTGTTGAAGTGGTGGATCATGTGTGTTTGTTATGGGCGTACAGGTTTTAGGCCATATGATGTATATGTGTTCATTTCATATGGATATATTCGAATATGTATTTAGAGGGATGGAAGAGAAGGGAAAGGAAATGGTGACTGTGGCATATATCTGTACATGAGGTAAGAGCAAGTGTAGGGGTGAAGTTGTGCATGTACATGTGTGTCTCTGTGTGTGTGTATGCGTGTGTGTGCGTGTGTGTGTGTGTGTGTGTGTGTGTGTGTGTGTGTGAACCATTTGCCTGAAGCCACAAAGGTATCAACCAACTTTTCAGGTACAGAGAATGCTGCGGATGAAGATGACCGTAGAGAAGTGGCTGTGGAGAAGTCGACAGGGGGCAGCTATGTGGGAAGAAGCGGAATGGACACAGGAGCTGCCCTTACTAACAATACAGAAGACAGAATAGCATATGGAAGAAATTACACCCGGCAGAAATTGGCATAATCGCTTGGAGGACCTATCACAAATCGGTGATATAGTTTGAATTTGATCAGCAATGCCTTTTGTGTTCCAATCTAAGATTCTAAGAATGTTCTATTTAGCTATCTACCTATCTATCTGTTTCTCTCTCTCTCTCTCTCTCTCTCTCTCTCTCTCTCTTCTGGCGAGTGTGCTGTGACGGCTAACCGCCATGACACACACTGCAGCAGCCAGCATTATGTGTGTAGTCTATGTGTATCTGTAAATTGCTTGATTGTTGTGAATCTCTGCATAGTGCTGTGTGAAGGTACGTTCTTTCGATCTCTTAATCTATTTGCGTAAAATACGTACTACTTCTGGCGAAATTAATTATAAAAAAATTAATACATAAATAAGAAGGAACTGAAAGCGTGAACTGTTTTCTCAAATTACGGCGACCCGTCTTCACCCCCATTTATCCACCATGAAAAAAACACGTGCAAATCGTGTGTTAAGTCGCAACAAAAAAAAGAAAAGGTAGTACACAGGCTTCGAAATCAAACTTTGCTGGCCCTTCTCTTGCATGACTACACTTCTCATTGGATCTGTTGTGATAGCAAGTGTCTGTGTCTGCCTTGACGGAAAACAGGCTGTGGCAGGTGACTATGACTCTCCTGCATTTCAACATGCACCTGTTGACATCAACAATACTTCCGCGATCGAAACGGCAATGGTCACACACCTCAATGTATGCCTCCCATTGTCTGAGATGGTCACGCATTTCAATACATACTCGCCGTCATCTACGATGGTGTGTCCCTCATCCACGATGCGTGTCCTTTGTATTCATCGAAGGTGTGTCCCTTATCTGTGATGGCACGCCCCTCATCTACAGTGGTGTGTCCCTTGTTTACATTGGAGGTGTGCCCCTTGTGTACATTAATCATGTGCCCCTGGTATACGCGGTATGCCCCTCATCTATGGTGCTGAACCCCTTATTTGTGATGGTGTGTCCCTTGTCTACAACGGTGAACCCTTGCCTACGATGGCATGCCCTTTGTCTACAGTGATGTGCCTCCTATCTACAAGAGCATGCTCCTTGTCTACAACAATGTGCCCCTCGCCTGTGGTGGTATCCCCATGTCTGTAATGCCATGCTCCTCACCTATAGTGGCGTACCTCCTGTCTACATGGAGACGTGTCCCTGGTCTACAGTGCATGCCCCCCACCTAAGGGGTGTGCCCCCTGTCTACATTGAGATGTGTCCTGGTCTACAGTGGCATGCCCCCCACCAACGGTGGTGTGCCCCCTGTATACATTGGAGATGTGTCTCCGGTCTACAGTGGCATACCCCTCACCTACGGTGGTGTGCCCCCTGTCTACATTGGAGATGTGTCTCCGTCTACAGTGGCAATACCCCTCACCTACGGTGGTGTGCCCCTGTCTACATTGGAGATGTGTCCCTGGTCTACAGTGGCATACCCCTCACCTACGGTGGTGTGCCCCCTTTCTACATTGGAGGTGTGTCCCTGGTCTACAGTGGCATACCCCTCACCTACGGTGGTGTGCCCCTGTCTACATTGGAGATGTGTCCCTGGTCTACAGTGGCATGCCCCCCACCTACGGTGGTGTGCCCCCTGTCTACATTGCAGATGTGTCCCTGGTCTACAGTGACATACCCCTCACCTACGGTGGTGTGCCCTCTGTCACATTGGAAATGTTCCCCTTGTCTACAGTGGCATGCCCTTCACCTACGGTGGTGTGCCCCCTGTCTACATTGGAGGTGTGTCCCTGGTCTACAGTGGCATACCCCTCACCTACGTGGTGTGCCCCCTGTCTACATTGGAGGTGTGTCCCTGGTCTACAGTGGCATACCCCTCACCTACGGTGGTGTGCCCCCTGTCTACATTGGAGGTGTCCCCATGTCTGTGGTGGCATGTTCCTTATCTAAGATGGTGTGCCCCCCTCTGTCTATGGTGGTGTTCCCCTCGTCTACAATGGCGTGCTACTCAATTACAATGACGCGCCCTTCTTCTGTTATGGTATGTCATTCATCTACGATGGCATGCCCCACGTCATCTATGATGGCATGCCCGCTATTTACGATGGTGTGCCCCCTCACCCATGATGGCATGCTCTTCTATTGTAGTGTGCCCCTCACCTACAGTGATTTGCCCCTCGCCGTGGTGGGTGCCCTTTGTCTGCTATGGCATGCACCTTGTCTGCAATGGTGTCCTCCTTGGCTGGTTGGCATGCACCTTGTCTGCAATGGTGTCCTCCTTGGCTGGGTTGACATGCCCATCACCTGTGATGGGTGTTCCTCATTTACGGTGATATGCCCTTCGATATGATGAGGTGCCCTCCTTCGTCCTTGGTGGTGTGCTCCCTGTCTACAGTGGCGTACCCCTCTACGATGGCATGCCCCTCTCCATCAAAGATGAACACACAATGGACTGGAATAGATTCGCGCCCACGCTCGTGCCTTACAGAAAATCCAATAATTACACATCTGAATAGATTGTTCCTCATGTGGGCAGTGGCAGTACGCTTCGAATTTATGACGAGGTTGGAAGAAAAAATCGAACGTAATTATTATTATCACGTTCCATTGTTCTTGGCTGGTCATATGCCTCTTTTTTCTTGAAACATCTTCTATTTACTAAGCTGGTTCCTCCTGTCTTGTGGGGATATAGAGGCGAACCCTGGACCAATGCAACAAACTTCCCAAAAATACCAATTATGATGATTTCAGCTGTACAAGAAATTATTACGATCAAAGTCAATTACCCTGGTCAGGACCATATTATCAGGAACACCCATCTCCCAGAGATCTAAGTGACATTAACAGATTCGATAACAATACAACGTATAAATCTTTGCATCAAAGAATGTTTGCCATGGCAGGTTACCCCCAACACATTGACCACAAAAGCACATTAAATCAAAGCTTTGAAACCCTGGCAAGACAATGACCGGCTCAGACATGATGTCGGTATCTCGCCAACAAATGCCACATCCTGGAAGAACAATGTGAAAATTTGTTTCAGTGGAAGGATCTCTTTATCAAAGTCTACCATGAAATGGAGGATCATATAGATAGACTAGAGTCCTTTTCACGCAGAACAACTTAAGATTTTTCAATGTCTTTGAAGGCCCACAAGAGAGTGATACTGACTGCACCCGTAAGATTGTCCAACTGCTAAATAGATTCTTTCCTGCTAAACAGTGGACATCCCAAGATATAGAACGGGCACATCGGTTGGACAAAAGAGAAAAAATCCACATTTTATCCGCCCAATTGTTGCTGCTTTCAGCCATTGGAGAGATAAATTACTAATCATGAAATCACACAAGACTGTAGGCGTTGCTTGTCCTCTGAACCCACATTCGTGTCGCCACAGATTTGACTACCCGCCAAACAGATCATCAGGGAAGAGAGGAATGCTGGAAGGTCTGCATACTTCTGGAATGGTCGCCTTTCCATAGAAAGGGACAAACAAATGGTTCTCCACGAAGATTCCCAGAGAAACATGCTAAACACTCCAATGATGCACCAAACAGAAATGTAAATGATGATCAAGGCATCCATCTGAATCCCCAAAATACAACAAATGAAAAGACATCAACTCCCAGGATGCTAGTGAATTAACCCTGGTTTGCAAGCTTGGACACCTTCCCACGACTTATAAAAAACCAGAACACCGGAAAGTCTAGTGATCAGCCAGGTGCAGAAAATTAAAAGGAAAAGGCAAGAAAGGAAGATACAGCCCCACCACACTCCATCTCATCAAACAAGACGACTGACCAGCCAGTGAATCCCTCCATGCCTCAACGTACCCACCATCTTAGGCAAAGGACAGTAATTGATAAGTGGGGAGCCAGGCTAGTGTCCCCCTCAGCACAAGGCGGTGAAGAATCTGCTCCAGGCTTCAGTCCTTACCGAGATGCTGGTCCCCAAGCTAAGACACCCGATTCTCCACCCTCCAGCAAGGAGGAGCCTATGAAGAATGTCCAGACAACCTATGTCACAGGGGTTAATACTAGTGGAGTGTGCCAGACTCCCAGTGATGATGCATCAACTGCGTTACCTGCAGCACCAAATGCTATGTACAACACTTTCTGTCTTGGTGATGGACTCCAATCTTCAATGCAGCCTCTCCATGGTACAGCTGCAAGATCAGCTCCTCCTGAAGTGACTCAGCCATCTACACCCCCCTCTACCATCAGAACACCAGTCGGTGAATGCCTAGTCACCCCATCCACAACAAACAACGAACTGGACTTATGCCAAACATGTGTTAAGCAGCTGGCAGATCCATGGTCTGCTGTTGATGAGACAGAAAGACAGTCGTATGCTAGCGAATCAGAGAACGCCCCTGCGTATAAACACAGAACAGATAGATCAAATCTCCAGCCTGATCAATCTCAACATACCTAATCAGAGCATGACCAATGTAACAACTCCCCTCACCATGGACAACACTCAAGACTATCAACACCGAGACAAAAGACAAGAGTAGGAAACCAGCAACTTGTAAAACAAAATACAATCTGAAAAAGAAACTGCGACAAGGAATCATGCACAAGACACTGATGCTGTATTTCAGGATGACATTGAAAGCCAATCACCTGTTGACAAGCCTTCTACTAGGTCCAGTCCAGTCCCTCAAAAACACCTTCATATCTTTGGAGGATGAGGAGGACCACACCCCTGGATGTGGTCCCCGTACACGAAGCAGGACTATTGGCAGACAGACTCA
This sequence comes from Conus ventricosus, assembly GCA_018398815.1. NCBI lineage: Eukaryota > Metazoa > Mollusca > Gastropoda > Neogastropoda > Conidae > Conus > Conus ventricosus. The sequence goes on along the minus strand of CM031597.1, from coordinate 86,000,031 downwards.
CCTCACAGAAGCTTTCACAGTCACAGGTGGAAGAAGCACAACTAAACGCACAACCAACACCCCAGATACCAACACCTAGGGGTCAGGCCTTGCCCATGTTCATTGTCCTGTAAATAATTCTAATGATTCGAACAGTACTCTTTCTTTTTTGAATTATAATATAGAAGGACTGTCTAAAATCTATGATCCAGAGATTAGATCCATTTCTACAATCATATGATTTATTTTACTGACAGAAACGTTTCTCAGTTGATTTTCCAGTTAGTCTTTTTCCAAATTACAAGGTTTTTGTGTCCCCGGGTGTAAAAATATCAAACATAGTCACTGCCCGTCTGTCTGGAGGGATTGTGATGTTAGTTAAGAAACAATTTGTACAACTCATAAAGTGTATCCCTACAGAATTGGACAATTGTTTAATTCTCATTATGTCTAGAGATCAACTGGGTATTCTATGGATTGTTTTCTGATAGGTATGTACTTACCTCCACTTCACAGTCAGTATTACTGTGAAACAGAAATAGAAAATGTATATATCTTTTAGAACAGTGCATACTTGACCTCACACAAGACCATGGGGACCTTCCTTTGTTGATCTTTGAGACCTCAACGCAAGAACTGGCAATACGAATGTTAAAGAACTTTGTTTACCAAATGTGGAATGCTTGAGGATTTGAGAGAGGAATCTGACGTTAAATCTCTGTTTTATACGTGTATCTGAAGATAGAATTGTCAATGATTTTGGAAAGTATCTTCTTGACGTGTGTGAACAATTCAATATTGTAATTCTCAATGATTTCTTGCAGGTGATGTAAATGGCAGTTACACATATATTGCACCCAACGGGTCTAGTGTAATAGACTATTTTTTAATGTCAAGCTCCATTATCATCTGGTGTAAAGCTTAAAGTATTGTCTAAAATCGAGTCAAAACATATGCCCGTTCATTTTGAGCTACAGCTTGCTAAACATCATCCAAATGAAAAGAATGTAAAGAAAATATGCAAAGTAAATAAATTTGTATGGACTAAGGATAAAGAACCAGAATATATTACACAACTATGTTCTCAGGATGTACAATTACTTTTCTTGATGCTTTAAATCTAATTGATGTAGACATTAATTTGGCACTGGATAAATTCAATGAAGCTTTATACAAAGCAGGTCAGTGTATGCTAAAAACAATTACTAAGTGCAATGATAGAAAGAAACCTTGGTTTGATCCAGATTGTTGGGAAAAAAGACAGAAAGCCAGATTTGCCTTACGACAATTTAAACAGTGTAACAACGTATGATGAAAGAGGATCTCAGAGTGATATATTGTAATCTCCTTAGAGATTATAAACATCTATTAAATGAGAAACAACAAGAACATAGAAACCGTTTAATAAAAGCATTAGAGGATAACAAAAATGACCCAAAACTATTTTGGCAAACTATAAAAAATGTATCCAAAGCTGCTCCAACTACCAATGACATAACAAAGGAACATGGTTTCAGCATTTTAGTAAAGTATTTAATTCTGAATTATACTATGCAAGATTAGACAACTTTCATGAAAGCATTAATTATGCAGATACAGAGAGTCAAGATTATGATATTCTGTCCTGGAAACAGAAATTTCTGAAAGTGAAGTCAGGGATGCCTTGAGGGCTTTAAAGAATAATAAGGCTGCTGGACCAGATGGACTATGTAGTGAGTTCTTTAAATGCGCTGATACTCGAGTTATTCCTTTTCTTACAGTATTCTTTAACAAACTGTTTGACTCAGGACTGTTCCCTAGTGATTGGTCAGAAGCTTTATACAACCGATACTTAAAAAAGGTGATATTAACCTTCCAGACAATTATCGGGGCATTTCACTTTTAAACATTAGTGGAAGTTATACAGTTACGTCCTAAATAAACGTCTAACCCTGTGTGTAGAAAATAATAATATAATTAGTGAAATGCAAGCTGGCTTTAGGAAGAAATACAGCACAATAGACCATATCTATACTCTATTTGCCCTAGTTAAAAAACAATTATCTAATAACCAGAAATTGTATATTGCATTCATTGATTTTAAAAAAGCATTTGATCTTGTTGACAGACATTTACTATGGGAGATACTGAGAAAAAACGGAGTAAATGGGAAAATGTTTAAGGCATAAAAGTATGTATTCCGTGGTTAAAGCAAGAGTACGCTGTAAAAATGACCTTACAGACACCTTTTTCTGTCCACAAGGCTTAAAACAAGGAGATATATGCAGCCCCATTTTATTTTCTCTATTATTAATGAACTGACAAATGAAATAATTTCTAAGGGCAAACATGGCATCCATAGCACCTGACTTAATAGAAATCCTAATAATGTTATTCGCTGATGATATCATTCTGTTGGCGTATACAATTACTGGACTCCAACAACAGCCAATATTTTAAAGAACACAGCAGGTAAACTTAGGCTTACTGTCAATCTAGAGAAATCTAAAATAGTAGTGTCAGGAAGGGGGGATATCTTGCAGTCCGTGAAAAAGGTTTTATGGTTTGATAAAAATAGAAGTTGTTAACCAGTATAAATACTTAGGTATTATTTTTCAACTGGGTTAAACGTTTTCTTACGCGCTTGATGACTAGGCATCACGAGCAAAAAGTGTGTTCTATGTATACTAAAAATCTTATGGAAACTTGGTAACCATTGTCCTCGTTTATTTTTTAAGCTATTTGATTGTCAGGTACAAACCAATGCTCACTTATGGATGTGAAGTTTGGGCCTTGTAGCCGATCACAGCGTAATAGAAAAAGTACATTTATTTGCAATTAAAAGATTTCTCAACGTCAGCATACAAACACCTAGTGCTTTAGTATACGGCGAAACAGGGAGATACCCGTTAGATATAACAACTAGAACTAGATGTATTAAATATTGGCTTAAACTTCTGAAAATGCTCAAGATCGTCTCCCCAATAAAGCTTATCAGACACTCTTTAACTTGCATTGTAGAAACAAAAAATAATTGGGTTTCTTCCGTTTGTTTTACATTGTACTATCATGGATTTGGCTTTGTGTGGGAAAGTCAGGGGTCGGAAATGATAGAATTTCTTACAAGAATTTCAACAAAGATTAATTGATTGTTTTCGCCAAGGATGGAATAGTCAAATTCAATCTAAACAGCGATTTGAATTCTTTTCCTCTATCAAGTCATCACATAGTCTTTCTCCATATCTATCTGAAATGAAAAATATAAGTTTACGTAAACCAATAATTAGATTCAGATTAGGTGTATCATGCTGAAACCCCACCGTTTTCGCTTCTCAAAGGCACAAACAGATCACACTTGTCCCTTTTGTCCCAACACAAACGAATGTGAGTATCATTTTCTCCTTAAATGCCCCAGATATCATGCTCTACGAGAGCAATTTTTGCCAAAGAAATTCTTCGTCAACCCCACGGTTTTTAAAATGTCATTAATTGGCAAGCCCCAAACATACTTTGGTCTTGCTAATTTCATTGCCAGAGCATTTGAACTTAGAAATTCAATCAACACTTAGTTTTGTGTGTGTGTGTGTGTGTGTGTGTGTGTGTGTGTGTGTGTGTGTGTGTGTGTGTGTGTGTGTGTTCTCTTCCCAACTTCCCGTTATTAGTTCCTTTTATAAAAATACAGATTTTTTTCCCACCTCCCTTTAACCACGATCCTATTCATTCTCTTGGTCATGTATTGTGAGACCCCTCCGGGGGTTGCGACCTTGTCGTGGTCGGAGGGTTTGCGTGGTCCAGTGATCCCTTAGGCTTTGCTGGCGGGGGCATCAATACTTGGAGATAGGCTGTTTTTTTCACACTGCTTCTAGGCCTGAGAGGTGCAGATCCCTGTTTGGCCTAAGCGTAACGTGGTAAGGAGTTGATGCCCCTGGTAGGGCTTCCCATGTCAGATAGGCTAAGGGTGAGGATCCTGACTAACAGTAACCCGCCTTTCTCCTTTTCTTGTTTTCTGCCTCCCTATTTGGCCCTTTTCTATCTTCGTCTCCCCTTCAAGTCTTCTTTTCCACACTCCTTTTCTCTCTGTGGTCTCCTTAAGATCCGCCGCGTTTGCCGTGCGGTGCGACCTGTGTCGGAGGGAATGAGATCCTGGTGATTGAGAGGGCCAGCGCTCTCAACACATCACTTTGGCTCGGACCTCTCCTAGACAGGGAGTACACTTTGGCCCGGGTGTACTAATCGGCTCCCCTTATTGGGGTTTGGGGTCAAGACGGGCAGTTCCCCAGCTGGCCAAGTAAACCCCTGCAGTGCTCAGCTCTCTGTTCCCGGGAGTTGAGCATGATCGGGGGGATTAGGGTTGGTTGCCTCTGCTTGTCGTATGTCTCTCCCGAAGCCTGGAAGGGGTCAAGACATTGGTTTCTTGGCCCTGGCCCCTTAGTTGGACTCCAAGGTGGGTGGGTAAGGGAGAGATGAATCACAATAAACTAAATATGACTTCATTAAAAAACTACCCCCCCAAAAGGAAGAGGAAGGCAGTCTCCCCTATTTCAGGGGAATTAGAAACGGACAGTGATTCTGACAGTGAGGTAAGACAGAGGACAGGTTTCTGGGCTTCCTGGCTCGGGTGGAAGGGACAGAGCAGGAAAGACCCTTTCAGCTCTGAGCCCTTTTGCTGTCCAAAAGGGCTTTCATGGTATAGCAGGTGAACCAAGGTCCATAAAACGGTTGAGGAAATGGTTCGTTTCTTCTTCAATGTCGATCACAGAAGCAATCCGAACAGCTGCAGAAGGCAAAAAAGCTTGTGGATAGGGAGATCAGGGTGACTCCCCATAAGCAATTAAATTCATCCAAAGGTGTGTGATTAGATGCAGAGATCTGGCGGGTGTTTCAGAGGCGGAAATAAAAACGGAGCTGGCGTCCCAGGGTGTGACGGAGGTGCGCAGGTGACGATAAAGAAGGGTTCAGAGAGAGTGGCCACCAACACCCTCTTTCTGACCTTCTGCAACCTGTGCTGCCTCCGGTCATCAAGGTTGGTTCCTAAATGTTCATGTCAGCTATATGGCCGTCCCCATTGAGGTGCTTCAGTGCCAGAAGTTTGGCCATGTCAGGGACCGCTGATTCAGGCAAGAGGTATGCGTGTTTGCTGCAAGGCAACCCATGATGGGCCGTGTCAAGATCCGGCACATTGTGCAACTGCGGTGGCGACCATCCCTCCTCTCGGAAACTGTCCTCTTTGGATTCAGAATCCGCAATTCACAGACTAAAGACTGAAAAGAAAATTTCCTTTTTGAAGCCCGCAAGCAGGTTGTGGGCAGTCAGACGCCGACAGCCTCTTCCTATGCTTCGGCGTACGGAAAGTTCCCACAGTTTCCACTCGATCAGTCTGCTGTCAGACTGATACTTTACGTTCTCGAAGACACTGCAAGTCCGAACTGTCCAACTCTGGTGGAAGCAGGTCCACCACCTCTCAACCAAAATGATTGCCCTGGTGGAGGCAAAAAAATCCGCCACCCCTCAGACTGCCCCAGCAGTCTACAACATCTGCTGCTGGCAGATTAAAAACCAGCAGTTCCCCCTCGAACTCCTCTGTCCAGTGCCCGTGCGGGCAAGGGAGTTCCACCCAGTGTGGAGATGGTGGAAATAAGGAAAAACCCTCCACCATCTCCCAAATCCAGACCTCCACCATCTCCAAACCCAGGCCTTTGTCACCTGCGGGCAAGTCTGCCAACAGGTCCAAAGACCAACACAGTCCAGTTCAAATAATAATAAATTCTCTCCATTGGACGCAGACGTTGAGGAGGAGATGACCTGATCTCTCTCCTTTTCCGCCTCTGCACCATGGATAGTACCATACTCCATTGGAATATCCGTGGATTAAATTCCAACTTTGAGGAGCTGCAGCTTCTGTGTCAGTCTATAAAACCTTCCGTCGTGGCTCTCAAGAAACTCAAATTCAAAGCCAGAAGACCTTTACTCTTTCTGGCTTTAATATTCTTTCAAATCCTGCACAACCATCCACGTTGGGACTGTCGGGCGGTGTTGCCCTTCTCATACATAAAACTTTGTTGTATAGCCCTGTCGCTCTGTCTACCTCCCTTCAAGCTGTTGCTGCGAGAGTCACTCTCCACAAGACTGTGACAATCTGTTCTCTTTATTTACCTCCTTCTGTCCCGTTTGTCGTCAGGACCTTGTCAGTCTGTTAGGGGAACTTCCTCGACCTTTTTTGCTGTTGGGTGACTTTAACGGTCACAACCCTCTTTGGGGTAGTACCGGTTCGTCATCCAGAGGTCTGCTGATTGAGGATGTCCTTTCGGATTTGGATTGTGTTGTTGAAACGCGGATCTGCAACTTACCTCCATTCTTCCACAGGTTCACTTTCGTGTTTAGATTTGTCGGTTTGTGACCCTCGCTGGTCCTGGACTATGAGTGGTCTGTCCATGACGATCTGCACGGAAGTGACCATTTCCCTGTTCTTTACAGCCCATATTAACTGAACCCGCCTCTGTCTCTCAACATCTCAATTATAAGAAAGCAAACTGGGATCTATTTGCAGCCACTATTTCTAAGGAGTTCCAGGACACTGATTTTTTTCAGAGTCCAGACCCAGCAGAATCTCTGACTAACACTATGATCAAATGTGCTAAAGCCTGTATTCCAGTGTCTTCCGATAAACTTCAAATGCCCAAAACACCTTGGTTCGATTTAGAATGCCAACAAATTTCCAAAGTTAGAAAACGGCTCAGCGTCAGGTATACCAACGACCTCGGGTCCAACGCTCGAGCCCATCAAAAACTCCGTGCCAAATCGAGACACACTTTTAAAATCAGTAAACGTCGGTCTGGAGAAGCTTCTGCTCCAGGCTGAACATCAAAAAACTTCTAAAAAAAAGTGTGGAACATCATTAAGAAAATCAAAGGGAAGAACACCTGTCCCACTGTGAACCATCTCAAGTTTTCGGATTCTTTAATAACAAGAAGAAAGCAGTTGCTAATCTGCTTGCTTCAACCATTGAAAAGAATTCCTCCTCTTCTAATAAATCGGTCACTTTTGTCAAAAACAAAGCCCTAAAAGAAAAATCGCCCTGCAACTTTTCATCCGACAACATGGAAGACTACAATCTTCCTTCACATTAAACGAGCTGAAATCTGCCTTACTCTCTTGCAGCGATTCCTCTCCAGGTATAGATGACATAACATTATCAACTATTGAAACATCTTCCGCAAGAAGGTCTGAACATCCTGTTACAGGTATACAACCACGTGTGGACTACAGGTTTGCTTTTCCACCCTCTTGGCGGACAGCCCTCATTATTCCCATCCCCAACCTGGAAAAGATCTGTCTAATCCATCTAACTACCGTCCCATAGCTTTGACCAGCTGTGTCTGTAAATTGATGGAAAAAATGGTCAATGCTAGGCTCATGTGGAAACTCGAAACCGATGGCCTTTTGGCGAAAGAACAGTGTGTGGTTCCGCAAACATCGTAGTACAGTTGACCATTTGATTCGTCTGGAATCTACACTTAGGAACGCTTTTTTGAACAGACAGCATGCAGTGCAATTTTCTTTGACTTGGAGAAGGCCTACGATACCACCTGGAAGTCGGGGATACTCCATGATCTCCACGATCTGGGTTTTCGAGGTCATCTTCCTCATTTTATTCAAAATTTTTTGGCAGAACGACAGTTTCAGGTCCGGGTTGGCACCACCTCTCTGATGTCCACGAGCAGGAGTTGGGTGTTCACAGGGGAGCATACTATCTCCTGCCCTCTTTAGTAATAAGATCAACACATTGTGAAATCATTCAGCAGGGTTCAGACTGCTCATTGTTTGTGGATGATTTTGCTGCTACGCAACTGGAAGCCTGTACCCGAGTGTCCAGCGCAGGCTCCAGCTTTGCGTAGATAAAATCCATCGTGGGCGAGAGAATGAAACGTTTCACCTTTTCTGCTACAAAAACCCAGTGTATTCACTTCCATAACTCCGTCAGTTTTTTCCAGATCCGGAACTTCAAGTAGGGAAATCTCCCATTCCAGCTGTTAAAGAGGCCAAATTTCTGGGAGTCATTTTTGACCAAAAACTTAACTTTCTCAGCCATATAAAAACCTCAAAACTGCTTGCCAAAAGGCACTGAATATTCTGCGGGTCGTAGCACACACCGACTGGGGCGCTGATAAGAAAACTTTGTTGCACCTCTACAGAGCCCTGGTCCGTTCTAAACTGGACTACGGTTGTGCTGTGTACGGCTCCGCAAGATCATCTTACCTCAAACTCTTGGACCCTATCCACCATCAAGGGCTTCGTCTCTGTCTTGGAGCGTTCCGCACCACCCCTGTGTACAGCCTGTACGCAGAGGCAGGTGAACCTTCACTGTCCAATCGCAGGCTGAAACTGTCTTTGAATTATTACATCCGACTGTTCTCAGAACCGCAGAATCCTGCCTATGACTGTGTTTTTGACCCTCCCGTTCCAAAGTAAGTTTGAAACAAACCCGAAATGTATTCCGCCGTTTGGGCTTCGTATGCAGCCTCACGTGCGGAATGCAGGTATAGACCTGGGAGTAGTTTCTGATTTCTCCAAGTTTCCGGATCAACCCCATGGACCTTTTTCACACCAGAGAATTCGTTTTGAATCTCGCAGCTTTCCGTAAGGAGTCTACCAGCTCTCTGACGTACAAGGCTTTGTATGCCGAGCTCTGTTCCAAATTCCCATCCTATCAAAAAGTTTTCACTGACGGTTCCAAGTCTGAGGATGGAGTGGCCTGTGCAGCCTACTGCCCTGGGCTCCTTCTCAGATATGTTGGAACACTATTCATTCAGATGCTTCGTCTATTCTGCTGAACTTACTGCTCTGGTACTGGCTTTGAAGATAATCTCACATTCTTCAAAGAGAGACTTTCTGGTTCTGTCGGATTCGCTGTCAGCTTTGGAGGCCATAGCTGGCCGCAACCTCCAGCATCCGAACTTTTACTTTTTTTTGAACTTTTTAGCAAGTTGAAGCGGACGGTTACAACATTACTCTTGCTTGGGTTCCTGGCCATGTTGGCATCGGCGGGAACGAAATGGTTATCGTTTAGCCAGAACGCCACAAGAGAGAAACTGTCCAACACTTATATCCCCTGCTCAGATGTGAAACCGAAAATTAACGATTATGTGAGAGACCTCTGGCAGGAGGATTGGAACACACAGACGAATAACAAACTCTTTCAGATCCGTCCAAACCTTAAAGACTTCCTCCCATCTAGTCGGGTGGTCGTAAAGAGGAAACGTTCTGTGCCGGCTGCACACCGGCCATCGTATTTTACCCATTCTTACCTTTTAAAGAGTGAAGAAGCTCCGTGGTGCATTCCATGTCATGCACCACTCACAATGAAACATGTTCTTTTAGAGTGTTGGGACTGCACGATGTGAGACACAAACATTTTACAGCAGAGTCCATGAAGATCCTGTTCAGGGATGTCCCGCCTGACGTGATCCTGGGTTTTTGAGAGAAATTAACATTTTTCATCTGATTTGAGATTTTACGGAAGAAGGATTTTTAACAAAGTTTCTGGTTCGTTTGTAGACGATGTCATTTAACGAGATGTGTGAAAGTTGTTTTTTTTTTTTTTTTTTTTTTTTTTTTTTTTTTTTTTTTTTTTTTTTTGGACTGGTGAGTTGATTTTAACGTGGTGACAGCCCTGATGTGGCCCTCTGCGGTCGGCTGGGCTATAAGCAACATTATCTTATCTTATGTATTGTGAGACACCTTTTTTGAAATACATGCAGATATTATACTGCATGCTGTACTCACTGTATTATGTCCCGTGTTTCCAGTGATATGTACTATGGTTTTTTGCATCATATTTCATGTTTCCCATATGAATTATGCTCATTGTACTATGTCCTTTGTTTCTGATGCCTCCTTTTTCCCGTATGACATGGCAAATGGCCTGTTCATTAAACTTTCGTTGATCGTTGATCGTTGATCGTTGATCTCTCTCTCTCGCTCTCTCTCTCTCCTCTCTCTCTCTCTCTCTCTTTAAGCTCCAGAGTAATGTTGTCAACATCACAAAAAGGTCCATGCATGACAATACATGCAAAACCAATTTTTCACTTAACTGAGATTTCCAAACAAGTAAATAAGAAATTCTTGTCAGTAACATCATATTCAGATATTCATGGATAAAGTTTTAAGCAATGATGCTCTTGTATTCTTAAGTAAAGGTCTTATATACCATTCTAAGATTAGTGCATGACATGGATGTGCATTTAGAAGCCTAATGTACTCAAAGGAGCTGGGTACACTTTGTGGGAGGGATATCCTTTTGAACAAATTGGTATTTGTAGTTCCATGAGCACCAAATCAAATTACAAATAAGTTGCTTTCTAGTTTGAATTGCTTCCTTAGTTACAATTGTGCATGTCTGAATCTTGAGACTGAAAGAGAAAAGAGTTGGTATTCATTTATACAGCTAAAACGAACCCTATTCTTTATTTGTTCATTACTTTATCCTTCAGTCCATTCAGTTTCAGTCCCTAACACAAAACAGAGTGGTTTTGAAACCACTCATATTTAAAATGAGTCATTTTGCATATCCATAAAAAATTGCCTGAAATAATTTCAGTATTATGTCTTGTTAACGGTCAGAATGACTAGAATTGTTACAGTTCTACTTCAGTGTTGGAGTGAAAGACCATGATTCAAACTCGGGTTCAGGAACTCGTACCCCATATCACCCCAGAAGTTTTATTGGTGATTGACAATATTTCAGCCAGCTTTATGGACTGTTTCAGATCACACAAAAGTGGATTCATGACCTCAAACGGATTGCTGAAGAAAAAGGTGAGAAAATGCTTTTAAGGTCTGGTTATACAGCGATGTCATCGGTACAGTTCAGTCTGTGTCACTGACAAATCAGCTCATACTGTGTTTTGGCCCAGCTGACAAAGAAGCATCAACAGGAATGCTGATAAGATGAAAAATTCAGCTGTACTGTGCAAAAGAAAATGTTCAGACTAAAAATCAAGACCAAGTCATCCTGAAGACTGATCTAATACTGTTACCAACCACATTATTTTGATAACTTTTGATACTTTTCTCATGATAACCCCCAACTTCTGTGACAGATTACGTGCAACACATAATTTCATCCCTGTCATACAGCCCTGATTTCAAACACCAGGAGTGCCTCGTGAAAGTTTTTTCGCTGTCATACAAGGAATATGAAGCAAATGACTCATGCAGCTCACCCAGATCATTTCTACGCAGTCAGCAGAATGCAGACTTTTCAGAGGCAGACCAAAGAAGAGAATGGACATCTGACCTATTAAGTATGACTAATGAGCTGAAGGTGAAGTATGACTGCTGGATCTTGGAGGTAAAACACAGGACATTAAAAATTCCTTGTTTGTAAAAGATGCTTTTGGGGTAAAAGAACACGACATTTCAAGCCCAGGTCCTTTGCCACTTGACAAAAGGGGCCCATGCTCAAAACGTTGTGTTCTTTTACTCCAAAAGATCTTTTACAAGCAGGGTACTTTTTAATGTTCTGTGTTTTGACTAATGAGAGAGAAACAGGGGCCATGTACACATCAGATGGAAAGTTTTTTTGCATCATCACAACCATGATGAATTGATTATTTGCACCACATGGCTGTCGGAACTAAACTCGCTTGCCAGTACGGCTGCTGCTATCAACGGCATTGCTGACATGTAGGATTTTACTGTCATGGATCAAAGCACGCAACTGCTTCATTTTGGAACTAGGATATCATGGTGACATTAAGCACTTGACAGGTTATAACATGAACTTTCTGACGGTACACGATCATTAAAGGAAAAAGAGCCACATGCAGAACATGATTTGACTTGAAAGTGAGAAAAACAATCTAGCTGTTTTCCCGTGAGTTGTGTTATGCATGTAAATGTATTGCACGTATAATCTTCAATCCACACTGATGCCTTATTCCTACTTACTGCCCAGCCAGCAGGATCCCCAGGTTTTTATTTGGAATAAGTTTATGAAATGGGAGAGAGGGGAACTAATTCAAGCCTCCTTGCACATGACCTTTGAATGATCTCCATTCTAAAGGTAGACCTCTTCCATGTTAACCTTGGTTATCCTATCCTTCCTGGCTTTTTGAACACACTCTGTTTTGGCTCTTCATCTTGACCTTAGCTTTGGATTCTGACAAGAGGCCTTATTGGAAGGTCCTGGACGTTGAGCTGCTGTCATTGTGCACCTTGGCTTCTCAAGGCTTCATTTCTGACCAAAATGTGCTTTTTGAGTTGGCTGCCGCACTTGAGGCATCATCAACTGTGAACCCTCTCTTGATCATGGCATGCATGTCTTTATACTCTCATCCTTTGCTACCAGTCTCTCGTATCTCACTTGTTCTTGGATTGGCGTCTCGCCCAATGCTGGACAGGGGGAAAATTTCAAAATCAAGTCCTTTTTTTCAACTTTTTAATTGTGCTGGGTGGGACCTGCTTCCTGTCCTCACTAGCTTGTGTTCATGCTGAAATGTGTTTCTTCTCTCCAAGTCTTGTGAGACTAGCTTTAATTGCAAAATAGCTTCCTTTTTCAACCATATATCAGCTGTGAGAACTGGAGTATCACAACCTTAAGTAGATTTTCAATATCAGCCCTGTGTCAGCTTCTTGAATTCCATCAGTTCCAGCTCATCCCAAATTTGGTCCATGAGTCGGCCAAAACTCACAGGCATGCTGATCTCAAAACGGCACCAAAGAATCTTGAGACTAGCCAACCCCTCAACCCTCCCACATCGTCGCTCTCATCCTCTGAGTGCCTTGGAGATTATACTGAGTGGAATTACCTAATGTTTCATTAGGAAATTGCCTCCAGCAAACTCTTCATGGAAGGTTCCTGCAAAGAGGAGGTCCATAGAGGTCACGGTTGCAAAAATGCACCCCTTAGTTTACATCAGGTGGGAGGACAGGTCGATACCCCAGTTGGAGAGACTTTTTTTTTCTCCATTCCTCACTTCAGTCGTGTGGTCCTGGAAAGCTTCATGATTTCTTTCATCTTCCCTCCACCTGTCTTCCATTCCTATGTGGACTAAGGCTCTGTCAGAACCTTTGATGGTGTCTGTCAGAGGAGGTAGAATCTTTGATTGAAAATGGTACAGTGACAAAGGTTTCTCTCCCTCACCGTAAGGGTTTTTTTTTTTTTTGTTTTTTTTTGCAGTGTTCGTTTTTGTTCCAAAGAAGAGAAAGCAAGAGGGCAGGGGCCTGTCGCATGTCTCAGTTGACTGAACTCGCATGTTTAGCATAGAGACAGTTGGGAGGCTCCACTCCTCTATGCTGTCTGGAGATTGGGCAGTCAGCCTGGCTCTGGCAGATGTCCTTTTATATTCCAATCCACTAGTCCTCCCAGAAATTCCTTGGCTTCATTCAGTTTGAGGATAGGATCTGTTCTTTCAAGAAACTCCTTTTTGGTCTTTTTCTTAGCCCTTCGTTCTGTGCCAGTGTTATGGACACAAAGAGGATAGTGTTGAAGCAGAGAACCACTTCCTAACTTCCAACTATCAGAAGTCTTTTGCTTTCTTTTGGGTAATGTTTGACCATCAATTCAAGCGAGTGTTACTGGTTTTTCTGGCACTTTGTGGGCAGTCTGTTGGTAACTGCCTCCTTTCGTTGAAGGTAGGTATGTTTATGTACTCACCGTCGTTTTTGGTAATAAAGCATTTGTCTGGACTGGAGTGATTAGAAAAAAGGAATTTCCCATTAATGATAGCTTATGATATATCTTCTTGTCCAAAATCTAGGACTCCCACCAGCCTTCTGGCATTTGCGCAAGGAAAGCTGCTGAAAACTGAAGTGGATTGCAAGAAGATTACTGAAAGATTATGAGCGAGGAGACTTGGATTAGCTGCACTCTCTCCGACTTTAAAAATGAGTGAATCCTGATGGTGGGACGTGATTTTCCACAAAATAGGAATCGGATAATTGTTTTGGACATGTTGCAGAGAGCTACGATGACTATAGAATATTGTTGAAATGATGACTGTCCAGAGGACCAAATGATTCATTGTTCATCAGATATTTGAGTCTTGTATTGTTGCAGATAAACTTTGGAAAGCTGGTGGGACGTACTCGTGAGGACAGTGTGGAATTGAACAGGAAGACCATCTCATCCCACGTCGCTCGCATGACAGGAGGTAAGTTTTATCATGCAATGGCTTGTCTCGGCAAGGTGTTGCCTGTATTACCAATACATACATACTACACCTATATATAATATATGTGTGATTTTTTTTTTTTGATTTTTTTTTTTAAACTGGGGCCTTTGTAAGAACCAGAGTTTCAAAGATTCTGTTCAAGCTTGTTTGGTGCTCTGAAAATCAGTTGGTCATTGCATGCATTATATAAAGAAACTTTAAAGCATTGTTACATAACATCTTACTCACTTCTGTAAACATATGCAGTCTACTTCTAGTGCAGAATAACCCGGATGCTTTACTGGAATAACCACTGTACAAGCAAATAGTTCTGAAAACTGATTTTTCTATTTCTTCTTTTTCATTACTGTTATACATGTATATGTATAACCAACTAACTACGTCCCTCCGGGGGGTTTCGACCTTGTCGTGGTCGGAGGGCTTGCGTGGTCCAGTGATCCCTTAGGCTTTGCTGGCGGGGGCATCAATACTTAAAGATAGGCTGGTTTTTTCCAACTGCTTCTAGGCCTGTGAAGTTGAGATGCTGCCTGGCCTAAGCATAACGTGGTAAGGAGATTGATGCCCCTGGTAGGGCTTCCCATGTCAGATAGGCTAAGGGTGAGGATCCTGACTAAGAGTAACCCGCCCTTTCTCTTTTTCCTCTTTTCTGCCTCTCTTTTTTTGGCCCTTTTCTATCTTCGTCTACCCTTCAAGTCTTCTTTTCCACACTCCTTTTCTCTCTGTGGTCTCCTTAAGATCCGCCGTGTTTGCCGTGCGGTGCGACCTGTGTCGGAGGGAATGAGATCCTGGTGATTGAGAGGGCCAGCGCTCTCAACACATCACTTTGGCTCGGACCTCTCCTAGACAGGGTACACTTTGGCCCGGGTGTACTAATCGGCTCCCCTTCTTGGGGGGCTGGGTCAAGACAGACAGTCCCCCTACTGGCCAAGTAAACCCCTGCAGTGCTCAGCTCTCTGTTCCCGGGAGTTGAGCATGATCAGGGGGGATAGGGTTGGTGGTTCTGTTTGTCGTATGTCTCTCCCGAAGCCTGGAAGGGGTCAAGACATTGGTTTCTTGGCCCTGGCCCCTTAGTTGGACTCCAAGGTGGGTGGGGTAAGGGAGGGATGAATCACAATAAATCAAATATGGCTCTTTCAAAAACAATCCCCACCAAGAAGAAGAGGAAAGCAGCATCCCCTATTCAGGGGAACGTTATT
The DNA here is from genome assembly GCA_018398815.1 of Conus ventricosus. Taxonomy (NCBI): domain Eukaryota; kingdom Metazoa; phylum Mollusca; class Gastropoda; order Neogastropoda; family Conidae; genus Conus; species Conus ventricosus. The sequence goes on along the minus strand of CM031597.1, from coordinate 85,984,703 downwards.
CTGACAGCGATTCGGATACAGAAGTACGACAGAGGACAGGTTTCTGGCTTCCTGGCTCGTGATGGAAGGGACAGAGTAGGAAAGACCCCTTTCAGCTCTGAGCCCTTTTGCTATCCAGAAGGGTTTTCAAGGTTTAGCAGGTGACCCTCAATCCATAAAAAGGTTGCGAAATGGCTCATTCCTAATTCAATGTAGATCAAAGAAACAATCTGAACAGCTGCTAAAGGCAACGAAACTTGTGGACAGGAGATCAGGGTAACTCCCCACAAAACAATTGAATTCATCGAAAGGCGTGATTCGCTGCTGGGATTTCTGGTGTATCAGAGGCAGAAATTAAGACGGAGCTGGCGTCCCAGGGTGTGACGGAGGTGCGCAGGGTGACGGGTAAAGAAAGGTTCAGAGAGAGTGGCCACCAACACCCTCTTTCTGACCTTCTGCAACCCTGTGCTGCCTCCGGTCATCAAAGTTGGTTACCTGAATGTTCGTTGTTTCAGCTGTATGTGCCGTCCCCATTGAGGTGCTTCAGGTGCCAGAGGTTTGGCCATGTCAGGGACCGCTGTTCTGGCAGGAGGTTGTGTGGTGTTTGCTGCAAGGCAACCCATGATGGGCCGTGTCATGATCCGGCACATTGTGCTAACTGCGGTGGCGACCATCCCTCCTCTTCACGAAAACTGTCCTCTTTGGATTCAAGAATCTGCTATCCAACGCATCAAAACAGAAAAGATCTCGTTTTTTGAAGCCCGGAAACAGGTTTGTGGGTAGTCGGACGCCGACAGCTTCTTCCTATGCTTCGGCTGTAAAGAAGGTTCCCACTGTTCCTACTCGGTCAGTCTGCTGCCAGACTGATGAATTCATCTTTCGAAAACATTGCAAGTAAGATCTGTCAATTCTGGTGGTGGCGGTCCACCACCCTCCCAACCCAAAGTGAATGCCCCTGGTGGAGGCAAAAAATCCGCCACCCCTCAGACTGCCCAGCAGTCTACAACATCTGCTGCTGGGCAGATTAAAAAACCAGCACCCCTACCTCGAACTCCTCAGTCCATGTGCCCGTGCGGGCAAGGGAGTTCAATCCAGCGTGGAGATGGTAGAGTTGAAGAAAAAACCTCCACCGTCTCCCCAAATCCAGACCTTCTTCACCTGTTGGCAAGTCTGCCAGCAGGTCTGAAGACCACAGTCCCAGTAAAACTAACCAATAAATATACACCCTTAACCGCAGATGTTGATGAGGAGATGACCTGATCTCTCCTTTTCGCCCTCTGCACCATGGATAGTCGAATATTCCATTAGAATATCCGTGGACTAAATTCAAATCTTCGAGGAGCTGCAGCTTCTGTGTCGATCTATAAAACCTTCCGTCGTGGCTCTTCAGAAACTCAAATTCAAGCCAGAAGACCTTACTCTTTCTGGCTTTATATTCTTTCAAAACCTGCACAACCATCCACGTTGGGACTGTCGGGCGGTGTTGCCCTTCTCCTACACAAAACTTTGTTGTATAGTCCTGTCGCTCTGTCTACCTCCCTTCAGGCTGTAGTTGCGAGAGTCACTCTCCACAAGACTGTCACAATCTGTTCCCTTTATCTCCCACCTTCTGTCCCGGTTTGTCGTCAGGACCTTGTCAGTCTCATAGGAGAACTTCCTCGACCTTTTTTGCTGTTGGGCGACTTAAACGGTCACAATCCTCTTTGGGGTAGTGTCAGTACGTCATCCAGAGGTCTGCTAATTGAGGATGTCCTTTCGGATTTAGATTTGTGTGTTCTGAACGACGGATCTGCAACTTACCTCCACTCTGCCACAGGTTCACTTTCGTGTTTAGATTTGTCGGTTTGTGACCCCTCGCTGTCCTGGACTATGAGTGGTCTGTCCATGACGATCTGCACGGAAGTGACCATTTCCCTGTCCTTCTACAACCCATCATAACTGAACACGGTCTCTGTCTCTCAACGTCTAAATTATAAGAATGCAAACTGGGATCTATTTGCAGCCACTATTTCTAAGGAATTCCAGGACACTGATTTTTTTCAGAGTCCGGACCCAGCTGAATCACTGACTAACACTATGATCAAATGTGCTAAAGCCTGTATTCCAGTGTCTTCCGATAAACTTCAAATGCCAAAAACACCCTGGTTCGATTCAGAATGCCAACAAATTTCCAAAGTTAGAAAACGGGCTCAGCGTCAGGTATACCAACGACCTTCGGGTCCCAACGCTCGAGCCCATCAGAAACTCCGTGCTAAATCAAGACACACTTTTAAAATCAGTAAACGTCGGTCAGGAGAAGCTTCTGCTCCAGCTGACATCAAAAACTTCCAAGAAAAAAGTGTGGAACATCATTAAGAAAATCAAAGGGAAGAACACCTGTCCCACTGTGAACCATCTCAAGTTTTCGGATTCTTTAATAACAGAGAAGAAAGCAGTTGCTAATCTGCTTGCTTCAACCATTGAAAAGAATTCCTCCTTTCTAAGAAATCAGCCACTTTTGTCAAAAACAAAGCCCTAAAAGAAAAATCGCCCTGCAACTTTTTGTCGGACAACATGGAAGACTACAATCTTCCTTTCACGTTAAACGAGCTGAAATCTGCCTTACTCTCTTGCAGCGATTCCTCTCCAGGTCTAGATGAAATCCATTATCAACTCTTGAAACATCTTCCGCAAATAGGTCTGAACATCCTGCTACAGGTATACAACCATGTGTGGACTACTGGTTTCTTTCCACCTTCTGGCGAAAGCCCTCATTATTCCAATTCCCAAACCTGGAAAAGATCTTTCTAACCCATCAAACTACCGTCCCATAGCTTTGACCAGCTGTGTTTGTAAATTGATGGAAAAAATGGTCAATGCTAGGCTCATGTGGAAACTCGAAACCGATGGCCTTTTGGCGAAAGAACAGTGTGGTTTCCGCAAACATCGGTCTACAGTTGACCATTTGATTCGTCTGGAATCTACACTTCGGAACGCTTTTTTGAACAGACAGCATGCAGTGGCAATTTTCTTTGACTTGGAGAAGGCCACGATACCACCTGAAGTCGGGGATACTTCATGATCTCCACGATCTGGGTTTTTCGAGGTCATCTTCCGCTTTTTATTCAAAATTTTTTGGCAGAACGACAGTTTCAGGTCCGGGTTGGCACCACTCTCTCTGATGTCCACGAGCAGGAGTTGGGTGTTCCACAGGGGAGCATACTGTCTCCTGCCCTCTTTAGTATTAAAATCAACAACATTGTGAAATCAGTTCAGCAGGGTTCAGACTGCTCATTGTTTGTGGATGATTTTGCTGTCTACGCAACTGGAAGCCTGTACCCGAGTGTCCAGCGCAGGCTCCAGCTTTGCGTAGATAAAATCCATCGGTGGGCAGATGAAAACGGTTTCACCTTTTCTCCAACAAAGACGCAGTGTATTCACTTCCATAATTTCCGTCAGTTTTTTCCAGATCCTGAACTTCAAGTAGGGAAATCTCCCATTCCAGCTGTTAAAGAGGCCAAATTTCTGGGGTCATTTTTGACCAAAAACTTAACTTTCTCAGCCATATTAAAAACCTCAATCTGCTTGCCAGAAAGCACTGAATATTCTGCGGGTCGTAGCGCACACCGACTGGTGCGCTGATAAGAAAACTTGTTGCACCTCTACAGAGCCCTGGTCCGTTCCAAACTGGACTACGGTTGTGCGTGTACGGCTCCGCACGATCTTCTTACCTCAAACTCTTGGACCCTATCCACCATCAAGGGCTTCGTCTCTGTCTTGGAGCGTTCCGCACCACCCTGTCTACAGCCTGTACGCAGAGGCGGGTGAACCTTCACTGTCCAACCGCAGGCTGAAACTGTCTTTGAATTATTACATCAGACTGTTCTCGGAACCAGAAAACCCTGCCTATGACTGTGTCTTTGACCCTCCGTTCCAAAGTAAGTTTGAAAACAACCCTAAATGTATTCCGCCGTTTGGTCTTCGTATGCAGCCTCACGTGCGGAATGCAGGTCTAGACCTAGTGTAGTATCTGATTTTTCCAAGTTTTCCGGATCAACCACCGTGGACCTTCTTCACACCAGAGATTCGTTTGATCTTGCAGCTTTTCGCAAAGAGTCTACCAGCTCTCTGGCGTACAAGGCATTGTATGCTGAGCTCTGTTTGAAATTCCCATCCTGTCAAAATGTTTTTACTGACGTTCCAAGTCTGAAGATGGAGTGGCCTGTGCAGCCTATTGCCCTGGGGCTCCTTCTCAGATACTGTTGGAACATATTCATTCAGATGCTTCGTCTATTCTGCTGAACTTACTGCTCTGGTTTTGGCTTTGAAGATAATCTCACCTTCTTCAAAGAGGGACTTTCTGGTTCTGTCGGATTCGCTGTCAGCTTTGGAGCCATAGCTGGCCGCAACCTTCAGCATCCAGAACTTTTACTTTTTTTTAACTTTTTAGCGAGTTGAAGGCGGACGGTTACAACATTACTCTTGCTTGGTTCCTGGTCATGTTGGCATCGGAGGGAACGAAATGGTTGATCGTTTAGCCAAGAACGCCACAAGAGAGAAATGTCCAACGTTTATATCCCCTGCTCAGATGTGAAACCCAAAATTAACGATTATGTGAGAGACCTCTGGCAGGAGGATTGGAACACACAGACGAGTAACAAACTCTTTCAGATCCGTCCAAACCTTAAGGACTTCCTCCCATCTACGTCGGGAGGTCGTAAAGAGGAAACGGTTCTGTGCCGGCTGCAACACCGGCCATTCGTATTTTACCCATTCTTACCTTTTAAAGAGTGAAGCAGCTCCGTGGTGTATTCCATGTCATGCGCCACTCACAATGAAACATGTTCTTTTAGAGTGTTGGGACTTGCACGATGTGAGACACAAACATTTTACAGCGGAGTCCATGAAGATCCTGTTTAGGGATGTCCCGCCTGATGTGATCCTTGAGTGAGAGAGATAACATTTTTCATCTGATTTAAGATTTTACGGAAGAAAGATTTTAATGCAATTTCTGGTGCGTTTCAGACGATGTCATTTAATGAGATGTGTGAAAGTGGTGTTTTTTTTTTTTTGTTGTTTTTTTTTAAATGACTGGTGAGTTGATTTTAACGTGGTGACAGCCCTGATGTGGCCCTTTGCGGTCGGCTGGGCTATAAGCAACATTATCTTATCTTATCTTAACTAACTACGTGTCTGTGTGTATATGTAATATATATTTATATAAATGTATGTATGTATATTGACATAAATTCAGCACACACCTTCATCAGGGAACAAAAAGCTGATTGCTTTGTCATAATACGATCTAATTCTGTTGCCTTAACTGCCATTGATTAAAAATTCATGTGTTGAGTTTCTTGAATTTTAGTCTTCACACTTTGTGACATTAGACCTAACATGAGGGAAAAAAAGAAAAGAAAACAAAAAGGACAGAGTAATGAAAATTTATTGTGAACACAGAGCGGAACTAAGGAATGATTGAAGTAAAAAGAAACTGTCAAACAGCAGGAACAAAATCATCAACATTATGAAATTATCTTGCAGACGTAAATGTTTGTATCAACAAATATCTTCTAACTCAGTACATGGAGTTCACTTTTGCTGTGCCATTTCTATTGTGTACATCAATTATATCTTAATTGCACAGTTGTAAATATTAAATTCCTTATATTAAGTATTTTGAACAGGGCATTTGCAAAAAAGAAAGTATCAGATATTAAATGGGCATGAACATGTGCTTGTTTTTTAGAACATTTTTGCTTGTGTAAATTGAAGACCATGTATTAAACTTGAAATAATCTTAACAAAGACAGAATTTCAGATTTGTCTGGAAGATTCTCATTGTATATTACTCTTAACCAGTACTTTATTTCATACTCATCAAGCTTGAGTTCTTCCTGAGACTTTTACTGTATTGCCCAGTATTACAGTCCGGGCTCAGAGCAAGGTGTATTCATTCCCTTTTCAAGAGAAGTAGGGGTTAATTATATCTTCAGCAAGTATTTTCAGGAGTATGGATTGAACTGATGTGGGGGTGGGGGATGGTGTATGCATGTAGAGTTCGTTGAGTGGGATGGGAAGGAATGGAGGGAGTTGGTGGCTTCTGGCAAGAAAGAATTCAAGTTGTGTGAATCTGATGCAGTTGATGAAATTGTTTTTAAACCCCATATCTCGTAGCTAATTTTCAGTGTGAAATGAGACCTCTGCAAAACTGTACAGTATGTATTTGCACATTTTCAGCGTATAATTCTACATGTTTTATAGCTTCAAATGATATTAAATCCCCATTTCTGCATGATCTGAAATACTGTATTTGCTAATTTATATATCCTCACATTCCAGTGAAGTCCACAAAGTGACAGTACTTGGCAACATAATGTGCTGTATTCAAATATTTGATTTGAAAAGTCTGTACTTAGTTTGGAGTCTGGTGTGTGTGTGTGTGTGTGTGTGTGTGTGTGTGTGTGTGAGAAAGCCATGCAGTATGAATTCAGAGTCAAATGGAAAATGCGTGTGTTTATTTGCAGGCAATGCAGTATAGATTTAGAGTCGAATGTAAAATGCGTGTGTTTATTTGCAGGCAACGCATTCCAGCAGCCCAAACCATGCAGATTGTGCGTCAGTCCATGCCTTTCGGTATCTTTCGGAGAAGCTGGATTGTTTTTCATTGGTTATGCCGCTAGTCCTTTCAACCATGAGTTCATGCTGGACCGGATGGTGGGTGCAGGTGGCGATGGCCATTGCGATGACATTATGAAGTATCCAGGAACACCAAGGGAACTTACTGGTACTTCCCGGGAGTAGCTGAGCTGAAGAAACTTGAGTAAATGTCCTGGTCGATACTGTTACTAGACCTGTACAAGAATTGCACTCTGCTGTATGTAATGAAAGAACTGTATTTCACAAGAGCATTATAGTATGTTCTTGATCAAAGGATGGAGATAATGAATTCTACTCAACTCTGTGTTATTGAAGTGTTGTTGATTACTTCATTCACTTTTGAAAGATGGAAATCATGTTTTATTTTGAAACTTGGCTAACTTCATGTTTTGAAACTTAGCTAAGAAGCTTGCTTTTTTTCTTGCATAGCATTAATATATTGTTTGTACACTGAACCATACTGATTTTGTTTATACAGAGCATTAAATTGTTTTTGCATTGTATTTGCTGTTTTTGTGGGTCTTTTTTCCCCCCATTTTTGTTTGCATTTTGAAGGGGGCTAACTCAGTTTTTCCCCTGTTTGATTGAAATTCTAAGGAGATAGCATTATGTGTTTGTGTTGGCACAGAATAACTTTTCTTTGCAGAATTGTTCTCAGTTTGTTATGGAATTGAAGTGTCTGGTCTTTTGTCCGCCTGTTAAATTCCGAGGTTGCTGCAATTTGTTTGAACCAGGGACTTTTCAAGGAATACTGAAGAATCGTTTAAAACAAAATACTGATGATCAGTCTGGGTCATGCAAACGCATTCATAGAAATGAATGAACTAACATTTATATGCACACACACATACACTTCAACCCCATATATAATCTTAATCTAATCTTACACAGCTGCATGCATAACGTAAGCGCACAGCCCCAAACGCATGCTTACAAACTCAAGTGTACATCTTGCAAACACAAACAGGTGCTTACAAAGACAAGTGCACATGCACATACTTGCTCGATTTCTGCATATAATTCCCCCCCCCCCCCCCCCCCCCCCCCCTCCTTTCACAGGCAGGCAAAAAGAAGCTTCAGAGTTTGAGAATGCGATGCACATAATGGAGTTTTCGAAAAGGGGGGAAAAGAACGCATTTACACAGTAGTACGGAGAATGGATTGTGGTTAGAGCTACAAGTATTTGGCTTAAAAGATTAGGTGAGACCAGAGGAAAAAATTTCATTCATCAACTGAATCACTTATTCAAACTCGGAGGTAACAAAGGATAGAATAAAAAGATTTTAAATTAAAAAGTAAAATGGAATTTGTCATTTTTTAAAGAGAATTGAAAACGGGTTTCTCAAGCAAGCATGCAAGAGAGATACCATGGGTATCAATTTTCTCAAATTTTTCTTTGAAAGGAGTTAAAAAAAAAAAATTGCTGAAAGTTATTATATAATCCAGTATTGTTCTATTGCCATGAGTAAATGAGTTTATAAATGACCTAAGTAATCCATGTTCTTATTTTTCATGTCAGTTGAAGTGTATGCCTGATGTTTATATTTGTATTTGAAAACTTGGCACTCCAGAAATGTGCTGAGACGTCTTTAGATTGAAGTGCTTTTGTCTGTATTGCTTAACCAGTAAGAACGTTTTTAGTGGCTTGATTAACTTTTTAACTGTGCAGTGGGAGTCCGGGTGTAACAATATTCAGAGAGTGTGTTTACTAGCTCTCCCTTTGTTTCAATTCTCTGAAAAGGCACACAGCTGAAAATGTAGTGGAAAAAATATACTGTGAAAACCCATCGGTGTCGTGTTTGGGGTTTTTTTTTTTTTTTTTGCAGTGAATGTTTGCTAAAAGGAGTATAAAATCCCTTTATCAAAAACTATATAGTTTTTGCAGCTGGTTTCATGGTCATGACATGCAAGCACACATTCTTTGATCAGCTCATGCAGAGTTCAGTTATCTCGGAGTGTTTCACTGCTGTGCTGCAGGCATGGTGGTGAACCGCTTGTTAAAGAGCAGCCAGAGGTTGTTCCTCTCAGCCCTTGTTTAGTTTTTCTGTTCATCGTTGTCTCTAGCTCGGAGTATCGGGTATGTCAGACATTGCTGACTTGACTGGATTCCTTTTCACCAGTGTGAGACCTTGTCGCATGGTGTCTTAAGAGAGCAGACAGCAAAGGGATTTCAGACTGGCTTCAAAGACTTTTTTTTAGCACTGTCAAGAACATACAGCTCTTGGAGATTATAATTGTTAGACTAGTGTTTCGTGAAGAGATAAAATGTAAGCTGATCCCACACAGCTGGGCGAAAGTTGACAGCACTTGTTGAAAAGAAGTAGGAGCCTACTCTTGTGAGCTCTCTCATTTTATTAGGTCATAGGAAGTGGCCCTGAAGTTGATAGCTAAATGTGGAAAAATCAGCTTGATGGTAAACTCAAGTTGTCTTTCCTTCACCTGTCAAGGTATGATGAGCATTAACATTTATTTTAAAGTGATGGTTAATACAAAATTAAGCACTGTTTAGGCATTTTCCTTGCTGCAAATTTGTTTCATTTTGATTGACATTCATCAAAATACAACACCCCCCCCCCCCCCCCCCCCCTCCCCCAAAAGAAAAAATGCTTTAATTAAAGGAACTCTACATAGGAAGAAGAAAAGAAACTGTGCTGGAAAATGAACACGACTGAGAAACAAACTCTTCCTTGTGCCTGAGATTGGGAATAGGTGGATTCCACTACCCCATATACAATGCCTTTCATCAGTTATCATATTTGGAGTGGGCGTGTATCAATAAACTGCTTTTTGCAACATCTATGATTCGAATTGATTTTGTTTTTGTTTGTTTTTTGCGAGAGAGGTGCAGATTGGTATAATTGTTGTTGCAGGGACAGCTTTTTCAGGCAGATCATGCAATTGGTGTTTCACTTTAGATAGGATGCCCTCTTTCAGTGTTCATTGAAAGCCCATCCTTGTACTTTGACATTGCTCCACTGCAGTCTCTCATGATTGATGCTAAGGGAACTGAACAAGTAAAGACAGAATTTTGGAAACTTGCAAGCCATGGGTATCATTTTCTCATCAACTGTCTCAGTCTCTGACTGTGGAATATTCATTGACTAAATCAAGCAGTCTTCAAGTTTCATGGTCTTTTGTTACATGTACAAAGAAAACACATAGCTGCTTGGCCTGCAAATGTGGCTTTGGGGGCTGCAGAAATGAAGCAACAGAAGCAAAATAATCTGACTACGATGCAGGTACAGATGTGAAGTGAAAGGCAGATGGTTGCCAAGATGCAGGCAGCTCAAACCTCTGAGCAAAGTGTGTGTGGTGGCAGCCTGCATTATTTTTAGAATGTTAATTACATAGACCAACTTATTTGCTATTATTGCAAAGAAAATCGGGTGTGATTTTGTTTCTGTTTTTTGTCAGTTTTGATAACTGACAAATGTCAAATGTTTTCTTTTTCTTGCTTAATGTTGATAACTGAAAAATGTCATTACAGTTTTATCACAATTTATCTTTCTCGCAACAAACTCTCATTGCAAGCTTGTTGAAAAATCCTCTTCTCTCTTATGCAGACTTTGTCTACAGAGGAAAAAAAATACACTGATACACATTCTACACTGATACACATGCACTCAAGCACGCACTGACAGATTAGTTTGAGGGAATTACTAAGCATATGATAACAAGGGGTGTTTGATTGGTTAGGAGATGCTCTCAAGATCAGCCAGCTTGTTTTTTAAAAATGAATGTGGAACAACTGTAGTAAAACCGGTTGAAATCTGAATCCAAGGATCAATGACCTTAACCTGGTTACCTGGCACAACAGTGGTGATGGCTAAAGCCATCTGTTTGACCAATGGAGCACAAGTGGACAAAAAGTAGACCAGGATAGGTCTAAGTGATGGTGATCGTTGTTTTAATCTTTTGGCTTCTGACATGCACACATACAGCGATAGGATTGTAACCCTTCCCACTTGTAAAAGAGAGAGAAGTTAGGATAGACAGCAGTAGAATTCATGCTGTTTGAAGTGGACAACTGACCAGTGAATGTCGGAGGACCGTGTTAAAATGGGAGTTAGTAAACATTTTTTTAAAATGGACAGAGATGCGGTTGCAAAATTATTCATTAGAACTTGGACACAGCCAAAACGAGCTGTTTCGGGTCTGCCAATTTTCCCATGATTTCTTTTGTTGTTGGATGCATCTCCAAGCATTATCCTTAAATATCCTGACTAACGCTTATGGGATTCCTTAAATTACCTGACTTACATGTAAGGTATATGTAACCTTCAGGCCTGTTTGACTCTGGACAATTTGCTATAAGTAGAGTGTGACACTCTCGTAAGATCCAATGAAAATGGAATCCCATAGTATTGTCGCTATCGATCCCATGTTCATAGATGATCATAAAATCATCCCAGTTTATGTCGTGTTCATGGCTTGCTCTCATGGTGATAATTATCAGTTTTTTATCTCCCCTCCACATTCATGTCTTCCAATTACGTGTGAGAAATAGTTTGGTGTCACCATCTTCTAATGTTTGTTCATGGTACTATATAAAGGGTCATGATGACAATCTCATCAGAATCCAGACGAAGGGAGGCAGTATAACTATAGCAATTGTCATCAAGCGGGGATTTAGTTGGTAGTGTTCTGAGCCGGTTGGATCAGAAAAGGCTTTACCTCATATCACAAAGGATCCCCAGCAATGCTGGTCTCCTTGTTGAGGTAGCTCATGACAACCTGATAGTGACGTTCTTGATGAACAAACTGGGCAGTGACTGTAACAGAGTATCCCCCATGTGGCTGAGAACTGGAGGAGTGAAAAGGCAATGAGACCTCTGTTTTCTTCTTAACAGGAAAAGGGAAGAGAACCAGTGGAATAAGTCCACATGACTCTCCAATGTCAATTTCACCATGTATCAGGACAGACCAAACTTAGCCTAGCTACAATGTTTAGATAGAACCAGCACAAGAAATCAAATGGCTGTGAGAGCTTGCCAGGCTTGGCAATGGTCTGATCAGCAAGTTTTGCAAAACTGATGCTTGTAATTGATGTGTTCTTTGCCTGATGTGGACACCCAGCATCAGCAGAAACGCAATCAACGATTTTATCGCTGACAATCACGTCAACATTATGTGCATCACGGAGACGTGGCTTCTACCAAGCGGTGACGAAGCTAAGTGCTGTGACCTTTCCCTCCTGGCTACACCACCCTCAGCTTTCCCAGGCCACCCGTGGTGGAGGCATCGCTTTTGTGGTGTCTGACACTATATCCCCCTCTGTTTCCACTACCTCCAACTTCTCCTTTGTCCACTCCTCTTTGAACTAGTACAACTAACTGTATCTCCCCCAAATCCTCTCTTCACGTCTTCTGCCTTTACCGCCCCCCTCCCCGCAAGAAAAACCAACTGAAAGAACTCCATCTTCTGGGAAAAGGTTTCCCAAACTGCTGAGTACATAACTGTCTAAAAAAGGCCGTTCTGTACTGGTCGGCGACTTAACTTCCCCGGGGGCAAACCAACTAATTGCAATACACAAAAAA
>CM031597.1:85938630-85971548 GCA_018398815.1 Conus ventricosus | reverse complement strand
TTTACACGATACTTTTGTAGTGGAAATAAAGAGGAGAAAAGAATGAAGAGGATAGATAGTCACCAACTTTTAATATATTTCTTTATGTTCTAAAAGTCAGTGTCTGTATATATTCGTATAACATCTTTGAATTTGAATTGAAAACAGCAAAGTGTTGAGGAGGGGAAGAAGTGATTAATCTAACCACTTGAATCATTTTCCTATTCTTTCTCTCTCTCTCTTCTCTCTCTCTCTCTCTCTCTTCTCTCTCTCTCTTCTCTCTCTCTCTCTCTCTCTCTCTCTCTCTCTCTTTTCTCTCTCTCTCTCTCTGAAAACTTTAAAGTGTACTTAATCTTTATTGCTCAAACAAGCCTGTTTAGTTTGAATCAACTTCTCAGGGTTTTTTTTCAGAGGTATGTTGAAATTATTGGCAACTTATAAATCAGTGCTGATTTTCTGTTTCAATTCAACAACAGCCATTCAAAACAGATTAATGTACTTCCACTACAAGGGTTTCGCATTTTGTACTGTGTGACAGCTGGCTGTATTATAATTGTGGTAGTGACTCTTTTAGTCGTTATGTCTTCATTATGATCTGACATTGGCTGATACTAGTAATAGGTATGTGTCAAAGAGATACTTAGATCTGGTCTTAGTAGAACTAGTCATTTCAACATTTTTTTCTCTGGTGGCATTCATACACCAACAATCTGAATCTATGTATGCTAAGCAATTAATACCTTTGATTTCAAAAGTTAGATGTTATGTAAAAAGTTGTCATCAAATGGGAAATCATGTGTCAAAATTAATGACCCGTTATTTGAAAAATGTCACCAATAGATATTAGCAAGAAGAGTTCAAATTACCTGTGGATCAATTTGCCAAAATCTACCATTACACTCAAAACATTGAAAAATGAAATAAGAAAATTGTGTACCTTGTTGAAAATGAGTCAAAGTGTGTGCAGATTTGCACTGGAAATGATTCGATGAAGGGATCTAGGGAGATGAGCTTAGAATAAAGATTGCACGAAAATGAGTCACAAAAGAAAGTTACCAAGGTCTTGGCTTTGATAAACAACAAGAATGTTTGAAATTGTTTCTAGAAGAGAACTCCAACGATTGTCAAGCACAGCCACAAATGGAAAGCCAAAAGACACTGAGAATGAGTCCACCGCTGCTCCAGACCAGGCTAAGCAGGAACCTTCTGCAGCTGAAAAAGCGTTGACAGAAGAAAGGAGCAAGCTACAAGAGGATCTCAAAGAACTGAAAGTGAGTGAACTTGCCAGTACTCCCAAGTGTCATCTGAGTTAGACCACATTATGCAAAGAAAATTGCTTCTCTGCACAACTTTTGCCGTTTTTTCCTGAAAAAAGTATTCTTACTTGAGGAAGTTCCATTCAGTTGAAGTAGAATGTAAGCTGAACACTGCTTTTCAGTCCTGGTAGACATTTGGAAATATTCATAGAAGGTAATTGGTGTGTACAGTAAATTGATCTTGCCATTTTCATAATACAGTTGTGGTAGATGGGCATGGTGCACCCAAAGCAGTTTTGCCTCGTCAGTCAGTTTAACAGTTCACTCATTTAAAGACAGTGCTAAAACATGGGTGTTCAAACAGTGGGTCTGTAATGCAGACTGTTGACATCCTGATCATTGTCCTCATGTCTGTTTCCTTGGCCCATAAACTGGGGAAAAAAAAAGGTAATTCTATCTGCAGCGGAAAAGACATGCATCTAAAGATGAGATGTGTGTGTGTGTGTGTGTGTGTGTGTGTGTGTGTGTGTGTGTGTGTGTGTGTGTGTGTGTGTGTGTTTTGAAAGAGAGATGTAACATGGAACTTCATTGATGGGGGGAGCAGAAATAAGTTAGTGGACTGACAAAGATTGTACATGTTATTAAAAGTAAATTGATATTGTACATATTTTTAAAAAGTAAATTGACTTCAAGGAACACTTGCATGCACATTTGCATACATACATGCACAAATGCGCACCCAAGCATGCACATTGCAACATTGTCAGAACCAGAAGCTTCCCTGGAGCAGACATTGGAAGCGACCACGAAATGGTCCTCATGACATTCGCACTCCGCCTCAAAAACAACAAAAAGAAGGAAACATCAGGCTAAAGTTCAATCTGGAGAAGCTAAAAGACCCTAACATAAAGGAAGCATTTCAAGCAAATATTGGAGGAAAATTTGCACCTCTACTTGTCCTGGCAAACGAAGACATCAACATAGAATCCTTCACCGACTCCTTCAACAAAGCTGTCACAGAAACAGCAGCAGAAGTGCTTGGCAAACATCGGCCGAAGAGAATCCATGGGTCACCGACGAAATTCTGGAACTTTGTGACAAACGTCGGGATTTGAAAAACAAAAAGAACAACCCAGAAGGAAAAAGAGAGTACAATGATGCTAACAAGAAGGTTAAAACTGAGATGAAGGCAGCAATGGAAACTTGGATTGACAACCAATGCCAAGAGATTGATAATAATCTGAAAAACAACAACAGCAAAGCAGCTACAAAATTGTCAAGGAACCTAACGGGAAAGAAGCAAGCCAAGACAGCAACGATCCATGACAAAAACGGTAAATGTCTCAACGATGATGAAAAGATACTACAACGATGGACAGAATACTGTTCTGAGCTTTACTCGCACAACGCTGAGGGAAATCCATCAATCCTTGTCGCGCCGGAAACCAACAAATAACAGTAAGGATAATATAACACGTGATGAAATCATTAGAGCCTTATCATCGATGAAAGCAGGAAAAATCGCCCGGTGTTGACAACATACCGGCAGAATTGATCAAGGCAGGAGGAGATCCAATGGTGGACATGTTGCTTGCAATATGCAACAAAATCTAGGAAACCGGGGAATGGCCTACTCCCTGGACGCAGTCACTTATCATCACGTTACCAAAGAAAGGCAACCTACAGCAATGCCAAATTATCGCACGATTAGCCTCATCAGCCCACCAAGCAAAGTTATGCTGAAAATAATCCTGAATAGACATGAACCCACAAGCAGAAAAGATCATCGCTGAAGAACAGCGGGGTTCAGGCCAGGACGAAGTACCATAGAGCAGATATTCAATCTAAGAATACTGTGTGAGAAGTACAACCAACACCAACAACATCTGTACCACTTATTCATAGACTTCAAGAAGGCCTTCGACCGAGAGTGGCACGAGGCATTATGGGCAACAATGAAACTCTTCAACAATCAATGCCAACCTCATCAGAATTATTGAAAGCCTCTACAATAAAGCCACCAGTGCCGTTTTCTTCGGTAACAACATAGGCGAGTGGTTCCGAACTACCGTTGGAGTGCGACAGGGCTGTCTACTCTCCCCCACACTTTTCAATGTCTTCCTTGAAAGAATTATGACCGATGCGCTAGAAGACCATGAAGGAACCGTAAATATTGGAGGCAGAACCATCACCAACCTCCGTTTGCCGACGACATAGATGGACTAGCTGGAAACGAACAAGAGCTAGTGCACCTGATCAACAGACTCAACAACACCTTGCTGATTATGGCATGGAAATAAGTGCGGAAAAGACAAAGGTCATGACTAACAACCCAATCGGCTTTACCCAAGACATAGCCATCAACAGCAAAAATCTTGAGCCAGTCAACACATTTAAGTACTTGGGGGCAACAATCTCAGATGAAGGATCAAGACCTGAAATCATCTCAAGAGTCGCTCAGACCACAGCCACGCTATCTAAGCTAACGCCTCTTTGGAGAAACAAAAACATCTCCATCAGCTCAAAGATTAGACTGATGCGATCCTTAGTCATGGCGATATTCTTATATGCTTGTGAGTCATGGACGTTGAAATCAGACCTTGAGAAAAAGATCCAAACAATGGAAATGAGGTGCTTCAGACGACTCCTTGGCATCTCATACAGAGATCACATCAGCAATGTGGAAGTTAAAAAGCGCATCGAGAATGAAATTGGTCCATATGTCGATCTCCTAACCTCAGTAAAAAGACGCAAATTGAAATGGTATGGACACATCATACGATCAACAGGCCTTGCCAAGACAGTCATGCAGGGCACAGTACCAGGACAAAGGCGAAGAGGTCGACAAAGGAAAAGATGGGAGGATAACATCACGGAGTGGACAGGCCTGCGGCTGAGAGATACATTACGAGGGCAGAGAACAGAGAGGAATGGAGAAGGATGGTTGTCACTTGCTTCAGGGGTGCCCCCACGGACCGACGTCTAAGGGATCAAGTCAAGTCAAGTCAAGCATCACACACACACACCACACACACACACACACACACACACACACACACACACACCATGTGATGTTGTATGAATAACACTTAGTGTACGCGCACATACCATGTGATGTGATGTGTAAATAGCAATTACTGTTTGTGTATGAAACCCAACTATGCATGCAAAACAATGCAACAGACTGTGAAAAGAGAGGCATGTTCACATGTTATTGATCAAAATCTTGTGTATCTGAGAGGTTTATAGAAAGTTCAGTATTATATGACTTATTAGGAAATAAAAAGGAGAGTGAGAGGATAATAATGTGTATTTAACACAATGAAAATGACAAAATTAAAAGCAGTAAAATTATTGCCACAGCAGAAAATGTGTTTGTCAGGCTAATCTGAAATTCTGTGTTGTCTTTTGTACACTGCCTGTCATTCAATCTGTAGATCTAGGATGGTTTTTGTTTGTTTGTTT
This sequence comes from Conus ventricosus, assembly GCA_018398815.1. Lineage (NCBI taxonomy): Eukaryota > Metazoa > Mollusca > Gastropoda > Neogastropoda > Conidae > Conus > Conus ventricosus. The sequence continues at coordinate 85,966,848 of CM031597.1, read as the reverse complement.
TGGTTTTTTTTAAAGAAAGGTAAATAAGTTTTCAACATAATAATTGATTCAGTTTGTTTTTATCTTAGACATCTTCATTGCAACATAATCAACATAGTGCAGATTTTTCAGAATTTGAAACAGTGTTTTAAACAAAGTAATTCTGAGGAATGCACCCAACTTGTTGGTATGTAAAGGAAGCTTTTGGATGTAAAGTGAAAAACTCGAAATGGTACACATAATCTGTAAATAATAGGCATTTATTTGAAAGTTAGATTTTTCAGTGTGGTACTAGTATTTGTCTGTATACATTAATGGGTCTTTGACATACAGCAGCGCATACCAAGCGTATCAAGGGATACATCATCGTGAAATTTTGACTTTTTAAAGGGTAACTGATTAAAAAAAAAGGGAGGGTTTGGAGAGGGGTGGGGAAAATTTCCAATCTTATGAAAAATCAGTGAAATCAAGGGGACCATTTTTCCCGTCCAAAAATGGGCATTTATTTCCCAAAAGTCAGTGTGTTACTTTTATGACGACACTTTTTCCCCTTTACTCGCAAAACACAAAACTATACGTAGTTGTAAATTTACTTGGCATTGAACCCTACAGGGATGGAGGGGGGAGGGGATCATTTTAAAAACTCCTGGCTTGGTTTTTTGGGCTGTGTTTTAATATCACCAAATTTTACAAAAAATAATCAAATATTTGGGGGAGGGGGGGGAAACAATTTTAACACTCTCCTGGCTTTGGGTTTTTTTTTGGTTTGAAAATTTACAGGGATCCCAAATTCCCAATATTTGAAACCCCAAACCCCTTTGTGTCACTGCAAGAAAAAACAAAAATTTAAAAGGGGTTTATTAGTGTTTTTTTATTTTTTTGTTTTCACCACTACTTTTTTTTTAAGTTTTTTTCTTTCGGGGAAAGTTTTCCCGTATTTTTAAGTCCCCTTTGAATTTCACCTGGCAATTATCCATTTTCCCCAATTTAAATTTTAAATTTTTTTAAGGGGATTTAAAGTAGTAATATGAATAATTGGATCTGTGGAAAAGATGGAGGGGGAACTTCTAAAAGTTTTGGGGGGGGTAAGGGGCTAGGACCAATTAATTTTGTGATTTGGAGTTAAAACAAATCATTAAAATACCCCCCACTCCAAAGGGCCCAATTTTGGGTGTAATTTTGTTTTTAGGTTTTAAACAACTCATTAAAAAAAAAACCCACTCTTTTTGTTTTTCCCCAACTGTTGACGGAACAAAAAATTCTTCCTGCCCCCTTTTCATTTGTGTTAAAGTGGGGGTGCGTACTGATTGTTTTTAAGAAATGGGGAAAAAAAGACTGGGTCCTTCCCAAAAAACCTTAGTTCACCTTAAATCATTTAGGAAAAAAATTTTGAAAACCCAGGCCCAAAACAGGAGGTTTTTGCTCCCCCAACCCCCACCCCCTCCTCCCCCATATTTTTTTGCTAAAATTTTTTTTTCTGAAAGTCTTAAACCCCGACCCTTGGGAGCCCCGCATATTAACTCATCAGTAGCCCTTTTGTGAGTTTAAATTTTAAAAACTTGCTCACTTATTCTTTTTCATTTGATCCTTTCCCTGGGGTGTTGTCAATTGGTCTTTTAGTGGGCCCATTTAAACGCCAACCTTTGGGGCAACCCCGTGTAGCTCTGATAACCCGTAACCTTTTAGTCACGTCATAAGGAATTGTCCAATTCAGGGAAAGAAGGGGGCAGCTTGCAGATTCCCTGTTTTCCCGTTTAAAATAGGTAAACCCAGAAGTCAACAAGAAACTTTGCAATTTTTCTAGGGTCCCGTTTGGGCCAAAAGTTATACTGATGGAAGAAAAAAAACCAAAATAAGCAAATATCACAATGTCAAGATAAAATCACAAAGTTTTTTTTAAAGAAGTTTAAAAAAAATTTTTTCTTTTTATTTTTGTCACCTTAATTGAGCAATAAATTTAAAAAGTAAAAAAAAAATAATACAACAACTATCTACAACACAGCTGAGATTTATTTTGCAGTTTCCAGCCTTTTTCCCCTGGGACTCATGAAACATACACATTTTGCACTGGATATTTTAAAAATTTGGTCTTATGAACATCTTCCATAATTCTTTACATTTTTCATCAAAATTTTAAAATTTATTTACCACTCGGGAATGGTGAAACTGTTTTGAGTAAAACAAAAAAATACACTACAAAGGACACAACACAAAGCAAGTAAAGTATTGGAATTACTCTCATAGTTATCCCCCTTTGCCTATTGCGTTTTTCAAGGGGGCCCCTATTTCCTATCTTTATACCGGGTTTTTTTGTATTTAAACAGATTTTTGGGGGGAGATGGTTGGAATGGGTATTCATGTTTTTCCTTTTCTTTATGTTTCCCCATTTTTTTTTTTTTAATTTCTTTCAAATAAGACCAACTCTTTACATTATGCAATTTAGTGTTCTTCAGTGAAAATTTTTGCATCTATTTCCAATTCTTTGAACAGGATGTTATTTAATTTAAAAAAGGGGATTTTTCCTTTGTTCAAATGGGACAAGTACATGCGCTCCCTGGGGAGACAAAATGTGCGGCAGCCATGAAGAAGCGGGTAGATGGGGCCGGGTTGTATGGCCCAGGCTTTGAAAGGGCCCGCTGGAGGTGGCTGATGCCCAAACAGCCACCCAAATGTTCCCCAAGACCAGCCTCCTCCAGCCCCCCCCTAAAGGACCCTTTGAGGTCTCACTAGACTGAGACCCGCTGCAAAAGGGTTTGGGCAATACCCTGGTGCAGGTTCCCCCACAGAAGGGAGAAGTTTGACCCCAAATAAGAAGCCCCTGTTCCAGCCCCCCCCGCCGCAGACAAAGAGGAGACACTGTAGCTGGGTGCAGAAGATTGGTTACAAGCTGATGATCGGACAATCAGACCACCTAGTGGGGGGTTTAAGGCTTCGTGGGAGGAATTGGGGGGGTTTTTTGTTGTTCCGGTATGGGACCAGCTTTCAGTTTTTGCAGACGATAAGGGTGCCATTTCATCACATACCTGTGAAACTGCTTAAGCACTCTGCACCCTCTATTTTTGTAATGTTTAAGATTCTTTGCTGCATTTACAACCCATCTGCATCCAACAAAAAAAGGAACTAATCTTCCAGGACATGCTTATTACGTCCAAACATGGTTTAAAATTTCGCCCATCATTTTAACGTCCCAATCCAGTCATTTTAAACAAAAGGAAAATGATTATGATTACAGAAGTAATAACATGAAAGTAAAATGTATTTTTAGGCCCATATTTTATGTTTACTTTAAATTTTTACATAATTTATATTTTTTTGAAGCATGAAAAAACTTCCACCAATTTTTATGGGTACTGGGTAAAGTATTAGATATGTTCGGAAAAAACTTGTTTTTTTGGGTTTCTTTTTTTTTAAATTACAGATCATTAAATTATGTCCTTAAAGATTTCCATGATGATTTATAAAAATTTTCTGGAAAAATTTAAAAAATTTAAAAAAAAACAATAAAAAAGGGGTAATAGTCTTCAGACTAAACAGTCCTCTGCACATCACGGGCCCCAAATTTTTTAATTATCCCAAAACCCCGATTTTACTACTTTTTTTTCTTCAGTCAGAAAAGTTCTTTTCCATTTTTGTTGACTTACTAGTTTTGTTTAGCAAAGGCCCTTGCACATCATAGCTGAATGGCTTTGCAGATTGGTAATTTATGTGGCTGGACCCTCCTAAAAAAAACTAAACCAAGTCAAATCACTCACCCCCCCTCGGTATGCATTACCTCAGGGCCCCTCGCTGATCTGTACAAAAAAGGGGATGTAATTTCAACTGTGTGTATTTTCTTTTGAAATTTAAAAAAATGCAGTTTGCAACCGATCGTTTAGTGTACTTTTTAGTATTGTAAAAACACAAAGTGCATACTACTTTCGCCACAGGATAAACCCCATTGATAACATACTACAGAGGGATCGTTTCAGAAAGACAGCCCCTGTTTTTTTCCTTCCGAAAGCACCATCAACAAACAAACAGATGGGGGGAAAGCACATGGTTCCCAATTTTCCTCAACAGTTTTTAAAATACGGGTTGTTCTTTAGTCACATTTTGTTTAACCCATCCTTCCCCTGCAAAATATTACCAAACAAAAGCAATTTAAAAAATATTAAACTAAAAGGTAAGAATAGCATCAAAAAATCACCTCCACTTCATGAACATTGCCGATCATCTAAACAGTGCTATGTTCTTCGTTTGTGATGGTTTTCTGTTGGCATTCCATTTTTTTTTAAAACTATAATCTAAAAATAAAAATGAAGTATTGAAAATTTTTAACAATACAAAAAACCCTTTCAAATTAGTTTTGTAACACCCAACATTTTTCAAGATTTTTGTGGCAGCGGGCAGACAGTCCATAGGGGCCAAAATCTGACCTGTTCCAAAAATTTGGCCTGAAAGACAATTTTGGGGGTTTTCTTTATCTGTCATTTGAAACATATTAAACACCTATCTTCCCAGTTTTTTTTATCCATTTTTAAAAAATCATTTTTTTAAATCGCAATGTCGGAAAAAACCCTGAATGTCAAAATTTTATTCAAATTTTTTGTGTGGGAAAGGAATATAAAAATTTGATAAAAATTAACAAAATAATATCTCAAAAGTCCCAACACAGTAAACTGAAAACACTCTCTCTTTCTGAAAATGACTACTGTATTTGTTGATTGCTCCAAACCCAAATTAATTCCCTTTAAAAATCGGGTTAACTCAAAATTTTATATCCTGAAAAAGTCTTTTTTTATAATTCTCAATAAATGCAACTCAATTTGAAAGAGATTTCAGAAAATAAGAATTCAGGGCCAAAAAACTTGTCTGAGGGGAATTTTTTTCGAAACCTTTTTGCTGTTAACTCTTAAAAACATTTCTTTTTACACTCAAAACGATTTAGCAAGCCAAATTAGGAAATCAGATTTTTTTTTTAAAAGGAAAAAAAAACTGCTTTCAGAGTTTCGTTATATATCAGCTTTCTGAAGATAAACATCTTTCCGATTGTTACACAGACAAACTCCATCCAACACCAGTTGAAGTGTGTACTTTTTAGAAATTTTTTCCTAAATTTTTTTTTCAGTGTGACTTTTGATGACAGATCCTTTATCTTTTAAAGAATAGTTTTGGGAACTGCATGAAAGGGCAAAACATCTAATTTATACCTTTTTGGATAATTGTCATAGCAAAATGCAATCAAAAGTAAAAATATGCTGATATAAACCCCAGTTTTGTAAGTGAAATTAAGTAATACTCTCATGGGTTTTAAACATTTGGAAAACAAGTAGTTTTAGAAAGTGTCATGGGTTTTAATGGTTGTAAAAAAGTTTGGGGCAAGAAATGAATCAATTTGGTTTTAAAAAGATTTCAGCAGTATCATAATTTTTGTCAGTATTTTTTTTTTAAAAGAAGAGAAGAGAGAAAAGAAAAACAGGGGCTGAGAAGGATATTCATTTGGTTTGATTTGTTTCATTTCATTTTTTAGTTACATGATTTTTTGTTTTCTGGTATAAAACTATATAATTGGGGAAAATTTTAAAGCAGCAAAAGCTATTCATTATTTAATCCCGAAATTGTAACTTCTATTGTCTTTAAATGAACAAAAGACGACTTTGCTTCAGCAAAATTTTATTTAAAAAATTCTTTTTTTGGGGCATTTGAAAAGTAAACATCAAAATTTGTCATTTCATTCTTTCTGATGTTTCAAAATAAAAGGTTTTTTAAAAAAAGTAAGTCTGTAATACTTTTTTTTTCAAGCACCGCACACATTCTTCTGTCCTCTCTCCCTGTTCTCTTTCTGTCCCTTTTCTCTCCCTCTCTCTCTCTCTCTGGGGTAGTATGGTTTAAAATTTGTAATGAATAACATAATCGTTTAAAAATTACAAATTCAGTTTTTAAAATTTTTTTGATACAATGTTATTGATGGCCACTACAACTGATTTTCTTTTTCAAACACACAAACCATGCACACATATCATTTAACACACACACACATTCTGCCCCCCATGTTAAATTTTTTTAGACTTTTTTTTTTTTTCTTTATTATAAAAAGGAAGTCATGCAAGAAAGCTACTACCCTTTAAGATTTGAAGATTTCGGAAACGTCCCAAAGGGGTTTTAACACTTTGCATTTGTCTAAAAATATTTCTGTTTGACATCGCTTCTGTTGTAAAAATTTTTTTTAGAAAGATCTGTTGCTTTTACCCACCACCGCAAAGGGCCCAATCAGGGGTGTCACACTTAAAATCAACTCACAAGTCATTAAAAAAAAAAAAAAACCTTTCAAACATTCTTTAAATGACATCTTCAGAAACGCAAACCCGAAACTTCGTTTTAAAAAACTTTTTTCCAAAACTTTAAAAAAATAAAAATGTAATCTCTCTCAAAAAAATCAAGGGTCACGCAGGCGCATCCCCGAACAGGATCTTTATGGACTCCCACGTAAAATGTTGTGTCTCACATCGTGTAAATCCCCCAAACTCAAAAGAACATTTTTCTTTTTGGGGTGCACATGACGGAAGCACCACGGGCTCTTTACTTTTAAAAATAACATGGGAAAAAACAAAACCGGGGTTTCACCGGCACAGAACCGTTTCCTCTTTCGACCACCCGACGTAATGGAGGAACTCCTCAAGCTGGACGATCGAAAAATTTTTTTACCTCTGGGGACCAACCTCCTGCCAGAGGACTCGACATAATCGTTAATTTTGGGTTTCAACTGAGCAGGGGGTATATAGTTGGGCTTTTTCTCTTGTGGCATTCTTTTTAAAACCTAAAATTTCGTTCCCTCCATGCCAACATACCAGAACCCAACCCGACTAATTTGAACCATCCGTTTCAAATTGCTAAAAAGTCAAAGAAATGTAAAATTCTGGATGCTGAAGTTTCCCAGCTATGGCCTCCAAAGCTGAAGCGAATCCACAGAACCCCCAAATCCCCTTCGTAGATTTTAAATTTTCCTCAGCCCAGAGAGCATAAGTTCAGCAGAAAGACAGAAGCTCTAAGGGATATTTTTTAACAATCTGAGAAGGGAACCCCGGGCAATAGGGTGCACAGGCCACCTATCCTCCCAAATTGGGAAATCGGTGAAAATTTTTTTGATAGATGGGGAAATTTTTAACAGAGTCACATACAAGGGCCTTTTTAGCCAAGAGCTGGTAGACTCTTACAAAACCAAGATCAAAAAAATCTCTGTGTGAAAAAGTCCCCGGAGGCTGATCCAAAATTTTAAAAATCCGACACAACTCCTATTTTTAACCTGCATTCCGCACGTGGGCCGCATTCAAGACCAAACGGCGGGAAACAGTTAGGGTTGGTTTCGAATTTTTTTTGAAACGAGGGTCAAAACCAGTCCCCTAGCAGGATTCTGCGTTCTGAGAACATCCCGATAAATAATTAGAGACATTTCACCCGGGTTGACATGAGGGGTTTACCTGCCCCTGCGTACAGGCTGTACACAGGGGTTGTGCGGAATGCTCGAGACAGAGACGAAGCCCTTGATGGTGGATAGGGCCCAAGAGTTTGAGGTAAGAGGGTCTTGCAGAGCCATACACAGCACAACCGTAGTCCAGTTTGGAACGGACCAAGGCTCTGTAGAGGTTCAGCAAAGTTTTCTTATCAGCGCCCCAGTCAGTGTGCGCTACGACCCGCAGAATATTCAGAGCTTTCTGGCCAAGAAGTTTTGAGGTTTTTGATGTGGCTGAGAAAGTTGAGTTTTTGGTCAAAAATAACTCCCAGGAATTTGGCTTCTTTTACAGCTAAATTTTTTATAGTGACTAATTGAGGCATAGTATAGCATATAGCAAGTGTGTGTTGGAAGTTGTGTCAAACATTTAGAAGTGACTGGTCATGATTTGTGATGGTTATCTTAGAATTAACTGTGTGACCAACTGGAGTGTGCTATCAGATCAAACAAAGCAAGCATTTCAGAATCTGTGCGTGAACCTGTTTGAATTTGAACTCTACCATCAGCTGTTCAATGACAAAATGTCAAAACATTCAGTTATGTCAAACTGTGAAGAAATGAGTAATCTTGAAGCAATACAGTCTGCCATTCTAAAAACAAGAAAAGGTACTGTAAGATTTTTTTGGGGGGAGGGTGGGGTAGGTGGAGGGAGATGGGGAGTTTGCCTTAAGATTTATCATTGATTTTTAACGTGATCAGTTTGTATGCTCTTCAGAAAGCACTTTTAAATATTAGGCAGTGTGACACACAACCATGACCTCATTCCTTTTTATGTGTATGTTTCTGAAGATACAGAAACATGCCTCTGTTCACACATGTACGTGAACATGTTCATACGCGTTAGTAACATACTTAAGGTCTGTTTAACCCAGCAAAATCTTGCAATTTAAAAGAGTTTAAACTTTCTCACAATATGTGGAAAGCACACACAACTGCACATGAGACACATGTATGCACATGCAGGCGCGCATACCACCACACTCATTCTTCACCACACACACACACATGCACGCACACACACACACACCACACACACACACACACACACACACACACACACACACACACACACACACACACACCATTTTATCACTTTTTACTGCAAAATCCAGACCCTTTCCCCTTCCACTCTCGCAACCCTGGCGACATCCATTTAACACTACATGTAAGTCATAATTCCATCTATGTCAATCCCCATATCCACATTTCCACATTCATTTACTGATGTTTGATATCACTCTATCTGTGAAATGAAGACAAACACATTTGATAGACATACCTGCGAATGCCATTAAGTGGGACACTAATCAAATGGGAAATTCGGTGGCCTGTCTTTTCGTTCGTCAGAACAAAATTTCCATTTTATGTTATTGATGGAGAATGATTGATCCACCTTTTTTGTTTGTTTTACCTGCCCTGGGTCAAATTTTCCTGTAAAGCAACCCCAGTTGTTTCACCATCCCTCCACTACATAGTGCTGAGTTCCTTTAAAGGTGTGAATCTGTATGTGCAAAAGACATTCATCCTACAATAGAAGAAAAAAAGAAGAAAAGGAAGAAAGTAAAAGAAATCAAGAGCCATGCAAGGAAGTTACAATCAAATCAGTCATGATGAGGTTCGTTTCATTTCGATGGTGGTGGTGTGTGGTGGTGGTGTGTGGTGTGTGTCCGCTACTGCCAGTTATTCTCATCGGTAAAATGTTATACTTATGATGCGCACGCACACACGCACGCACACACACACACACACACACACACACACACACACACACACACACACACACACACGTATGCACATACACACACACTTGGAATTCTCGTTCTGATCTCCAGCCTTTTCAGAAATTTATCTTATTTAAATTCTATATCAGTTTGCATTTTACTATCGTTAATACACTTGACCGTATCAGTCAAATTCATTGCCTGGTCAAATTCAATGCCAATACTGCCAAAGAAATCGAGTAGTAGTAGTGGTTGTCTTAAACTGTGGAGTTTTGCCGTTGCCATTAGCAACTACACGTTATGACGTCATTCTTGGCTAAGGTCGTATACCAGCAACCTAAGCTGGTATACCAGCAACGAATTTGACTGAGCAACGAATTTGACCGCGGTCAAATTCGCTGCCGTGCAATATCCTGACCACTCCTGCTGCTACTACTGTTACTACTACTACTACCACTACTACTACTACTACTAGTAGTAGAATATTGTTGGTCATTGTGCCAAATCAGTAGTGGCAATGAATTTGACCAGGCAATGAATTTGACTGATACTGCAGTCAAATTCGTTGTTCCAGTCAAATTCGTTGCCGTGCAATATCCTGACCGCTGCTGCTACTGTTACTACTGCTGCTACTACTACTACTACTACTACTACTACTACTACTACTACTACACCAGAAGTATTGTTGGTCATTGTGCCGGATCAGCAGTGGTCATAATATTCCACGGCAACGAATTTGACTGGAGCAATGAATTTGACCGCGACGGTCGCGGTCAAATTCGTTGCTCCAGTCAAATTCATTGCCTGGTCAAATTCATTGCCACTACTGATTTGGCACAATGACCAACAATATTCTAGTAGTAGTAGTAGTAGTAGTAGTAGTAACAGTAGTAGCAGCAGGAGTGGTCAGGGTATTACACGGCAACGAATTTGACTGGAGCAACGAATTTGACCGCGACCGTTGCGGTCAAATTCGTTGCTCCAGTCAAATTCGTTGCCGTGCAATATTTTGACCACTCCTGATCCGGCACAATGACCAACAATATTTCTGGTAGTAGTAGTAGTAGTAGTAGTAGTAACAGTAGTAGCAGCAGGAGTGGTCAGGGTATTGCACGGAACGAATTTGACTGGAACAACGAATTTGACCGCAGTATCAGTCAAATTCATTGCCTGGTCAAATTCATTGCCACTACTGATTTGGCACAATGACCAACAATATTCTAGTAGTAGTAGTAGTAGTAGTAGTTGTTGTAGTAGTAGTAGTAGTAGTAACAGTAGTAGCAGCAGGAGTGGTCAGGATATTGCACGGCAACGAATTTGACTCGAGCAACGAATTTGACCGCGACTGTCGCCGTCAAATTCGTTGCTCCAGTTAAATTCATTGCCTGGTCAAATGCATTGCCATTACTGATTTGGCACAATGACCAACAATATTCTACTAGTAGTAGTAGTAGTACTGTAGTAGTAGTAGTGGTAGTGGTAGTAGTAGTAGTAACAGTAGTAGCAGCAGGAGTGGTCAGGATATTGCACGGCAACGAATTTGACTGGAGCAACGAATTTGACCGCGATCGTTGCGGTCAAATTCGTTGCTCCAGTCAAATTCGTTGCTGTGCAATATTATGACCACTCCTGATCCGGCACAATGACCAACAATATTTCTGTAGTATAGTAGTAGTAGTAGTAGTATAGTAGTAGTAGTAGTAGTAGTAACAGTAGTAGCAGCAGGAGTGGTCAGGATATTGCACGGCAACGAATTTGACTGGAACAACGAATTTGACCGCAGTATCAGTCAAATTCATTGCCTGGTCAAATTCATTGCCACTACTGATTTGGCATAATGACCAACAATATTCTAGTAGTAGTAGTAGTAGTAACAGTAGTAGCAGCAGGAGTGGTCAGGATATCGCACGGCAACGAATTCGACCGGAGCAACGAATTTGACCGCAGTATCAGTCAAATTCATTGCCTGGTCAAATTCATTGCCACTACTGATTTGGCATAATTACCAACAATATTCTAGTAGTAGTAGTAGTAGTAGTGGTAGTAGTAGTAGTAACAGTAGTAGCAGCAGGAGTGGTCAGGATATTGCACGGCAACGAATTTGACTGGAGCAACGAATTTGACCGCGACTGTCGCGGTCAAATTCGTTGCTCCAGTCAAATTCGTTGCCGTGCAATATTATGACCACTCCTGATCCGGCAAAATGACCAACAATATTTCTGGTAGTAGTAGTAGTAGTAGTAACAGTAGTAGCAGCAGGAGTGGTCAGCATATTGGACGGCAACGAATTTGACTGGAACAACGAATTTGACCGCAGTATCAGTCAAATTCATTGCCTTGTCAAATTCATTGCCACTACTGATTTCGCACAATGACCAACAATATTCTACTAGTAGTAGTAGTAGTAGTATAGTAGTAGTAGTAGTGTAGTAGTAGTAGTAACAGTAGTAGCAGCAGGAGTGGTCAGGATATTGCACGGCAACGAATTTGACCGGAGCAACGAATTTGACCGCGACCGTTGCGGTCAAATTCGTTGCTCCAGTCAAATTCGTTGCCGTGCAATATTATGACCACTCCTGATCCGGCACAATGATCAACAATATTTCTGGTAGTAGTAGTAGTAGCAGTAGTAACAGTAGTTGCAGCAGGAGTGGTGAGAATATTGCACGGCAACGAATTTGACTGGAACAACGAATTTGACCGCAGTATCAGTCAAATTCATTGCCACTACTGATTTGGCACAATGACCAACAATATTCTAGTAGTAGTAGTAGTAGTAGTAGTAGTAGTAGTAACAGTAGTAGCAGCAGGAGTGGTCAGGATATTGCACGGCAACGAATTTGACTGGAGCAACGAATTTGACCGCGACTGTCGCGGTCAAATTCGTTGCTCCAGTCAAATTCGTTGCCGTGCAATATTATGACCACTCCTGATCCGGCAAAATGACCAACAATATTTCTGGTAGTAGTAGTAGCAGTAGTAGTAGTAGTAACAGTAGTAGCAGTAGGAGTGGTGAGGATATTGCACGGCAACGAATTTGACTGGAACAACGAATTTGACCGCAGTATCAGTCAAATTCATTGCCTTGTCAAATTCATTGCCACTACTGATTTGGCACAATGACCAACAATATTCTACTAGTATAGTAGTAGTAGTAGTAGTAGTAGTAGTAGTAGTAGTAGTAGTAGTAATAGTAGTAGCAGCAGGAGTGGTCAGGATATTGCACGGCAACGTATTTGACTGGAGCAACGAATTTGACGGTATCGGTCAAATTCATTGCCTGGTCAAATTCAATGCCAATACTGCCAAAAAATCGAGTAGTAGTAGTGGTTGTCTTAAACTGTGGAGTTTTGCCGTTACCATTAGCAACTACACGTTATGACGTCATTCTTGACGAAGGTCGTATACCAGCAACCTTAGCTGGTATACCAACAACGAATTTGACTGGAGCAACGAATTTGACCGCGACAGTCCCTGATGTTTCAGACCAAGATTTGGGTCTCCTACCGTGTAGTGGAACGTTGTTGACGGATTTTCTGGTAGTGTAGTGTTTCCTCTTTCGATGTTCACCACATTTACGGTCTTTTTAAGAACATGGTTGTATTTAGATGTGTATCTTTCTCCAGTAAGTTCTGGTATGTATCAACTATGACATGTTCCACTGTTTGTTTTCCATGACAGAGCGGATACGCGGGTCATCTTTACGTCATTTCACCAAGTTTGAATTCGAGGGCAGGAGATGCGGATCTGAGGATGAAGCTTACCCTGAGGAGGCATTTGCCACGTTCTACTTCAGCAGAAACTTCTTTGAGGTGCTTTTTCCAGCTTAGTCTGTTGTCCCTGTTGGACGTTTTGGACTGCCTTCTGGATTTTCTTGACATCCTATTCTCGCCTCACCACGTGTATAACCATGTCTGCTTTTACTTTCCACTTTGCCTTCGACCACGTCTTCATTCTGTTGGTCCCAGTCCTTGTCTGTTGGTTTATCATTTCCCTGATCTTGGGGGGTTTCTTTGGCATGTACACTGCCTCCTCAACTTTCCATTTTCTACCAGTATTTAAAAAGCTCGGGCTGGACTGACCTCACAACCTTGTCTCACGAGTCCTGAAGCATGCTTAGTAACCTTACTTTTCCCATTTTTTATTCCCCGAGAACTGAAAGCATACAGTATACACAATGAAAAAAAAAAAAAAGACGAAGACAATAACTCTTCCCAATACTGTCACTCTTGCTTATGCATGTTGCTGCACGTGGTAAATGACAAATATGAATAATATCGTATCAAGAAAAAACCCTGAATAACTTCCTTGAATAGACAAACGAATGAATGAAGGGAGAAAAGACATGAATTAAATTGGGAATGAAACAGATAAATACGTGCATCAAATTTTCAGAGTAAATTTGCGATGTATAAATAGCAGAATAAATGAATAATAAAAAGGAAATAAATAAATAGATAAAAAGGAAAGTGATACTCGAAAAAGACTAAAATAGCGTCAACGACTAAGACTTCGTCCTCCATATCAGTATCATTTGCTAGATGAACTTTCATACTTATCTGTAACTGGAGTGTGCGTGTGCATGTATGTATGTGCATGTATGTATGTATGTATGTATGTATGTATGTATGTGTGTGTGTGTGTGTGTTTGTGTGTGTGTGTGTGTGTGTGTGTGTGTGGTGTGTGTGTGTGTGTGTGTGTGTGTGTGTTTTGCATGGAGCACAGGTGCTGAGAGAGGAACTAGTTCTGTGTTGTTCAACGGAAACTTCTAATTTCGCATTTCTAAATTGTTTTCAATAAGAAGAGACCTGTGGCCAGTATGTTTGAAATCCTTTTGTTTAATTTCATCTCTCTCTCTCTCTCTCTCTCTCTCTCTTCTCTCTCTCTCTCTCCTCAATGCTTTTCACTCCGATGATAGAATGTTGGTGTGCAAAGAGTTTGTTAACGTAGACAACATCTCCCGTGCCCAAACACACCAACCATGCACCTACCCGACTCATAACGTGCAAAGTAAAAGAAAAATGTGGTGTAGGCTACTGATTCATAAACTTTAAGTATTGTTAATTCGAACAAGCATTTAAAAAAATAAAAATCCCGGTAGTGTTCGTTTCATTTGTGGCCATAACATCTTTGATTAATTTTGTTGTTGTTGTGTTGTTGTTGTGTTGTTTGTTGTTGTTGTTGTTCTTTCAATAGCAACTCCAGAGTTTCCGATCGTGGATGTTTCGGACACGTTTTCTTTTCCTCGTCTTCTTTCTTCTTCTTCTTCTTCTTTTCTTTCTTTCTTTCTTTTCCAACATTTTTAACTGCTTAAGGCTGAACAGACCGCACGATCTATGTGAGCACAGAGTTGTGTAACATTCTTGGGTTGGTGAATTATCTTTAGTCATAGGTGAAAAAGGATGGATCGAGAGGAGGGCCGTAAAGACGAGAAGACAGACCAGCCGCCGTGGCGCAGTGGTTAGCGTCGCGGACTCCCGACTGGGAGGTCGTGGGTTCGAATCCCATCAGAAGTCATGTGGCTCCTACCCAGAGTTGAGTTTGCTGCGGACTCAGTTGGGAAGACTGGGACCACACAGTCGAGTTTCATCCACTTAATGGATGCGTTTCTGAGAGTGTTGCTCAAATTTCCTGACCAACACTGCAGGTGCCTGTATCTCTCGGGCCTGGTTGACGCCGGGATATATTATGAAAGGAAGCGTAGAGTACAGCCCTGTCATGTAGTCTCAGACCGAAATGGAAATCCGTAGCATCATCTTAATCATCCTCATTCTCATTGATCAGCATTTTAAAAAAATGTCTCAAATTCTGTGGCCCTTCATGCCCTGCTCTCATGGTGACCTCAATTTCGATGTCCTCTCCACGTCTGTGGCTTTGGTTTGGTTCCGTCGGGGTCACCGGTATCGGCGAGTCCATGGGGTCTGTCGGTGGACGGACGTGGTGGCGCCCTCCGGAGGGAGAGCTCACTCACGCCGGCTCCGCGACTAAGCAATTATTGTCGTCAGTAGGGGGCTTAGTAGGTGGTGTCCTGCGTATGTTAGATCAGAACAGGCGCCACTGAACACCACCGAAGTGACTCGGCAGCAGTGCAGTGTCTCCTCCGGTGGGTTGCCTCTTAACGACTTGACATTTACTGCTCCCTGTGGATTGCTGGTGCCGGGGCTGCGGCGGGGCCGACCGGGCTGTGGCTATGAACGGGGTGTCGGAATGAGCGGCGTGGGTACACTGCCTCTGAGGTGGCGCAGAGGTTGGGACAGCAAAAAAAAAAAAAAAAAAAAAAAGACGAGAAGACAGTTCTGATATGCCAAAACTGTCCGGGGGAGACGGTTTAGGTGGTAGGGAGACGACCTAGGCTGGCTGCACTGTCACACTGACCCTCTTCTTATGACCAAGTTTCTTCCTACAAATATGAAATAAGTTTACTTTGCCTTTGTTAAAGTAAAAAAAAAAAAAAAATCGTCCGGTCATCTCAGTCCACTGAACTGAGCATTTACAAGCGTCTTAGTCTCCAAGGCCAGGGGGGTTACCGTGCACCCCCCTTCACACTTAACGAAACATAGCTGAAAATGTTCCTTAGAGTCTCCTGATCAAAATAAAAAATGTTTCCATGAAAAAGTTGGGTCTCACTATTGGTTTTCGGCCTGTATGTAACACTACCCGCCAACTTTCATGATAAACAGCAATACATGTATAACCTTGGAAGCAGTGGTTTTATTTCTCTAAACCTTTGATTTTTTTCTCAGAAATAGTTTACCAGATGGACATTCTGTTTGATAAATGTCCTAAGTAGTGTCCAGTATGTAATTACTTGGGAATAGGGCCATGCTAGCAATTGGAAGTATCGGTTTTTGCAGCATCTCTTCTGTAAGATTTCCACTCGACTAAAAACTATGAACTATGTTAATGTTTTATTGGTCTAGTTTGCAAGTACAATGTCTTAGGCTACCTGACAACCATATCTGAAGTCAGTTTAGTAAGTTTTTTTACTGTGAGATCAGATTTGTCTCCCCTACCCCCTAAATTGGACAATTTCGAGAAATTGCGGAAACAGTTCTTGCTTTGTTCTGATTTTAATTTCTATCATTGTGAGATTATATATTTGAATTCAAATCACAATTGCACTTATTTTAAGTGTTTTAGACTGTAATTGTATTATTTTGTGACCCTTCAACACAAAATGAGTTAGGTTTTCTTGGCGTTTTCAGTCACTCTGCATCAGAGTCTGAGTCAAGTGAATCCTCCAGTTCATCTTGTAGAACCGGTTCAAAGTCAACATCCATTTCATCATTCTCTTGGTCCTGAATGTCTCTGACTAGGTCTTCGATAACTGTCTGGGGAAGTACGAGCTCCTCTTCTTCCTCCGTCCACACTGGCACGAGCATACCATCATCTTCCATCCAGCCATGTCCAGTCGTCGGGTCAGGGACCTCAGGGAGAGGGTCATGCGCTCTCTTCCAGATTGCGACTTGGAAGTTTGACCTCAGCACATGTTGCTTCAGACTTTTGCGGCATGGAGGGAGGCTAGCCAAGTCAACATTCAGGTTGGCACTGATAGTATCATCTTTACACTTTTCTTTCAGTGCCAAGTAGCGCAACTCGTCGACTTTCTTGATGCGTTGCCGGCCATAGAGAAGGCACGTGAACTCTTCCAGATCATCAAACACCTGCTCAGACACTGTCCAAGCGTCACCAAGGCAGGCGAAGATAGGCACAAACTTTGGTTTGTTTTGGAGGAGTGTCAATGCCTTAACCTTTCCCTTTCCCTTGAATGCGCTGGTGGAGTCACAGCCGGTGAAAGCATGCATTGCCAAGAGGGCTGAAGAGAATGGCTGTGTGAGTTCTGCAGAAAGAGATGTCACGTTCAACAAGCGTTTCTTGTTCCCCCGCCCAGTGTCAAATAGCACCTGTATTCCCTCAAGTTGTGAGGCATGAGCCAGCAGAATAAAAAACACATCTGTGTCAGGAGATTTCACCCTCACATACTTGTAGCCTTTTTGTCTTGCATGTAAACAGTACAGAACGACGCGTGAGTCAGTTTCTTCCTGTGTGGATGTCAACTCAGGGAGCGTTTCTTTTGTTGTCTTCTTGCCGTCAGACACAAGCCTGTGAGCCTTTCCATCACAGACAAGGATGCAATTTTTGCCTTGAAGTTTCGGAGCTAGAGTGTCTCTGCTCCACAATTCCAGCATCAGCCTCACAAAGTTGGCCTTGTTTTCATCATTTGTTAAGAATTGTGCCCAGTCGCATGCTCTCTTTGTGGACTCTCCGAGAATGACTTTTTCCCCTACACCTCTCCTCCTCCTTTCCATTGACTTCACGCTGCCTTCATGGTACATGTCGGTGCTCATGACAAAGTCCGTGTTCTTAGGCATCATGTCAAACACTTTCAGGGCAATCTCTTTATATGTCGATGGCACCTGAGTCATAGCATGGAATACAGCGTTCCCATCCATGACTGTCATAGTGTCCTCATCAGGGGAACATCTGCATCTTCCACTCCTTTGGTCAGCCAGTGAAAACCGCTGCTCTTGTCTGTCTTGGTAAGGAAGTTGTCGGCTGTTCCTAGGGAGTATGGGACAGGCATCAGCTGATATGTCATGAGCTCCTTCAAGTCGAGACCAAGGTTTCCCTCATGAGATTTCACAAGGAGCTGGAAAGCAATGTTACTATTTTGTTTCAGCTCTGTCACCTTGTTCCCAGTCGATCTCAGGGTCACCTTTTTCGACATTGCTGCCATGGTTTTGAGTCGAAGTTGCTTGATTGGATCAAAGAAATGATCTGCAGGTTCTAGTCTGCCGGTTATGAAAGCCTCTTTCTGCCTCCTACCGGTCTCTTCTGCACACAGTACATCGATCTCAACTTCAGATGGCACAGGTAAGCCTGATGAAAGGACCACCAGTTTTGTGGGATCAACAGCAAAGGGATTTGTGAAGCTTTCCACTGCTATCATTGCCCTCTTCACGCTACTTTCACCTTTGAGAACCTCTACAGGACGCAGTTCATAGTGCTGCTCGGCAGTTCCATTGCAGTGTGACATGTCTGCCAGATCGAAGGTTGCCTGGACATACTTCACTCTTTCACTGGTTGTCCTCGCCCAGCGTTGGTAGGCCTGATAGTTGGTAGTGATGCCAATCAGGCCAGCAGATGTTCCTCCTCTGCTCTTGGCGTGCCACATAAAAGTCTCTTCCATGGTCTTGTCTGTGGCACATCTGTTGCCAGGAATCATTGATCGAGCAACGCTGAAGGCTCCTCGTCGCAAGAGGTCAGTCGCTCCAGGGTGTGACGTCTCAATGTTGGCAAGGAAGATGCTGAAGTAGGTTAGATACCTTGCGTAATTCTGACCCCCAAAGGCAAAGAACAAGTCAGGCATTTGAGAGAGAATCTGTGCGTACAGTTCAAAGTCATTTGTTTTCACAGCTTGCAGGAGATGAAGAACTAGGGAAATGTGGTCCATGTAGGACACCCACAGCTTAGCTGTCTTGCCTTGTTGGCCAGTGCGCACTTCTTCTCTGAAGGCCAGATAATCAGAGAGGAAGTCTGTCATGTCTTTGTCAAGGAGGAGCTGATCGACAGACGACTTGGTGTGCACTCCTTTGGCGGACGACAGCAGGGTGATTGTCTTTTCTGGTAGGGTAGGGAAGACAATAGCACCTGACGTTTCACGTTGACTCAGGTAGCATCTCAACAGCAGCCGCTCCAGGCATTCATGAACTACCTTGTGGCAGTGAAGCGCTCTGTTATAGTTCTTGCAAGTACTTACACCGTTGATAGACCCAGTGCCAATCAGCCCTGCCTCTTGCATCACGTCGAAGAGCCCCGTGCCATCCATTTTCTTGCCTACCATTTTTAGATAGGCGCACACAGTATGGAATGTTCCCATTAGTATGATATGCTTCTGGTACTTGGCAGGATGGTTCCAGATTAAGGGGTATGCCTTCATACACACGCCGAGGTCGAACGTTGTTACCACGTAGTCTTGCCCAACTTCCCTTGTCGCTTTTTCTGCTTGGTGCAGGCATTCCTGCACAGTTGCATAGTCTGTGATTGGTTTATTTATCACCGGATAGTACCCGATGGTGGTCTTTCGTTCTGGCCTTTCCCCCACCAGGGACACAAACGCCCCCCCCCCCCCCCCCCCCCCCCCATGAGGGAACATCTTGGTTTTGCAAGGCAGAGTGCATTCTGGCGAGTATCCACGTTAGCTGAAGCCTCTCTGCTCTTGTTCTTGCTTCTTGTCCTCCAGGAATGCTCTTGTTGTTGCAGGGATATGCTGGACTTCTCCTTGCTGTCACATAACACTCAGGCAGTTCCTTTTCTGAAATCTCCACTGTCTGTTCGTGTGTCCGTGGACTGATGGAAGGGGAAGAGCTCGTTCATCTTGTTCTCCTGCGCATTCTTGCAACATGATTCTATGTGCAGTATGGACTGAACTCTTTCCCTCCACTGTGCTCAGGAACAGATCAAAATTGTCAAACTCTGAATGAAACAGAGATGCTCCTGGCGGATTGACAACTATCTGGGATGACAAAACGCTCGAGCTTTCTTCCATAGCTTTGGCAATTGCTGTTTCCAGTTCCAGAGAGATAGAAATTAAAATCAGAACAAAGCAAGAACTGTTTCCGCAATTTCTCGAAATTGTCCAATTTAGGGGGTAGGGGAGACAAATCTGATCTCACAGTAAAAACAACTTACTAAACTGACTTCAAATATGGTTGTCAGGTAGCCTAAGACATTGTACTTGCAAACTAGACCAATAAAACATTAACATAGTTCATAGTTTTTAGTCGAGTGGAAATCTTACAGAAGAGATGCTGCAAAAACCGATACTTCCAATTGCTAGCATGGCCCTATTCCCAAGTAATTACATACTGGACACTACTTAGGACATTTATCAACAGAATGTCCATCTGGTAAACTATTTCTGAGAAAAAAATCAAAGGTTTAGAGAAATAAAACCACTGCTTCCAAGGTTATACATGTATTGCTGTTTATTATGAAAGTTGGCGGGTAGTGTTACATACAGGCCGAAAACCAATAGTGAGACCCAACTTTTTCATGGAAACATTTTTTTATTTTGATCAGGAGACTCTAAGGAACATTTTCAGCTATGTTTCGTTAAGTGTGAAGGGGGGTGCACGGTAACCCCCCTGGCCTTGGAGACTATCTGCTGCACGTGCCTAGCGAATCTCACTGGCAAGAGGCACACGATATCTCTGAGAAATGTTTGTGCACAGTGTGCCAGTGCGGCGCGTGCGCGCACGTCAGCACGTCAGAGAAAGGGGGGGGGGGGGGGGGGGGTACCTCCCATTTCCCTGGCGCGCGCGTGTGTGTGAAACAAACTGTGACAATCTTGTTCATGTAAGTTAGTGTAGTCTACCTACAGAACACTGCCTTTCAGTGAAACCGAAATGGCCCTAGAAAAGTCACATTTCAAAGACCGTATAGGTCTAGGCACTAATGATAAGCTTAATTACTATTCTCTACACTGGCATCCAATAAAAGCTTAATTGTCTCCTGTCTCTCAAAAAATGCGTGTGTAAGTCTAATGTCTTTGTTCCACTGTTGAAAAAGTGAGAGACCAGAGAGAATGATAGTTCGGCAGGCATTGTTCATTGCACGTCAGACGTGCCGAACAAAATTTATGCTCGTGGGCGGGGACAAAATGTACTGGGAGGAGGGGGAAAAAACAACAACAACAACCCAACAAAACCTGCCAGTCCTTACAGCAGGCCTCGAGCTTTCACTCATAAAACCAAGAGCTCAGTGGCTCAACAATAAAATTACTGTCAAGCTGTTGACCGGGTCACTGAGCAGATCAACAGTTGACGCGTTCTGTCAGTGTGTATCTGAAAACCTGGCAGTGCGGCATTGTCGCTCACTGAACACACAGATCGAATGAGGGCAGGTCACGGGGGTGGGGTCACGGTCGTGTTTTGTAAGCGTGCAATCTAGAAAGGCCGAGGCAGAAGTTTTTGCCGTTTGCCCTAGGCCTAGGCTAACCCGGGTTTGCACATTTGGTGCACCGACACCAAGAGAAACGTGACGTCCTCGACCGCTGTCAGAAGTATGGCTTCCCTTCGTCCGTCTTTGAGTCTGTTGAGAGCAGCTGCAAGGCAAGGTTTGTAAAGCAAATAAAGATTGGTTTTAGAAGGTCTGAACCGTAGTGAACGATGAGATAGCTGTATGATCTGGTCTTTCTTCGGAAATGTAACGCATTGATTTAGATTAAGTCGATTTCATTTTGGTTGGTTGGTCGGCATTCTTTCGGCCGATGTAGGGCAAAGTCTACATGATGCCTCGTAATGTCATCAAGTTTAACCTACCAAGGTGAACAAATTATGAAACGACACAGACAGGCCTAACGCTGTTTGTAAACATAAATGCCAATCACGTATTAGCCTTAAATTTAATTAGAAGTTTTCATTTTTTAAATCGATAATGTAATAAATGAAGTGATGATCATTATGAAACAGTACTTACTCGACCCGGCAAATTAATATTCTAAGAATTATTTTCAGTGTCCATCTAACACTGCATGTGTCTCGTTGACATTGGATTTTGGTAGATCTACTTTGCCTACAACATGAATTTGACAGAGAAACTCGAGTGTGTGTGTGTGTGTGTGTGCGCGCGCGCGCGCGCGCGTGCGTACGTGTGCTAAGATATAAGAAATGTGAGGTTTAAGTTCTTAGAAAAAATACTAAGTTTAGAAGAAAAATATATGGCTACACTGAGAGCTGGCACAACACTGACTATACATAATCTTGTTGACCTCATAATCAACCTGGAAAACAGTACTATGTCAGCTGTTTTCCAGCATGGTTGTGAATTCTCAGCTGAAAGAACATGAGATACTCAATGGAACACTGTAAGATTTGATGCATTAACAATATGGATGGAGCACCACTTGCTTAAAAAGTTTTTTGGTGTTGCTTTTTTTCCTTTTTTTTAATGAGATGCACCATACCAGTTTTACATTAATAGAGATTAACACAACAGTTCTATTCAAATTTCAAATGAAGATAATTTAAGACACTAAAGATTTTAATAATAGTCATACATATGCGTTTGAGATTGTTCTGATGAAATGGAGTTTTACCATGTTGTGTTTTTAGGTTGATTTTATCTGTCATGTTTAAAATTCAAGAGTTGAGAAAAGTATTTCCTGAATTTTAAGTACATGTGAAAATAGAACAGTTGTCACGTGGAAATGATTGAATGATAGCTGAAGCATGATCTGGGTCAGAATGAGTTCGGTGAACCATTCCCTGTTTTGAGTGCATCATGGTCTACAGACGACACAGAATGCTGTGACATGACATTGATCTTAGGTAACCATCAGTTTGACATTTGCATAAGTTAAACAGAAGTTTAGGTAACCATCACTTTGATATTTACATGAATTGAAAAAAAGGTATTTACATGAGTTAGAAAAAAGTAACAAATACATGAGTGATTTTTTTTTAAAGCAGGGGGGGGGGGGGGGGGGGGGGGGGGGGGCTGTGTATATTCACAACCCAGGGCAAATGGAATATAAGTAAATGTATACACGTGCATTATTAAGAAAAAATAAAACAAATAAGTCACCACACACATGCTGTGAATATATACATTTAAGGCATTCAAATTTCATATGTGGCCATTAACAAGTGGTGATTTAAAACAAGGGGGTCAGCATGTACACTCACGCTCACAAGCACATACACACACCACGCACACCACACACACACACACACACACACACACACACACACACACACACACACACACACACACACACACTGGTTAGAGGAAAAGATTGAGACAAATGAACCTACAAAATAAATTTGATGAAGAGGATTTCCATTTGTTTCCATTTCCATAAAAATGAAATATAAAACAAGAACAAGAACTTTTAACATAAGTTCACTGGTGATGCTTGCCATATGAATTGATTGTCT
Source organism: Conus ventricosus (assembly GCA_018398815.1). Lineage (NCBI taxonomy): Eukaryota > Metazoa > Mollusca > Gastropoda > Neogastropoda > Conidae > Conus > Conus ventricosus. The sequence continues at coordinate 85,943,719 of CM031597.1, read as the reverse complement.
GTTGGGACAGACATTCATAAAATGTTCATTGTGGTTTATAGCTAAAGATTTTTTTTTTCCGTCTGATTTTATCCGCATACTGTGGTAAGTGCTATACTCCCATGCTTTTTATTCTGTCTGCTGTATAAATTTGGGCTTTTGGAATTGAGTGTCCTAACTTGAGATTCAAATCCAAGATGTTTTATCAGTTTATAACCCTATTTTTTGCTCATACAGTCTTAGAACAAAACACAGATACTGAACTCTTAGCCAGTGCACACTGGTTGTCAGCTAGTGCACACACACACACACAGAAGGAACAAGGAAATTTCTGAGAAAGGGAAATCCAAAGCTTGGTTGTATGTCCCCTCAGCTGTCATGCAATGTGTACACAACACCCACCAACAGAACTGAAACAAATATGTTTCAGTGATTCTGAAAATGGAAAATACTTTGGATTTAATGGATGAAAAATGAGATGGACAGAAAATCACCTAGCTGTTTGTTGTGATGATGGATAATATTTTATACTGAGAGAGGGAAAGAAAGAGAGAGAGATGAACGGCAGGGTCAGGTGCCAGTCACTGCAATGATGTGCCTAATTCAGGAACTTGATGAGTCAGTGAGAGCTAGGCTATATCTAGATAGGCACCAGACAGAGACACAGATCTCTGGATCAGTAATTGGTGTAAAGAAGGCTTGTGCCACACTCTACTGTGTCATAAAGGTTCTTGTGGTATGTCATGAGTCTGTAGTGAAAAGAAAGCAGAAACATGTCACAATCATTTCACTAAAATCACACAGCTACTCAGATTGCTGAAAGTTTTTCACAATCACAGTACAACTGGCTTTGGCTTAGTGATGGGTGAAAGTCAGCCATGACTGAAAATTTTCAGTTCTATCAGTTTCATAGCCAAGTAAAACAACTACCAGAACCCCATTAATTTAAGACTTGCATCACTAGCCTTTTGATCTGAATATGTTGCATGGAACAGTCAGACAGTAGTATTCATACAGCTAATCTTAGTATGGTTGATGTGATAGGGAATCTTTGGAAACATCAGGACAATTAAATAGAAAAGGATAAACAGGTAGTTACTTTTTGCCCACGCATATGAAAGCAGCTTTTCAGGCCATGCTAAGTCATTAGCTGGTACACAACTATTAGTTAGAGGCCAGCTGAACAAACCAGGAACTTTCCCTTAACTTTTTATCGCTAGCTTCATGTTCATCAGTGTCCCAGTGTATATATATACAGAGAGAGAGAGAGAGAGCAATAGCGATAAATAGATAGAAAGATAGAGATATATGTAGATATGATAGATAGATAGATAGATAAATATACATGGTGGGGGTTGTGGTTTGTTTTTTGTGGTCTCATCTTCTGTGCTTCAGTGTCATTATTTTAGTGCCTCTCATTCTGTACATAGCCACATCATAGTATGCCCTGTCACATCCTTGTCACCAGCAATTCACAGGGAGCAGTTGCTATCAAGTAGTCATGAGACAACCCACCAGAGGAAATGCTGTGGTGTTACCAAGTCACTTCAATGATGTTTAGAGGTGTTTTTTCTGATCTAACATTTGCAGGACACCACCAGCTAAGACCCCAACTGATAACAGTATCTGCATTGTCAAGGAACCAGCATGATTGAAAGTCCCCCTTCAGAGGGTGCCAGTATGTCCATTCAAATGATAGCCTCCATGAACTTGCTGATACTATTGATTTTGGCACAAACTTTTCATAGACTGAGAGTGGAGAGGGAAGTGAAACCGAGGTCACTATGAAAGCAAAACATGACGGGCCAAAGAGTTTTTTGGTTTTTAAATACATATATATGATATGATGACCAATGAAGGTGATGAAGATGAGGCTACAGGTCTTTTCCTTCAGTCGATCTTGATCATCAAGGTTTCATCACTAAGCAGTGGTGGGTAGTTAAGTTACTCAAGTATGAATTCCCCTGGTCACAAGTGGCATTGTCAGACTATTCAGGTTCCTTTTAAGAGGCTGGATTTTATATTCATTGCCATACGGTAGCTGGATTTTATATTCATTGCCACATCATGACTGGATGTTATGTTCTGTGTTGTGTTCATGTACTGGCATGAACTGACTCAGTGCTTTAATTTGGAATATGGAGCATGTGTAAAACGATGGGCTTATTCTGACAGAAGGAATGTTTTTACTCTGTTCGGTTCTTGAACATAAGGACTAAGTTCAGTTAGAGCAGCACTGTGGAATGAAATGGCAAGGGTCTAGTAGCTCCTGTTCGTGAATATTACACAGTGCCATTGTCTTGTCATTGGGCTTATTAAGAACACAGCTACGGATTAACAAAAAAATATTCTCATTGATTTGAACACAACACATACATCAACAAAGAATCAGCATGAAGATAATTCAACACAGCCACGATTCCTCATGCACTTCTTCACAAACGCGAACACATGAATACTGGCTTAGCAAACAATGCAGCTATTATACCCATTGTCAACCACCGCTCATCACTCACACATGCCTCATCATTTCAACACTTCCTCGTTTACAGTGTGGGTAGCCCCTCCAGTCTGCCCAGTTTATGCTGAGCAGGAGGAGTGGAAAGGATGCTTTGTTATAAAAGACTCTGATACCTCTAAAACTATTTTACTGTGAAGCTGACAGTGTTTAAATTCTGATACTTCCAAAACTATTTTACGAGGAGGCTGACAATTTCACAGGCGTATTGCATAATGATTTTCTACAATTTCACAGGCGTATTGCATAATGATTTTCTATCAATGTAGTAAAAGTTAATGTAAGGCAGTGCACCTTTACACTGGTGATGCTTTTGACAAATGCAAACATTAATTCATTCTTTGCGAAAGTCTGTTTTCAAATGTAACATGAAAAACACACTAATTGTTTAATCATTTCTGTTTTCAAATGTAAGCATAAAAAACACACAAATTGTTTTAATTTGTCAGTCATGTTTTGCTCAATGAGGAAGGAAGTTCTCTGTTAGTTAACTCCATTACCTAGAAGTTTTAATCCATGGCCATTGGATGATAAACCAGTGTGAGCAGATAGCTACTTCACCAAAACGCTGTTCTGGCACAGATTAAGAATGAGGTTCAGTGGTGCTGGAAGAGCATATGGGCTTTGGGTTGAGTGAGTTAATGCACACAAGCACACATGTGCATGCACATACATACATACAAGTGTGCTTGTGTAAGCTGTACACATCTACCCTGACCACTCCTACACACTTCCAGACATGAAAGGTGTAAATTGGTATTATCTAGGATTTATTTCACAAACTCAAGGTAGAAGCTGTAATGGGAGTGAGGGCGAGAAAAAGGGAAGGGGAGTAGAAAAATGTTAAAAGGTATGGTGCCATGTAAAAGAATTGTCAAAACAATGTCAATGGCCTTATAGCATCATGTTTATCTTGGAGAAATGGTCCTTTATTCATTTGTTTATGTGTTTTCATTTTTTTCTTTGCATTCTAAAAAGGGCATGTGTGCGCAACTTTCTCAGATAAAAGATTATGCAAACTTTTTTTGATCGCACAATGTGAATAAATAAATTACAGCTTAGTTAAGGTGATTGCAAGAAGCATTCTGGTGGTTGCCAAGGCAACAGTTCTTCACTGCAGGCATGTCCTAACAGTTCTTCCCACCCAGCGTTAGGCTGAAATACTTTTGCCATAGGCCATATCTTTTCTCAGAGCCTGCTTCTGCCAAATATTTCAGTTCATAAGTGCTAGATTTCATGCGTGATGCACTTCCACAGAGCGATTCTCTCACTGACTGCAGAGTGACCACCAAGCATGACCACAAGCATGTCTGTCTTCCTCTGACTGGAGATTTCCTTCTTTCTGGGATTCCCAGCATGGTACTGCTGATTTCATTGTTGTAGAGCACCTATTTATAGATTGTTGACCGTTTTTGCGGGTTTTGTCGCCCATTTCTTTGTCATTTGAATATTTCAAGTCTTTGTTTTGGATGTGGAGAGTTATATCATTTATACACTGTCATCCTTTCCCTCTTCCTTTTGGTTTTGATTTTAAAGATCATGATGAGGACAACTGGATGAGGGACAAAGATGTGTCGGAGAAGTAGTTGAGTCAGTCCAATGATATGTTCAGTTTATAGGCCGCCAGCTATGGTCTTCATGTTTTTGACATGAGGTGAAGGCAAAGCCAGTGGGAAACCATAGCAGTGTCACTTATTAAAAACATGTCACCAACCAGAGTCAGCTCAGGTTGAAAAAAGAGTGGGGATATGGCGGACATGCTTAACATGCTTCCACACACATACAGACACGCACACAGTATTTTGAAGAGATCACCATGACTAACAATTTGTACCTTGAAAGTCGATTAGTTATAGAGTCAGTCACCTTTCATCTCTTTCTTCCATTCCCTACCCCTCAACCTTTGAAAGACACACACCAGACCCTCTCTCTCTCAGTCTCATCCCTTTTCCCCCATGCATTCACACACACACACACACACACACACACACACACACACACACACACACACACACACACACACACCGTTTCTCTTCTCTGTCTCTGTCTGTCTGTCTGTCTTTCTCTCTCTCTCTCTCTCTCTTTCTCTTTCTCTTTCTCCACAAACACACACATACTTCATGCACACATGGCCACACACAGACACCCACCACCCATCCACACACACACACACACACACCTGCACAAATGCACTCACTCGTGTATATGCCGTCAACACTCCTTACAGCAACAGAAAAAGTTGATCTGCTTATTTTGACTCCCTTGAATTCTTGCCATAATGGCAAGTATGTAAAAGATTACGTAAGGCTTTTCTTTTGTTTCATTTCGCTTCGCAAAGGGTACACCAGTCTCTACAATGAGCAGACATGTGCTCCATCTTGTCAGAATTTTCAAGATGTGGCATGAGTCATCTTGAAGTTGATGTGAGAGAAAGGACATACACTTAACATTCACACACTTGCGTGGGTGCATGCACTCACACAGGCACACACACACACACACACACACACACACACACACACACACAACACACACACACACACACACACATATGCTTTCTCTCTTTCTGTCTCACTCATACACACACACACA
>CM031597.1:85901130-85936130 GCA_018398815.1 Conus ventricosus | reverse complement strand
TGTTTATTAAATTCAGGCCCTAGAAAAATTCTCTCTAGCTTTCCCAGCTGTAGGAGTGATTTCTTTTAGGCTCAGGTTGTAAATCTGGCTTACAAAAAAGAATTTCAATTTGATAAAAAAGGTTAACAGCTGTTATAAGTATGAACCTTCTTCCATTTTAGTTGCCAGTGTCAAGAAGCAGATTAAAAGCACTAACATATGGATGTGTTTTCATTGTGTTTGATACTTTATTGATCGAGCGTCTGAAAATTATTTAAAGAAAGTGTTAGATGAGGGCTTTTATTTGTATTTGTATGTGTTTCTGTTCTTAAGGAGTGGCGGTGGGTATACATGCATGAGTGTTGTGTGGTTGTGTGTGTGTGTGTGTGTGAGAAGGTCAATGTGTGCATCTCCACACAGGTTTGCATTCACATTGGATCTGTGAAGCCTAAGTTTTGAAAATGTTTCTCTAATTTGTGAATTGAGTATCAAGCTCAGAAATGCTAGTAAACCTTGCTGCTCAAATTAATCCAGCCCCATGTAATCAATCTGAAAGATTTTTTTGTCTAGATACATATATTAGTTGAGAAGAGGGCTGAACGTTCTTGTGGTATAGATTGTTTAATTTTTCCTTTTTTGTTTTTCTTTTTAAACAGAAGTCAGAAGCTTTGAAGAAAATGTAGCTATGAGCTACACAGCTGAATTTTCAGAGGGAAATGTTAATGAATTAAAAATCTGTTAAATATGTTGCAGGTGTTCACGCCTACCAAGGACCATGCTCTGTACCTGTGGATCCACCTGAAGCCCACAGCCAATGCCCGCGAGGTGGCCCGCACCATGGCCAAACTGCAGAAATTCGTGGAAGAGGTGTGCGACCCCTCCATGAGGGACGAAGATGACGAGATCCTGGCTGGCGTGGGCTTTGGAACCAATTTCTACAGCCAGGTCAGTTTGTGTAAAGACTGGTTGGAGAGGGTTTGGGGTGATGTGTGACTGTGATCGGGAGTGAGTGTCATTACATGTGATTTGTTTGCATTTATGCTATATTTATTTGCTAGTATGTTCTGTCAAATTTGGACCATGAGCAGTACTCTATCATCAAAAATCAGTCCAGCTCGGCTTTTAATCAGAACTATCTGTTACCTCTTGCGAAATTAGTTTCTGCAACTTTCACAACTTATCATTAGTAATTTTGTCTGCATCAGTCGCAGTTTGTGTAGCTTCATGTGCTCATTCAGGATCATGGTTGATAGTATCTATCAGGCCTGCAGTATGTACAGAACATGTACATCAGTGATCATTTCTCTGTAATTCAGACTAGTATTGGGCACAACTCAAAGGTCTAACTTGCTTTCATATGCCATGGATGATGGAAGGTGGTACTGGAAGTCTTAGTGCCAAACTCGCAGTTGCGGGAAAAAAAAACAAAAAAACCTAGCAGTCAAAGAGGTGGTTTTGATTGGAAGTAAATGAATCAATAGTTCAGCAATGGAGAAATGGCTGTTTTTAACGTCGCTCCAAAACAGGAAGCCAGATGACCAGCAGCTGAGACAGCACACCAGACTGGAATCTATATGCTATGAAATTAGTGAACCGCACTTTCCCATGTATCTTATTCATTGGAGAAAGAATTAAAATCCTTAGTGCTTGGAGATTCAAAAATTCACTCAATGTGCATTCAGTTTATAATCCTTTGTAGTAAGCACAGAAGGAAGCGGTCGGTTGACAATTTGATTTTCTGGGATGTCTGACCAGTATATAAAAAAAACTGGCCACCTGCATGCCCTAGTCTTCATCAAGTTGGGTCAGGAGGGGGGTGGAATCCGGAAAGAGGGGAGGGGGGAGGGCATGCACGCGGGAATTCCACAGAATTTGAATGATTCTTTACTATCCTGACTGGGAGCATATACATTGTTATGATATGAAATGTGACTCGCTTTCAAATGGATTTACATTTGTGCAAGATAAATTAGGATACTGGTTTAGAAAAAAAAAGTTGGGAAAATAAATCCCTTCAAGCAGTGCAAGTCCAGTTCGCATCAAATCTTGTTTAAAAATCTAATAGTGGAGGTAGTTTGATATGCTTGCATTTGTTATGCTTATGTTTTTAACCCATTCATTTTAGTGCCTCAACTGCACTGTGAACGTTTGCAACATGAACATCTTATTACATCTTGGTCCCCTGAGTCATTGTAATCTAAATTAAAACTGGGTTTCAAACACATTTGTATAATGGACAAATCATCATCAAATTGGTGGTGTCTGGGCTATTAAATTATCTACAGCTCTGTCAGCTGAAGATACAAAGATGAATATTTCTTTAGAAAGTTCTTTGTATACAAGAAGGACTAACATTTGTAGTATTCACATCCATTCCCAATGATCAGAACATGCCTATAGTGTATGAATTGATATCGGTCATAGCATTTGAATAATGTGCAGAGAAACTAAGAGAACTCCAAGTGCTACTCTATATCCTGCGTGCCTGTCTACCCAGACCTTTCTTTACTCCACCACCCGTCCTTGTTCAAGGATTATGATGGTATCATAGGTTGGAAAGAGAAGTAACCTGAGATCCAGGATAGTTTACATCCATCTTAAAATGTCTGCCAGTGTCAGTTTCATACACCTATTCTGTGTCACTGTGGCCTCTTTTTAGGGGGCCATGGCTGGGTTTACTACCATGTAACTATAGGTGTTCTGCATGGTTAAGTGACCCCTTTTCAGTACAGGGCCTTGTTTGGCTTGGTGACCCTTCTCTGTATGGGGCTCTGTCTGGTTTCACAGGTTGCTGGCAAGACGAAGGAAAAATTACGTCTACCCTCACCGCAAGGGAGCACTGGGGGACATGCCTAGCACTGGTGAATATCCATGTTTCCTCACTCTGATTTTGACTGAGATTGGATGTGTGTGTGTGTGTGTGTGTGTGTGTGTGTGTGTGTGTGTGTGTGTGTGTGGTGTGGTGTGTGTGTGTGAGAGAGAGAGAGAGATGGATGTAATGCAAATCTAATGTCTTTGGACAAAAATCAAAGCAGCAGTCTGAATATATTAGCCATTAACAGTGTGATTGCCTTTTTCTTCTGTCTTTTGTTCTGTGTTTCAAGAACGGCATGCAAGTGCTGGGGGAAAAAAGTAAAATAGCTTGCCAAAGGCGGCTGAGTAAAACAAATGCATTCACAGACAGGTATACATTTCCAATGGGTTTCACCACAGATGTGTAAATTTCTGTGAATATTATTAATCTGACAATTGTGAATTTGAAGAATAAGAAATGGCATAGTTTTACTTTTCTTTTGACCCATATTTGTGACAGGGTAAAAGTGCATCAACTTACTTCTGAATTGTCTTTGCTTCTGTGTTGAATGGCTGTGTCATACAGAACCTGAGCCATGGGACAGGCTGTTCTGTCGGCCAAGTTCTGTTGCGCTGAGCATGTGAAGCTGTTCACCAATGGTCAAGAAATCTGTTGTGACAACATGTTTTTCCATGCTTGAAAATTGTGTGTTTGTGTGTTCTCAAAAGCTATACATATTACAAATTTTTTTGCGACGGCTGGCTCTTTTTCTGAGTGGATTATGCCATGGAGACAAGTGGGAAGACTACAATTACATTACAAGATTCCCCTCGTAATGAATGTGTCTTCAGTGATGTCCAGATTTCCTGACAAACTCTGCAGGGATATCGTTCAGTTCTGGTTGAAATTATTTAGAAAAAAAAAAGAAAAAAATAGGCAGAGCACAACTCTGCCACAGTCTGAAGCCAAAATGGAACTTATCATTTTCAAAATACTCATTGGTCTTGCATTTAAGAAAAAAAAAAAAATTCACAGTCTTTCATTGCCTTGTAGTGACCTCATTTTAAATTCTTTCTTCACACCAAAGCCTTCTGTGCGTTCCTGTCGGTCTTCTGGCACGTTCATGGAGGCTGTCTTTGGGTGGATGTGGTTGAAACATCTGGAGGGAAATACTTGTTCATGACAAAGCAGATAGGGTCATAAGCTTGGGGCTTATTAGATGGTGACCTGTGAGATTTGGATAGAGCAGGCATCATTGAACACCACTGCAGTGACTGCAGCAGCAGCAGTGTAGTGTGTACATTGTTGGGTGGATTGTGTGAGGACAGCCTGATGTTGCTTGCAGCCTGTGAATTGCTGGTAAAGAGGCTGAATCATCATGACTTGAATGTGGCTGAGTGTGGGAGAGTCGGAATGTATAGTATAGATCTTTCTGCAGGAGCAAGGCCGCCAAGAGGGCATCAAGATGACTACAAAGGAAGAATTCTTTTAATTATGTTATCTGTAAACAGTTACATCATTCATAACTGTAAAGACAGTTGTTTACTGGAGTCAACACATCGAAACTAGTGTGAAGTGACCGCTTGGACTCCAGGTGTGTGCACATGTGTCTGTGTGTATGCATATGTGTGTGAGCTGTGTATGTGTATGTGTGTGAGCTGTGGTTTAACCATTACATATGCTTTGACTGTGCATGAACTTGCGTGTGTGTCTGTGTGTGCGTGATCCTCAGAGTGAACATATGTGTGATTTTGCGTTCTTGATTCTTAGTATATAGACAGGTGTTTTGGTGGTTTTTTTTTCATTGCTGGACATGTGTTTCTGTAGGCCTTTGAAACCTGGACACTATAACTAGACTGCCAACAGGAATCCATACCTTTGCGATCAAGACATTAACTTCAGCTCTTGTCTTGTACAGTGTGAATGGAGAAATCTGTAACAGTTAGATGAGCCATCACTCACCATTCTTATAAAGAGATTGAGGACATGGTACAGGCACGGTTTAGGATCAGATGCTCTGGTAAGAAGCACAGTTCCAGAGTGGTGTAGATGAGCTAAACCAAGGAAGAGGCGGAAGGACAACAACAGAGAGTGTCGCTGCTGTCAGTGGCGATGCCCTGAGAAAGTCAGTGTGTGTTACTCTGTGAATGACGATACCCTGAGAAAGTCAGTGTGTATTACTCTGTTAATGACGATGCCCTGAGGGGGTCAGTGTGTATTACTCTGTTAATGACAATGCCCTGTGAGGGTCAGTGTGTATTACTTTGTTAATGACAATGCCCTGTGAGGGTCAGTGTGTATTACTGTGTTAATGACGATGCCCTGTGAGGGTCAGTGTCTTTTACTCTGTTAATGACGATGCCCTGAGAGGGTCAGTGTGTATTACTGTGTTAATGACGATGCCCTGTGAGGGTCAGTGTGTATTACTGTGTTAATGACGATGCCCTGTGAGGGTCAGTGTGTATTACTGTGTTAATGACGATGCCCTGTGAGGGTCAGTGTCTTTTACTCTGTTAATGACGATGCCCTGAGAGGGTCAGTGTGTATTACTCTGTTAATGATGATGCCCTGTGAGGATCAGTATGTATTACTGTGTTAATGACGATGCCCTGTGAGGGTCAGTGTGTATTACTGTGTTAATGACGATGCCCTGAGAGGGGCAGTGTGTATTACTGTATTAATGACGATACCCTGAGAGGGTCAGTGTGTATTACTGTATTAATGACGATGCCCTGTGAGGGTCAGTGTGTATTACTCTGTTAATGACGATGCACTGAGGGGGTCAGTGTGTATTACTCTGTTAATGACAATGCCCTGAGAGGGTCAGTGTGTATTACTCTGTTAATGACGATGCCCTGTGAGGGTCAGTGTGTATTACTCTGTTAATGACGATGCCCTGAGGGGGTCAGTGTGTATTACTCTGTTAATGACAATGCCCTGAGAGGGTCAGTGTGTATTACTTTGTTAATGACGATGCTCTGTGAGGGTCAGTGTTTATTACTGTGTTAATGATGATGCCCTGAGGGGTCAGTGTGTACTGTGTTAATGACGATGCCCTGAGGGGTCAGTGTGTATTACTGTGTTAATGACGATGCCCTGAGAGGGTCAGTGTGTATTACTGTGTTAATGATGATGCCCTGTGAGGGTCAGTGTGTATTACTGTGTTAATGATGATGCCCTGAGAGGGTCAGTGTGTATTACTGTGTTAATGATGATACCCTGTGAGGGTCAGTGTTTATTACTCTGTTAATGACGATGCCCTGTGAGGGTCAGTGTGTATTACTGTATTAATGACGATGCCCTGAGAGGATCAGTGTGTATTACTGTCTTAATGACGATGCCCTGTGAGGGTCAGTGTCTTTTACTCTGTTAATGACGATGCCCTGAGAGGGTCAGTGTGTATTACTCTGTTAATGACGATGCCCTGAGGGGGTCAGTGTGTATTACTCTGTTAATGACGATGCCCTGTGAGGGTCAGTGTGTATTACTCTGTTAATGACGATGCCCTGTGAGGGTCAGTGTGTATTACTCTGTTAATGACGATGCCCTGTGAGGGTCAGTGTGTATTACTGTGTTAATGACGATGCCCTGAGAGGGTCAGTGTGTATTACTGTGTTAATGACGATGCCCTGTGAGGGTCAGTGTGTATTACTGTGTTAATGACGATGCCCTGAGGGGGTCAGTGTGTACTGTGTTAATGACGATGCCCTGAGAGGATCAGTGTGTATTACTGTGTTAATGACGATGCCCTGAGAGGATCAGTGTGTATTACTGTCTTAATGACGATGCCCTGAGAGGATCAGTGTGTATTACTGTGTTAATGACGATGCCCTGTGAGGGTCAGTGTGTATTACTGTGTTAATGACGATACTCTGAGAGGGGCAGTGTGTATTACTGTATTAATGACGATACCCTGAGAGGGGCAGTATGTATTACTGTATTAATGACGATACTCTGAGAGGGGCAGTGTGTATTACTGTATTAATGACGATACCCTGAGAGGGTCAGTGTGTATTACTGTATTAATGACGATACTCTGAGAGGGGCAGTGTGTATTACTGTATTAATGACGATACCCTGAGAGGGTCAGTGTGTATTACTGTATTAATGACGATACCCTGAGAGGGTCAGTGTGTATTACTGTGTTGATGAAGATGCCCTGAGAAAGTCAGTTTGGCTGTTTAATTGATTCAAAAGTATATCTTACAATGATGACAGTTTTCGACTGACACTTGTAAACCCTCTGTTATCATATAGCAAAATAAATTGTAAAACTATAGAAACTGAGAACAAGAAAAGACAAAGCAGGGGATGTGCAATGGCCATAAACCAGGCAGAAATGGCGCTCCTTCAAGGTGTGAATTCTGAACATGGTGTGCAGGTGGTGACGTGTTTGTGCATGCCAAGTCGCACCAGGTCAGCAAGCTGTTTGAGCTGGGTCAGGTGGTGCTGAAGAACTTGCCCAAGGACAGTGTGGAAAAATTCGAGGACGTCTACAGCTTTGTCTTCCGCAATGGACGTGACCTTTCGGGCTTCATTGATGGTGGGTTTGGGGATGAGGGAGAAAGACTGGATGCCTCTGATCATTCTTTGTCATGCTGATCCTGAAGTGGTTCAAAAGAGTATGATCTGTGGTGTGGGAAGGAAGGCTGAAGTGTTGAAGTGGTGGATCATGTGTGTTATGGGCGTACAGGTTTTAGGCCATATGATGTATATGTGTTCATTTCATATGGATATATTCGAATATTGTATTTAGAGGGATGGAAGAGAAGGGAAAGGAAATGGTGACTGTGGCATATATCTGTACATGAGGGTAAGAGCAAGTGTAGGGGTGAAGTTGTGCATGTACGTGTGTGTCTCTGTGTGTGTGTATGCGTGTGTGTGTGTGTGTGGTGTGTGTGTGTGTGTGTGTGTGTGTGTGAACCATTTGCCTGAAGCCACAAAGGTATCAACCAACTTTTCAGGTACAGAGAATGCTGCGGATGAAGATGACCGTAGAGAAGTGGCTGTGGAGAAGTCGACAGGGGGCAGCTATGTGGTAAGAAGCGGAATGGACACAGGAGCTGCCCTTACTAACAATACAGAAGACAAAATAGCATATGGAAGAAATTACACCCGGCAGAAACTGGCATAGATCGCTTGGAGGACCTATCACAAATCAGTGATATAGTTTGAATTTGATCAGCAATGCCTTTTGTGTTCCAATCTAAGATTCTAAGAATGTTCTATTTAGCTATCTACCTATCTATCTGTTTGTCTCTCTCTCTCTCTCTCTCTCTCTCTCTCTCTCTCTCTCTCTCTCTCTCTCTCTCTCTCTCAGCTCCAGAGTAATATTGTCAACATCACAAAAAGGTCCATGTATGACAATACATGCAAAACCAATTTTTCACTTAACTGAGATTTCCAAACAAGTAAATAAGAAATTCTTGTCAGTAACATCATACTCAGATATTCATGGATAAAGTTTTAAGCATTGATGCTCTTGTATTCTTAAGTAAAGGTCTTATATACCATTCTAATGATTAGTGCATGACATGGATGTGCATTTAGAAAGCCTAATGTACTCAAAGGAGCTGGGGGTACACATTGTGGGAGGGGATTATCCTTTTGAACAAATTGGTATTTGTAAAGTTCCATGAGCACCAAATCAAATTACTAATAAGTTGCGGTTCTAGTTTGAATTGCTTCCCTTAGTTACAAGTTGTGCATGTCTGGAATCAAGGATGAGAACAGCTCCGCCGTTCTCCACCGTTCCGCCGTCTTAAAAAAAAAAGTCCGCCGTTTGAAAAAATCTCCGCCGAAAAAATAAAATAAACAGCTATTGCGATTTTCTTTGCTCCCAATCTCGGCGAGACGCCTCCGGCGAGATTACTCTAGGCTTATACCCAAATGGGCTGGTTTTTATTCGGTTGACTCGCCAACCACTGCACATCCGCTTACAGCGCCGATCGACCGAGTGTCATCTGTGATTCATGGCGTCGAACGAAATCGCAAAAAAAAAAAAAAAAAAAAAAAAAAAATCCCAACCGTTGGAAAGAAAACTGGCTCGAGGAAGAGGTGTGTGTGGGAGTAGAGTTAGAGATAGCATATGCAAAAGCAGTGACGAGCAGGCGTTATGTCTAGCTTGCAACAAGAAAATCAGCTTCAGAAGTCGTGGCTTCATTACGATTGCTGACCACATGAAACGCCTGGTTCACAGGCAGCGTGTCGCTGCATTGAAGAACAATTAAACTTTGGAAAGTATGCTGTTGGTGATTTTGCTCTCTTCTTTGTTATATTTTATCGTTTATTTGCAATGGTCAAACTATCTCAGTTAGCTGAAACATTCGTCATTTGACTTTATGTTGTGAAACAAAACCTAGACGTCTAGTTACTAATAATAGAACCAGGGCCAAGGGCAGGTAATTTTCGGAAAAACCCCATTTCTTACGTAAATCAACCAGCCACAAACGCAGAGAGCCCTGTATTAAATCCATTTGCATGTTTGACAAAAAACAAAAAACAAAAAAAAAGAAAAGAAAAAAAAACCCTCAGAATTTGAGGTTTGAATTGAAGGCTAGAAACATATTTTGATGGTTTTAAATGTGGATTTTTCTTTATATATTAAAAAATGCCCAGACCCCAAACAGAAAAATCTCCTCTGCTTTTTAAAAATCGGTTCTCATCCCTGTGGAATCTTGAGACTGAAAGAGAAAAGAGTTGGTATTCATTTATACAGCTAAAACGAACCCTATTCTTTATTTGTTCATTACTTTATCCTTCAGTCCATTCAGTTTCAGTCCCTAACACAAAACAGAGTGGTTTTGAAACTACGTCATATTTAAAATGAGTCATTTTGCATATCCATAAAAAATTGCCTGAAAATAATTTCAGTATTATGTCTTGTTGCCGGTTAACGGTCAGAATGACTAGAATTGTTACAGTTCTACTTCAGGTTGGAGTGATGACCATGATTCAAACTCAGGTTCAGGAACTCGTACCCCATATCACCCCAGAAGTTTTATTGGTGATTGACAAATATTTCAGCCAGCTTTATGGACTGTTTCAGATCACACAAAAGTGGATTCATGACCTCAAACGGATTGCTGAAGAGAAAGGTGAGAAATGCTTTTAAGGTCTGGTTATACAGCGATGTCATCGGTACAGTTCAGTCTGTGTCACTGACAAATCAGCTCATACTGTGTTTTGGCCCAGCTGACCAAAGAAGCATCAACAGGAATGCTGATAAGATGAAAATTCAGCTGTACTGTGCAAAAGAAAATGTTCAGACTAAAAATCAAGACCAAGTCATCCTGAAGACTGATCTAATACTGTTACCAACCACATTATTTTGATAACTTTTGATACTTTTCTCATGATAACCCCAACTTCTGTGACAGATTACGTGCGACACATAATTTCATCCCTGTCATACAGCCCTGATTTCAAACACCAGGAGTGCCTCGTGAAAGTTTTTTCGCTGTCATACAAGGAATATGAAGCAAATGACTCATGCAGCTCACCCAAATCATTCTACGCAGTCAGCAGAATGCAGACTTTTCAGAGGCAGACCAAAGAAGAGAATGGACATCTGACCTATTAAGTATGACTAATGAGCTGAAGGTGAAGTATGACTGCTGGATCTTGGAGGTAAAACACAGGACATTAAAAATTCCTTGTTTGTAAAAGATGCTTTGGAGTAAAAGAACACGACATTTCGAGCCCAGGTCCTTTGCCACTTGACAAAGGGCCTATGCTCAAAACGTTGTGTTCTTTTACTCCAAAAGATCTTTTACAAGCAGGGTACCTTTTAGTGTTCTGTGTTTTGACTAATGAGAGAGAAACAGGGGCCATGTACACATCAGATGGAGAGTTTCTGCATCATCACAACCAGTGATGAATTGATTATTTGCACTACATGGCTGTCGGAACTAAACTCGCTTGCCAGTTGGCTGCTGCTATCAACAGGCATTGCTGACATGTAGGATTTTACTGTCACGGATCAAAGCACGCAACTGCTTCATTTTGGAACCTAGGATATCATGGTGATATTAAGCACTTGACAGGTTATAACATGAACTTTCTGACGGTACCGATCATTAAAGGAAAAAGAGCCACATGCAGAACATGATTTGACTTGAAAGTGAGAAAAACAATCTAGCTGTCTTCCGTGAGTTGTGTTATGCATGTAAATGTATTGCACGTATAATCTTCAATCCACACTGATGCCTTATTCCTACTTACTGCCCAGCTAGCAGGATCCCCAGGTTTTTATTTGGATAAGTTTATGAAATGGGGGAGAGGGGAACTAATTCAAGCCTCCTTGCACATGCATGACCTTTGAATGATCTCCATTCTAAAGGTAGACCTCTTCCATGTTAATTTTGGTTATCCTATCCTTCCTGGCTTTTGAACACACTCTGTTTTGGCTCTTCATCTTGACCTTAGCTTTGGATTCTGACAAGAGGCCTTATGGGAAGGTCCTGGACGTTGAGCTGCTGTCATTGTGCACCTTGGCTTCTCAAGGCTTCATTTCTGACCAAAATGTGCTTTTTGAGTTGGCTGCAACACTTGAGGCATCATCAACTGTGAACCCTCTCTTGATCATGGCATGCATGTCTTTGTACTCTCATCCTTTGCTACCAGGTCTCTCGTTTCTCACTTGTTCTTGGATTGGCGTCTCGCGCCAATGCTGGACAAGGGGGAAAATTTCAAAATCAAGTCTTTTTTTTCAACTTTTTAAATTGTGCTGGGGTGGGACCTGCTTCCTGTCCTCACTAGCTTGTGTTCATGCTGAAATGTGTTTCTTCTCTCCAAGTCTTGTGAGACTAGCTTTAATTGCAAAATAGCTTCCTTTTTCAACCATATATCAGCTGTGAGAACTGGAGTATCACAACCTTAGGTAGATTTTCAATATCAGCCCTGTGTCAGCTTCTTGAATTCCATCAGTTCCAGCTCAGTCCTCCAAATTTGGTCCATGAGTCGGCCAAAACTCACAGGCATGCTGATCTCAAAACGGCACCAAAGAATCTTGAGACTAGCCAACCCCTCAACCCTCCCCACTCGTCGCTCTCATCCTCTGAGTGCCTTGGAGATTATACTGAGTTGGAATTACCTAATGTTTCATTAGGGAAATTGCCTCCAGCAAACTCTTCATTGGAAGGTTTCCTGCAAAGAGGAGGTCCAGTAGAGGTCACGGTTGCAAAATGCACCCCTTTAGTTCACATCAGGTGGGAGGACAGGTCGATGACCCCAGTTGGAGAGACTTTTTTTTTTCCATTCCTCACTTCAGTCGTGTGGTCCTGGAAAGCTTCATGATTTCTTTCATCTTCCCTCCACCTGTCTTCCATTCCTATGTGGACTAAGGCTCTGTCAGAACCTTTGATGGTGTCTGTTTGTCAGAGGAGGTAGAATCTTTGATTGAAAATGGTGCAGTGACAAAGGTTTCTCTCCTTCGCCTGTAAGGGTTTTTTTTTGTTTTGTTTTTTGCAGTGTTCGTTTTTGTTCCAAAGAAGAGTAAGCAAGAGACCAGGGGCCTGTCGCATGTCTCCGTTGACTGAACTCGCATGTTTAGCATAGAGACAGTTGGGAGGCTCCACTCCTATGCTGTCTGGAGATTGGGCAGTCAGCCTGGCTCTGGCAGATGTCCTTTTATATTCCAATCCACTAGTCCTCCCAGAAATTCCTTGGCTTCATTCAGTTTCAGGATAGGATCTGTTCTTTCAAGAAACTCCTTTTTGGTCTTTTTCTTAGCCCTTCGTTCTGTGCCAGTGTTATGGACACAAAGAGGATAGTGTTGAAGCAGAGAACCACTTCCTAACTTCCAACTATCAGAAGTCTTTTGCTTTCTTTTGGGTAATGTTTGACCATCAATTCAAGCGAGTGTTACTGGTTTTCTGGGCACTTTGTGGGCAGTCTGTTTGGCAACTGCCTCCTTTCGTTGAAGGTAGGTATGTTTATGTACTCACCGTCGTTTTTGGTAATAAAGCATTTGTCTGGACTGGTAGTGATTAGAAAAAGGAATTTCCCATTAATGATAGCTTATAGATATATCTTCTTGTCCAAAATCTAGGACTCCCACCAGCCTTCTGGCATTGCGCAAGGAAAGCTGCTGAAAACTGAAGTGGATTGCAAGAGAGATTACTGAAAGATTATGAGCGAGGAGACTTGGATTAGCTGCACTCCCTCCGACTTTAAAAATGAGTGAATCCTGATGGTGGGACGTGATTTTCCACAAAGTAGGAATCGGATAATTGTTTTGGACATGTTGCAGAGAGCTACGATAACTATAGAATATTGTGAAATGATGACTGTCCAGAGGACCAAATGATTCATTGTTCATCAGATATTTGAGTCTTGTATTGTTGCAGATAAAACTTTGGAAAGCTGGGTGGGACGTACTCGTGAGGACAGTGTGGAATTGAACAGGAAGACCATCTCATCCCACGTCGCTCGCATGACAGGAGGTAAGTTTATCATGCAATGGCTTGTCTCGGCAAGGTGTTGCCTGTATTACCAATACATACATACATACACCTATATATATATGTGTGTGATTTTTTTTGTGATTTTTTTTTTAAACTGGGGCCTTTGTAAGAACCAGAGTTTCAAAAGTTCTGTTCAAGCTTGTTTGGTGCTCTGAAAATCAGTTTGGTCATTGCATGCATTATAAAAGAAACTTTAAAGCATTGTTACATAACATCTTACTCACTTCTGTAAACATATGCAGTCTACTTCTAGTGCAGAATAACTCGGATGCTTTACTGGAATAACCACTGTACAAGCAAAATAGTTCTGAAAACTGATTTTTCTATTTCTTCTTTTTCATTACTGTTATACATGTATATGTATAACCAACTAACTACGTGTCTGTGTGTATATGTATATATATATTTATATAATATGTATGTATGTATATTGACATAAATTCAGCACACACCTTCATCAGGGAACAAAAAGCTGATTTGCTTTGTCATAATACGATCTAATTCTGTTGCCTTAACTGCCATTCATTAAAAATTCATGTGTTGAGTTTCTTGAATTTTAGTCGTTCACACTTTGTGACATTAGACCTAACATGAGGGGAAAAAAAGAAAAGAAAAAACAAAAAGGACAGAGTAATGAAAATTTATTTGTGAACACAGAGCGGAACTAAGGAATGATTGAAGTAAAAAGAAACTGTCAAACAGCAGGAACAAAATCATCAACATTATGAAATTATCTTACAGACGTAAATGTTTGTATCAACAAATATCTTCTAACCTCGGTACTGGAGTTCACTTTTGCTGTGCCATTTCTATTGTGTACATCAAGTATATCTTAATTGCACAGTTGTAAATATTAAATTCCTTATATTATTTTGAACAGGGCATTTGCAAAAAGAAAGTATCAGATATTAAATGGGCAATGAACATGTGCTTGGTTTTTAGAACATTTTTGCTTGTTTAAATTGAAGACCATGTATTAAACTTGAAATATCTCTTAACAAGACAGAATTTCAGATTTGTCGGGAAGATTCTCATTGTATATACTCTTAACCAGTACTTTATTTCATACTCATCAAGCTTTGAGGTTCTTCCTGAGACTTCTACTGTATTGCCCAGTATTACAGTCCGGGCTCAGAGCAAGGTGTATTCATTCCCTTTTCAAGAGAAGTAGGGGTTAATTATATCTTCAGCAAGTATTTTCAGGAGATAATGATGCTTATAGCCCAGCCGACCGCAAAGGGCCACATCAGGGCTGTGTATTTTCAGGAGTATGGATTGAACTGATGTGGGGGTGGGGGGATGGTGTATGCATGTATGAGTTCGTTGAGTGGGGATGGGAAGGAATGGAGGGAGTTGGTGGCTTCTGGCAAGAAAGAATTCAAGTTGTGTGAATCTGATGCAGTTGATGAAATTGTTTTTAAACCCCATATCTCGTAGCTAATTTTCAGTGTGAAATGAGACCTCTGCAAAACTACAGTATGTATTTGCACATTTTCAGCGTATAATTCTACATGTTTTATAGCTTCAAATATATTAAATCCCCATTTCTGCATGATCTGAAATACTGTCATTTGCTAATTTATATATCCTCACATTCCAGTGAAGTCCACAAAGTGACAGGACTTGGCAACATAATGTGCTGTATTCAAATATTTGATTTGAAAAGTCTGTACTTAGTTTGGAGTCTGGTGTGTGTGTGTGTGTGTGGTGTGGTGTGTGTGTGTGTGTGTGTGTGAGAAAGCCATGCAGTATGAATTCAGAGTCAAATGGAAAATGCGTGTGTTTATTTGCAGGCAATGCAGTATAGATTTAGAGTCAAATGGAAAATGCGTGTGTTTATTTGCAGGCAACGCATTCCAGCAGCCCAAACCAGTGCAGATTGTGCGTCAGTCCATGCCTTTCGGTAATCTTTCGGGAGAAGCTGGATTGTTTTTCATTGGTTATGCCGCTAGTCCTTTCAACCATGAGTTCATGCTGGACCGGATGGTGGGTGCAGGTGGCGATGGCCATTGCGATGACATTATGAAGTTATCCAGGAACACCAAGGGAACTTACTGGTACTTCCCGGGAGTAGCTGAGCTGAAGAAACTTGAGTAAATGTCCTTGGTCAATACTGTTACTAGAGCTGTACAAGAATTGCACTCTGCTGTATGTAATGAAAGAACTGTATTTCACAAGAGCATTATAGTATGTTTCTTGATCAAAGGATGGAGATAATGAATTCTATTCAACCTTGTGGTATTGAAGTGTTGTTGATTACTTCATTTCACTTTTGAAAGATGGAAATCATGTTATATTTGAAACTTAGCTAACTTCATGTTTTGAAACTTAGCTAAGAAGCTTGCTTTTTTTCTTGCATAGCATTAATATATTGTTTGTACACTGAACATACTGATTTTGTTTATACAGAGCATTAATTGTTTTTGCATTGTATTTGCTGTTTTTGTGGGTCTTTTTTTCCCCCCTTTTTGTTTGCATTTTGGAGGGGGCTAACTCAGTTTTTCCCCTGTTTGATTGAAATTCTAAGGAGATAGCATTATGTGTTTGTGTTGGCACAGAATAACTTTTCTTTGCAGAATTGTTCTCAGTTTGTTATGGAATATGACGTGTCTGGTCTTTTGTCCGGCTGTTAAATTCTGAGGTGCTGCAATTTGTTTGAACCAGGGACTTTTCAAGGAATACTGAAGAATCGTTTTAAAACAAAATACTGATGATCAGTCTGGGTCATGCAAACGCATTCATAGAAATGAATGAACTAACATTTATATGCACACACACATACACTTCAACACATATCATAATCTTAATCATAATCTTACACAGCTGCATGCATAACGTAAGCGCACAGCCACAAACGCATGCTTACAAACTCAAGTGTACATCTTGCAAACACAAACAGGTGCTTACAAAGACAAGTGCACATGCACATACTTGCTCGATTTCTGCATATAATCTCTCCCCCCCCCCCCCCCCCCCCCCGCCCTCCTTACACAGGCAGGCAAAAAGAAGCTCAAGTTTGAGAATGCAGATGCTACATAATGGAGTTTTCGAAGGGAAAAAGAACGCAAGTTACACAGTATACTGGAGAATGGATTGTTGTAGAGCTACAAGTATTTGGCTTAAAGATGTAGGTGGACCAGAGACCTATTTCATTCATCAACTGAATCACTTATTCAAACTCGAGGTAACAAAGGATAGAATAAAAAGATTTTATTAAAAAGTAAAATGGAATTTGTCATTTTTTAAAGAGAATTGAAAACGGGTTTCTCAAGCAAGCATGCAAGAGAGATACCATGGGGGTAAAATTTTTCCAAAATTTTTTTCTGTTGCATGGAGTAAAAAAAAAAAAATTGCTAAAAGTTTTTATACCAGTTTGTTCCTATTCCCAGAGTAAATGAGTTTAAAATGCCCTAAGAAATCCTTTCTTATTTACATTCTTTGAAGTGTATGCCTGATGTTTTTATTTTATTTAAAAAACTTGGCCTGCAAAAATGTGCGAACTCTTTGATTAAAATGCTTTTTGTCTGTATTGCAAAACCAGTAAAACGATTTAGTCGGCTTATTAACTTCTTAATGTGCAGTGGAGTCCAGGTGTAACAATATTCGAGAGTGTGTTTTTCTAGTCTCCCATTGCTTCAATTCTCTGAAGGCACACAGCTGAAAAAGTAGTGGATAAATATACTGTGAAAACCATCAGTGTTGTGTTTGGATTTTTTTTGTTTTTTTGCAGTGAATGTTGCTGAAAGGAGTATAAAATCCTCTCATCAAATCTATATGTTATGCAGCTGGTTTCGTGTCATGACATGCAAGCACACATTCTTTGATCAGCTCATGCAGAGTTCAGTTATGTCGGAGTGTTTCACTGCTGTGCTGCAGGCATGGTGGGAGAACCGCTTGTTAAAGAGCAGCCAGAGGTTGTTCCTCTCAGCCATTGTTTTCTGTTCATCGTTGTCTCTAGCTCGGAGTATCGGCTATGTCAGACATTGCTGACTTGACTGGATTCCTTTTCACCAGTGTGAGACCTTGTCGTCATGGTGTCTAAGAGAGCAGACAGCAAAGGGATTTCAGACTGGCTTCAAAGACTTTTTCTTAGCACTGTCAAGAACATACAGCTCTTGGAGATTATAATTGTTAGACTAGTGTTTTGTGATGAGATAAAATGTAAGCTGATCCCACACAGCTGGGCGAAAGTTGGCAGCACTGTTGAAAGAAGTAGGAGCCTACTCTTGTGAGCTCTCTTCATTTTATTAGGTCATAGAAGTGGCCTGAAGTTGATTGCTAAATGTGGAAAATTACCTTGATGGTAAACTCAAGTTGTCTTTCCTTCACCTGTCAAGGTATGATAAGCATTAACATTTATTTTAAAGTGATGGTTAATACAAAATTAAGCACTGTTTAGGCATTTCCTTGCTGCAAATTTGTTTCATTTTGATTGACATTCATCAAAATACAACCCCCCCTCCAAAAGAAAAAATGCTTTAATAAAAGGAACTCTACATAGGAAGAATGAAAAAGAAACTGTGGCTGGAAATGAACACGACTGGGAAAAACACTGTTTCCTCTTTGTGCCTGAGATTGGGAATAGGTGGATTCCACTGCCCCTTATTACAATGCCTTTCATCAGTTATATTTGGAGTGGGCGTGTATCAATAAACTGCTTTTTGCAACATCTATGGTTTGATTTGATTTTGTTTTCTTTTGTTTTTTGCGAGAGAGGAGCAGATTGGTATAATTGTTGTTGCAGGGACAGCTTTTTCATGCAGACATGCAATTGGTGTTTCACTGTAGATGGATGCCCTCTTTCAATGTTAGTTGAAAGGCCCTTCCTTGTACTTTGGACATTGCTCCACTGCAGTCCTCTCGTGAATGATGCTAAGGAGAAACGGAACAAGTAAAGACAGAGTTGTGGAAACTTGCAAGCCATGGGTATCAGTTTCTCATCAACTGTCTTAGTCTCTGACTGTGAATATTCATTGACTAATCAAGCAGTCTTCCAAGTTTCATGGTCTTTTTGGTACATGTACAGAGAAAACACATTGCTGCTTGGCCTGCAAATGTGGCTTTGGGGGCTGCAGAAATGAAGCAACAGAAGCAAAATAAATCTGACTACGATGCAGGTACAGATGTGAAGTGAAAGGCAGATGGTTGCCAAGATGCAGGCAGCTCAAAGCTCTGAGCAAAGTGTGTGTGGTGGCAGCCTGCATTATTTTTAGAATGTTAATTTACATAGACCAACTTATTTGCTATTATTGCAAAGAAAATCGGGTGTGATTTTGTTCTGTTTTTTGTCAGTTTTGATAACTGACAAATGTCAAATGTTTTCTTTTTCTTGCTTAATGTTGATAACTGAAAAATGTCATTACAGTTTTGTCACAATTTATCTTTCTCGCAACAAACTCTCATCGCAAGCTTGTTTGAAAAATCCTCTTCTCTCTTTTGCAGACTTTGTCTACAGAGGAAAAAAAATACACTGATACACATTCTACACTGATACACATGCACTCAAGCACGCACTGACAGATTAGTTTGAGGGATTACTAAGCATATGATAACAAGGGGTGTTTGATTGGTTAGGAGATGCTCTCAAGATCAGCCAGCTTGTTTTTAAAAATGAATGTGGAACAACTGTAGTAAAACCTGTTAAAATCTGAATCCAAGGATCAATGACCTTAACCTGGTTTACCTGGCACAACAATGGTGATGGCTAAAGCCCATCTGTTTGACCAATGGAGCACAAGTGGACAAAAAGTAGACCAGGATAGGTCTAAGTGATGGTGATCGTTGTTTTATCTTTTTGGCTTCTGACATGCACACATACACCGATAGGATTGTAACCCTTCCCACTTGTAAAAGAGAGAGAAGTTAGGATAGACAGCAGTAGAATTCATGCTGTTTGAAGTGGACAACTGACCAGTGAATGTCAGAGGACCGTGTTAAAATGGGAGTTAGTAAACATTTTTTAAAATGGACAGAGATGCGGTTGCAAAATTATTCATTAGAACTTGGACACAGCCAAAACGAGCTGTTTCAGGGTCTGCCAATTTTCCCATGATTTCTTTTGTTTGTTGGATGCATCTCAAAGCATTATCCTTAAATATCCTGACTAACGCTTATGGATTCCTTAAATTACCTGACTTACATGTAAGGTATATGTAACCTTCAGGCCTGTTTGACTCTGGACAATTTGCTATAAGTAGAGTGTGACACTCTCGTATAGATCCAATGAAAATGGAATCCCATAGTATTGTCGCTATCGATCCTATGTTCATAGATGATCATAAAATCATCCCAGTTTATGTCGTGTTCATGGCTTGCTCTCATGGTGATAATTATGAGTTTTTATCTCCCCTCCACATTCATGTCTTCCAATTATGTGTGAGAAAATGTTTGGCGTCACCATCTTCTAATGTTTGTTCATGTACTATATAAAGGGTCATGATGACAATCTCATCAGAATCCAGACGAAGGGAGGCAGTATAACTATAGCAATTGTCATCAAGCGGGGATTTAGTTGGTAGTGTTCTGAGCCGGTTGGATCAGAAAAGGCTTTACCTCATATCACAAAGGATACCCCAGCAATGCCGTGTCTCCTTGTTGAGGTAGCCTCATGACAACCTGATAGTGACCGTTCTTGATGAACAACTGGGCAGTGACTGTAACAGAGTATCCCCATGTGGCTGAGAACTGGAGGAGTGAAAAGGCAATGAGACCTCATGTTTTCTTCTTAACAGGAAAAGGGAAGAGAACCAGTGGAATAAGTCCACATGACTATCCAATGTCAATTTCACCATGTATCAGGACAGACCAAACTTAGCCTAGCCTACAAACAATGTTTAGATAGAACCAGCACAAGAAATCAAATGGCTGTGAGAGCTTGCCAGGCTGGCAATGGTCTGATCAGCAAGTTTTGCAAAACTGATGCTTGTAATTGATGTGTTCTTTGCCTGATATGGACACCCAGCATCAGCAGAAACGCATATACATTCCAGCATACACACACACATGCGCACACACGCACACACACACACACACACACACACACACACACAGTGAAAGAGTGAAAATTCACATTGAATATGTGTTTAATACTGGGTAAAGGTTTAAGGAATTTCTCTCTTGAAAACAGACAAATGAACAACTTTGTGAGCCAACTTAAAATAACAAAAACACAACTACATTCAAAAGACTTGTTCAAGGTCTGGAGTCGTATCGTCATCAAAAGAAGTGCCCAGCAACTGATTCCAACCTAATGTTGAATATAAATCTTCCTTGGACGTTTGACATACATATTCCTTGATGCAGCAGTGTCCCTCAATCCATCAATAGCTAACGCTATACACATGTTATCTTACACGGCAGCGTCCTTCAAGCCATTGATCGCTAATATTGTGCACGCATCATCCATCACACAACACTGTCCCCCAAACCATTGATAGCTAACATTATACACACATCATCCTTCACACAGCAGTGTCCCCCAGCCCATTGATAGCTAACATTATACACGCATCATCCATCACACAGCAGTGTCCCCCAGGCCATGGATAGCTAATGTTATAGACGCATCATCCATCACACAGCAGTGTCCCCCAGGCCATGGATAGCTAATGTTATAGACACATCATCCTTCACACAGCAGTGTCCCCCAACACACTGATAGCTAATGTTATAGACACATCATCCTTCACACAGCAGTGTCCCCCAACCATGGATAGCTAATGTTATAGACACATCATCCTTCACACAGCAGTGTCCCCCAACCCACTGATAGCTAATGTTATAGACACATCATCCTTCACACAGCAGTGTCCCCAACCCACTGATAGCTAATGTTATAGACACATCATCCTTCACACAGCAGTGTCCCCCAACCCATGGATAGCTAATGTTATAGACACATCATCCATCACACCGCAGTGTCCCCCAACCCACTGATAGCTAATGTTATAGACACATCATCCTTCACACAGCAGTGTCCCCCAGCCCATTGATAGCTAATGTTATAGACACATCATCCTTCACACAGCAGTGTCCCCCAACCCACTGATAGCTAATGTTATAGACACATCATCCTTCACACAGCAGTGTCCCCCAATCCACTGATAGCTAATGTTATAGACACATCATCCTTCACACAGCAGTGTCCCCCAGCCCACTGATAGCTAATGTTATAGACACATCATCACACAGCAGTGTCCCCCAGCCCACTGATAGCTAATGTTATAGACACATCATCACACAGCAGTGTCCCCCAGCCCACTGATAGCTAATGTTGTAGACACATCATCTAATGTTGTAGACACATCATCACACAGCAGTGTCCCCCAGCACACTGATAGCTAATGTTGTAGACACATCATCACACAGCAGTGTCCCCCAGCACACTGATAGCTAATGTTATAGACACATCATCACACAGCAGTGTCCCCCAGCCCACTGATAGCTAATGTTATAGACACATCATCACACAGCAGTGTCCCCCAGCCCACTGATAGCTAATGTTATAGACACATCATCACACAGCAGTGTCCCCCAGCCCACTGATAGCTAATGTTATAGACACACATCACACAGCAGCATGTCCCCCAGCCCACTGATAGCTAATGTTATAGACACATCATCACACAGCAGTGTCCCCCAACCCATTGATAGCTAATGTTGTAGACACATCATCCATCACACAGCAGTGTCCCCCCTGGCCATTGATAGCTAATGTTATAGACACATCATCCACCACACAGCAGTGTCCCCCAACCCATTGATAGCTAATGTAGACACATCATCCATCACACGCAGTGTCCCCCGGCCATTGATAGCTAATGTTATAGACACGTCATCCATCACACAGCAGTGTCCCCCAACCCATGGATAGCTAATGTTATAGACACATAATCCATCACTCAGCAGTGTCCCCCAACCCATGGATAGCTAATGTTATAGATCCATCATCCTTCACACAGCAATGACCCCCGACCCATTGATAGCTAATGCTTATGCACACATCGTCAGTCACACAGTAGTGTCCCCCCAACCCGTTGATAGCTAATGTTATGCACACGTCATCTTACACAGCAGCGTCCATCAAACCAAAGGATAGGTAATGACATACACACGTCATCTTATGTAGCACCGTCCTTCAAGCCTTTCATAAGTTGAAAAGAAGTTGCACACACTTCATCCTGACACAGTGGTATCTTTCCACCCATTGACAGCTAATATTATACAAATGTCATCCTTCACACAAGCATTGTCCTTCATCCTATGATAGCTAATGTTGTACACACGTCATCCAAGACAGAGTAGTGTCCTTCAGTCTTGTGACAACAAACGTTATACACACTATAGCCCTCACTATGATTACCGTTACACGTATATCATGTTGACACACAGTGTCGTTCAGTCCATACCAAATATACCATCCAACACGGCGATGGACCGCACCCAGTGATATAATGATATGTCACACATATCATCCTATACTCAGCTTCTTGAATCCATTGACAGCTGATGGTATACTCACGTCATCCTGAACACAGCAGTGTACTTCAACCCATTGATAGCTTATGGTATACACAACGTCATCCTAGATATTGCAAAGTTTCTATCTACACCAATCAGATATTCATTAACTAATGCTAAACAATGGCATCCTAGATATTGCGGTTTTCTTCTGGTCGTTCATAACGTCATCAGAGATACTGCAGTGTCCCTCAATCCACTGACAGCTGAGAGTATGCACATGTCATTGTAGACTGATGTAGCAGTGAAGTGCAGCAGATATCAATATGCTGCTCGTTTGTCTATTTTTCCCAATAGGAAGAAACGTTTGCAGAATTCAGGAAATTGCGAAGGCCAAAACATAATATACTGGACCCAGTAAGTGTTCGGGACTATGACAGAATCACTGTTTAGCAAACTTTTTTTTTTATCTTCACAAAAACTGAGTGTCACAGAGTTCAATTGTCTGTCTTGTAACCATTGGGTGGTCATGCGTTGACAGTATCAAATCATTCTCTTTTGGCAGAAATGGGGTTCTACTTTTGACGGAATCCAATGGTGTTTTGTGCAAAAGCTAAGTGCAGTTCTCCATGTAGGTCGCTTTAGTTGTAATATATTTTATATATAATTATATATAATATATATATATAGTGTGTGTGTGTGTGTGTGTTGTGTGTGGTGTGTGTGGCGTGCGTGTGTATGTGTTGTGTGCACATCTTTATGTTTATTCGTTAGTAATAGATCATTATGTTGGTGTGCTTAAATTTTCTTTTTTTCTTTTTTTTTTTTTGGGGGGGGGGGGGGTGTAAAACTCTCCTATGGGTGGGTAGAGTGCAGACTGTTCTTTCTGCGCACAGGTTTAGCATGAACGTCCAACTGAGTATGTGAAAATACTATACGAACGATGTTGATGGATTCTTTTCCATCCTTCAGCTCCATACATTTTCAAATTCTGCCACAGAATTTAAGAGTCAGAATCGAGTTTAGTCAAAATTTTTTTATTTCTGGCTTTATCATAAAACTGATAGCTGTACAGAGAAAGATACAGGGAGCGGAACGTTTAGCGCGTGCAGGACTCCCTTCCTGCGAGCGCCTTGCTGATGACTGCTCAGTTGTCGACCCTGACGTACGGGAGCGGCGCACCCCGTCGTTTCTCCGGTCCGTTGAGGCTGGATGAAGGACGCCACACAGCACAGCCGGCTCTGTTTAGCAACAGGTGGATTGGGATCTTATCAGGTGCCATAGGATTTTAAAGAAATTTTTGCGAGTCAGGCTCCCAAACATAGGCTCATCATTCTTGTATTGGGGTAAAGAGAGAGAGAGAGAGAGAGAGAGAGAGAGAGAGAGAGAGAGACACACAGACCCGACAGACAGACAGAAAAGAAAAAATCTATTCTCCAGTATACTTCTGTGTAACTTGCATTCTTTTTTTCCCTTTGAAAACTCCATTATGCAGCATCTGCATTCTCAGACTCTGAAGCTTCTTTTTGCTGTGTAGGAGGGGAGAGAGAGAGGGGAGGGAGAGAGACAGAGGGGAGAGATGAAAAAAAAACAACGAAGTTGAAAACAACGCTGACCTACTCTCGGAGTCAGTTTCTGCCCGTTTTACATAATAATAAAAATAAAATGAATATTTATACCCTATTTCGGCAAAGGGGCCCAACTCTAAGGCTTTACAATCAACTCGTTTCCCAAAAGGTGCTACTGGGATGCCACTAAAGAGCTGCCAGCTGGCGCTTCATCAGTCGTTTCCGTGTCTTTCCATCAGTAACGTCAATATCGATCACTCATTTCATATTTCCCTTCATTCTTTCCATTTCTCACGCAGGGTGCATGTTTGTGTAACGTGTCACCCAAATACCAAGGGCCAAACTGCTTCTTCCGAAAGTTGGGATGGGGATTTACGTGTGTGCAGATGTATGCATGCGTTCACACAGGAACTCGGTTTGTCTCTTCGAAGGACTTATGGAAAGAGTCAAAACAATGTTAACTCCGAGGGAAAAACCCCCTTTTACGAAAGCCCCGGCGGAGGTTCGAACCGCAAACCCGCAACCCCAGGATCACAAGAACGAGCGGGCGCTTAACAACTGAGCTATTCCGGCTCCCATTCAACCTTCCTTACAAACAGATGCGTGTTGTCTTTGATGGCTGAAGGTCGGAAAGGAAACAGTTTCTTCTTTCGTACGGTGATTTTTTTTTTTCACCCACCCCTAATAATAACACGGTCTGATTGATGGGTGAAATGATCGGAATTTTTTTTTTTTTTTTGCAACCTTCATCCTTGGAATCAAACCCGAATAGGGCCTTCTTCATACCATCGTCTCCATCAGTTATCGGTGATCACGCAAGACCAGAAGAAAAAAAAAGTAAACAAAAAAGTCTCAACTCAGTTGAGATGCGTTCAGTGCTCCCACGTGCGCGCGCGCGCACGCACCACACACACACACACACACACACACACACACACACACACACACACAACACACACAAACACACACACACACACACAGAGAAGCGAGAGAGAGAAAGAGAGAGAGATTCCATTATTAAAGTCCGTGTATTTACCCTGACACCGGCGACATGATATGCGCCACTCCTAGCCGCTACCCCCTCCCAATCCCACCACCCCTCGAACTCGATCGCTACCTCTCCATTCAGACAAACTACCATCACCCTCACCCCCCTCCCGTGCTCCATTCCCTTTCTACCAGCCCTGCGACCCTGCCAACCCACCTTAGCTATCATAATTATCTGTTAATTTCATGATGGGGGGAAGTCTATGATAATTAGGACAGAAAAATGTGGGGAGGAGAAGGTCGATGATAACGATGCTTTGGTGGTTCCATTTTGCTTTGAGATTAAATGACATGGATGTGCTGTATATACGCTTCCACAATGCATATCAGAGTCAACACGACCGTGGGATGGTGACATACAATGTTCGTCACTTTTAGCTAAGGAACATCTTCAAAGTCGTAAACGTGCAACTAAAGAATCTTAGTAATCAATGTGTTGTGCCGTCTTCTCGCCACCTGAACCCACGGGTGTAGACCCAACCCGTCAGAATGGGCTAGAGCTGAACAGTCCTACACTAGCTGAGGTTTGAACTCACGACTGGGGGCCCGAAAGCTCAGTGGTAGAACGCCGGACTCGTAATCCGGGGATTGCGGGTTCGAATCTCCGCCAGGGCCGTTTCGGTGCAGGGAATTTTTTCCTCGGAGTTAATATTGGTTCTGACTGCTGTTTCCCATACAGTCCTTCGAATGAGACTATAAACCGAGGTTCCCTGTGTAAACGTACGCATAACATCTTGCACACACGTAAAATCCCATCACCAACTTTCTATTCGGAAGAGAAGGCCAGTTTGGCCGTTGCTATGGATGACACGTTACACGTAGCATGCACCTTCCCCGAAGTTGGAGTATGGCTGCCTTAATGGCGGGATTAAAAAAAAACGGTCATGCACACAAAACTCACTCCCTTTGTTGGACAGATGGGTTTAACACTCGCCTGTCTATACAGGGAGTGTCCACAGGAGTATTAACCTTCTTAGTCTTCTTAGAAGAAGAAGAACTCACTACCCTCAGTAAGCAGGAGTCTATGACATAGCGGCTGGTGAGCAGCTACGCCATTGGCAGCTGTTTACGATTAATTCCACTGGCCGACCTTCTTTCTTTTCCGGAACGAAAACACGACGGCTTGGACCGATTCATTATTTCTGTTTTTGAATGTTACACAACTCACAGTTGGCTCTTCTGGCTTGGTGGTTGGAGTCAAGTTACCGTAACTCTGGAGTATGTCCAGAAAATGTATCTTGCACATCACTGAACACAGAGTGCGCTGTTATTCCCGTGGTTAAATAACAACGTATGCTTCATACACCATCAACATAATCATGTTCACTTGGAATACTGTTTCGCTCTTTTGCATGGAGCCTGTTACATATCCAGCAAAGAGAGTATTGTATGCTCTTCTTTGCCTGGCCACGTATAAAACAGTTTAAACTTGGAGATTATTGCATGTCTTCCACTGTTGCATAAAGTTGGTGTAAGTCATGGCTGACTGCACTAACAATGTCTCAGCCGTTTGTCTGACAAGTCTGATAATGTCTTTGCTGTGGCTAGTTGATCTGATATCTTGTTGTTTTGTCTGACTGTCTTGATAACGTCATTATTTTTGGCTGATTGTGCCGTGGTCTGATGTGTTTACTTTGGCCGATTGCTCTGATCACTTTTTTGCGTTGACTGGCTGATCGAATAATGTATTTTAGTTGTCTGATTGGTCCATTAATGCTCTCACTTTGAAGCTGATTGGTCTGATAATTTTTTGGCTTTGGGTGATTGGTCTGATAGTGTCTTTACTTTGGTTGACTGGTCTAATACTGTCTCTTGTTTGGCTGCTGTCTTTGCTTTGGATGATGGGCATAAAAAAAGTCTTTGGTGAGGCTGATTATTTGACTTAATGCAACTTTTCCCTGATTCTATCCCCTTCTGAATTATGGTGTTTAATGAACTCGTATGTTCTCAGCCTTCTAGCACAGAAGCATGCAGCATTAACACATGCAAGTGCCATTCATCCCTGCCATTCAATTAAGAAGGAAATAATGAACGTGGCTTTTGTTTTGAATCCACTTGTGGTCTGTTACTTCAAGTGTTGTACAAGCTGCTCTCTGTTGCACGCACACACCACACACACACACACACACACACACACACACCACACACACACACACACACACACACAACACACACACACACTCACTCACCACCACATCACTCACGCACGCACGCACGCACGCACGCACGCACGCACGCTCGCTCCTCACACACACACACACACACACACACACACACACACACACACACACACAAAACACAACACACGCACATGCACGCGCGCGCGCACGCACGACACACACACACACACACACACACACACACACACACACACACACACACACACACACACACAAGGAGCGCGCACGCGTGCACACGCACAAAGTTTAAAATTGACAAAACACAAACTCACAGGAGTGTACTTTCAACCGACCACTTTCTGTTGCCACTTTCTTTTCTCCCGTGCCCTTCGTAGAGGTACCATTCACATGTCGCTCACACACAGTACCCCAGCTTCTACACTAACAAGGAGCTGCCAATTACATGTCGTCATAAGGCTAAACGCCAGAGAACACACTGCCCAGCCCTAACGATGACCAACATGCTTATGCTCTTGAACACACTTTGCAGCTAGCAGTCGTCACGGCAAAGGATTGGTCACTCTCCCCATCAACAAGGTCAGGTCGTTCTGCTTGTCTCTGACCACAAACAAAAATGGTCTGCCCGCTATGAAATAGTTACTGGACTCCTCTAGGACTTCACCTTCTTCTTCATAGTTTTCGTATTCATACTCCTCGAATCGTAGTCTTCATAATCGTCATCTTCACCGTCGTGATCATCACCCAATTCCTCATCTTTATTGTCAGCCATCTCGATATCGGTATCACTCGATGTGGATGTGGTTGTCTGAGCTGTTGAAGACATTGTCTAAACCATCGGATCTGGAGGTGTCCCAGCCAGATCCGATAGTGATGCTGTTCTGTCTGGCGTCGCTCTCCAAGCCCGCGTTCACCTCGAAGGCCGCATACTGGAAGAAGTCGTTGACGAACAGAGAGCTTTTCTTCTCGCCGGTCATCCGTCGGAGGTCCGCTTTCTTCTCCAGGAAAAGTTTTCGGACGCCCTGTCTCTTCAGCTCTGATCTGAGGGACAGACGGGAGCGGAGGTGGAATTTGGGCAGCAGGACGATGGTCACGCTGGGTTTGGGCATGTCGTGGAGCAGACTGTGTAGCTTGTGTGTCTTCAGACCTCGCTCCAAGTTGTTGAGGTCAGTTGAGGGTCGGGGGAGGAAAACAAAGAGACTATAGCGCGTGTTGGAGTAAGGGAGCTCGAGCACCTTAGCCCCGACTTCGCGCAGGTTCTTCAAGGAATAGTTCCCAGTGCGATACATGCTCTGCGCCATCACGGAATCCCCGTCCTGCGTCTGGAACTCGAGGGGTACCATTTCTTTCTCGTCAAAGTTGGCTTGCCAGGACCCCCAGAAGGACATGGCGTTGACGAGCAGGAGCAGAGTGTCGTTGTGGACGTTGTCGGGCGCCAGCATGTCCGGCACCACCCCTCTGGTGACGGCGTCCACCCACAGGTTGACGGAGGTCTCGGACTCGGGCTGCTGCATGGCCATGGGAGGGGCGCCGTACAGGGACACCAGGCGGTTGGAGAAATGCTGTGACAACGCCACCTCCTCGCTGTGGAACATGCCGTTAGCGATCCGGATTAAGAGATCGGAGTCCGGCTGACGGGAGATTGATGGCGAGTCGGCCATGTGGTCAGATTTAGTTTTGACAGCTGTGCTGTACTTGATGTGTGTCTGCCCCGTGTTGTAGCTGATGCTGTTGTCCATGAGGTAGTCGTTGCGGATGATGTTTTCAAGGTCTTGGTAGCTCAGATCTATAGCCGGCTCGTCATCCTGCATGCTGCTCAAGTCCGTCTGAGAACTGAGGTCGCTGTTGACTTCCTCAGTGTCGTCATCGAGCAGGGACTGTACAGCTCGCTGTACGGAGGTGTGAATCCCGCGGCCTTCCCCGACAATCCCATGGCGGTCAGAACTTCCCGTTTGGTCGTCCCTTGGGAAGCGGTCAGCGTCATGGCCAGGGAGACATAAGCGCTGAGTGGCGAGAGGAGCACGTTGCCGTGGTGGTTGTTCTTGACGTGCTGAAGGTACAGGCGAGCACTAAAGCCATCCAGGGCCTGTGCCAGTGTCTTCATCCGCGTCTGCATGGTCTGTTCGTAGGCCTTCTGTCGCTCCAGGTAGAGGCGAGCCTTTTGCACATACAGTGGCACTCTCCGCGTTTCACCTGCCTCTTCATCGCGAGGCACGAGAGCTCCGCACACTGGAAGCAAATGTGAAAAAAATAATGTAATTTACAAGTGAAGCCCTTAAATAATCAACAGTAAACAAGTGGGGTAACGTTTGCTCCCATAAGAAAACCCAACACAGAGTAACTTTTATTCAAGACTGGCACAGCCTTTTAAACTTGAATAAAGTCAGACAAATACATAGACGAACAATGTAATAGTGGGGAGAAAAACAAACAGCGCAGGCCAACAACTGAACTGTCTTCATAGTAATGACTTGGCAAAGATTTGGACTTAATGAGGAGGGAGTTTGAAGATGGAGAAACTGGAAGATTAAATTAAGAAATATATTACAGATATGAAAACTCTCACTAACTGCATAAGGGGACCATCGCAATCCCTTTTGAAGGCAGATATATTTGTATTGCTGCTCGAGGCAATACAACTTAAATAATCGTTAGACAGCCAACTGCACTATGAAAAGCTGATTCATCGTTAGATAACTGAAACAACTATTGAAGCATACTGAACCACAGTCGCCAACAACGAAGCCCTCCCTCTTCCCGCCTTTCTCCCCTCCCTTTTTTTTCTATTAATCAGATTGCAGGTACGAAGCACACAAAACACAGCCAACAAAAATAATTCCAGTTATCACGATGAACTCACAATAATGATGAAACAATATCGTGACATAGAACTGGGATGATGGAGAAAAAAATCATCACCACTGGAGTAGAGACAGGATCCTTTTGACAAGATGAAATAACCAAAAAATTGATTATAGCATTCCTTCATAACTATGGTTGTTGCTTAGAGAGAGGCCAATGTTCTTCATTCTCCATCCCAATCAGCAACACAGTTACCGAAGAATTCTGTTCTTTGTTCCGCAGCTAAAACTTTGAGGCTAACTACTGGTGAGACCTTTGAATTTGAGACCGTTTTTAATCCTGCAGTAAGGTACATTCTCTTTACCGGGGTTTATGTCTAAACACACCTTTCGGTGGTGTTTGTTTTCATGGAACGGGAATTAATGTGCAATCTTTTGTGTGTGTGTGTGTGTGTGTGTGTGGTGTGTGTGTGTGTGTGTGTGTGTGTGTGTGTGTGTGTGTGTTGTGTGTGTGTGTGTTGTGTGTGTGTGTGTGTGTGTGTGTGTGTGTGTGTGTGTGTGTGTGCGTGCGTGCGCGCGCGCGCGCGCGCCCTCCCCCCACCATCCCCCTTTCTGTCGTCACAGAAAAGGTTAACATTAAAACTACACGCACTGTACAAAATTCTCACGAACAACAGAAGCAAGGACGAGAGGAGGTGGTAGGGGCGTGGTGGAGAAGGGGAAGTAATAATTTATCCTGTAACCTGATAAGCCTGTTTTCAGTGGGGAAGCAAGTTTATTTGTTGAATCTGCAGGAACGGGGAGAGTTGATACACACCTCACGGCCAGGTCGGAGGTTGAGGCGCGAAGGGAGTTACGGCTGGTGCGGAGAGGGGTGGAGGGGGTGGGGGGGTGGGGGGGGGGGGGGGGGGGGGGGGGGGGGGGGGGGGAGGAGGCGGCTGAAGCGGGAGGGTGGGGTGGGTGGAGTACAAGGGACCGTAAAAAAGGATGTGATGTGGGAGTGGAGGTGAGAGAACGGGAGCTGAAGGGGGGGGGGGGGGGGGGGGGGGGACGGAAGGAGGAGGGGACAGACGGTGAAGGGGGAAGGAGCCTGGCATGCGTGCGGGACAGATGAAATCGTGGAGGCGGGATTGGGGTTATGACTTTCTTAATAAACGCCGCCTGTTATCAGAGGCATTCGGCAATCTCTGGCCTGCTAGACCAAGTCGGCCTAATGTCGCGATGGAACGGTGAATGAGTCACTGTGTGTGTGTGTGTGTGTGTGTGTGTGTGTGTGTGTGTGTGTGTGTGTGTGTGTGTGTGGTGCGTGCGTGCGTGCGTGTGTGTGTGTTTGTGTGTGTGCGCGCGCGCGCGCGTGCTGGGAGAGAAGAGAGAGAGAGAGGAGAGAGGAGAGAGAGAGAGAGAGAGGAGAGAGAGAGATGAGTGTGTGCACAACTTAGAGTGTGTGCATACATAGACCACTTTGCATGTGCGTGCAAATTACGTGCACGTGGTGTGTGTGTGTGTGTGTGTGTGTGTGGTGTGTGTGTGTGTGGGTGTATGCGGTTCTATATACCAGAAGTGAGGAGGGAAAGTGCGCTTGGCTGAAGGGGTGGGGGATGTGTGTGCGTGCGTGTGAGCACCTGAGTGTGTGCAAGTGTAGGCATTTGCATGCGTGCACGTGTAAATGTGCATTTGTCTCCCCATCACCTGGATATGAGATAGAAACCAAATAACAAATTGCTACTACTAGTACTATTGCTACTACTACTACAACTAATAATGATAATTATTATTATTATTGTTATTGTTACTATTATCGTCATTATTACTGTTATTATTATTATTATTATTATTATTATTTATTATTATTATTATTATTATTGTATTGTTACCTACAGTAGTAGCAGCAGCAAGTCATGTTAGTAGTAGCAACATATTGAAGTTGCTCAGTGTTGGCGTTGTTAATACCGAATTATGGTTGTCATTATCATTGCTACTAATAACAGTAATAGTGAAATGTACCGTCGTCACTATACATAGAATGCCTAAATACGAATTGTGCACACTGTGAGAATTACAATTGTTCTTGGTCCAATCCGTCAGAGGACTTTTGCTTAGGTCCAGGGCCCAGGATTTGGGCCTTTCTGACCTCTTCTGCTTAAACACTGACAATTAGTCACTTTTCAAATGTCCGGCAGATAAAAGACAAAGTTTAGATAGTTTCAGGTGAGATTATCTAGATAATTAACAAGATTGCTGGCAACCAGTATCATTTTGCAAAACATGGGCATTGAAGACTCAGAGTGAGAACAAGAAAACATTCT
The DNA here is from genome assembly GCA_018398815.1 of Conus ventricosus. Taxonomy (NCBI): domain Eukaryota; kingdom Metazoa; phylum Mollusca; class Gastropoda; order Neogastropoda; family Conidae; genus Conus; species Conus ventricosus. The sequence continues at coordinate 85,903,572 of CM031597.1, read as the reverse complement.
AGGTGCGTTTTGAGAGTGCCCTCGTGTCCAAAGTTTCTGGCAAGGATTTAGGAGTGCAGTTAAAAGGAAATATGCAACTGTGATGTAAATATTATAAAAAAAATCTTTCATCACAACGTTTATTGCGTATTTGACAGTGAGATCAGAAACAGGAAAAGTATGCTCCTCGTCACAAGCAAATTTTGCCACGCAGTGTTCCATGTGTGAATTTACTGGAATAGTTCATTACTTTTTCCAACGATCAAATTACTGTTTTTTCTGTTAAATAGGTTTATTCCTTTATTTATTTATGTCATGTTCTTAGTTTTTGTTTTCATTTTTTTCATGTGTTCGGATTGTTTTCCTAAATCTTCCCCCCTTTCCATTTATAGTCATTATTCTTTCATAAATGTGATTTGATTTTTTTTAAGTGACACCTAAAAAATGAAGACAGCTGAACACGTGTTCAATTTTTTCATCTCTATCTCTTTCATGTAAGCCTATATACACTGACATAAATGTATCGCACTACGAGATTCACCGACTTCTGTCAGCTTCCTCATTCCATTTGGTATAATCTAAAACCGCTTTACTGCTCTTGCAGTCACTCTCGAACGTGGAGATAACGAAACAATTTTGCCCAAGAAAACTGTCGTCTGGTTGCAGTTTGCAGATGTGCAAGCTATGACTGCCAAACGGAAGGTATTCAAAAACGATGGTATTTGCATGGGTCATTGATTTTGCTGCTAGCTCTGTTGTAACTTGTGATCTGCATTTACTGGTAACAAAAAAAAAAAAGAAAAAGAAAAAAGAATGTTGCGTTCAGAAGGGAAAAAAAATTGCTGCTTGTAATTCATTACAGTTCCCAGGTTCAGCGCGGATTGGGTATACAGTGGCGTGGGGAGATCTTTTGCATCGACCAAGGAGGGGGAAGGGGTGGGGGGCAGCCTGAACTGACGAAATCACCACTGGAGTCTTCCAAAATTTTATAACAGCAATGGACAGCAGCAGCAGCAGCAGAGAGAGATACGGATACGGATAGTTTATTCAATAATAGGCCATTGCCCCTATTGAAGGGGGTGCAACAAAAATCGTTCCAAAAGAAATATAATACAATATAAATGATCAAAATTGATACACTAAGAAACACACACAGAACGTATCTTAAACGCTTTATATAGATAAATGGACAGATTTTTAGTTGTTCTTTCGTTATTTGATGCTAGAAGTAATCGAAGACGAAAAAGAATCGGATATTTTATGGTACTTTAGATGAATATACCTTACTCTTAAATCCTTTAGAACGGGACAGCACAAAACAAATGCACCTCATCTTCTGTCGCTTGTTTGCACAATGGACAAATTAAATCAAAGGCGTGTGTTGTTTGTAACGAAGCTTATGGACAGAGATTTCTGAAACGCCAAGTCTAAATTTTGTCGTAGTGATTTTCAGGTGCCTGTCTAAGTTCAATTTCAATGTGTCTTATCAGCAGCTATTGTGCAAAAGGTATTGTAGAAACTAATCTTTCACTGTTCTTGATATGAAAGTCCCATTCTTGCCATCTACAAAGAACCAACCTTTCCTTAAAAGCAGTAAGGAACTGATTTATTCCCTCCAGCAGAGGAGAGAGAGAGAGAGAGAGGGGGGGGGGGGGGGGCTCCTTGCAATTTTCCCAAAAAGTGTGGGCGGGTGGGTCTTCAAATTCTTGTAGAAAACGTGGCCCAGTAAGTGGGGGGGGGGGGGGGGGGGGGGGGGGGGGGGGGTAGCCAGAACTGAAAAAATCACCACTGGAGTCTTCCAAAATTTTGCGGGGGACGGGGTGGGGTATTTTATTTATGGTGTGTCTTGTGTCCAAAGTCATGTAAAGGAAGGGGCAGAGGGAACTCATATTCCATATCATCATAGGGGATATTCTCTTCCATTTTTTTTTAAGAGAGGAAGGGGGAGGGGCGCACAATGAGATGCCGTCTATATTTTCTAGTTTCTAATAGAAGCGGGGGGGGGGGGGGGGGGGGGGGGGGGGGGCGGGGACGGTCTACTCCTCCGAAATACTTTTTTTTTTTTTTTTTTTTTGGGGGGGATGCCCCTAATTTCCCGCTACTCCCACTGGGGTGAGTGGATGAGAGAGAGAGAGAGAGAGAGAGAGAGAGAGAGAGAGAGAGAGAGAGAGAGAGAGAGAGAGAGAAAAGACTGACGAACAAAGCGACTGACTGACGGTGCAAAACGCCTAACCTGTAAGGGGGTCCAGGGGTATCCCTGCGTCCCCCCCCACTCTCTTCCTTCTTTTCCCCATCCCGCCATCCCTTAATTTGACCCAAAGAAGCGAAATGGAGCAATCTGGATCAAACTGGGGCAGGATAGTATCTCAATACACCGTATGCCTTTCAAGCAATGTCATGACTTTGAGAATTCCACCCACCCACGCACACACATCCTATCTTTTTTTTGGTCTGTTTTGTTTC
>CM031597.1:85883630-85893630 GCA_018398815.1 Conus ventricosus | reverse complement strand
GTGTGTGTGTGTGTGTGTGCGTGCGCGCGCGCGTGTGTGCATGTGTGTGTGTGTGTGTGTGTGTGTGGTGTGTGTGTGTGTGTGTGTGTGTTTTACAGTTGTACAGCTGTTTTCGTCGAAGCATATTTCTATGTGTAAGCTGGTCTGCTCTCCCCGTGAAGGGCATGTCGCCTTGTTGTCGTTCCACTCTTTTTTCTGTCCCGCGTGTCAGTGTCATAAGTTTTCGCTTACATTATGGCAAATTTTTCAGGATTGTTTTTCCAGGAGAAATATTACAATAGCCAAAAACTCTTTTCCGTGTGGTCGCCAGTTCATGCTGCTCGTGAGACTTGATCTGACTGACTTATCGGAGAGACTAAAAAAAAAAGACTGACGTTTATTAAAGTCTAGTCTGGAGACGGGAGGAAACACAAAACTGTCCCGCGTCAGGAAGACTGGAACCAAGGTCGGAGGTTTTGATTTTGTTCGGCTGTTGTGTTAACCACTGGGCCTACAGAGGCCTGACGCAACGTACTCATAGCGGCAGTCAACTGCTGTAGAGACTGTTAACAAGTACGCCACAACAGGAGCTTCGTTCAACCAGCCACTGCGTTTTGCTACTTTTTAGTTGCAGTGTCGTTCAGTCAGCTTAAATCCTTTCCCCGTCCTACTTCTCCCGTCCCGCTACCCTATCTCCGAATCCCCAGCCTCTTTGCAACTTTCCACTGCACCCCCCACCCCGCTCATCTCCCTTTTCAATATAATGACAAACGTGGTTATTGGAGCCCTGAAGTGCTTGTTATGTATTGTACAATGTTGCCGCGCACAGGTTGAAGCCGCAGTCATTACATTGTACCTATCCATCTCACAATGCAGCAGGATGGTTTGTATTATACTAGTTCTCAGAATTTGGGCTGTAAACACTCATAATTAATTTATATTCATCTGGGTGACAAAAAAAAAAATCTGACATCTGTAATCAGTTATTAACTGACCCAAAGACATTGGGACATAAGAAAATGAAAGTAAACGTTCGCACCAAACATCCATCCGAAAGCCCAGACATATGTAACACTCACAATCAAGAAACATATGAACACTAGACCACAACAGCAACTGGAGCATCAGGATATTGATTAGGTTTCAGGTCGTAGTCTACTGATTCCCCGAATTATACGTGTTACACTCGTCTCTGTCATTTATTACTTGGCTGTAAAACCGTGACACCTACAGCGAGGTTCACCTGCACTTTGTTACACACGTGAGTCAGAACAGGGAGAAAAGGGATGGCGGCTGTCGACAGTTTAATTACAACCTCACTCAGGACTCGAAGCAGTCAAGACGGGGTAGGAGCAACGGCGAGCAGCTAATTACAGTCCTAACTGTCCCAGCAAAGAATGAATTTTACGGGTGTTGTGTGCCAGCAGCACTGGATGAGGCAGGGCTGTAGGTTCATTTCCCTTACCGCTCGGGTCGGGCTGAATATTTGCTATATTTGACCCGGACGATGTTGTTTGGCGTGTGCTAAACTGACGGTGTCGTCAGTCAGACTGTCCGTTCATCTTCGACGCCCGAGCGCGGACCGTCTCAATAGTTCACCGACATACGAAGAGCCGTGGTAATAGCAGAGTACAAGTCTAAAAACTCTTTCGGAATAGCGTCGATTATGTCTGTATCGCTCCAACCACAGCGGTCTCCCTTAGATCACGGGGATCTACGTGGGGCTTGACCGTAAACAGGCATCATTTTTCTGTTCGTCTTGTGGACTTTTAACGTTCTGACAGCTAAGTTTCATAGTGATTTTTTTTCTGTCTGGTTTTCTTGGCCCTCTCCATGAAATTACTCCCCCAACCGTTCACTCCGACTCCCATCCAAATCATGTTGTTTTGTCACAGTTACAGCACTGGCACTCTACAGTGAGCAATGAGCTATCAGTGTCAATGCTTTATTTGGATGTGATTCAAACTTTCAAATACTGATAAATCGATTGTGCAGTAGTTTGGGCAAAATTCTATCGGCACAAAAGCAAGCTCTATCTTCTGTTTCCTTTTTTCTTCAGAAGATTCCTGCCCCGGTTTTAAACGAAGATATGCCCAGAAAATAAACATATAGTGTGCTGAATTTCTTGATTGCAGAATTGAATATCTCGGATTGATAGCCGCTGATACACTTCATGAAATAAACAGCCTGATATTCACACAGTGGACTTCATAAGTAATTGTAATGTAAGCCGAAACGACTGGTATTACAAATTTTCTGACGGAAACAAGAAATTGAACCAGAAAATGTTATGTGGAATTACATGTGCATTTTATTTTGTTTGTGTTTTTGTTGTTATCTTGTTGTTGTGATTTTTGCATTTCCCCATTACTTGTTCTCTCTCTCTCTCTCTCTCTCTCTCTCTCTCTCTCTCTCTCTCTCTGTGTGTGTGTGTGTGTGTGTGTGTGCGTGCGTGCGTGCGTGCGTGCGTGCGTGCGTGCGTGCGTGTGTGTGTGTGTGTGTGTGCGCGCGCGCGCGCGCGTGTGTGCGTGTCTGAGAGAGAAAGAAAGAGAGAGAGAGAGAGAGAGAGGAGAGAGGGGAGAGAGAGAGAGAGAGAGAGAGAGCGTTCGTGTGTGTTTTAATGTAATTCAGTGTGTGCAAGAGATACTTAACCGCATGCATACGTATTGTTCGATCGATTGCATGTATTTCCTTCGTTCAGTGTTTCCTTCCCTATTCTCAAGCCAATCCAAAAGCACAAAAAGTCACAAACAATGCAACCATTCCATCACAGACTACGTTCACTGGAAGAAATACAGAATCGTCAATATAAAGATACAGACAATCGGTGCTGTGTTTGTGTATGTTCTCGAAGAAGAAGTAATTTAATTTCTCTGTTCTTGAAACTAAATTCATGTCGTCATGAGGCGGCCCACGACAGTAAACACCACACTGCCGGTGAGTCCCATTGGTGGCGTGTCAGTGCTGCCTGTTGTGATCACAGAATAGAAGAAAAAGAAACACCCGAAGGTGCTGGGGAGGACCCAGAGAAGCACCGTCTTCACCTGCCTTTAGAGCAGTCCTGTACCACCCTTGGAGGCCTGTGCTGTGTTGACGATGGGTACAGGCACGCGCAGGACACTCCATTAACAACCACTTTCTCAACCCCTGTTGACGAAACATGCGAAATTCATCTCGGGAGAGAGGATACCACCTACGCCAGTCCCTATGATTCCAAGAGCCAGTTCTTTAGTAAGTTACTTCGGCAGGGAAATGCAGGGGGGGGGGGGGGGGGGGGGGGGTGGACAGGCGACTGAACGTTACCCCAGCAGACTTAGCATCCTGTCATTCTTACCTGACACTATATGTCAGGTCATCGGTGAGTGATGCACTTGACTCCCTTTTGCTGACCGCCACAACTCACTTGAGAAGCCGGCCAAAGGCTCGCTGGCCACTTTCTGTCTGTTGTGTCAAGTGTGCAGAAAATTATCGTCAGTCATGGGAAAGCCCTGGGCTTGGCTCGTCTTGCTGGTGCTGCCATGTGTGTGTGTGTGTGTGTGTGTGTGTGTGAGAATCAGCCCCGCGTACTATGACGCAATATGCGCCACGGAAGATGTGATATTACCCAGTGTGGTGATCTTTGAGGCGGAGAACGAGATAACAATTATCGAAAGATCGTACTTACGGCAATTAGAACCTAAATGCTACATCCGGCACGCGCACACTTTGAAGTTTTTGCTTGATAATTATCAGATGAGCTACAGGCAGCGGCGGATGTGGGAGATGTATCTGGCGATGGTTAAAAATGGTCTGGGTCTTACACTAACGTTAACAGAGAGGTATAGAAACCTTTTCCAAATTGTAATGTATAACTGGTACAGACACAAGACACAAAGAAAAGGGGAGGGAGGGGTTAAGGATAGTCGCGACAGTTGAGGGGGGGGGGGGGGAGAGAAGGGAGAGAGGCGTGTTGTAAGAAGGGTCGGAGAACAACTCGGAAAAGAGTGAAATGCATAAACACAAGAAAAGCAAAAAAGAAAAACCATGTATCAAACGTCAAAACACCAACTTCAGGAAGCGAATGTCCATCTGATGGAAAACATACAGACATTGCATGGTGACTGTGAGTCAGGATTTTTTTTTTTTTTTTAAGCTAGCAGTGGAATTTTTTTTTTTTCAGATGAAGAGGACAGTGAAAAGCACCAAAAATGAAGAGTGGATTTCGGCCTTAGGGAAAAAAAATCCCACCTTAGGTGCTCCATTGATCCGACAACTGATGCCACAAAAAAAAGAGAAATGTAGGCCTACATGTTGACTGCAGACAGGCAAGACAAATGTTTGTTTTCAAGACAAACTTCGATGGTCCACATATGCTGCGAGTGAAGGATTGAATAGTTACATTCAAACGCACTTTTTCATTCCTGTTTCTTGCTTCATACTTCATACCCCCTCTCCCCTCCCCCCCTCCGCCCCCCCCCCCCCCCCCCCCCCCTCCGCTAGTTTCTTGCTTCTTCCCTTATCTCTTTATAAATATCTAGCTAACTAGCTATCTGTCTGTCTGTCTATCTTTATATCTGTCTGTCTATCTATCTACTTGCCTTTCAGTCTACATATCTATTTGTGTGTTTGTGTGCGTGCGTGGTGAGTGGTGCGCGCGCGCGCGCGGTGTGTGTGTGTGTGTGTGTGTGTGTGTGTGTGTGTGTGTGTGTTGTGTGTGTGTGTGCCTACTCGTTAGATAGATAGATAGATAGATAGACAGACAGATACAGATATAGATGTATGTATGAATGTTTGTGTAGGGATGGATGGAGGATGTAAAGTCTTTTAGATTTTATATGTAGCCTTCAAGATTAAGTCGATTTACTTCCTGGACACCACTCCTCCCTAGTACACTTTTGAGATTTTAACGTTCAGTAAAACAAAGAACACAAAACTGAACAATTTCAGTTTTTTGAAAATATAATTTTCCAATAAAATTTTCGAATACAAAGCCTCCTAAGTATTGGCGTACAAACAACCTGAACATGCGCAACAGTTCACAAGACTTCCATGGCAGACTAATCATAACGAGCAATTCCACGCCTTTTCTTTCATGTGCCCAATCTAACACGCACGCACGCACGCACGCACGCACGCACGCACGCACGCACACACACACACACACACACACACACACACACACACACACACACACACACGACAAAGTCTGACAGAAAGTGGTGTTTGTGACTGTGTTCAGTCTGACCAACAGAAAGATGGTGTCAGTGACTGTGTTCAGTCTGACTGACAGAAAGATGGTGTCAGTGACTGTGTTCAGTCTGACTGACAGAAAGATGGTGTCAGTGACTGTGTTCAGTCTGACTGACAGAAAGATGGTGTCAGTGACTGTTCAGTCTGACCAACAGAAAGATGGTGTCTGTGACTGTGTTCAGTCCGACTGACAGAAAGATGGTGTCAGTGACTGTGTTCAGACTGACTGACAGAAAGATGGAGTCAGTGACTGTGTTCAGACTGACTGACAGAAAGATGGTGTCAGTGACTGTGTTCAGTCCGACTGATAGAAAGATGGTGTCAGTGACTGTGTTCAGTCCGACTGATAGAAAGATGGTGTCAGTGACTGTGTTCAGTCTGACCAACAGAAAGATGGTGTCAGTGACTGTGTTCAGTCCGACTGACAGAAAGATGGTGTCAGTGACTGTGTTCAGTCCGACTGATAGAAAGATGGTGTCAGTGACTGTGTTCAGTCCGACTGACAAAAGTTTGGAGTCAGTGACCGCGATCAGTCTGACAGAAAGAATTTAGCAGTAACTGTGTTCAGTCTGACTGACCGGAAGATGGGTGTCGGTGACTGCGTTCACTTTTACTGACAGACAGATACGTCTGTGACTGTGTTCTGTTTAACAGACAGATGGTGTCTGTGACTGTGTTCTGTCTGACGGACAGATGGTGTCTGTGACTGTGTTCTGTCTAACAGACAGATGGTGTCTGTGACTGAGTTGTGTCTGACGGACAGATGGTGTCCGTAGACAGATGGGTCTGTGACTGTGTTCAGTCTGACAGACAGATGGTGTCTGTGACTGTGTTCTGTCTAACAGACAGATGGTGTCTGTGACTGAGTTCTGACTGACGGACAGATGGGGTCCGTAGACAGATGGTGTCTGTGACTGTGTTCAGTCTGACAGACAGATGGTGTCTGTGACTGTGTTCAGTCTGACAGACAGATGGTGTCTGTGACTGTGTTCTGTCTGACAGACAGATGGTGTCTGTGACTGTGTTCTAACAGACAGATGGTGTCTGTGTTCAGTCTGACAGACAGATGGTGTCTGTGACTGTGTTCTGTCTAACAGACGGATGGTGTCTGTGACTGTGTTCTGTCTGACAGACAGATGGTGTCTGTGACTGGTGTTCTGTCTAACAGACAGATGGTGTCTGTGACTGTGTTCTGTCTAACAGACAGATAGTGTCTGTGACTGTGTTCTGTCTAACTGACAGATGGTGTCTGTGACTATGTTCTGTCTAACTGACAGATGGTGTCTGTGACTGTGTTCTGTCTAACAGACAGATGGTGTCTGTGACTGTGTTCAGTCTGACGGACAGACAGGTGGTGCTCCTAACTGTTTTCTAACAAGATGTGGTACCCGTGACTGTGTTCAGTAAAACGGAAACATGATGTCAGAAACTATATTATGTCAGACGAGCTTCATGCCTGAAAAGAAATATATCAATTGAATCTCTGACCTTCATCTTCAGTGGAAGATACCTAGTAAATGTTTGGTGGTGGGCTAGACTGGATGGGAGTAATGGGGGGAGGAAGAGGGAAGAGAGTGTTAAGTGGTAGTGGAGATGATGGATGAGAAAATCGGGGTCATGGTTATAAGCTTCTGGACACAGCACTACTCTATATCATAACTGTACAGAAGCATTTGACAATGCCATTGCATCCTGTTGTACATTATTATTGTACAAAAACAGGAAAATGTAATAATCTGAATAGTGTACATTTTGAAAGTAAGCATAAAGCAGGTTGTCATCAATTCAGTTCTGAGCAATTATTCTAAACAGTACGGCCTATAACACTCGGTGATTTTCTTACATGTTCATGGTTGCTCATTCAATAGTCTCCAGTCCTTTCACGATGCCCCTACTCTTCTCTCTCTCTCTCTCTCTGTTAGCGCGCGTGTGTGTATGCATGTATGTGTGTGGTGTGTGTGTGTGCGCGCGCGCGTGTGTGTGTGTGTTTGTGTGCGCGCGCACGTTAAAGTGTGTGTGTGTCTTTGTGTGTGTATTCAATTCCATTAATGCTGTTGGAAACATGTCTTTCAAACACCCAAACGTATCATGAGACAGTAGGATATGAATGATCTTTAGTTAGCATTAGAATAATTAAGTCTTCAAGCATTCTCACGATTTGTCCAACATACTTTACATATCTTTGAATACTATAAGCATATAGTATGGCTGTCCCACGCTTACGAATCCTCACACACACACACACACACACACACACACACACACACACACACACACACATACACACACGCACACACACGTTTCGTCATACGGATAAACACACACGCACGCAGTACACACGCATGCACGCGCGATTGCGCGGGTACACACCCTCCACCACCACCACCACACACACGCACACATACGCACGCACGCACACGCGCACGCGCTCACGACGGACTCAAACAGACTCAATAACCTGTAAACATAGCATAACTACCCCATTTTTGGATTTGAATAGTAGATCAAAATTTGAAATCGTGCGTCACAATTTGCTCTGTTAAGATAATGGAATCGTTGTTAAACATGACTGATTGATGCTATGTGAGATGACCATGATGATGTGGAATTAATTAAAATGATAATTTCTCTCTCTCTCTCTCATCCCCTCTCTCTCTCTCTCTCTCTCTCTCTCTCTCTCTCTCTCTCCCCACCCCCCATCCCCACTGCAAGCAAAAGAAAAACAAACGCTTTTCAAACTGCTGTCTCTGTGGAGTCCTGGTTAAACGCCAGATTGTCTCGCCCTTGGGAGGAATGCACGCTAGTGGAGGCTGCATTATTGTGTAAAGAAATCGGCCCACTGGCGTTGAAGGCTTCCCGGTCATCCCAGCCAGGTCTCCGGTCTTCCCTCCACATTGGGCTTCTGTGATCTGGATAGGGCGGCTGCAAGACTTGCGGCTGGTGAACGTACTCTGGCCTGCTTCTGTGGTTTGCATAGGAGAGCTGTGGCTGTGCTGGTCAACATGCCCCGAGAGCCTGAACTGTCTGTCGTCACCACGAGTCTCTTCCCATGGTCTGGGAGCGGTATCCGGAGAAGGATTCAACCTCCGTTTTCGAGGTTCAAACTCCAGGAGTGGGAACTCTCTTTCATCGGTCACTTCGTCTGGGTTCCTTTCCGTCGCTGAAGCTGTATCGTCTTCCTGCGTTGACTGGAAATAGCGTCTTCGATGTTTCTGGCTGGTGGCTGGGAATTCTCTGCCGTGACGTACCACATCCGGGTTTCGTTTCTTCGGCTCGTGTTCCAAGGGAGTGAAATCTCCGTTACTCTGCGATGCGTCTGGGTCGTCCGCCCCGTACGTCAGCTTTCTCCGGGTCGGGGTCTTCTCTCTTCGCTTTGCTCCTGAAGCAGACGGACCTTTCGAATTCTCCCTATCGCCTGCCGAGAGACCCAGAGAATTTTCTTCTGACCGCCTGACGGAATCTGGTGACTGTCTTTCTCTACCAGATTCACAGGTCCGCTTCTCCATCAAGTCCTTCAGCTTCCAGTCGACCTCTGGGACGTCGTCGTACCGGGGAAGGTCCAGCGTGGTGTCTGCGGCCTCTCCGGCACCCTGCGATCGCTTGGCGTGGACTGGGCGGTTCTGTAAAATAGTGCTGATGGGGCTGTTGTTGTCCGGGTGCCATCCTGGGTGGGGATCTTAATGGGACGGTGCCTGCCTCCAGGTACGTCTCCTTTTCCTTGCAGCATGGGCAACCTGTGGACCCAAAATGATGTTGGTGAACAGTAGGCGGTTAGAGTACAGATCGTGGGTACACATACTACTATGTACCCTGGTGTGCTGGCACAGAAGAATGCGGCTGTTGGTTTGAGTAGTTCAGACAGAAACACACAGTGAGGTGTCTATCTGTCTATGTGCCTGTCTATCTATAAATTTGTCTAAAGGTAGGAAGGTGGGTCGGTGGATGGGTAGGTAGGTAGGTAAATGGGCGGGTGGGTGGGTGGGTGGGTGGGTGGATAGGTAGGTAGGCACGCACGCACGCACAGACAGAGAGAGCGAGTGAGAGAGCGAGTTTTGAACAGAAAGGTTGTTTGTGTGTGTGTGTGTGTGTGTGTGTGTGTGTGTGTGTGTGTGTGTGTGTGTGTGTGTGTGAGAGAGAGAGGAGAGAGGAGAGAGAGAGAGAGAGAGAGAGCGAGATGGAGAACATGTGTGTGTGTGTGTGTGTGTGTGTGTGTGTGTGTGTGTGTGTGTGTGTGTGTGTGTGTAATAATGTCTGTGCGAATGAGACAATGGAGAGAAGGTGAAAGAGAAGATACAATAATGCTTCACATCCACACGCGTGCGCAAGCATTCACACGAACACACAACCTCCCCCCCCCCTTCCTCGCAATAAACACACACATACACATCTCGACACATATCCGCTTATCCCCCATCCCCGTCACACATGCGTGTGCGCGCATGTTACATGCTCTCTCTCTCTCTCTCTCTCTCTCTCTCTCTCTCTCTCTCTCTCTCTCTCTCTCTCTCTCTCTCAAGATAAATAATTCGCTATCTCTTTGTCAGCAGATGATATTGCGTTACTATCTGACAGGCCAGCTTGTCTTCAAACGCAGTTAAATGATTTATGTGGCGCAGCATCAAGACGTGAGCTTAAGTTAAATATGAAAAAGAGCAATATTGTTGTTCTAAGAAAGGAGAGAGGGGTGCTTTCTTGATGGAGAGGAAACGATGATTGTAAACTGTTACAGGTATCCCTTTATCTATTTCTCCACTAGTTTCAGTTTTGTGTATGCTTTGTGCGTGCCTCGCAC
>CM031597.1:85863630-85878630 GCA_018398815.1 Conus ventricosus | reverse complement strand
ACCATTGTAGTTCTACACAGAGCTGAAAACTGGCGCCGTCAGATACGCTGTATGTAGGAGAAAATCGATAACTTGAAACACCTATGGAACAAAGCATCGCCTGACGAAGAAACTCAGAAATTACTTTTAATACAGAACGTTGCTGGGGCTTGGTGCAAATCAAAACTTAAAGCATTTTTCACGATAATGGCGAAAGGTCCAACAGAAAATCACGTTTCTTTCGGTTCCTCACTTAATCCCGGATTGGATAAACCACAGATGATGGCACGGCTGGGACAGTTGGTGAAAGGGGACAGTTGGTGACGTACACCTTGGTGTGGCCTGTGTGGTCGGCTGAGCTGTACACAACATTGATAACTTGTTTGGCACTGCGCTTCCTCCATCTGGATCTGGGTCTGCTGCATGGACATCCACCATTTATTGCAGGAGGCAGGAGAATAGGTGACGGCAGTGCACTTACCATAGAGATACTTAATAAAGTGTGTGCGTGTGTGTGTGGTCTATTTTCTTTTTCTTCCCTTTAGTTACCCAGTCTAATAAACTACATTATCATTGGGTGGAAGGCGAGCCAGTAAGGTCTTCATTCAGAGGGAACGCCCCCAAGGGTAGCGTTGTATCATCTCCATCTTGTTTACTCAGAATATACCAGTCTTTTCTGCACAAAATCTACGTACAGTTTGTTTCCTAGTTCACATCGCAACAAACTGCAAATGCAAAAGGTTAATGCGCGATTTAGGATAAAAATCTAATGCTTTTATGGCTTATTTGAACCTCCACTTTTCTTGATTTGTGTTGTGTTATTTTTTCTCCCAAAGAAAGACATCATTGATATAGACTTAGAACCACATTACTGAACCCAAAATGAGGTGTCCTAATCAACTCGAGTGTCCCGGATTAAGGCCTTCCGACTTTTGCCAACATGTATGTCCGATACTGAAGATTGGGAACGTTTAAAGCAAGAGAATGAATGAGTTTTCCTTCACACCTGTTCAGGCCAGAGGAATGCTTGTCTCCCTATTCCTGCAACTACTGATTATTAATGGAAAATATCATGTGAGAAAGGGACATAATCTTGCACGATAGAGTCACACACACACACACACACACACACACACACACACACACACACACACACACACACACACACATATATATATATATATATATATATATATATATAATATATATATATATATATATATATATATGCCCTCCGTCCCTGATCCCCCCCCCCCCCTCCCCCGACCATTTCCTTGAACATCTATCTATCAATGTTACACCTCGAGACCTCAACATATTATCACTTACAGATCGAGATGTCGGTGCTACAACCACCCTGCTTCTTAATCTTGTTTTGTTTTTTTTTTGCTTCCTTTCTTTCTTCTTCGTTCCTCAGCTAGACCTCTGAGGTTTCCCGTTCGTGAAATTGTTAGTCTGCCATCATTTCTAAACCCGTCATTTGAAAAACAGCCTTCCGTTTTCAGGGATCATGTCAATGCAAAACCAGTATACATGTTGTGTGTGTGTGTGTGTGTGTGTGTGTGTGTGTGTGTGTGTGTGTGTGTGTGTGTGTGTGTGTGTGCGTGTGTGTGTGTGCTGGTGTGTGTGTTCGTGTGTGTGTGCCATTTTACGTACGTTTGCGATGACCTACTCTTCTACGAAGGAAGAAATTAGATTTATGATAACTTTTCGTGACTATAGTAACAATACTGAATTTTCAGATGGCCAAGAGCTCTCTCTCTCTCTCTCTCTCTCTCTCTCTCTCTCTCTCTCTCTCTCTCTCTCTCTGTCTGTCTGCCTGAGTGTGTGTGTGTGTGTGTGTGTGTGTGTGTGTGTGTGTGTGTGTGTGTGTGTGTGTGTGTGTGTGTGTGCGTGCGGGCGCTTGTATGTGTGTGTGTGTGTGTGTGCGGGGTGCTGGCGTGTGTGCATGTGTGTGCGCGTGAGAGACAGGGGGGGGGGGGGGGGACGGACAGAGAAAGAGAGAGAGAGAGAGAGGGGGGGGCGTGATGTGGAGGGGATAAAGGAAAAAGAAAAGTCAGCAGGATGACCAGCAGGGCAAGTAGTCGTCTGTTAGGATACAACTAGTCGGGACGAGACTAGCTCATCACACACACACCACACACACACACACACACACACACACAACCGCGCGCGCGCGCGCGCGCGCGCGCTCGTACGCACAAGAAGAGAGGGGACAGACAGACAGAGATAGACAGAAATGGAGATTGTACGTGGTATGTTTCTTTTTAATCAAAGTTGCTTAGTTTACATATGAAACATGTTTTCAGGAGGCATGCCCACACGCTGAAATCACGCCAAGCGCTTTCAGGTGTTGAATCGATCTTTTAACTGAAAGGTGGGCAGAACGAGACACCGCCACAAGTTATCTTTCAAACAGCTGTGTCGTGGCTCGGGCAGTTGTTTTTTTTTTTTCTTTCTTTCTCCCCGTCGTGAAATAAGACACACTGTGTAACCTCGGCGAACGCGCTTATGTCTTCACCTGCATCTGTTGGTTTGGTCTGACTGCTGCCAGTAAGAGTGCGCATGAACTACGAGACTGATGTTAACGACCCTTGGTTGAAGGGTGGAATGTGGCCCATCCTCTTCCTTACAACAACAAGTAAACAAACAATCAAAAGTGTATGCGTTGGGGTGGTGGGGACAGAAAGCGACAAACATGTAGAATTTTGAGCAGAAATGCTGTAGATGTATTACAAATACATAACACGCAGACACAAACATGAACGCGCGCACGCACACACACACACACACACACACACACACACACACACACACACACACACACACACACACACACACACACACACACACACACAAACGCGCGCGCGCGCGCACCATGCGCACGAACACAAAAACACATTTACATGCCTAATGCTCTCCTGCATGGCACACCTGCCGCACACACGCAAACACATATGCACGCTGTCGATTTTAGAGAAAGAGAGGATGGAAGATGCTGATGGAAGAGGACGGGGTGGGGGCTGGATGGTCGAAGAAGGGGGAAAGAGAATAGGACAGGATAAGCGCAAACATAATAAACACATGCATGCTATGTTTGTTTACGCACCTTGTTTATGTGTTTGATTCACTCCGAGTCCAACGTTCACGAGAAGGAGATGGGGATAGGGGAAGCAGGACTGAGAGAAGGGGTTGGAGGTGTAGTGGTGGATCATGGAAATACGATTCTTCAAAATAATTGGTAATATTCCCCCAAGACAGACAGCGCAGCAGTGAAAAAACAATAATATGGTATAGTGTGCTTTCTCTGTCAGTTCCGTTGATTTGCCAAGTCCTAACCCTGTTCAGTTTCCGACAGCGTTCCAACGTGAAGGCTGCCAAAGAATCCAGCAACAGCATACATGAGAGGAGAAAAGCTAATGAACATGACATGACGAAAACGTGTGTAAATAAGTGAGAATAACACTATGTGTTTGCGTACGTGCGTGCGTGCGTGCGTGCGTGCGTGTGTGCGTGCGTGCGTGGTGCGTGTGTGTGTGTGTGCGTGTGTGTGTGTGTGTGTGTGTGTGTGTGTGTGTGTGTGTGTGTGTGCCCTTTTGGGCACTTACAGCCTATTACTTCTGAACGAATGAGGCGTTGGAAAGTTTTTTTCCCCGGACGAAAAAAAAATAATCATCTCAATTACGGTGACGTTGGAATCTCTGGCAAATTCTGTCTCTGACTCCCACGGTGCGTGCGCGTGCTTGGTTGTTTGTGTCTGTGCGTAGGCATACATTAAGAACATATCCGAATGCTTTGGCTTGTTCGTTTATTGTAATATCTGTTTGACTGGTCGTGTGATTAGTCATACAAGACTTTAAAAAAAAAAACTATTTTAAAACCCAAGAACTAAAAAAAAAATCTAACAGATGAAATTAAAACAACTGGCATAATTGAAAAGAAATATTAGGGCTGATCAAATCATAAAGTTTAGTAACGCCTAAAGCATGTCGGTCGTTATTGATTCCCCGGGGTTTTTTGTTTGTTTATTTGTTGTTTTTTTGTTTGCCCGTGCCTATTTTAATGGAATCTTTTTGTCTCTGGAGTTACGTCTGACCTACAGCTTTTCAAGGAACACATTGATTCCTAGGGTACCGTTGTTGCAAATTCGCGCCCGCTGTCCATCATACGAAGGGCCAAATTTGTGGTCAGGGGAAGATGCTTTTGATTAGATCATTTCAGTCACGCTTTCGGCTAACTGGAATTTCGGCTCTTTGGAGTTTCTTCGCCGGCGTTCTCGTGTTTTCCTTTCCGTTGAGGTGGGAGGGGGGGTGGGTTGGGGGGCTTATTTCCCTTTGGCGTTAATTCAGGATTCGATTCAACAACATATTATCCAGGTCAGTTTCAAAAAAGCCGACGGTAAGGAGGAAATCAACCGGCGTAACAAACTGTGCACTGACCTGAAGACTGGGGTTCTTTTGTGTTGTTTTCCAAATGGCCCATGAGTGTCAGCCAGCCACTTTTCGCCGTCTGAGAAAACTGTGGTAACTTTCATCAGATTGGGGAAGTCTTTTTTAAAGATTAAACTGTGTAGAAAAGGAGGTAAGATATGCCTCAAATAAAACAAGAAGTCTTCAAAGGGAGGGAATCTTTGTTGATCTTCTTAGACAAATTAACGTGTCCGAAAAAAACGATTTTGTTAAGGGGTAAATTTAGTACAGACAGGACCTAAATTTGCCCTAGACAGATTGACAATTCTTTACAGAAAGGAAGTCTTTTTTAAGGAGTAAACCTAGGATAGATAAAAAGAATAAAATGCAAAACATAAATTAACTTTTTGGGAAAGGGTTTATCTAATTCAGAAATAATGTTGTGCAATCAAAGATTTAAAAAAAAAAGCCCAGTATAAAACACAGGTATTTACAATGAGTAAGTCTTTAAGACTTCAGGCGCGATCGACTTCAGAAAACTAGTTTCCCAGCTGTTAGATTTTTGTTTTCCCTTAAAGCGATTTCTGTCTCTGGTGAAAATATATGGTGGTGAAAATTAAACGCTGATTTAATAAGGTTTCAGGAACTCGTCTGCTTGTTGTTTTATTGGGGGGAGGAGGAGAGTAATAGGGTGAGGTAGGGCGAAGGGGGGAAAGGGGAATGGGCGCGAATGCATGAGGTGTCTGATATTTTCAGCAGCAAACAATAAAAGCCAAATCTTTGAGTTATTGAGAAAAAAAAGGGGGAAAATTCAGGAGATGAAGGATGGAAAATTAATGTTTAAAAAAAAAAAGGATTGGGACAGAGATGGTCAGAATTTTTCTTAAAGAAATAGGAGGAGAACGAAAAAAAAAGTGAATGAGAGAACACATAAATGGTTTGGATGAATAAAGGATAAATGATCGGGAAAAAAACCAAAGGAAGGAGAAGAGGACTACATGGAAGATTAAAAACAAACAAACAAACAAACAAAAACATGGCGATTCTTTTTTTTTCCCGTTAAATATGGGTGATACACGAAGTCGTTTATCTGGTATCGTTTTGTGTTTGTATATCTATGGCTGAGTGAGCGACCCAAGCGGGAGTCAGGGATTGGGAGCGGGAGAAAGAGCGCCAGGGGGGGCGCAAGGGGAGAGGAAGGGGATCACGTGCGCATCGGCCCGGGGTCCATTCATGGGGCGGGCGGTGGCGGAACGTCCGAACTAAACCGGTTGTCCGAGACTATCCGGGAAGAGTCGGAATTCACGGCGGAAGACTTCGTCAAAGCTTCGGACTAAACGCCGGCCTTCGGCGGTGAAATTTAGCCCGGGCGATTTCGCTGGACTAAACTCGAACGTCGGGACTACGCGGAAAAAATGGCGGCTTTTGTTTATCGCCCAATACGCTTCCGACGTTCACTTCGAAGGCAAAGAGTATTTCGAGACAGACAAAATCCTTTGAGGTGTATAATGATTGCCAAATATTAAAGAAATTCCGTTTGACTCGACAGGCAACCCTAGTTTTGGGACGGATTCACTGAGCATGCAACTGGATTTGTTGAGGGCATTGTCGCCAGTGTTGCAAGTGCTGTTGACATTACGTTTTTTTGCCACTGGTGCATTTCAAGACGTGGTGGGTGAACTAATTGGTATCAGTCAGCCAACTGACTGCCGCACCGTTGCCGTGTGACGATGCGTTGCTGACACAGATGAATGACTGGATTGCTGTGCCAACAAGGGACGTCAGGCGGAGCGTACCAAACACAAGTTTCACTCCATGCAGGGGCGGGGAAAATGTTGTCGGCTGCATTGATGGCACACCCCGTTTCGGATTCAAGCGCCACAGCAACTTGAGCATGAATATGTGAACAGAAAAGAATTTTCACTCAATAAATGTTCAGGTAAGAAAATAAATTCCCAGTGCTTTTTGAACACACTTTTTAAATTATTTTTGGGTTATTATTCCAGTGTAGCATGTTATGAGTGGCATTATGACATGTGCTGTCAGTATCAAGTGTGTGTGTGTACTCTGTGTGTGTGTGGTGTGTGTGTGTGTGTGTGTACAGTGTCAATAGCAGGGGTGGTTTTAATGTTTGTATCCAGTGCCTGTGTGCCCTTTCCCAATGTACCATTGTCACTTGTGGTTATATTCACCAACAGAGTGTAAACAATATGAATCTAGACTCTGCTTCAGTGAAAACATATTGAATGTCATGTGGGTAATTTTTTTATTTTTTTTGTGCATGTGCTCATTGAATATGTGCATTCAAAGCGCTGCTTGCTCAGTATGTGGAAAATGTTTCTCAACTGAACATTGATGGAATGTGTGCACAGTCAGTGTTGAAAAATAACCATTCAAACCAGTGTGTATTTTGTGCTGGGGTATCTATGTAATCTGTTTGCTATGTCACAGTATGTGCTAGTGTATATTCAGTGACTGTGTGCTTGATCTGTTAAATTACTCTGTTTGTGTGTGTGTGTGGGGTGTGTGTGGTGTGTGTGTGTGTGTGTGTGTGTGTGTGTGCACTCAGTGTGTCTTCCATTCTTTGATACTTTTGTGTGTGCTTGCATACAGTGCATGTGTATGTATCACTGTGTGTGAGATAAAATTCTTTTGTTGGTGTGCGCTTTGTGTGTGTGTGTAAACCAAGGCAGGATGCTTTGAGGCACCATAAACAGGTGAATAGGATGTGTGTACACAGGGGAAATTCCCGGGAGGGATGGTAGGGTAGGTGAGTGGGAGGAGGCAAACTTCTCCCTGCATGCTGACTTTTTTTGTTGTTGATAGTTTCAAACAAAGTAAAATTTCAAGTATTGAGGAGTAATACAGTCTTTGAAATGAAAAAATTTTCACATTTGATGAAAATAAACTTCAAAATAAATTATAATGATGTGATACATGCTTTTACTTTTAACACTTGTGTACACTGGAGTGTATAATTGATAAATTTGTGTATACTTTTATAATTGATAATACACTGATGGTATTGACAAATTGTGTACACGGATGGCATCAATTTTTTGACACACTTGTGTACACTGCCCGATATTGACCATTGTGTAAACTGAAGGAAATTTGGGTATTGAACAACGTGTACACTAATGGTATTGACAAACTTGCATTGTAATGTTCAAAGACTTAGTTCTGTTGCTTTTGTAGTTTCGAGTCTGAATTTATAATTGTAAGCAATCTTATGTGCAGGTGATATGTGATGCTGTTTTACCTTCGCCGGACGGTGTGGGTCCATGGGGACCCAGAAGGGTCTTTAAATGCCAATATCTCGTTTATTTATAGGTATTTTTCAATAAAATTTTAGATATGCTCCAAACACACAAATTCTCTCCTTGTCCAAAATTTCGAAATATAGGTCAAAATTTCAAAGGAAATTTAAAGGTGACATTTTATACAGTCATCGCCGACGGTGTGGTCCGTGTGGACCCATGGCTCGCCAAAGAGGAAACCTCTTTGCGGACATGGGTCCACTGGACCCACACCGTCTTCCGTGTACAGTCAAAAGCCCCCGCCCGGCGAAGGTGCTTTTGACTATAACACGGAAGACGGTGTGGGTCCATGTGGACCATGCCCGCAAAGATTTTTCCCTCTTTGCGACCCATGGGTCCACACGGCCCACACCGTCTTCGTGTGTAGTCAAGAGCACCGTCGGCGAAGGTTTAAATCTTCATCAACGTGGTAGCCAAGTGCCTGGCTAGTGGCATGATGCCGAATTGCTGCGCGAGTCATGACTGTTTGCTGCTTTGAAAGTGGTCACCCTCCACTGGATGGTGTACTTCTGGGGGACAGTGGCTACTGCGCCGGACCTGGCTGATGACACCTGTCAGAAACCCTGCATTTTGCTAAAAAGGAGGTACAACTATGCGCATAGTTCAACGAGATCAATGTTGAGCGCTGCATTGGCGTGGAAAAGGGCAACGGTTTCAGTGCCTGCTGTAGGTTTGCGACTTCAGCCCCCCTAAGGCATGTCAAGTCATAATGGCATGTCTGATGCTGCACAATCGTGCTCGTTGTTGCAAAATTCCCCACAACCTCTGAGTCTGACTCTGACTGCAGCTCAGACGATGATGCTGGTGATTTGGATGATGATACAGGACATCATCAAAACATGAGTGACCGTGCAAAACTTGCTGCGGGAAAAACAGCTCGTGACAGAATTATTAACAGTTTCTGATAAACAAGCTGGGGTATCCCTGTTGAACACTTTAGAATGCACAGGGAATAAAAAAGCTTTTTTTTTCTTTCACATTAGGTTTAAATTACTGACTTGTCTTGGCATTTATATAATATAGTTTTCCAACGTATGTGTAGCTCTCTATGATCTTTTTTTGTCATCTTCAGTGGTCCACTAATGATGTTTTTTTTTTTTTGTTCTGTGTTGCTTTACCTTTTTATTGTCACAGATCTTGCCTACAGCACCTTTCTGTAATTTTTTGGGGGGGAAGAACATCATACAGGTGTGAAATCTGTGTGAGTATTTTAAACAATCTAAACAGTTACATGTGATCCCTTCACTCCCCAACCCTTTCTTCTTGACCACCCTGCACTCACAAATTAATGTTGAAAATGCCACATACACACACATAATTTTCCCCAGCCAGAGTGTTTAACACAATTCCATTTTTATTTCTTTGAGTTCATACAAGCCAAAACATGAAATATTATGACTTGAATCCATTCATCCACTCCTCCCCCTTCCCCTCAAAAGAGACATACTGTCAAAAGCACACAGAAAAAAGAAAAAAAAGGAAAAAAAAAAACCCACAAACAAACATGATGAGTGACTGCAAATCAAAAGATCTGTGTTTGAAGGCTGCTGCTTGTTTCTTTTTTTCAGCAATTACTCCGGGTCTTTCTCCAGTTTCCGACTCCAGGTCTTTCTCCAGTTTCCGAATACGCAGCAATATTTCTTTTGCTGTCAATTTCAGCATTTCCCTTTTTTTTCTTTCAGTAGTTCAGTTTTTGCTTGATTTTTTTCAATTTCAGTATAAAGAAAACTGACACCCCAAGAGAGTTGTTGCCCAGTTTCTTCATACTGATCTGCCATCTCATCCCTCATTTTTTCTTCTTTTGTTTTCCCTTGATATCCTCTTTACTCTCCTCAAAATGTCTTTTTCTTGCCACCATGACTGGTGCAACTACTGGCGAGTCACGTGATGTAGACACAAAGTGATGTTCCCCTGTTCATCAGCTTCTGCGTCAAGAATGGTACAATCTGGAAAAAAAAACAGAAAATGTTATATTTGTGTGTGTGTGTGTGTTTGTATGTGTGTGTGTGTGTTTGTGTGTGTGAGTGTGAGTGTGGGGTGTGTGTGTGCAATATACATCTGCATGGTGTTTTTTTCAAAATAAATTGATGGCTTAAAAGACCCTGCTTGCTTCACCCCATAGTGTAAAGCAACAAATGTGGTCAGTCTGACATAACTCAACATATTTGTTGTCAGCTTTACCCTAAGTGTTATGTCATTGAGACTGGTCAGTCTCACATGTTTGTCAGTGTGTAGGCTGATATTCATCCGGTAGACCAGTTAGTAAATGAAGTGCATGCCCCAATGGGATGTGTGGATGTTGGCAGAGTGTGGCCCCCTTATCCCGACTTTGGTGGTAGAAATTGAGTTCATCAAGATCACATAGGAACAGAAAAAAGGTGTGTTAGAACTCAATACTATACAAAGACTGGAAACTTTTTTCAACATGATGATAGTTGTGAGTAATATAATTAAACAAGTGGAAAAAAAAGGCTTTAAAAACCCTGTCATCAATCTGGTTCACCTTGCAAATGTGACATTGGTGCACAGGACAGAGGTCTTGCAGAAACTGTCGACCTTGGGGGAGACTGAAGGTGGCAAAAGGACCAATCTTCAGGCAGTGGGTGACTGTGGGGATTTGTTACCCCCTGCAGTAACATTGGAACAATACCAAAAATTGCATTGTGGCGTTTTAATTGCTTTTATTCACCATGCCTTGTACTCACATTTCTTCTTTTCTTTTTTTTTTTTTCTTTTTTTTTTTTTTGGGGGGGGGTTGTTTGTTATGTTTTCTTTTCTTTTCTTTTAGGCGGTGTTCTTTCATTTTTGTTGGGTGTTTGTCAAAGCATATCATGTGTTAGATTTAAATATAATTTGTCTGTGGGCAAAATCCGTGTGTACTGCATTGGAATTGGCAGATATATGTGGCCAAAAAGAATGCATTGCAATACTTCGGATATATCTTAACCATTTCATTCAAAATAAGATAATCAAGGGGCAATTATAAGACATTGACATTATGTCTGGGAAGAAACAATGCTTTCAACTGTTCTGGGAATCATGAGTGATTGGCTTTTGCCTTTTCCCCCCTCTGTCAAAACTCAATACTGGGGTGTGGCCCCCCAGCTGCATGAAAAACAGCATTGACTTCTGTGTGGCATTCTGTGTAAAGTATATACATTGAGGACAATGACCAAAGATTATGTTACAAGTTATTCCCTGTCATTGTGGGGCCCGAATGGTGAGTGAAAGTAATGTACCCTTCACAACTGAAATCAGTGACATGGGATTAATTCATCTATGCATGTGATGTTGGATTCCCATATTTATCAGTATTGATTTCAGAAGGCAATTTTTAATTCACCAAAGACAACAGCAGTCAATTTAAGATATTTATTAGATGTACACTTACAAGTGCATTGACCTGACTGCAAGTTTCTGATCCGGCTGATCTCTCCACAGAACTGTCGACTGTTTTGTCACTGCAACTGAGAATGGGAATCGCAACTGTGATTGAAGTTGGGATTTCAAAAAAACATTTGCGATTACTGCATGCATTACATGCAGATGCATACACGCATGAAAGTGGTGTGGGGGTGTGTGTGTGTGTGTGTGTGTGTGTGTTTTGTGGTGTGGGCAGGTGGTGGGTTAAGTGCATGATCCACTTGTGTAAACCTCCTCCCCCGCCTAACACACACACACACACCACACACACACACACCCCCACCCCAAAACCCCACCCCACCCACACAAAACCACTATGGTGATTGGGTACATGGGTGGATGTGTATAATTTCCATTTTACTTGCAGAGACTGAAAAAGCACAAAAATAATAAGTGTAGTTCTCTTTTTACAATAAATAAAATTATGGTCAGTTGATGAGGAAAAGTAAAATAATTTTTTTTTAAAAATCCCGATGTATGTGCGTCAACAAAACGTGGGATGGACATGTAAAACACACACACACACAACCCACACACTCTCTTCTCTCTCTCTCTCTCTCTCTTCTTCTCTCTCTCTCTCTCCTTACACCGCATTCTTTACTCTCCTTTCGCCCCTTACTTAACCTCGTACACCTTTATACACAATTCCTATCCCCTGCAGTCCACCAACCACCACCACCACCACCCCCCTCCCAGCTTTGCTTACCCCCCATTATTAACATTTATTTCTATATGATCCATGCTTTTATCTTGTCATTTTTAATTAATAGACAGACAAACTAAAAAAACACACTACACACACAAGCATGCATAGTCCCCCACACACACACAACAATATAAAATTTACATATTATATATTTTATTATATATATATATATATATATATATCTATATATTAAAATATATATATATATATATTTTGTGAATACAAAAAGATAGACACACATTCAGACCAAGAAAAATAGGCAAACATATCACCTTGTTGTTGTCATATTCAGCAATAGTCTGCTGTGCAAGGTTGTCCCAAAGTAGATTCTAACCCCCCTGCACATGCAAACCAAAACCTTATGATAATAATAGCCTGTCTGATGTTATAATAGATGATACAGCATATTGATCTATACTAGGAACAAAATGTCACAAATATCATAGTAACCAATTTTGCCAGACATGTTGCTACCAATCTAAAGACAGATCATTTAAGGAATATTGAAATGAATACATGGATATATATTATTGCATTATGACACATTCTGAAACAGTTGACATCCCAAGCAAGAGTCTGAAATATATCACGCCCGTAGTTGTAAAAGTCAGTACTCTAAACAACTTCAGGGCACCTGACTCAGTAAGCAAATGAGTTTTTGTAGAGCGGGAAAAAAAAAAACGGTGGCACTCATTGCAAAGCACAAAATCTTTTGTACAAGACAAATTTTAATTTACCTGTCAGAGCTTGATCATGAAAACAGACCCCACTGACATTGTAATCAAAAAACAAAACTCACCATCAACCCGTAGGAAGGGCACTGACTGATCCCATGATTTTCAGTGTTGTCTTCATAGGGCACGGGTGTTGGGGGTTTGCCCCACCGGTTTGGTGGCATTTGGTTTCTTGGCCAAAACAGAGACTTCAAGTCTTTCGATTTTTTTTTTTGACAACTCTCGCGTCCGGCATTGCACCAACAGCGTTCACTTTGTTGGGTGATGTCTCCAATTCTTTTCTTTTTGGCCACAGTCACCGACGTCTGCAGTTTCGATACCGTATGACGTAGTGCAGATCACTTCAGTCAACAATGTTGCGATTTCATTATCGCTGAAATTTGGCTTCTTGGCACGTTGGTCATTCCATATTTCTGTCTCTATGCGACCAGGATTACGCGTGCGAGGGGGAAATGCTTAAGCGGGAAAACCGAAAGTCTAAAAATATCTTAGCAAAGTTGGGCGTTCGTTGTCCAACCTGAAACCGACCGCCACGCGAATCCCGACTTCGCGTGGCAGAAGTCCGGACGTTTCCCAAAGTCGGGGGTCGCGCGAAACGCCAGACGTACGTTGTCCGGCCCCATGAATTGGACCCCCGGGTGTGTACATATTTGCACAGGTGTATTCGACGCAGAGCCGTGTTTGTAGCGCATGCGTTTGGGGTTCGCGGGAGGCGAGGGAAAAAGTAGCTGATCCAATTTGGTATGTTTAAAAAGAAGGGAAAAAATAGTTCGTGTGTGCCTCCGTGGATACCAAAGACGTTTCAGGATGACGACACATCAGATCACCAGTTTAACTAGATCAACATGACTAGTATCAATGTGCTTCATTGTAAGAGAGAGAAGACTGCTATACACTCGATCGGTCGTTTTTCCCTACACACGCGCGTGCACACACTTATTTTATGCACTAACACATGCGCGTATTCAGTCAAGGCACACACGCAGACAACAAACCTTTTCCGAGCGGGAGCATCGTTCAGTGGTGGGGGCTCCCCCTCACTGGTAACCCCTATATACCAGCTTCGTGTGGTCCGCTGTAGGCAGGTCGGCTAGCTGCCCACACGTGTGTAGTCTTTGCCTGCAAGAGAACCCACGTGTTTTTTGTTCAAACTTGATGATTTGACATTGTCACCTGGGGAAATGTGGTGAACAGATAGCCCGCCTTTGAACAGGAGGCAGGCACCGGTGCTTGGAACCCAAAAGGAACAGATAAATGCCTTTAATAAGAGACCAACAGGAAAGGGTAAATGCCTTTAATAGGAGACCAAAACGAACAAGTAAATTTCTTTAATAGTAGACCAAAAGGACAGATAAATGCCTTTAATAAGAGACCAACAGGAACAGGTAAATGCCTTTATAGGAGACCAAAACGAACAAGTAAATGCCTTTAATAGTAGACCAAAAGGAACAGGTAAATGCCTTTAATAGGGCCAACAGGAACAGGTAAATGCCTTTAATAGTAGACCAAAACGAACAGGTAAATGCCTTTAATATGAGACCCAAGGAACAGGTAAATGCCTTTAATAGGAGACAAAAGGAACAGGTAAATGCCTTTAAAAGGAGACCAAAACGAACAGGTAAATGCCCTTTATATGAGACTAAAGGAACAGGTAAATGCCTTTAATAGGAGACCAAAACGAACAAGTAAATGCCTTTAATAGTAGACAACAGGAACAGGTAAATGCCTTTTATAGACCAAAAGGAAAAAGGTAAATGCCTTTAATAGGAGACCAAAACGAACAAGTAAATGCCTTTAATAGTAGACCAAAAAGGAACAAGTAAATCCCTTTAATAGTAGACCAAAAGGATCAGGTAAATGGCTTTAAAAGGAGACCAAAGGAACAGGTAAATGCCTTTAATATGAGACCTAAAGGAACAGGTAAATGCCTTTAATAGGAGACCCAAAAAGAACAAGTAAATGCCTTTAATAGTAGACCAACAGGAAAAGTAAATCCTTTAATAGTAGACCAAAAAGGGTCAGGTAAATGCTTTTTAAAAGGAGACCAAAAGGAACAGGTAAATGCCTTTAATATGAGACCTAAAGGAAAGGTAAATGCCTTTAATAGGAGACCAAAAAGAACAAGTAAATGCCTTTAAAAGTAGACCAACGGAACAAGTAAATCCCTTTAATAGTAGACCAAAAGGATCAGGTAAATGGCTTTAAAAGGAGACCAAAAGGAACAGGTAAATGCCTTTAATATGAGAACTAAAGAAGGGTAAATGCCTTTAATAGTAGACCAAACGAACAGGTAAATGCCTTTAATAGTAGACCAAAAAGAACAGGTAAAAAGCCTTTTAAAAGTAGACCCAAAAAGGATCAGGTAAATGCCCTTTAATAGGAGACCAAAGGAAAAGGTAAATGCCTTAATATGAGACCAAAAGGAACAG
>CM031597.1:85756130-85853630 GCA_018398815.1 Conus ventricosus | reverse complement strand
AGAGAGAGAGAGAGAGAGAGAGAGAGAGAAGAGAGAGAGGGGGGGGGGTTGAGAATGGATTGGGAGGGACGGAGAGAACGGGGTAGCTTGCCGGGTGTCTTGACGATATATGGTTTTGACGAGGGCGTGTCTGCGGGGGCGGGGGAGGCAATCCTGTTCTGGACCTTGGACTATATGCCCTGCATGGTCACTCAATGTCTCTGTTACCAATTTAGTTTGAAGAAGAATCTTTTTGTTTTGCTGGGTTCGTCGACACTTGGAACAAACCAGTAAACAGACAACAAAAGCAAAAATACGAACGGGGAAAAAATGCACTGTGTATTTGAAGAGCGCAGACAGTATTGTAAAGTGGTTAAAGGAAAGATAAATCCAAGACAGTGCCACGTGATTCTCTCCCCAATCACTAAGTCGCAAGAAGTTTTCTGTCATGGCGGCAAGGTGGTAACTTCCCACTCTGTCAGATCAAGTTGTTTCAGTTAAAAGTGTTCCTATGGTGCAGGACAAAATTACCGATTGAAATTACATGGCAATGCGACTTGGAACGATCGTAGTGCAGCAGCTGGAGGATGAGGTAAGTTTTAGTGATGGATTTGGTCCAGATTCAGTGGTATTGATAAGCGAGCCCGAGCATGATCAAGTGGATTCGACCACGAGCAGACAGAAAGTGTTCGTGTGGTTTCAGATCATTAGGATGTTGCACACAACGTATTGAGCATAAGTTATGCACTGAATTGGACTTTTTTTAATTTCTGATTTAGCATGCGTAGATCTTACTTCATCAAGGAAAAGAGAATGATGTTATGATGATGTGTTGAGTCAGGAAGTTGCATCTTGCATTCACCACGAGCATTGCCTCAAACGAAAACACATTCCTGCGTAAGTAGGTCGTTAAAAAAAAAAGCACCCATAACTCGGTAAAGTTGAACAGGTAAGTCATACTCAAATTTTAGACCGTCATAAGCTAAGAATGCAGTTAAAATTGTGATTAATTTGCAGGAATGCAGATGTCTACAAAGATTGAAATTAGTTAATTTTGTTCAAAACTCAGTTTATGAGCAAGTCTAAACCTTGCTGTCTAGTCTTTTGAGTAGAGACTCAAAGAGAGTGATGAGAGTGTAATGGTGGTGATCAGCTGGTATGACATTACTACTGCAAATAAACTTTGCAAGGATGAAGGCATTGTTCCAAGATTTTTTTTAAAAATCATTGTTTGGTATCTTGATGCATTGGACCATATTAAAGGTTGGCCAGAACTTTAGTCTTTACAGTGAGTTTGCTCACTGTGTTTGGCAATTTTTGAGTGTGTGGCAAATGTAGTCTGTAAATTTATGCTCCATCACCATCTTCCGTATCTAGCAGAAGTATATAGCTGCTTCAGTTTACCATCATTCTGTGGCCAAACACTCATCAAGATTGTTCAGATTTACAATTATTTGCCAACTTTTCTTGACGTAGAACATTTCCTTTCATTGTGTTGCTGATAGTAACTTCCTCAGGGTAAGTTTACAGGGTTGGGAATCAGTCTGTCAATAGATCTTCTTTTATGGTCAGTTATTCTTTTCTGTTTCTTTCCTTTGTCTTAGTTTTCACCTGTCTTGGCCACATCTCGCTCACCCAAGAGCAAGCCTGGTACTCTTGGATCTGATGTTAGTACAACAATCCAGCTTCCCCTTGAAGGGGAACATGAGTTTAGATCTTGATCATGTCCAGCATTTGACTCTGGTCTTACTCTAGGGAGATGAGTGCAGGAATGCTCCAACTAAGAGAGGTCCCACCTCTGTAGGTTTTAGCTAGGATATAATTGACATTTGTTTGTCTTAATGCAATGCGGGATGGGGAGTAGTGTTCCCAATGAGCATTTTTTTGTACACTAGAAAATTTGTGTTTTTTGCTCACAAGCGATTTATTTTGAAGAATCAGTGATCACTGTGGGACCAACCTATAAATTATGAGCAGAAAAGTCTGTGAATTTAATTACTCTGGTTTCTCTTCGAACAAACGAGAAAATCTTTTGCCCTTTTAAAAAAATGAATTTAACATCAAATAAAAGGTGAAAGAGTGAGAAGTAAGGGGGTTTGACCATTTGTTTTGTTTATTCGTGTATTAAAATGGTATTAAGATTTACCCCAGCAGAGTTATCATGTAAGATAGGTCTATCACTTGTGGAGAAGAAGACCAAGCTTCATGACATTGAAATCCAATTATTAAACTGCATTACTTGTTTCAGTGCAGAGTTTGTCCAAAATTAAGCAACATGTGAATCAAAAAAGTTGCTATTGTGAGCAAAATCAACTAGATTTAGCTAGTAAAAATAATGGCAAAATCAAAACTGGACTTCAAAATAAAGTAAACATAATGTAAAACAGTTCTAGTTGATCATGTACATTTTCAGTCTTACATTTAAACTTGATAATCTCCACTTCCTTGACAGCTGACTATCACATCCAGGGCTTCTGCTGGGGTGAAAATCTTTCCGGTCCCAGGGACCCCTTCATCAGATTTTTAAGGGGTCCCAGGCTAGCATTAAAGGTCTACTTTAGAGGTTTTGATAATTGGTCAGCTTATGCAGAAATATGAAATGTTTGATAAATTGGTAAAATAAACATCCGATTCGCTCCCGATCACACGAAATCGATCCGCGAAAGTAGGCATTTTCACCTGTAATCAAGAAAACGGGAGGTAATCAACTAAATCTTGGCATGGCTTAACTGCTCTTGGATGTGACGTCACATGATGGACAGCGACGGCGACAGAAAGCGATTCTGATGGTTCTTGCGCATCTCGCTCGGTATTTAATTTATCATGTAAAAGCAGTGACTAGATTGCGACAGCCAATGTGACTCTGGGGATGTTTCTGCAAGGCCTGTACCTTATCAGTTTGAACGCTAAGTTCTTTTTACCACGTCAGTTCAGTTCCAGCTGGACGCCCGAACACAGCATTCCGAAGGCGTACGGACTTTACCGAAGTCTCGAAGGAGGCTACCGACTGACTTCTTGATGCGATCACGCGTGGACGGCGAGCGGAGATTCTCTTTCTTCAAGCCTTAACGTGTTCATTCAATTTAACAAGTGTGATCTGTCCATAGATAAGAACAGAATAAACGTGTGACTATCGTACTCATCTGTACGAGCTTACCACTCCGCCTTCAAAGTATACGCGCACAACGCAGACAAAGTTTTTGATCCACTCGAACCCGGCTCAGCAATTGTCGGAATAGCTCGTTTCCACGGTCCAGCTGGAACTGACGTGGTAGAAAGAACTTTAGCTGTCCGGCATGGTTGCACGAACCGAATCCACTTCTTTCGAGTATCTGGATCAGATGGAAATGTGTGCAAAGAATATCCGTCTCCTGCTGAGCGGCTGCACTCGCCTACAGCACAATATCTGCCACCCCCTCGTGACTTTTTAGGCTGTAGGGGTTCGCAACTCATGTTGATTTCACTTGGCGTTGGCTTGTTGTGTAGGTCACGGCTGACGGCCAGTCCATCAAGTGACGTCACGGTTTTCGGTCTACCGCGCGGGGTTTGAACAGGTGTGCAAAAGTCGTTTTTTATCTATTAAATTCTTTCGGCAATTTTATTTAAAAAATGAATACCATACCGTAGTTATATGACATGTAGACCTGTTTTAACAAATTATCAAAAATCTCTAAAGTAGACCTTTAAGGGGTCCCACCGCGACAGTCCCTACACCACAATAAAAACAACAAAATATACGTTAAAAAATTGCATTCCTGCACACGCACTGCAATTGTCACAGACACATCGTCACAATAAAAACAACAAAATAAACATCAAAAATTGTTATCTGTTCTCGATCTTGCTCCTCTGCTATGCTTTTTCGCTTTTGCGACGATAATTTCGTTAACCACGCTTCGAGAGACATGTTGGAAACAAAGGTTTCGCGGAAATGCCTCTCTCCTGCCGGGAAAATGAAAAGCGTCATCGTGACATCACATGGCTCAAAGTAGGAAAATTCGGTCAACTGAAAACGATGCTGTGGCCTAGCGTTAAGCTTAGTCAGTCAGCCTCAGCAGACAACAAAAGTGGCCGACGTATGTTGTTAGGAGGCTGCCCTACTCGCTTTGTTACTGTTCAAACTTGAAAAGGGATGGGTTCGGTCCGAAGTGTAGCAGACCTACGATGTTACGGCACCCAACTTACGATGTTGAAGGCAGTCTTTTTCACTTTATGTCTGACTTCACCAAAATTTGAAGGGGTCCCTGGGGACCCCTTGCACGGACATCCAGTGCGTCCCGTAGAGTTTTAATGCGTACTGTACGCAATTTTTTTGCGTTTTCAGAAGCCCTGCACATCCCAGAAACACAACTGATAGTTGATAGATCTATCTAACCATTGCAACATCATGAATGAATTGATCAACAAATTTTACAAATGTAAACTTCTTCACAATTCTGCAACAGTGTTTTAGATACATCATAGAGGAAGGTGCATTCATACCCATTTATACTCTGGAAAGGTAGAGGATAATTATATGTCATGGGGGAATCTTAAGGGGTACAGACTGAACCGAATTTTGTTGTAAAAACACTTTGGGACAACATCGTAGATTGAATAGGAGGTATGCAAAGGCTAGGTAAAGGAGGAGGGAGGGGGGGAGGAGGACTTAACCACATGATGTCATGTTTATTTCCTTCCATTATATTCTGCAGTACAGCTGTGGCAAAAGTTTGTGTCGCCACCATGGACATTTCTCTCTTAGATGAGGTAGAAGCGCTCTTATGGTCACCGTCTTAGGCCAGAGTGAGTAATTGATGTTGTTAATGACTCGGTGATTGACAGTTTTCTGGGGGAAGGGGTGGGGAGGAACAATGTAAGTCTTGTGAGTCGGATGGAGTTGACTTTTTTTCCAAATTGCATACCTCACTGCTGATTATGCGTATGCGATGAAATCTCTGCAAGATAATGCAATAGGTGTTCATAATGTCACAATTAACATTTTCCTCTGCATGTTTTTTTTTCCCCCCAGCTTCAAGGGGTACTATAAACCCATTTTTACATAATCTAAATCACTGCCACAACCATATTTTACACCAGCACGCACGCAGCACGCACGCACGCACGCACGCACGCAGCACGCAGCACACGCACCACACACACACACACACACACACACACACACACTATGCAAATACATTGGCTTCTTGTTATTATGAACAAAAGGGAACACGCATTTGGTTTTAGTTCATTGATCTTTGCAGAGTAGGCTGAATCTCTGTGATTTTGGTCGTGATCCTCAGATATACAGGCACAGGCTTTGGCTTAATTCTCCAGGATTACACTCAATGTGTGAATCAAATTAGCATGCAGCATAGAATTCTGAATGAATGTGAGCAAAATAGAAAAAAAAAGGGGGCACTACTCAGCCCTTAACATCTTGATGTGCAAAATTTAGAAAGAAAGGGGTTAGTTACCACCAAGGACATAGACAAACAAAGTACAGGACAAGATGCAATGTGTTTCGACCTCTTAGGTCTTCTTCAGGCAAAAACAAATAGCATTTACGACAGTGAAAACTAAGAACAAGAAACCACTTATCTTCTCATATTGATGTCCATTTTACTGGGCTGACTAGCTGTTTAAGTGGACGTGTTATCATTGTTCATGCAGTGCAGAAAACAGCAACATACATTGTAGTTCATCAAAGAACATTGTTGCGCTTTTTGCTAATTTAAGTATAGCAGTATGCGCGCACACACACACACACACACACACACACACACACACACACACACACACACACACACACACACCACACACACACCTCGCACACACACACACATACGCCGCACACACACACACACACGCCAGCGCACACACACACACACACACACACACCACAACACACACACACACACACACACACACGTGCGCACACATACATACAACACACACACTCTCTCTCTCTGTCTCTCTCTGTCTCTCTCTCTCTGTCTCTCAGTCTCTCTTTTTCTCCTCTCACCTTACACACACACATACACACACACATACACACACACACACACACACACACACACACACACACACACACACAACACACACACACACACACTGAATGATGAACACCAAATGACTCACACTGAATTACATATTGCCATTACCTCCACCACAGCAGCAAAACTCCTGTAGATTAGGCTAACTGTAAATATCCAGCTTTTCCGACTTTGCAAGATCAGTAATTTTTCCTTTCTGTTCCAGAGGGGGAAGGGGAGGGGCATGTGAGTTGAACTAACAGAAACTTTTTTCGTTCAACACTGTGAATCCAGTGGGCAGATCCATTGAAGAAAATTTGTTATGTGATCACTGAATTAGGGACATCCAATCTCATCTGAAAAAAGAGAAAGCTATTTTCTGGCGTAGCAGGTCATGGCTTGAAATTCCCAAATAATTTGTAGTTGTCTTGGAACAATTGGATCTATATATATAGGAAAAGAAAAAAAAGAAAAAAATCTGTCCTACCCCTCCAGCATATATATATTCCAGTTCCTATTTGCTGTCCCATGGTAAAGCGACAGGTAACAAAAGTGACAGACAAAGCTTACGCAAACCTGCCTGTGATGGCTTATTGTGCACTGAATGTGATGCTTGTCTGAGAAGGAAAAATGAAGGGAGATCTATCACCTATGCAGACCAAGTACAGATTGAGCATGGTGATGAAATGCACGCACGCGCACTCACACACACATACACAGCATGCACGCATGCATGCACGCACTCACACTCACACACACACACACACTAGAACCTACCTTGCCTCAGTGAGAAGGCACTGTTACTGGGGTTTCATTCTGGGAAAAACAAAAACAAACAAAAAACAGAGTGAGAATGTGTGCGTGTGTGTGTAAAAGTGAAAAAGCAAAGGATGGAAGTGCAATTGGACTGCATTGAAGCTGACTGCTCAGTCACCCTTTCACTAACAGTAAAAAATTGGTTTTTAAACAGATAAGTCAACAGAGATTTTCCACTTGTCTGTCAGAAGGTTTAGTTGTCCTGGACAGTCAGATGAAATGGTATTTTGAGCGCTGCTGGCTAAGCACATACCACTAGAGGTCAGTGGCATATTATCTGAAGTAGCACAGCTGTGAATTTATACCCTCAAAATTCAAATCATAATAATAGGTTTTTGATGGTACACCTAGATGTATACACATGAATTCAGGCACGCACGCATGCATGCACGTGCGCTTGCATGCATACACACACACACAAACACACACACACAACACACACACACACACACACACACACACACACACACACACACACACACATACGAGATGAGACAGAATAAGCTGAAACTAGGAATTCCAGGAATTATTTTATGTTGTATCCAGTTATAATATTGAAAGGTATGGTAATACAAAAAACGATATTGGTAAGTCATTAAGTGTATGCCACTATAACTTACATGAATTATGGTTTAGAAATTTTAGTGAATGGTTTACAGGAATTGGCAAATTTTCTTATCTCGGTTATTAAGTCTATAGCCATGTGTCACTGCAATCAGTGGAGTTTTTTGTAGTAGTAGACAGACTTTGCCTTGTGTCACAGCAGTGAAATCAGTGCTATTTTAGGATTGGATAAACTCTCTGCTTCCATTTTTGACTAAGTATACTTATCATGTCAGACTCGTGGAAAATCTGAATGGCTGTCTTCTCTCATGCAGAACAATCCAAGGTTGCCTGGACTTGGAGAGCTATCTGACTGACATAAGGGCTTTGGATGATGTTATTACATGTGAAAGCAACATAAATATTTAGCCAAGCAGGCAGTACCTGAATAAAAAAAAAGCCTCCT
This sequence comes from Conus ventricosus, assembly GCA_018398815.1. NCBI lineage: Eukaryota > Metazoa > Mollusca > Gastropoda > Neogastropoda > Conidae > Conus > Conus ventricosus. The sequence goes on along the minus strand of CM031597.1, from coordinate 85,845,812 downwards.
CATTTTCATGCCAAAATAGTGAAATTAGGTATAACAGGGAGTTGGGGAAATTGTACTGTTTCTTGTCACAACAGCAAAATCATTAGTATTTAGGTACGACAGTTTTTTTCTTTTCACCTTGCTGCAGGGAAATAGGTAGTATGCATTTTTGCTGTTGTTGTTGGTTTTGTTTTGGTTGTTTGGTTAATTGTTGTTATTATTGTTGTTGTTGTAGTTGTTTTTTGACTCATAGTTGTTGTTTTGTGTGTCTCGTTTGTGTGTGTGTGTGTGTGTGTGTTGTGGTAACAATAACAATAACAATAATTTTATTCAGTTTTTGCAGGCCTTTTGGCCCATATGAACAACAGACTATTTTATCAAAATTAGTTAATAGATGAGAGGTGAACATTGCTATTTCTTAAGTGTAGACATTTAGTAAGATATAACCCAATTTTGTAGATAAGGTTTCCATTGGTGGTCGTACAAAGTTGTCGAAGTTTGACAATTGACGGAAATCTATAATAATACAAAGGAATAAACTTTCTGCGAAGGGTGGAGTATTTCGGGCATACAAACACAAAATGAAAAATATCTTCAATATGCTGACCATCACATTGCAAACAGAAAGGGTTGGACGTTGGGTTTCCATAACGAGACACTCCGTTTAAAGGTCATTTGTTTGTTCGTAGCAAACAAACAACTCTACGAAGTTCACTTGATTTCATTTCATCTAAATTGCACTGCATATGTTTGGATGGTAGTCTAAATATTCAGGCTGATTTGTGAGGGAATTGTGCCATTTCTGATTGTGAATATCATGTAATCGCATCTTAAACGTATTTAAGAATGACAAAATATCTCCACAATTCTGCATTGCCCAAACATACCCAAAACCATGGGTACATAACAGTTTTCGAATGTGTGTTGCCCAGTTCGTTCTGCCTGAAGTATCATGAGCATGTAGCATCATATAACATTGTTTTGGGTACCTATGGTGAGGCATGTCAATCAATTTGATCCAATACTTAACTAATCGAATGAAAGCATCAATGTAAATCGGAAATCTACCACATTCACCCAGAGCTATGTCATTCTTTATATCCCTACCAACCCCTAAACATTTTGCAGATCTTGACCTGAACCCTTTCAACATCATCATACTGCTGATAGCCCCAGACTTCAGATCCATACAAGAGAATGGGTTTAACTTTTGCATCAAAGATATTAAAAACTGTAGAGGCAGGGATGCATTGTAGTCTAAAGTATAGTCTTTTAATCCCTGCAACAGCTCTCAGTGCTTTCCTGATAAATTTTCAACACATTTTGACCAGTTAAGAGTTGAACCAAAAATAACTCCTAAGTAATTATAACTAGATTCTACAATTATCTGTTTTCCTGTATAGTACCATTTCTCACAATTTTTAACAAAACCACCATTTTTGAATACTATCACTTTAGTTTTATCCATATTGACCATGAGACCCCATTTTTTACAATAATGTTCTAAACAATTTATCTTCTTCTGTAAATCTGCCACTGAATCTGAGACAAGAGCAATGTCATCTGCATACATTAGTAAGAATATATCAAATGGATGAGCAAACACGTCTATTCCTCTAGTACCAAAATTATTAAGCTCTTGTTCCAGTTCTGAAAGAAAAATTGAAAATAACATGGGACTCAAAATGCATCCTTGTCTAACACCAGAAATACAATCAAAATACTCTGTTATATTTGTTCCAATTTTCACAGCTGCTTTTACACTTTTGTACATGCTTTGTAATGATAAAAATAGTTTACCATGGATACCCCTTTGCAACAGTAAATACAACAACTTCATTCTATCAACACAGTCAAATGCCTTTGAAAAGTCAACAAAAAGAGTATAGAAACGGCCACCTTTCCTTGTGAGATATTTTTGTATGAGAGATTGCAGAGAAAAAATGTTGTCAATTGTACTATAACCTTTACGAAAACCTGCCTGGGCTTCCGGGATCAAATCTGCTTGACTGCAGAATTTTTTTAACCTTTCATTCAATATTGTACTATATAATTTACCGATAATGTTTAACAGTGATATGCCCCTGTAATTCTCAACTTGTTCAGTGCTACCTTTCTTGTGCAGTGGAAAGATTACCGCCTTAGACCAACATTCGGGGTAGATCCCAGTTGTAAAAACTTTGTTAAACAGAGGCAACAAAAATTTGGCATGGATATCAGTAGCATGACGGAAAAAGTCTGAAGATAGACCATCCGGACCTGGTGCTTTGCCACTTTTGATATTATTCAGGGCATTTAACACTTCACTTTCACTTATCTCCTCATTCATGCAAGAATTAATGCAATTCTCACAACTGTTTGGGTCATGGTAGTTACTGTGTCTTTAACGGCCTCATTAAATTCTGAACAAAAAGAAGACATTTCTAACTGGAATAATGATTTAAAGTAGTCAAACCATGTGCGTGGTAGAATTTCATTTGACCTATTCATCTTTGATGAGGTAATATTTTTCAGTTTTTGCCAGAATGCTTTTGAATCTTTATTGCTATAAGAAACATTAAGCTCATTCAAAAGTTTCTCATTATATTCAGTCTGTTTCCTTTTGCATAAATCCTTGAAACTTTTCTTGAGACTAAGATAATTTTCCAAAATCGGTTGTGAGTTTGTATATCTAAAAGTGTTCAGTACGCTATATTTTATTTGTTTACTAACTTCGCATTCAGCATCCCACCATGGTGGCTGCAATGGAGAATTTAAGTTTTTTTCTTTGTCAATTTCATTTTCCCTGCGGCCCTTTGAAGAAAAGAGACATAAATCTGACATTCCACATCAATGTTTTGATCCAATGCTAGAATGAATTCTTCAAATTCAGACTCTACCCTGTCACGTAATTTAGAGTAAAAGCTGTCTCTTAAGTTTTCTTTCCAAACTATTTGGGCATTTCCTCCAAGACAATACTTTCTTCTTCTCTAATCTCTTCAACATATCTTGAACGGATGGAGATAGCAATTGGAAAATGGTCGGATTCAGATCTGTTTGCAACATACATATCTGTGATCAGTTCAAATAAGGAAAACGAGCAAATAAAATAACCCACAATACTTTTACCTCTGTTTGCTGTACATGTGATCTCACCTTCTTTGTCACTGTTGGATCTTCCATTTACAATGATCAGTTCAAATTCTCTGCATAAGTCTATCAATTTTCTACCAAAATTATTTACTGCTGTATCTTTAGACTTGCGACTGGTTACAAACTCATCATTTATCAATTCATTCAAGTCATCAAACATTTGAATATGCCGGTTACTGTTATCAATATCCACATCTGAAAGGCCAGAAGTGCGAGCATTAAAATCTCCACATAACAGCCATGGTAAATCAGGATAAGTAGTCATTATTTGCGTCATGTAGCTCTCAAATGTCAAAACCTTCAATATTGTCATCATTGTATATAACCGAACGTTCAGGTGCAATATAAACAAAACATGTAAGAATATCAATGGACGAGTGCAAAAGAGACTGACTTACTTTCAGAATGACACAGTCCTGAGCCGTTTCCAGTAACCTTTCCACATAACACGAAATATCCTTTTGAACACAAACAATGACACCTCCTTTCATTCGCTTCTTGCGTGGGCAGAAAAAAACTGTATAGTTAGGGAATGCAAGTTCAATGTCACATTTTTTACAAGACCACATTTCACAGAGTGCGAAGATTTTGAATTGAGTACAAAAAGATTTGAAAGATGGACATCTTAGTTTTCCAAAAAGACCTTGAATGTTCCAAGACATTATCTGAAACTCAGAAAATATATGCGGAGAATGCGGATGCGTTGAATGAACTACAGGATCCTCAAAACGTGTTGCGACAAGGCCAAAGAGGAAGGGGGTCGTTCGGGACTCTTTCTTGCCTGGGAAGTGGGCCGGCCTGTTCTTCATTTCGTGGTCGTTCTTTCAGTCCCTGGGTGGCTCTGTCGTAGTCAAACGTCTTGCCGTCAATCATGAGTGAGTCAAACTTCAAGAATGCCTGTTTCTTTTCCGACTTTGCCTTCTTCAGAAAAGGCAAGAGCAGACGGCGGGTATCTCGCACTCTCTTTGAAAAATCTTCACCATTGAAGATCAATTTTCCCGCCTGACTTTCTTTCAAGTTCTTCTTTTTTTTCAGAACTCGTTGCTTGTCCTTGAAGTGTGAAAAACATGCGATGATGGGTGCATCAGGGCCACTACTCAATCGGTGAACGCGTTCAAATCCTATGTTCCCTTCAATTTTCAAGTGGTTATGAATCACATCTTTCACAAGTTTCTCACAGTCGTCCCAAGATTCATTTTGAGCCGTGCGCTTCAAACCATTGAAAATCAAATTGTTTCTTTTGGATCTGCCTTCCAAGTCGTCCAACTTCTTCTCCTTTCTCCTCCAACCTGTCCAGTAGTTCTTGATTCTGTCGTTTCAACACTTCATTCTCTTCCTTGACAGCACTGACTGTCTCATGCAACTGACCGACTTCTTCCCGTATCCCAGCGACGGAGTCACCGAGGGAGTCCAGTCGTACGTTCACGGAGTCGAGTCCACTTGCCAGATCTTGTTTCATGCTGGTAAGGAGTTCCATCAACGAAGTCAAAGTAGGCCTCGCCGGTCTTCTTCCCTGATGTTCTATCCATTGATTCGCAATGGACGGGAGTATCCAGATTGGTTTGTTTGACAGTTTTGTTTTTACTTCCAGGGCCAGGATTCATTTCCACATCGCCAGCCTGATACAAGAGAGTGGCGACAAGTGTCACTAACGCCAGCGACAGTCGCATGCTGCGAAGTTCAACTGTCTTCACAGCACTCTCTCTCACTCGCTTGGCACGCTTGTACATAAAATTTTGATAAATCCATAGAAAATGTCCACAGATCGCTCTGAAATTCAGAGGAGATGATGGCATACCTTCACAAAGATGTGTACAAAAAATCTTGATGAAATCTTGAGATGTTCACGGCCAGTTAGCAGTTAATTGCAATTTCAAAACAGAGCAGAACGAAAAACACGTCCGCCTGCTGTGATGAACCTGTGTTGGTGTGTGTGTGTGTGTGTGTGTGTGTGTGTGTGTGTGTGTTTTCTACCAGAGTTGAAAAGGAAGGACCCTCATTTATTTGCCTTAAATAAAGACTTTCATTATTTCAGATTCTTTTTTCAGCTTTTTAAAACATTCCTAGGGCATGTATTTAAGAGTGTGGTGGCTTTAGGCGCACACACACACACACACACACACACACACACACACACACACACACACACACACACCTCTCTCTCTCTCTCTCTCTCTCTCTCTCTCTCTCTCTCTCTCTCTCTCTCTCTCTCTCTCTCTCTCTCTCTCGTGTATGAATTAGTTACTGGGATAGTGTTTGGGGTTCATAAAATGTGATCTTGTCAATACAGACATTTTTGTATGCATGCTGTACCTTATTACAAAATGGGACATTGATCTCTTGTTCATTCAGAGAATTTACAGAGTTGCATTCCATGTTGTGCAAGGGAGAGAAAATCTGGCTGGTGCATTCATGCCTTAAAACATGGGCTTGGCCATATTAAAATTATTGATTATCCTCTGGGCAGCCATTCTGGATAGTAAGATTTTGTTGTTTTTATTTTAATATGTCTGTCATCATGTCAACCTTTTAAAAAAATCAACTGACTTTTAGTCTGAAGATTTTTGATAATGCCAACAAGCAAGGAGTTAGAACAGTTAACAGTAAATTGGGTTTGGTGTGTATTACATATATGAGAATGTAAATGCCTGTCTCATGTTCCATTTCATTGACATTTTGAATGCTAGTGCTAATTGTAGTCTATTTCGTTATGTTTGTACTCTGATCTTAAGATGTCTGTAGCAAATGTTTATTACTTACGCACAGCGAGTGCTAAATTCTCTAACTCTTAGTCTGCTGCAATACATTTTATCACTGGAAAATTATGGAACGAAGTATGTCTTGTCACACAACATTAAATGTTTTGTTAGGCTTGAAAATCTATAGCATTTGAAGAGAACCAAGATAGAGACAAATAAGCCAGTTTCTTGCAGCTCACTCTTGAAATACTGGCTTTTTATGTTGAAATGAGAACATTTGTCTTTTTAGTGCATCATTCCTGAAATCTGTTATGCCCTTCATTCAGCATATAGTAAGAAAGATAGCATGTTTAATATTTTGAATCAAGTTAACTGTTTTGATTGCAAATCAGTGTTTTGATGTGTTGTATCACACTGATGACTAAATTTTGTCAAGGACAGCAATGTTAATGAGTTATTTAAACTCTTACTTGGTGTCAAACGTGTCTTGTTACTTTAAAAGAAAAGAAATTATTCATTTTCAACATATAAAGGCCGAAATCTACACAAATTTTGAATATTAATGTTAGCGCACCACCAAAAAAAAAAAAAAAAAAAAAATGGACAAACAAATCACAAGACAAAATACATGAAGTGGATAAAGGTAAGTGATTGCTCGTTCATTTTCGTTGTCCTGATTGCTTTGTTTCTTACCTGAAGAAGACCTAAGAGGTCGAAACCCATCATGTTTTGTCTTGTGATTCATTTGTTCACGGTTTTTGGCACTGCGCTAACATTAATATATATTTAAAAGGTAATTTTCCAGGACTGAAAATTCATGGAAAGTCATGGAATTCAATATAACGTCGTCAGTAAATACTAAAAGTAAAACTTGATATTGGTGCACATGTAGATCAGTATGAAAAAAAAATAAGCATTTAGTAGATTTGCCAGGTTAACGAAATCACTGAAGTGAAATGGCCATTTTAACAGAGGAACATATTTTGTGAAAGAAAAGCTAATGTGCAGTCTGGGAAATTTCTCAGAATGGCCTGGAAAAGGCATGGGAAAGTTGTATATATATGGATCCTGATATACTGTAGCACACTGCATGTTTTCACAGTAAGAAAATATAAGACATGTAATCTGTTTAGCTTTTTTTTTTTTTTTTTGTAATTAAAAGAATATTGCTATTAGGTTTTGGTAGGTCTGCCTGTCAGTTTTCCTGTGGCTGTAAAATCATGTTCCTGTCTGTTTGTTTGTTTTTACTGCGACCTGAAATTTTCTGTTTTGGGTAAGGGAAAACAGTGTAAACTTGGCTGAAAGTTGTGAAACCTCAGAGATAAACCATACATTTTCTAAATATCTGTTAGTGCATCAAAGCATCTCATAATGTCATGATGCTTCCCCATATAGGATTATCTTGCTGATGATGAATGGACATTTGCAGAAATGAAGATGCAATGTAATTATATAGGCTAGGTATTGCAGCAAAAACAAATTTTATGTTGTGTGTCTGCATACGTGTTGGGCGTGGCGTTAATGTAACAGTGTATATACTCCAATGAAATTCTCAATTGTGCTTCTTTCTTCAGTCGGTGAAAATGTCAGATCAGTCAGTTATACACTAGACTTCAATCAATTATACCTTAGACTTCAAAGTGAAAAATTGAACATGTTCACACATTCTTTTGTTTTTCTCTGGTGAGTCGGCATATTGAAAGCATTTGCTGAGCCATGGCATTTATATGATATTATCTGTCAATCTATTTGTCTGTCTGTCTATCTAACCGTCCACCTGTCATGTCTGACGTTCTATCGATCTTTGTATAATCTATTTATCTATGTATCTATCCATCCATCTATCTGTCAATGTAACGTTATATACACACCTGCAGGCAAACACACACAGCAACACACACACCACACACACACACACACACACACGCACGCACGCACGCACGCGCGCACGCAGCGGCCGCACACACACACACACACTTGTACGTATGCATATAAAATCAATGAAATGAAAGCAGAAACAACAAACATCACAGCACTCAAGCAATAGTAAAACAAAACAAAGCCATAGCACATGCAAGAGTGTGTATACAATCTCTCTCTCTCTTTGTCTCTCTCTGTCACACACACACACACACACACACACACACACACACACACACACACACACACACACACACACAATATATGCATGTGGTCATCTCTCTCTCTCTCTCTCTCTCTCTCTCTCTCTCACTCACACACACACACACACACACACACAACACACACACACACACACAACACACACACACATACACACACACTTGCGCATGCCTACACACATGCTCATGCATAAGCATGTCCACACACGGGCATGCACATGCCGCACACACACACACACACACACACACACACACACACACACACACACACACCAAACTTACACACATACATGCACACACACACACACACACACACACACACACACACACACACACACACACACACACACCAACACACTGTTGTGCTGAAATAACCTGAGTTGGCATTAAGGTGACTTTGAAGTCAGGGGAAGTAGACTGGAATTAGACTCAGGTGAACAGGAGAAGAGGAAATAGGCTTAACCCAGAAAATCAGATTTGCCCCATTGACTGCACATGCCTACCGTTTGCTGGCTGTGAGATTATTTTCACCCTGCTGGGCACCAGCAGTGTGTCCACAAGTGGTTCCGCTTTTGTTTTGTTTGCAGAGTGGAGGTTTGGCTCTGCAAATTTAGGTCATATGACCAGTTTACCGCCCACCCCCACCCTCATCCCCCAGATCCTTTAACAACAACAGTGGGACCATTTTTAAATTTGACCAGTGCTCTCTCTCTCTCTCACACACACACACACACACACACACACACACACACACACACACACACACACACACACACAAAACATGCACACACATACACACACACTCTCTCTCTCTCTCTCTCTCTCTCTCTCCACACACACACCACACCACACACACACACACACACACACACACACACACACACACACACACACACACACACACACACTCACACTTACATACACACACTTAAGCTGCCCGTTTTCTACCTATTTCAACTTTCAAACTGATTTGAAAGTTCAGTCCGTACTATTTGACTTGCTAGATTGGCCAAACTTGAGCTGTGTCCCGGTCCCTGCTTTATCTAATAGTAGTCCTGTGTGAGCTTGTGTGAGATTGAAAATGGACCTGTATGCAGACACATTCTTCTTCATCTTTCAGGTACTGAACTGCAGGTCAGATTCTTTGCCTGTAGAATCCAGCAAGGAGAAAGACGGACATCTGTTCTATTTGAATGGCACATGCTCCTTGGCATGCTTTTTTTGTGTGGGGTGGAGGGTTAGGGGTGGGAATCTGAGCTAAAACTGTCTTGGATAAAACTTGAAAAGTTAAAAAGTTTTCAAACTGTTTACATTGCGTGCAAAGCCTTTCAGCAAGATATTGCCTGGTGGCTGATGTTACTGCCATCATGCTACATTGCCAGCCCCTAGGACTTCTGGGCTGTGAGTTGGAGTGGGGCTTGTTTAAATTTGTTCCCCTCTCTGGAAAATCTGGGGGGAAAGGGATACAAACATAAGTGCACACTTACATTAATGTGAACTGTGGCATGGGAAAGTGATAGAGGAGAGAGAAGAGTGACTGAGAGAAAGAAAGAATATGGTATTGAGCTTTTGTATTCGAAAGATCAGTAGAGGTTGGGGGGGGGGGGGGGGGGGGGGGGGAGTATGTGTGTGCACATTGACTGTTTAGAGAAGCTGTTGACTTGAAATGACACTTTTCTAGGTCCAGTAAAATGTCATGTGACCAAAAATTACATAGATTCATATTACTTTTTAAAAATTTTTTGATTAGCTTGTAGACTGTGATAGACTAGATTTATTTTAATCATCCATGTAGTGATTTCAGTTTTAGAAGGATTGAGAGAATTTGAAGAGTAAGGACTTGGTGTTGTTAAGATGAAGAAAAAGTCTTAAAAAGTGTTTGAAATAACTCCGCCAAACAACATGGACAAACGAATCACAAGGCAAAACATGACGCGTTTCGACCTCTTGATCATTTGCACGATGTTCACCCTTGATCCCTTTCTCTGACATGACCACAAGCTAAAGTTTGAAAACGAAATTCAAATTTTCAGAAATAATTTTATCTTCATATAATGATTTTTTTCTTGTCAGTTACAGCTGTATGGTTTCTATTTTGTTCATGCTTTTCTTCGTCTTCTTCTGCTTCTTGTCTTTGTTTGTGTGGGTTTTTTGTTTTGTTTTTTTGGTTTTGTTTTGTTTCCTTCTTTTTTCCTTCTTAATTTTTGGAAGAGAACATCAGCATTGTTGGACTGAAAAGGTCCCTCGGAACAACATGATATTAACTCTTGATCTTAGGTCTTTTCTTAAATGAGTTTATGCAAAGCTAAGAAATGAAATTTGATCACATTCTCTTCTGTGACATATTGGAGAAACTGGAGAACATTAAAGCAGTGTGATATTTGACCTATGATCTGTAAACAATAATGATAATAATAAAAAACAATAATACATTATTTTGTAAGAAAGTTCATTCTTTTCTTTCATTTTCGTTTCTGTCTTTCTTTCTGTCTGTCTGTCTTTCTTTCTTTCCGTAGATGTCCACAATCATCAAGTTGATTATTCTGATACTTTTGTGTGTATGACCATTTTTTATCCCACCGTTAAGGCAGCCATGCTCCAACTTCAAGGAGGTGCATGCTATGTGTAACTTGTCATCCATACCAGTGGCCAAACTGGCCTTCTCTTCTGAAAGTTAGTGATGGGATTTTACGTGTGTGCAAGATGTTATGCGTGCGTTCACACAGGGAACCTCAGTTTATAGTCTCATTCAACAGACTCTATCATGGGAAATGGAATCAGAACCAATGTTAACTCCGAGGGAAAAATCTCCCTGTACCGAAACAGCCAGGTGGAGATTCGAACCCGCATCCTCAAGAGTATGAGTCTGGCACTCTCTATTCTGGCTCAAACTTTTTCAAGCAGGTTTTCTTTTTTCTTTTTTTTTTCCTGGAAGTTATGCTTATGATTTGCTTACCTTCAAACAATGACAGTATTGTTGTGAATGTTTTCCTGGAAAGAGGGAAAATGAAAAGAAATTAAAAAAATAAAAAAAGAAGGGGGGGGGGGGGGGGGGGGGGAGAAAAATCAAGTGATCAAGTTATGCTTGCTGTCTCATCAATAGGTCATTTCAAATTTGTCATGTATTAGTGCATGTATGTGCGTGTGTTTGTGGTGTATGTGTGTGTGTGTGTGTGTGTGTGTGTGTGTGTGTGTGTGTGTGTGTGTGAAAGGTGGAAGCAATGGGTAAGGAGGGGGCCCAAGGAATTTAGCTGATTAAACGGTGCTAATTTTGTTTACAACAGCAGAGGTTCAGTCATGCTTTCATTTGAAGCTGTCTAATAATGCTGAAGTGTAAGACTAAGAGTTCTAGTTTTAGCCAGTGTAACTGATTCATTAGTTCAGGTGTCTGAATGGCCTGTGTCAGCAGGGCTGTAAAACCAGATGACTGGAATAGTTTGTTCCTTACACATCTCTCATTTCAATTGCCTCCCAAACACAGTTACTTTTATTTCCCATTCACATGATTAAAAATGTTTTTTGTACACACATCTCAGACAGATGAAGAGAATTGAGGATGTCATTGTAGCTGTTCAGTTTGCTGCTTGTCATGGTCATTATTATATTATTGATATAACCTTAAGGTAGCTTCTTACTGGATAAGGTCATTCATGTGATTTGAGGTTGAGATACAGAACTGATCACTTTAATGATGGAAGTGCCAACATTTGACCTGCCACAATGTTCTCATTTGAAAATTTATTGATCTACAGCTAATGTTACTGGTTTATGGCGAACTTAAAATCTAAGCTATTGAAGTATCTTATGTTAAAAAGATAGAATTATTAACATGCTCTTACTCTCTCTGTCAGTCTGCCTGTCTGTGTCTGTCTCTCTCTCTTGTCTGTCTCTCTCTCTTTTTCTCTCTCTCTCTCTTCCACTCCCTTCTTTCTCCCACTCAATCACTTCCTCTCTTTTTCTGCTTACATCTGCACTCTTTTGAATAATTGGAGCATGTGGAAGGTGATGACAGGTATGAAAGGTGAGAAGAAAATAGCCACAGTGGGTACATCTGTTTTTTATTGTTGGTAGTGTACAATACAGCTTGCAGAAATGGTGGAGGGGAAGGCAAAGACTTGACAGTCCTTTTACCTAAAAACTGTGACAGAAATTTTTCGTGTCAGTAAAAGCACCAACAGGGCAAAACAGGCTGACATATGACAGAAAATGTTTGTGTGGTTAAAACCAAAACCAGCTGGCGTATGATAGAAATTTCTCATGTTGGTAATAGTACCCACAGGTCAGAAAACGGTTGGCGAAATCTGAAACACTCAGCGTAGCACTGGAGTTGAGATTTTCGTGCCCTGTGGACCTCGCCGTTCACTTTTTTTTTCTGCTCCCATTGTTCTAATGCTGATCAGTTTGTTATAGGCAGGCAGTATCGGCATGTATATTCAATATAATTTGTTGCTTCCATTGATTCAAAACTTTGAAAATGGTACATCGCAAGCGCTTTCAGAAAACTTCTTCTTGCCCTTGAGAAGCATAGAGGTTGATCATTTCCCCTTCATATGTGTGTGTGTGCGGGCACGTGTGTGTGTGTGTGTGTGTGTGCGTGCATGTGTGTGTGTGTGTGTGTGCGCGCACACACGTGTGTGATAGAGAGAGTGAAACTTTGTTATTGTTAAAAGAAGGTGGGTTTTTGTTTTCACAACACTTTAAAAAAAATTGGGGGGGGGGGGGGGGGGGGGGGGGGGGTGTTATTGATATTGGGCCACATGCTGAGTTGACGTGTCTGATTGTGCAGCATTTAGATTCATATTACACACATCAAACCCAAGAGGAAAATACATAAGAATAAGAAAATTAGGGACGAAACATTATATCAGTCACACACACACACACACACACACACACACACACACACACACACACACCATACACACACACACACACACACACACACACACACACACACACACACACTCCTTTTAGTATTTGAATACAGTTTTTTTTCCCTACCTTTCTCTCAAACCCTCTTTTCTACTTTTCTTTCTTTCTTTCTTTCTTTTTTTTTTTTTTTTTTTTGATAAATGTACATTTTATGTGTTTTGTGCAATGCAACCTGTCTTGTTTCTTAATCAGGTTTCATTGACGAATATTTTGTGGCTATCGTAGAATGGAACGTCACAGCATCATCTTGATCATTCAGTCCATTGTTCAATTTTTTGGAGAGGGGGGTGGGGGGGGGGGGGGGGGGGGGGGGTAGAAAACTTGCTTTCAGTGTTACTTGCTGGTATTCAAACAATGCATATTTTTTTAATCAATTTTTTTATGTAGTATTAGCAGTAATTGACTACACACATGCCAGTTATCCTCTTATTTGGGTTTAGATGTTATGAAAGCACAGTTGGATACTTTAGAAATTGTAAAACTGTCTTGCAGCTGACACTGGAAGATGCAGTCACAATATCACACAGTGCTTTCATAGCATAACTTCATCATGGCATCGTGAATTCTGTTTTGTAACACACTTTTTTTTTTAAAGACTAAACACTTTTTTTTTTAAAACTCCAGTGCATTTACTTTTCACTTTTTTCAAATTGGTGTCATGTTTTTGTGTGTACAGCCACCACTCGTTCAAGCCTGTTTCCATGGAGATCCGATGAAGTGCGAGCTTTGTTATACAAGAAAGAGGATGTCAACTATCAGGTAAATCATATCATATGCTTTAGCAGGAAACATCATCACTAGTTGTATTGTAAGTCATTTCTGCTTTGCATGAAAAATGTAGAGGTGTAGTTCAACTTTAAGTACCTTCTAATTTTATGTAAGTTTGTCCTGTTTCACGATTTATTAAATCTTGTACATTCTTGCAGGTAATACAAACCATGATTGTATGTACTCTAGAGCTTCTTATGACAAAATATATTCATGCAGGAAAGGAACTGTTTTGTATCCAGTCAGGCTTTTCCTTATACAAAATTTGAGAAATTTGCTATAAATAGTTCGAAGATTTTAATGTTTTACAAGAATTTAGAGTAAGGAGAGGTAAATTGCAAAGGTGTGTGTGCGTGCGTGTGTGTGTGTGTGTGCGTGTTAAAATGTATTTTTTTACATTTATACTTATCTTTAAATGTAGCCAGGGAACAGCAAGTTGGATCTAAACAAACATGTTGGTTGAAGCTGTTTCGTAAGACACACAATGACTTGCATTTGGTCAGGATCTGGAGAAGCGCAGCCCCTTGCATGCGGCAGCCTACTGTGGAGAGGCAGAGATTGCCGACCTCCTGATCATGAGCGGAGCCCGTGTCAACACTAAAGACAACAAATGGCTCACACCCTTACACAGAGCGTGCTGTGCAAAGAGCGACGTGAGTCACCAGCATGTATTCTTGTTTTCTTTATCCAGGGCATGAACAACAAACAGTTACCACTGTTCCAAGGAAGATGGAATAGTTATTGTCGACTGGCTAATGTGCATACCTTTTTTTTTTTATTTAGTTGTAATCAACCAACGAGGTAAGAGAATAATGCACAGAGCAAACAGAATGCTAATGTCACTGATGAGTGTGTGTGTGTTCAACAGGTTTGACTCGTGTCCATAATTCAGGCCATGAGACAATTTGCCCGTGATTAGGTAGGTTATAACATATTGGTTAACCTAAAAACACTAATTACTATCAGTGAACTTAAAGGGATGAATAAATAAGTACAGGCTTCATGCAAGTCCTTAAATGTCCTTGAACTGAGGACCCGTATTCAACAATCAAAATAATCCTTGAAAGCTGGACTTCAGAGCATATGAATACCTCAGACTGTTTTTTAGTGTTTGAAAATGAAAAGATTCTGATGTAGCCGTTTATATTTTGGTGTGAATACCGCAGATTTGTCGAGAGAATTGATGATGTATGTCTACATTTGAATTCATTTTGTATCTGTCAAAACTGCACTTTCCTGTAGTCTGCAGCTATAATGGATTCTTCTGAAGTGCCTTTTAAAGCTGCCAAAGTATGCATAAAAGCGTGTATGTTCTATTTAACGGTCCTTGCATATAGATAGTTAAGTCCTTGACAAGTTCATAAAGAGTGCTTGAATCTGTTTGGAAGTCTGCGTGAACCAGAAAAAAAAATTGGGGGGGGGGGGGGGGGGGGGGGGCGGAGAGAAAGCAGTGTTTTTGTTTGCTTTGTTTAGAGTTTGTCAGCTGTTAAACAGTGTGTACTGAATTTGTCTCTTAACATTTGAACTGGTTTTTTGTTTTGTTTTTTGTTGTGTTTTTTGTAGGTGTCCTTCACTATCAGTTTTTGTACGGCTGTAGAGAAACTAGATGGTACTTTTTTGTCTTTTTTTTTTTAAAGAAGGAAAAAATCCTGTAGAGCAGAATGACACTAGATTTTGTAAGAAAGAATCTAGCACTGTAGTTTGATATGTATATGCCCATCTGTGTCTTGCTGATGTTTGTGACTTGCCACCGTGGTCATTCATCTATACTGCAATGACAAGACGGTCAAGATCAAAACTATACAGGAATGGCATGACACATATGTGCCAACTCAACAACCATGTCACCAATGCTAAGGTCAACTTTCATTAGATTTTATAAATCGTCCCTGTTGATGTCTGAGATGTCTGTGATATAGTGGCATCTGGGCTGTTTCTTCGATTTAGTTGCTGTGCATGGGCTGTTAAATCATCCAGTCATGCTAGTTGTAGAAGCAGTGCAGATTGCTGGTACTTGTAATTACCTGTCAAAATCCTCTTGTCTTAATGCCCAGCTCTTTCCAAATAAGTAGTATTACGACGAAAAATAGACTTTTCTTCACCAGCTGGAACAGGGTGGATCTGTAGTTGGCAAGCAGTGGTGGAAAGGGGTTTGTTTGATTTGAATTGTGCTCATTTGGTGCACAGGAAACGGTGGAAACCCTACTGCGTCACCAGGCAGACGTGAACGCCCGTGACAAGAACTGGCAAACCCCTCTTCATGTAGCTGCAGCCAATAATGCTGTGCGCTGCGCAGAGTACATCATTCCACAGCTGACCAACGTCAATGTTTCGGATAGGGCTGGCCGCACCAGTCTACACCATGCAGCCTTCAATGGCCACAAGAGGTCAGATATACGGAGTGTTGATGCTGAGACTGCGTTTTAAGTGCTGAATTGTTACATAATGTTTCACTCTGTCAGTGATGGTTACGTAATGTTTCACTCTGTCAGTGATGGTTACGTAATGTTTCACTCTGTCAGTGTTACTTTGTTGTGTATTTATAAGTGGTATTTTTTTTTCTGAGAAGAAGTTTAGAGTATTGGATTATGTTGGGTTTATTTCTTTAGAAGTGGTGTTGATATGAGAAAATATTTGTGCATTACTTTGTATATAATTTATTGGATATGATTTATTTCTTAGAGTGAGCTTTCAGTATGGTGTTTGCTTTTTCTTTTTTTGAAGATTTATATAAGGTAGTGACGGTGCTATTGCTTTTTTTTTTTTTCCGGTAAATACATTTTTGTAATTCCATGCTCTTTCCATTCCCTCTCCATCCCCCTTCCTCCACCCTAACCCTCTCCTCCCCTACCCCACCCCATCATACCTTACTCCCACCGCCACTTCATACATTCATGTTTCGATTCTTAGTTGTTCATTCTGATTTGTCCCTGAGTGGTACTATTAATTAATACAGGTTCTGAATCTGTGCTGGTGTGTTTACTCTGCATGTACTTGTTTTTATGCGGTGCGGAATAGAGACAGGAGCTATTTTTAGATGAAGGTGTAATACTGTTATGTTTACGTACTCATTTATTTCCTTTTTAAGATTTATTTGATGATTAAAATATCGATGCTGCCAGATGACGGGTGTACTCCTGGACAAAGGAGCGACAATCAATGCATTTGACAAGAAGGACCGCCGTGCCATCCACTGGGCGGCCTACATGGGCCATGTGGAGGTGGTCAGAATCCTGGTGGAGCATGGGGCAGAACTCAACTGTAGGGACAAGATGGTGAGCAGGGTGTCCTCCCCTTATTGAAAGACCTAGGGAAAAGTAATGTGATAGAGTTATGACATGGTGTGAGAAGCCAACAAACTGTTGTGTGTCAGGAATCAAGTTCTGACCTTTGAGTTTGTTGGATTGAACAGATTAATACTATCTAGCCGAGAGCGGCGCGTGCAGCACAACTCCCTGCTCTCGCGCATGTTGCTCAGTCCCTGCCAATCCGCATATTTCGCCACTTTTTAATTATTTTTACAGTAGCTAGACAACTGACAGTGTTGTGTTAGGTGTCATAGGAAAGAACAAACGCTCAACTAATCAACATAGTAATTTTGAATCATTCACTTTCAGTGTGTAGACACGACTGTGCGTTGAAAAACATGTCTGACAAGTAAAAAAAATTCTTTGTTTACATTCTATTCCGTTCTGTTACAACACCAAATCAGAAGATGAAGGGATGGCTGCATCTTCAAACAATTCACTTTCCCCTTATCTTTCATAGTTTTCTATCTCTCTATCATTCCCTCATCACCAGATCCACTTTGTAATATGATTTCAAGCGCTTCATTGAGCGAGAAATCGCTGCCACCCCTTCGTCTGACCGACATTTTTTAGCTCGCGCTCAGCAGCAAAGCCCGGTGCCGTCAGTTCCTTTGTTCCAAAGCTGCTGGGGTCAGCCAGGTTCACGATAGAGCACTGAAAGTAAGGTCTACTACTTGCTACAACATCCCAAGACTAGTTACAGAGCTTATTTGCCTTGGATCATTTTATGGAAAGTGTAGGAATTTTTTATGTTCCAGTCACACGGTTAGAGTGTGACACGGCAGAATGTACTGTCTGTCCGTCACACAGCTTTGGGTGCTGCGGCTCGAGGGAAAGAAATCCCGTCACACTTTGTTGTGTGACACGGCTGGGTAAAGGTTAAAAGGCTGAGAATAAACATTTGTAATTTATGTTTTTTTTTGGTGGAGTTTTGGCATGATGTATTTCAGGTCGCTGAACTCATTGTAACCGTATTGATTACATATCTTTAAATAATAATTCAGCTTTCTTTAAAGAAGGGTGGGTTTAAGGGTGCAGTTTAGGCTACTGGCTACAGGTTTTGCTGAATTTTCATGTGGGCAAGAATAGAACGTTATTTAAATATTAATTTGTGCAAGGATGTTGCTGTGAATTTTGCAGAATGTGAGGTTGAACTACAGTTGACTAAACATCTGCAGTTTTCTAGCCACAGCTTAGTTGATGTGTCACTCTTATTGACTGAAGCTCATCTGATGATGATGATGATGATGATGATGATGATGATGATTGTCACGACCGACCCCTGGAGGTCTGCCCTGACAGGATCGGTCTAGGTGGGAGTGAAGGGAGTGACTGACCTCACACGCTCCGCAAGAGACCACACAATAAAGATTACGATACAACACCCCATTTATTTACACCAGCAAAATAAACATTCCAACACACACACCATGCACGATCACAATCAAGCACTCCAATGCACACAACATGCACAATCACAGTCAAGCACTCCAACACCCACAACATGCACGATTATAAATAAACATTTCACCATACGACGTACACAATCACAATTACAGCATTCCAGCACATGTAACATATACACAATTATAAAGAAACATTTCCAGCATCGATCCCTTCTAACACCCTGGCGTGCGTCCACACCCCTGCCTCTGTCAGGCCTACTGGGAGCACCCTGTCGCACTAGGTGCTCCGGACCGGGTCGGTTCCGCGGGGAGTCGCTCAAAGCCGACACCCTCGACTCATAAGCAGGCAGTGAAGAGCGTGTCCCGGAGGGGGGGGGGGGGGGGGGGGAAACGTGGCGCTGTTACTGGAGGTCCTGGACGGGGGTCAGGGCCGGCCAGTCAAGACGGCGGGCTCCTCTACCAGTCCGCGGTCCCGACCAGGGCGTGGCCTCGACCAGCGCGTGGCACCATCCAGTCCGCGGTCCCAGCCAGAGCGTGGCCTCACCAGCACGTGGCACCATCCAGTCCGTGGTCTCAGCCAGAGCGTGGCCTCAACCAGCACGTGGCACCATCCAGTCGTACTCCGGGTGAAGCCCCGAAAGGGGGGGGAAACGTAGCTGGGAGGAGAGGAGAAAGGGAGGGAAGGAATAAGGAGGGAGGAAGGAAGAAGGAGGGAGGAAGGAAGAAGGATACTGGAACCCCGCCGTCAGTACAGTCTGACCCATGCTGTCAAATCTTAACAGCCACTCGCATGATGGGCGAGGGGAAGTCTACTAAACGCACACAGTAAACCCATCGAACCAGGAATGTTTACTAGGGTCTTCTCACACGATGCAGGTAAAAGACTGCATTAAATCAACAGGTTATAAAACAATATGAATTATCTTCACCCTTCTCTCACTCACATTTAACATTCACCTTTCTTAGGAAATAACCAACACAGCGACCATCGCTTTATACCTGCCACCACATTTGCAAATAATAATTCAATGGCCTAATTGTCACATTTCAAAATAACACAAATCTCCAACCACGCATCCGAACGACAAATCATGCGTACGCACGCTCGCGAACATAAAACTCGTTCTCCTTGCACACACAAACAGACGGTGGCCGAAGGATAAGAGTCCGGAGAATGTGACAGGGGCGGACGAGCGAGACCCAAACAAGTACAAACCCTGAATCACCAGGTTCTCTCCCATCCCCACCGACTACCGCATCACCAGATGCATAAACAGGAGAAAGAATTTTGGAAGTAATTTAGAATGGCCAGGTTAAAGATTGAATTAACCAGAGAAAAGGTCTCAAACAATATTTCTCTTACAATTTCGAAAACAAAAGAAAATTGCGCAAAAGAGGAGACTAAGCCGACTAACAACAACAAACCAAAACAAACAAACCACGAAACTGATGCTTACCAGCTACCCGTGGGTGACCCGAAAAGGCGGGTCAAACGACTCTCTCTACCCTCTGTCCAGTCGAGAGGACAGAGGCGAAGATGCGGAAACAGAAGAAGTGATGTCCCTCTCCTACAGGCCGACTGCAGGAATTGAAAGTACTGACTGTACTTTCAATGATACGGTGAAGAACCAAGACTGGAGCAGGCGCTCCAGAGACATCTTCCGCTCGAGTCAAGAGCTAACCTCCCTCAGCAATGGCGGCCAACATGCCACGCTACGTCACAGAGTGAGCATACTTCAAACTAAAAGAAATGAAGCACGTGCGACAGGTAAAAAGACAGGCGAGAGGCCGATAGACAGAAAGTTCGAGAGAAAGGTACCGGCCACCGTGAACCTGCAGGATGAATAGCACGGGCGGTGGAATTAGAGAGAGAGAGAGAGAAAGCAAACCGAAGTTGAGCTGGACTACACCAAGGTGCAACCGCACCACAAGCCACACTAAGGGACGGATACACGACAACAGCAACGACAATAAATAAATAAGTAATTCCGCCACCCTAGGTGGGTCGAACGTCGTAGGCCTCGTGACAAACTCGTGACAATGATGATGATGATGATGATGATGATGATGAGTGAGAGAGATAGAGAGAGAGAGATATCATACAGGACAGTGTCAGTACAATTCTTTGTTTATGCTCTTATTAGGTGTTGAGATCTAGTGCAGTATTGAGTGAAACTTATGCTGCTGAAACATGTATGTAGATTCAAGAAATTATGCCTGAAATCTGTGGTATAGGTAATGCAAACAGATATGTCCCATGTTTAGACATTTTTCTGTTTCAAGGATGTAAGATAAGAAATAATTGACTATAGTTTCAGTTTCATTATGATGGATGTGCAGGAAACTGTCGTGACAGGGCGTTTTCTCTTCATAGATATTAGACCCATGACAGGTAACTTTTGCAGTCAGTTGTGGTAGACGAGTCATTGTTTACATTTTTTTTTTTAATATGAGCAGATGTACACCCCACTCCACGCAGCAGCAGCCAGTGGTCAGATAAGCGTTGTGAAGCTGCTGTTGGAACTGGGAGTGGAGGTGGACGCCGTCAACATCTATGGGAACACAGCGTTACATGTCGCCTGCCTCAACGGTCAGGACATTGTCGTCAGCAAACTCCTGGAGTTCAACGCTGCCGTCAACGCCATCAACCATAAGGGCATGGTGAGGGCAAGAGTGGGGATAGTGGGGAGGGAGTGGTGGTGTTGATGCGGAAGGTCTTGTTTTTAAACGGATGGGTCTGAAGTTGTGGTTTTGTCTGTGAGACAGATTGTTAACTCTTTGTGGATGGAGCACCCCACGCGGGGCCCTTCACTTAACAATCTTTTCAGGTGAAGGGCCCCAAATGGAATTTTCGAAAGTTCTGAATTTGACGTTATAAGTTGTCAAATCTTCACTGGTCTTTCCACTGTTGAATGGGACCAGTGAATGAGAAGTTTTTCACTGTGTTCGTGAGCATTATAGGTTTTTGTTAAGTAAAGTGACTGACAAAGGTATTAAGCTTGTTTTAACTGGTGAATGTAGTAAATGATATATAACGAAGGCTCTTCATAAATGATGCTAAGACGTTAAATATTTTCTTCTGAACTAGCTCAGTGTTGCTAATCAGTTTTGAAAATCTCATTTCCTGACTTTGAATAACCTCTGTGTGTGTGTGTGTGTGTGTGTGTGTGTGTGTGTGTGTGTGTGAGTGAGAGAGAGATTTTTCACCAACCTATACAAAGGGACCGTTCTTTGGGAAAATCAAGGGAGAAAACTGGAGGTACTAAATTAGTTAAAAAGAGTGACACTACAGTAGTTTTTAAAATCAGAATTCCATGTGTTCAGATCCACCCACTACACCCATATACCCCTTTGGAATGTGTGTGTATGTGTGTTTTCTTTAGTACGAATCCCGTGTCCCCAAGTAGCAGTAGAATATTTTTATTTCTGTTTGATTCTCTTTGACAGTCTCTTCTATCTCCTTATGCTACTATTTGTTCTTCAGCTTTTTCTTTTTTGCCCATTCAGATGCCTTAGAAAATCTTTTCTGTTTTTTCCTCATTAAGAATCATTAGAAGTTACCTGTAACATGATAATGTGACAACTAGGTGATAAGATTCTGAAAACTGGAATATTTCTTTCCATCCGTCAGCTAATATGGCCCTATTTAGGTGTTTTGTGACACTAACTGATGTGACAAGTGGCTGACCAACCAAGCACTACCATGAGCATCAGTGGTATGAACTGCTGCGTTATGTCTTATCATAGACAATGTGTCTAGATACATGGGTGTGTGTGTGTGTGTTTCTTTTTTAGTGAGAGGACATTGAATGATTTTTGATTTGTCATCTTAAATAATGACAGGCCAGGTATTACCTTGCATGGTTGGCTGGTCTCTAATGAAATTGAAAACAATACAGTCAAAATCCACCCATGAACAATAAAATGCAATCAGACATCCAACATCCACCCATCCAACTCATTTAAAAGTGTTTACAGATGGGTCGGTAATGGAATCCTCAGACAGTTGTTCTGGCTTTATAATACCAACTTTAAATGTCAGGAAATCACATGATTTAGAAAAGGGGGTTTCAGTCTATATCTCAGAATTATATGCAATACTGAAGGCTTTGACTTACATATATGATACACCAATTGCTTTCTATAAAATTTTACTTTGTGTTGATTCAAAATCTGTTTTACAGTCACTAGAACGTTGGGACTGCAAAGCTAGAAGAGATTTGCTTTTTGAAATAAAATATCTACTGCATTGTTTCATAACTTTAGGCATAAGAATTGATTTTTGTTGGGTCCCATCTCACTGTGGTTTTAAGTGGAATGAAATAGCAGATGGTCTTGCAAAAGAAGGAGCAAATAGAAACACAGAAAATTTATTAAACAATCTTTTAGATTTATCCTCTTGTGAATTAATCCAAATTATGGAAAAATATATACATAAGCAGAATTTTAGTCAAAAAATGGCTACTATACCATTGTGCCCAAGGCACATTGTTAGATTAATTCATAAATTAAGGCTGAATTCTTGGAACACTAAATATTCTCATGGTATTACTTCTGTCTGCAGAGAAAACATTTCTGTACATCATCTTTTGTTTGAATGATCAGTGTTGACCTCGCTCTATCAGGAGAAAGGTATTGAGATGGCTAACTTTGATAATGTCAGTACTGTGTTATACGGTTCATATGTTGCTGAAATTGCCATGGTTATTTCGCAGTCACAGGTTGCAAAATTTTTATGAAGATCAGCAATTTTGTTTACCACTAGGGTATTTCACTTATGTAAATATGCATATATCAGATGTGGGTGTAAAAGTACTAACATGGATGATAAGTTAAGTGTGGAGGTGTTTTTTGTTTTGTTTTTAAATAAGTGTCTAACATCATCTGGTGATGAAAAGACATTAAACAAACCACTGAACTGAACTGATCCACCCATGAGCAAAAAGAAAAAGTCAAATGTCCTCCCGTGAGCAATAGACAGCCTGATTGATGGACATATTAGCAGTCCAGTTCATTTGAAGTAATGTAGTTGAAGTTTGTGTGAGTAGAAGAAAGATCCAGTGCTTAAATTAAGAAATAAATTTGTTAATTATAACACAGATAATGGTGTAATAACAAATATAATGAAAATGGTGAAAGATGTGATGAGTCCATAGAGTATGGAAAGAGATCATGAAAACAGGTGACTTTGTAATGAAATGTATAACTAGCATTGATTACCACAGCATTGGTGTTTGTGGGTATGCCTGAAACTTGGAATTATGTCAGCGTCAAGGTTATATAGGCAGATGGTCATACCAGAATGTTTTGCCAGGCAAAATTAGGCTTGAGAGTGATATACATGAACCTGTACTGATCAAAGTGAAACTAGCTGAGACATGTTCGAACGAGTAGGTCTGGACTTCACATGTACTCATGTCAGAGCAACAGGATGTTGTGTTGCAAACGAGTTTTGTTGATGTTTTCTTGTCCAGACACCTCTTCATTTCGCCGCAGCGTCAACTCATGGGGGCATTTGTCTAGAAATTCTCGTGTCTGAAGGGGCCAACACAAAAGCACAGGTAAGAACTGGACATTGGAAATATGTCGTGGTTTTAGAGTTATTTTCTCCATTATTGCCTTTACTGGGATGTTTTGGAGTGCCCAGCAGTTCGGTTTCTTGTGACTCGGATTATTTCAGATAAACTGCTTTTATGAATTGCTATTAAAACAGAGGCTGGTTTCATTTATTGTTTTTAAACTATCGTTTATCGGTCTTATTTGTATACCACTATGTGTGTTAGCAGACTATGAAAAAGAAAAAAACAACAACAAAAAACAGACAGCATGGATAGAATGAACGAACAAGTAAACCATCTGTTTTGGTGGTGATTAGTGCAAAATTTAATTGTAACTCATATTTTAAGAAGAAAAAAAATATCAATTATAGTATGATAATGGTGATGATGATGATAATGATTTATTACCACAAAAAAATTTCACACTAACTTCGAAGTAGTCATGTAATAGTAAGACTTGGTTCAGAAAAATTTTGTGAAAGAAAGTTTCAACACACACACACACACACACACACACACACACACACACACACGCACAGAAGGTTAGACTATTTCTCATAACAAACGGTTGTGCAAATTGGGATATCTTACAATTTATTAGTGTACTATGAGTGAAAGCATTTGATTACTGGCAGAGATAAATTACATGACTAAGTCTTACTGTTGACACAGTGTTTACAAACTAGAGGTTTTTGCCTATGTGAGTTGAGTTCATGGATACATCTGAGTATTTTTTAGATAGTTATGACAATCAGTATAGTTCAAAAGTGCCAAGTGTTTGCAAGATCCAAATTATGATGAGACAAATCCACATCCTGATTTAAGTTAGGGACGAAAACTTTTCCAGAGCAAAGAAAAATTCAAACTGAATACAAATAAAAAGACATAAAGGTATCTAACTGTTCACAAGAAGATGTAAAGGTGTCTGATCATAAAAAGTTACAGGTAAGAACTGTTTTCCTCTCAGAATTACAATTCCATCATTTTGCATGAGGTGAAAAATATACATTGGATATGTTGTATTAAAAAATTGAGTCAGAATGCTGAAAACCTATACCATGAATACTGAATTGTTATGGAAAGGGTAAACAGGTCTGGAGTGATGCTAAGCGTCACAGAAGATGAGAGTAAACAACTGCCATTAGACTTAATATTATTCCATTATTCTTGGCAACTGTGCATATAAGAGATACACCAGAACATCTGGACCAAGTCATTTTAGTAAACAAGTCTGAAGAAAAATTATTCCTGAAAAACATGTTTTAGAATTTATAAGATACGTTCCCTAGGTTAGAAGAGAATGAATCATTTTGTAAAATTTGTACATGATTTTTGCAGGTCTTAGAGAATGAACCATTTTGTAAAATTATTTGTGCTTTATTTGTAAGGTCATAGAGAATGGACCAGTTTGTAAAATTATTTGTGCTTGATTTGTAAGGTCTGGGGTATGGCTAGACAGGTCCTCCTTTTCTTCATCCTAGTGCATGGTAACATATTTTAACTACTGTATACGATAGCCTGCTTCCTTCTTGTTGCACCATTCTTTGGTCATCATTTCCGGATTTTTTATTTTTCAACTTTGTAACAAGTATTTGGGAAATTTGAGTGTTCCATCATTTAAAAAGACTGATTTGATTAAAAATTTACCTTTTATGAATTGGGATTTTAAAGGTAACCAGTTCTTCTGATCTGTCCATGCTAAACTAAATCATGTATATGAGGCTTAATGAAACAAAGGAAGAGGTTTGAGACAGTCTCCTGAGTCAAATACATTCATAGGAAACAGGCAATTTGGAGATCAGTGTGTAAACAAGTGTAAGGTAAAGAAATGCTACTAAATTGTTCACAAGCTGTTGTCAGATTTAGTGACACCGAGTCTCACAGATTGAAGATCAGAATTAATTTGATTGATCAAGTTAGACTGGTGTAGCTTTAAGAGAGCAAAGTTTGTTTTTGTTTGTTTTTGAAAATTCTATTATTTTTTTTTTAATCTGTGTATTGCTGTACTTCTGGATTTTAATGTTTACAGATTCAGTGTACAGGTTGACTGATTATCATATTGCGAAAATGATGAAAATAATCGTCATGATTGATTATGACCGACGCTTGTAATGATGAAAGTAATCGTACAGCAGATTAATGAAGATTGAACATGAGGCTGATATTTGATCATTGAGGTCTTTCAGACTGATACTTGTTCATTGAGGTCTTTCAGATTGATGTTTTACCACTGGGATCTTTAAATTGTTGTTTGGTCATTGACGAGAATCAGACTGATATGCATCACCAAGATATCTAATAATAGAGTCTCCAGACTGACATTTGATCACTGAGGTCTCAGATCGAATAATTTACAGTTCACTTTGATGTATCCTATGTACCCAGGACATGTACAGGGGGTGTGACTCTGTGCAGGAGACAGGTATTAAGCAGCAGGTGTGTGCCCCCAACTGTACGGTGATCAGGATGAACAGTAGTGTTGACCTCAGGTCTGGGCATGGTCTTGGGCTGCGCTCCCCTGTGCATAACTGGCCTCTGGTTTGCAGTGGCAAAACGCCTAACCTAGCTCTTTTCCTTTTTTTATTGTTTTTTATTTTTATTTTTGAGGACATCCTTCCTGGTATTTGCATGTGTCGTTGCAGACATCTGCAGAATGCTAGGTGTTCCTCTGTTGCCATATTTCAGGTATCAGGAGAGTCACGCAGCATCTTCTGTATATCATAAACAAAGACCTGGAAATTGTGTTTTTTTTCATTATCCACCAAATGGATCATAGCATGGTTCCAGTGTAAAATGGGGAGTTTGTGTTATACTCCCTGTTTGGCTGATATACTTACCATGTCAGACCATAGCATTCAACAGCAGTTAGCCAGCTCTAGACGTCACCCGTGCTGGTCCGCGGCTCGGCATGATTCCCCTGGGACCGAGGGTCGCGCGACTCAGCATGATAGAGGTCTCCGAGCGCGTCCGGGGCGAGAGGGCAAGCTGGCCGATGGAGAGGAGGGGGGTGAGTGCGAATTCCATCGGCTATTCTTAGCTCGGGAGGGCCCCTTGAGGGGCGCCTTGCCCTTAGACTTCTTGGATATTCCTTTCTTTCCCGGCAGGTCAAAAGAAAGGCATTTAGCAATGGTGGCCGCTTGCCCATCCGCCTTCGGACGCCGCGATCGTGCGTCCGTCGGTCGGGTAGAAGAGGAAAGGTCACGCGTCCCCTCCGCGGAGCGGTCGTCTCTATCTACCCGAACCGTACGTTCATCCATGTGAACGGATTGCTCGGAGACAGAATCGACCCGCCGGTTCTCCGGGAAACTGAGCGAACTCCGAGCAGTGGAGTGGCTCGACCCGGCGGTGTCCTTACACCATGTTGGGCACAGGTGGCAGAGCAAACCCGGAACACACGACCAGCAAAGAGGAGACAAGGTGGTCGACTGAGAAGTAATTAATCTGATGCGTGTGGTGTGTGCAAGTCTCGGAGTGAAAATTCAATCCTAAAGATCGTGAAAATCACGCCACTTAAGACAGTTCAAGTGAGAGGTAATGTCTTCTTGCGATAAACCTTAATGAGAATCTGCGTAAATGGGTGATAAATCAGGCTAGGAATATGGTGGGGAAACGAGGCGAGAAAGAAAGAGGCTCGGCCGACTGGCGGAATGGGTAAACAAAGGCGACTGGAAATGTTCGGATAACGTGTTGAGCGACAAAGGATAAGAATGCGACAGTACAAATAAACCCAGACTGGGGTAGGGGTCTCAAACGAATTAATAAAGTCACGTGGAGTGTATAACCAGACAAGATGTACAGGGGTGTGACCGGAGTGAACAGGTATAAGCAGCAGGTGTGTGGCCAAAATGTCGGTAGATCCAGGAATACATCAGGTATGACCTCAGTCGGGCATAGTCTATGGGTTTGGGCCGGCACTAACTGGCCTCTGGTTAGGACAAAACGCCTAACCTAAGTCTTTTGCCTTGTTTGGTTTGTATTTTTATTTTTGAGGACATCTCTGGTGAATTTGATGTGTCGTTGAAGTTACATGCGGTCGGCTTCTCTCGTGGCCTATTTGGTTGAGAGTGACAGATCTTCTGATATCAAAAAAATGACCTGACAATTGTTAGCGGTTTTATTTCTTATGTCCTACAATGGCATATGATGGCCTAAAGCTGTTTGTGTGCCCGAAATATTTTCCACCCAATAATGATTATTGGTAGCTTAACAGTTGTGTTTTTATCTCTAAAATCCATGTTTTAGTGGTTTGATTCCATAAGCGTGTGGTCAAGCATGTGCGCTTGAGCTTTTGAACAGGATTATGAACATGACAAGCATTTAATCTGCAGCAAAACAGACGGGGTTTTTGTTTGTTTGAAGTTAAACAAAACACTTTTTTGCTTTGGAGATACTCAAATATTTCCAGTTTGTGTTGTTTTTGTTTTGTTTTTTTCTGTGTGTGTGGTGTGTATGTTGTGAGGTTTCTTTGTTTTGGTATTAGTTCTGTTACCCATAATCTTTTTTTTCTGTTTTATGTTTACATTAGTTTTTTTTGTGTGTGTGGTGGATTTTTTAAAAATATTTATGATCTATGCAGAATGGAATGACAAGCAGTGTCTTTTGTTGTTTGTTTGTTTGTTTATCAGTATTTGATGCTTCTTTCACTCACACAGATGTGAAAAGGAGGAGGGAGTGCCTGCGCAAAGTAGAAGGCGTGTAGTGGGGTAGAGTGTTGTTAGATGCTGTCTAACGGAGCAGTTGACTGTTGCAGAGCGAGGATGGGCGGACGGCGCTTCACATGACTGCCCTGCATGGTAGATTTACTCGCGCACAGACTCTGATTGAGCATGGTGAGAGTCTGGTTAGCCTTCCTAACTGGTTCTTCACTCATCCCTTTCCCTTTCCCTTCCTCTTTTGTTTTTGTTTTTTTAATTCTTCTTTTGTTTGTGTAATCACACAAGTAACTACTTCGTTTCTCTTGTTGCCTGCATAGGGAATCTTAGTTCTTCAGTTCCACCCCAATAACCTTTATACAAGGAATGTGTGTGTTTTGTGTGTGAATGAAATTGTTTTTTTCCCTAATGTACTCATCCTTTTCTTTTTGAGCCATGGAAGTGGTATTCATTCAGACAAAGTGTGTGGCGTTCATGTCTGAAATATAATTATGAAAGCAACCAAGTTTGGTCGGTGAAATGCCTGCATATATGTACACATATGCACGAGCATGAGATGTTTGCGCCCACATGCTCACACACACACACGTGCACACACACACACACACACACACACACACACACACACACACACACACACACACACACATGCGCACACAAACATGCGTGCATCTGTGCACATACACGCATACACACATGCACACACACGTACTGCATTTGCACACATACACACTATGCAGTTTCACATTCGCACTCATAAATCTGCTTGTGCACACAGATATAGAAACACACAACAGTTATTACATGCACCGTTTCATTCACATATGCACACGTACGCATACACACATATACACACCCACAAACAAACACACACACACACACACACAAACACACACACACACACACACACACACACAGTATGTGTGTTCAGACACTGAGCTGAAACAGCCAAAATGTCTGCAAACTGCTTTATTGTGGAGGGGGTGGAAATGCAAGCAGGCATGCAATTGGAGGCTGTCCATTTCATTTTTCAGACTGATGTCATTGGAAGTTCACTTTTGGAATGAAGTAGAACATACCTGTCTGATGAGCCATCAAATACCCAGTGTAAACAATCAAAATCTCTGTAAACTGCTTATTGGAGAGAGGGTGGAAATGCAAGTTGCATTCACATATGCAACTTCATTTCAGGGTGGAAATCCTGTTGGAAGCTGTCCATAGTTACGCCCTTTGACTGATGTCGTCAGAAGTTCACTTTTGGAGTGAAGTTGAACATACCCATCTGATGAGTATAGCAAATTCATTACAATTAAGTTAGCATGAATTATTGAAGAGACTGAAATTTTCTCTTGGGGATTAGCCAAATAATGCTGTTTGGACCTGTCAGGCATTTTGTCATATCTATTTTTTTAGGTAAATTGTACTCCTTAGTAGTTTGTTCACACAAGAGTGGTATATTTAAAAGTGCTGGTGGTGTTTTTACTGCATTCTGCCTGTATTTCTTTCGAGTGAAATATACATGAAAATGTATGCAGCATGAACATCATCTGTTGGCATGCCTGCCTGTCAGTCTCAACATACCAGCTAGTGAGGCTGGTTTAGTAAAGATTACAATTGTGAGCCATGTATTAGGCTGAAGCAGAGCAAGATTTCTGGAGGGAAGTCTGAGTGGTGCTGCCCTCTGCATTGCTAAGTGGGACAGTCTTGTTTTCAGAAACAGTGATGCCATTTGCCATTTTGCTTGGATCGAGATCATGATCATGTGTTGGATATGTCTCAATTAGATCTTGAAATTTTTGCTGTAGCATTCACTCAGAGCATATCATATTTGCCATGTTGGCTTGAAGCATTTAGTTTGTAAAAGTTCAGCAGTGAGACGTTGGTGATTAAGCTCAGACTGCATCTTCATTTGTCAGCCAGTTTCATTTTGTTAGTAAAAGTTCTGCAAGGAGGTGTAGGTGATTGACTCCAGGCTGTATTTTCATCTATCCACCAATGTCCGAGTCCTGTGTTTCTACCCTTGCAATTATTCTGTCTCCTACTGTATTGCCATGTATCACTTCTGTCTTTTACTCCCGCCCTCCCTTTGTATTCCTGTTCCTTTGCATTCTTTGCCTCCTACTTCTTGTTTGTCTTCTCTTCCCATTCTTCCATTTGTTTTCCTTTCTTATTTTGTTGTTGTAAATAATTCTTGCCTTCAGTTTTCAGGAAACGCAAAAACTCTTGGGTTGTTTGACCATGTGTGTATGTGTGTTGTTTGTATTTCAATGTATTTACTGATCCTCCTATGGAGATGAGGCTAGTGCTAAACTTGACTTGTACCATAAAACA
Source organism: Conus ventricosus (assembly GCA_018398815.1). Taxonomy (NCBI): domain Eukaryota; kingdom Metazoa; phylum Mollusca; class Gastropoda; order Neogastropoda; family Conidae; genus Conus; species Conus ventricosus. Next base: position 85,814,906 of record CM031597.1, on the reverse strand, counting down.
AAAAAAGGTCAAACAAGTTCAGCTCACCATGCATACCCACCTGTCTGTCTGCTTTATAACTCCACTGTCTTTTTCTCATACTCACCAGACCAAATAAATGCCTTTTATCCCTACTTTGTGCGTTTAACCTCAAGAGTCTTTCTTAATCAGCCTTGTTTGACATGGAGACACTTTTCACTTCTGTTTTTCGTTCACTTGTAACCTTAATGAACCAAGTATGTAGTTCTTGTTTCCTCAAGTCATAATTTGATAGTGTGTATGCTAGATTCATTTCAAACTCTTCATAGATATCAAGTAGAATTTCATTGAGCGTTTCTGCTAATTTTTCTTCAGCACCTATTACATTCATTTTTTTCTTTTATAATTAAAGTTGAATTGTCTTCAGTCTGAAAATCATTTGTTTTCCAGTCATTACAGCAGTTATGGTGACATTTAATGGGTAGATTTTGTTTTATGTATTTTTATTTTTGTGGGGGAAAGGGAGCAAAGTCTTTGAATGAAGAAATGTGACTGTGGCATTTTGACAGCCCATACGTACAGTGCTGTGTTCTGCAGCACTTGGACTCCCAATCCACACACCCTGAACACTTCTTGCTGGGAATAGGGTTGTAGCAGTCAGTAAGGTCCTGTACCCTTTTCCCCCTATTTTGGACTGGGCATAGTTGTAGCAGTCCAGTAAGGTCCTGTACCCTTTTCCTATTTCTGGACTGCATGTAGCAGTCAGTAAGGTCCTGTACCCTTTTCCCCTATTTCTGGACTGCATGTAGCAGTCAGTAAGGTCCTGTACCCTTTTCCCCTATTTCTGGACTGCATGTAGCAGTCAGTAAGGTCCTGTACCCTTTTTCCCCTATTTCTGGACTGCATGTAGCAGTCAGTCAGGTCCTGTACCCTTTTCCCCTATTTCTGGACTGCATGTAGCAGTCGTCCAGTCTGTACCCTTTTCCCTATCGACTGCTTCGTCAGCATGCTGTGGAACAACATTCATTGTGGGAGAGATTACTTATGTTTACACTTTGTCGTTTAAAGAGAATTCATGAGTGAAATATTCGTAGCACATGATACTTCATGACCCTTTCTTTTTTCACGAAACATTTTCATTATTGGTGCTTGTTGATGTAGTATACGTGTCTGAAGGTAATAGCTGCTTGCTAGAAATGTCAACTTAAAAAAAAAAAAAATTTCGTTTAGTTATCCATTGTAATTTTTAAGATAATCCCTGGACAAATTCGTTACAAGTTCGATAAACACATACTAAAGGCTTTTTGGTGATTATGAACCATTTCACATATAACCTGCAGACCACAGACAGTTTAGGAAATGTTCTTGCCCTCACTGTGGCTGAAGGATACTTTGATACTGTAGGATGAAAATCCTTCTCTGGAAGAAATTCGTCTTTTCTGGGTCGGGTAAAACCAATGAACAATCAGCTTATTTTTTTAGGTTGAGTTCAAATGTGATTATAGGGTTGTTATTTTTTGTTTTGCTTTTAATCTCCCATTTCAGTCTTGAAGAGTACGCATTGATGTTTGAAGAGTAGAACTGTGTCATTTAGAGACTTGGTTATCTCTCCTTTAGCAAAGTTTTGGTGTTCCACGTGTTTGACAATGATCAGGTTCTGTTGCTTTGATTGACACTCGCATCCCCATTTCATTGAAAAGCTCTTCCTTCCTGTACTTTTTCAGTTCACTGACAAAACACATTATGTTCTCTAGTCCTGTGGAAATGGCATGCAGTCAGTTTGCTCACATGCTTTGCTTCACCTCTCTCTTGTTTGAAGAAGCAGCATGCTCCTTTGTGATTGCCATGACATTGATGAAAATGTGGTATGCACATGTGCTTTTGTGTACCAGGACAAGATTGCTACACATGTGCACAAGCACAAGTACATTGTGGTCAATGTATGTTTGTCAGGATGTTGACTTTTCATTCACTGACTGAACAGGATTTTCCTAGGCATTCATATTTTTGTTTGCCATCCTAAATATAAAGAACGTATGTCCACATATAGATACACAGCTTGCGCACAGTACACACTAGGCATGACGTGTACGTACATGCATGTAAGCAAGCAGGCACATGCGCACACATCATACACACGCACGCACGCGTGCAGACTTGCGTGTACACACACACACACACACACACACACACACACACACACACACACACACACACAACCACAGACGTATACTCACACACACTTGCTCACACAAGCACATGCACGCACGCACACACACACACACGCATGCACTCCGCACGCTACCACGTGTACATTCTCAAAAGTCATTTTACTCGCACAGATGCGCATGCTCTTGAATGGATGCATACAATGTTATGCTTGCACAAAATCATTCAAGACACAAAACTGCAAGCATTCTTCCTTGAATTATATGCACCTGTGTGTGTGTGTGTGTATGTACAAAACATGACACATTAACAACCATGAAGACAAAGATGTGCATGTATGCATCTGTGAGCATGTATGCACACACTTACTCATTCCCATATGCACATGCTTACTCAGTCATGTGTGCATACTTACAAAGACTGTCGGTGTTGAAACCGAAAGACTGCCTTTTGTGTGTGTTAGGGTGCCTTATCAATGCACTGATCGCCTTGGAAACACAGCTCTCCATGTCGCTGCTCGCTATGGACACGAACTCCTGATATCAACCCTGCTGGACAAGGGAGCGGACCCAATGCAGTATGCTTCCTTTCTCTCTCTTTGTCTTTTGCTGTCTCGTCTTTATTTTCTTTGAGGTGTGCGCTTGTGTGTCAGCCCGTACAGTGCAAGTAAATGAGTACACACACCACACACACACACACCACACACACACACACACACACACCCCAAACACACACGCACACATACCACACACACACACACACACACACACACACACACATACACATACATGATGCATGATTTCGTTTCAGTGTAAGATTTAGGCACTATTCATCAAGTGCCAGCTTCATTGAACAAGAGACATGGTGTACGCAGCAAACACTTGCATCCCAAAAGTGCTTATGTATCCAGCTTTGGAATCTGACTTGAAGAAAAGCCATGGACCTCATTTTTCTCTGTATGTGTGCTTTGATATTTGAAACTGATAGATAAATGAAGCTGCTTTTTTTTAATACCATCCAGGTTACCTGTAATTGCATAATCATACCTTGGAATTGTTTGTTATGAAGATGATTATTTATTTGTTTGTTTTTTCATTAATTACTTTATTTATGTATGTATTTTTGCTTTTAATGTCCATGAAAGAATAACCTGATTTTCCCAAATCTTTCATTTATGAGGCATGGAAATTAAGTTGTGACCCTGCTTACAGACAGAACGTGGTATGTTCATAAAGTAGTTACTATAAAACCAGCTGTGCAAGGAATTGTCATGAGTGTATTGATTTATTGACATTGTCCTGTCCAAATCACGTGTCTCAAACACTTGTCTGTGACAGTTTGCTTCTGACCCTCAGTCACATGTTCTCAGTCATAATGAGTGAACAAGGTTGTATTTCCTATGGCTATAATGACACACATGTGGCAGTGTAAAACTTTCTTAAATAGCATCCTAAACAAAAATGATGTTTTGTGTCAGACGAGGTTATGCGGGCATGCTGCCGATCCATGCAGCTGCCCTGAACGGCTATGTGGACTGCGTCAGGAAGCTGCGTGCCGCCATGCCTTCCATTGACATCAACATACCTGACGACTATGGTCGTACCTGCCTTCATGGGGCTGCCTGCAGTGGGTGAGTCCTCGCCCAGTCTGGCTTGACTGTGTTACTGCAGTGGCTACGGAGTGCTTCTCTGGGCAGTACAGCTGGGGAGAGTGTTTCAGTGAATACACACTATCTTTTAACTCATTCATCATCGTGTGAGCAACTGCAAGGATAATCATTTCATGTCCAGTATTGATCCTCGAGTAAATGTATCGTTTCTGTTGCTCACTGCCTTCAAAGTGAATTTCTCCTCGCCTTCCTTCCATAGATATGTATAACTTTAAACCGTAGTATTCTGTGGTTGATCTGCACAAAGCATTGGTCACAGATACATATCCTTGGAGTTGCTATACATCCTTTAAAGAGAAATATATGTGACAGGTTTTTACTCTGAATTCTCCCTCATTATAATACTTAACTCCAAACATTCTTTTTGTGTGAATGTGACATAATTCTGCCATAATGAATTGTACTGCCATTAATCACTTTCTAGAATAACAGTCTTATTTTTCTGAGTATAACTTAGCATACGGGCTAGAGTTAGACTTTTCTGATTTTCCAGCCTTATTGTGTTATGTTGATTACTGAATTTGATTATTGTGTACATTTTCTTTTAGAGCTAACAGTTTATGTATCTTTTACTCCAGGTTTTGATATCTTACCTTATTGGTTCATTTTTAATCAATTATCTGTTTTGTTTCTGTTAATTTGTTCAATGAATGTCAAGGATAAGAGAACTGTTTTCATTCCAAAATGTTACTTTGTTTCATGGCATTCTAGGCAGATGGAGAATTAAATGTATTTGATAAGTGTGTGAATGTGGTAGAATAAGATCATAAAGTAAGGGGGAATATAGAGGGCGGCCTATCAGCCCTCTTAGCTTGAAGCTTTTGTCAGTGTTGGTACTATGCAGCTTATGTTTGCTTTCATGATTAAAAAAAAAAGATCGGTCTGGTAATCACTTTTTCATGATCAGCAGGCACCTGTTGTCGTGAGCTAGTCTTCAGGGTAAAACTTGAGAGAGAAAAAAAGAAATAAAGGTGTCCAGATATCTTGAAAAGATTTTTTCAAAACTATTTATCTATATTTTCTTTTCTGTTGTTTATTCTTTTTTTTGTTTTTTTGTTTTTTTTGTGGTAAGGTTGGAAAGTCATTGTACCGGAGACAAACTAGAGCTTGGAGAGGGCTGGGAGGTTGCATGATCTCTTTGATTCATTTAATGGGGGTTGTGAATATTTGGTTTGAAAATCAGAGTCACTTGCCATGCTGTGATTCTTCTTTTACCAGGATTTTCTGTGTTCCTCCTTTGAAGCATTCTTTGATCTCAAAAGTTCTTTCCAATCTGAAGCAATTGCTTGAGTTCTGGTCTTTTGCAGTGTTTGTGGGAATATATCTGGATGTTCCTTATCAGACCAGGAAATTCAGGCTTTAGCGGTTGTGATTAACGGAGAGCGCAACCATATCATTGAAAGGTAAAGTGGTATGAATCGGCAAGTCAGGACAGCCAAAAAAAAAAAAAAAAAAAAAAAAGATTTGTTTTACACTTCTTGTTTCAGTAGTTTGTGTCAGAAACAATTTTCCTTGCCATTTTCTTAAGCTTCCTGGTCCCAGCCAGTGTCTGTCCCTAATGACTGAATTTTGATTTTATATAGATGACAGGGGTTTTAGAGTAAAGTGTGCTTATGTTTTATTGCAGGGTATTGCCAAATGTGTTTAGCTTTGAGGAAGATGGGCTGCAGTGCACACTTATCTTGCTGTCTCCACCTTGCATGAGATAATAAATTCATACATGTGACAGTGTGTAGAAATATGTTATGTTTTAGAAAGCCAATGTGTTGTGTTGTGAGATTTTTTTTTTTAACTGTTACTGTATCCTTTTATTGTAACTATGTAACAAATGTAAGATTGATAACTGGAAAAGAAATATGTTTCTTTTTACAGTGGATGTGTTTATCAGATCAGTTGCTCTTGTCTTTTTTTTTTCTTTTTTTTTTGGCAGCCACTTCTTGCTTTCTCTGTGTATTTCAGAATTGCATGCCATTGGTAACTACATTTTTTTGTCAGAATGTTCATTTGTCAACTGCTATTTCATAAATGAATAAAGAATAGATAAATGAATGAACAAATTGTGAAAAAAGGGGAGAGGAATAGTGCACCTTGTAATAATTTGATAGTGTATGATCATACTTGTTGGTGATATTCCTCAGGAAACATGAGTGACCAGGATAGAATCTGAACTTGAGCTAGACACAAGGGACTCAGAGGAGAGAAAGGGATGAGACTGAAAGGGTGGAGGGAGGGGGTGGGGGAGAGATGTCCTCACAGAAGATGAACAAGTTTGTTAAGATTGATGATAATGATCTGTTATGCCCGCCAGTATGGAAATATAGACTTGAGGGCAAAAAGGTTATTGGGAGGAGGGGGGGGGGGGGTATAACACCCAGACAGCACTGCAAGGAGCCTGAAGTGGAGATTAGTGATAGTTTGATTACATCACTTATATGATGAAGCATAAAATGCAGACAGCTGATCAGGCAAGTATAATGATACATTGACTCGAAAGACTAAAGGAATAATGGTGGGAAGCCTCTATTGAGTGTAGAATTTGTACTGATATTTGAGAAACATGTTTGCATTTTTTTTCCTGTTTATTGTATTCAAATTGTAGGTAGTACTTAATTCAGTTAAAAAAAAAAAAGTCAAATGGTGTAAAATGGAAAACATAAGTGGTGGAGGAGGGAAGGGGGGTGAGGAAGGGAGAGAAATAGAAAATGATCAGGTTTGTTTTTGTTTAAGCTTTAAATCTCTTTGTCTGTTTTCATGAAATCACTAATTTATGCAGGTGTTCTGTGAAAAAAAAGATACAGTGACCATTATAAAAAGATTAAGTTAACTCAGAAACTGAAATGATTATGATAGAAAACAGATTGCTTTTGTGCCGTTCTGTTATCCTTGACAACATTATAAAGCCAGCAAATGTTACGGTGTGAACCCCTGTGGGAAATCTGTCAATCTTTCCTTGGTCTTCATTAACCTGCTAGACTAACTGGTCATCTATCTAACACTGAATTAAACACACGTATGAGTGATGTTTGTAGGCATGTCTCTGGCTTAATTTGGTTTGATTAACTTTTTAAAAAAAATATATGTGGTTTTTCTCAGATCTCTCTGTCTGTCTCTCTCTCTCTCTCTCTCTCTCTCTCTCTCTCTCTCTCTCTCTCTCTCTCTCTCTCTCGCTCGCTCTCTTGCTCTCTCAGTGGCACTTGTTGTGTTAATGAATTTGTAATTATTCAGTCTGTCTGTGAATCTCTGTCTCTTGTGTTTATCTGGCCTTTCTTAACTTAATGAACTTGCATTCTTTCTTTGCCCGCCAGTAGTTTTATGTGTCATTGCACCCCACCTTTTCAGTATCTCTGCTTTCCCTCTCGCTCGTTTCTCACCTGCGTCACCACAGTTTCTTTACCGACCTCCCTTTAAGGTACAGGTACATGAACTGTTTCACACTGCCCTGCCTGTAAGACACAGGTACATGAACTGTAATTACTCCATAGGGAGCACCATTTGTTAGTTATAGTACAGACACACAAGATGTTTGAGTCTTAAAGAGCCTCATCCTTTTATTATGGGCACAGACACACAAGCTGTTTCATCCGGAGGGAGCACGATCTTTAATTATGGTACAGGCTTGTGTGTGTTGTTTCACCTGTAGGAAACACTATCCTTTTATTACGGTACAGCCACGTGAGCTGTTTCACCCATAGGGAGCACCATTCTTTAATTATCATGACAAAGATTCACAAGGTATTTCACCCCAAGGGAGCACCACCCTTTGATTATGGTACAGACGCATAAGCTGTTGCAGCAACAGTGAGCTCCATAGTTAATCAAGGTGCAGATACATCAGCTGTCATGAAATGGTGAGCACTGTTGTTTAATTGTGGAACAAAATGACAACGTATTTCACCCCTAGGGAGCATCGTCTATTATTAAAGGTACAGACACATAAACTGTTAAGCCGTAAGGAGCACCACTCTTTATTAATGGTGCAGACACACAAGTTATTACAGCCATGGGGAATATCGCCCTTTGTTATTACGTTCAAGCTGTTACATCCATAGGGAACACCAGCCTTTGTTGATGGTGCAGACACACAAGCTGTTACAGCGTGGGGAGTTTCACCCTTTATTAATAAATCAAATGTAAGCTGTCACAACCTTAGGGAGCACCATTCTTCGTTAGTGGTACAGATAAACAAGCTGTTACAGCATTAAGGAGAACCACCTTTATTAATACATACAAGCTGTTACAGTCATGGGAGCACTACCCTCTGTTAATGGTACAGACATGTATGCTGTTACAGCCATAGTGAGCTTCATTTTTTCATTTATTGTTATTTAGACACTCGACGTGCCATCCATAGTGAATTCCATTCTTTAATTATTTTACAGACGGATAAGCTGATTTGCTGTAGGGTGCACCACCCTTTCATTATGGTACAGACACACAAGCTTTTTCAGCAAAGGGAAAGCGCATTCTTTAATTTAAAGTACAGACAGATATACACACCTTTCCCCCCATCCACACAGCTCATACACAGAGACACAAATTGAGAAGAAGAAAAAAAGAGAATCTGTAGACTTTGCCTGCAGGCAAATGAAAAGGCCCGCAATGAAGGGGGAAATAAAAAAAAAATTTCAACATTTGTGTTTCAGTACCCTGTGTTTTCTCTCAGATTTGATGTATTCCTGTTAGTAGTTGAGAAAGATGGAGCTCTCCTTTTTAAAAAAAAAAAAAAATATGAAGCTGTTCACTGAGACCTAAAACACACACACTTACTTAGTCTCCTTTTGGGTTTTCATGTGTAACGAGTGTGTTTCCCATGTGTATATATAAAGCAACAAAATACTGTTTTTTGTTGTTGTTGCTGTTGTTTATGTGGATCTGTTTGTTTTACATTTTCTTGGAGATTCCAAATAAACCACAAAAGTTCAAGAATACGCGCAAAGGCAGTTGTTTTTTTTTTTACTGTGGCCAGATTGATTAAGTTTCCAGTTTTATTGTTTTGTTTTTTGTTTTGCTCTATTTAGGCAGGAACTGTGATAGTAAGCGTTAAATCATTAGAGTACAAAAGTACAGAACAAGGAAGAAAATGTCCATCTTTCTGTCATAAAACTGAAATATTACAGAAACATCACAAATTTAAGTGCACATCCTTCAAATGATAAGTTTTTTGAGGAGGGGGGGGGGGGGGGGGGGGGGGGGGAGGTTGTGTGTGTATCAGTAATTTGGAAAGGCAGCAGAACCATAAGAACAAATCTTTGATGCAAGTCCTTTATTTGGCCTTTGCTTCTGCCATGGAGTGTAGTATTATGAGGATGATGCTTGTAGGAACTTGGCACTGTTCAGTGTTTTAGCTACATTTAACGTGTGTGTGTTTGTTTTTATGTCGTTTACTCCAGTCTTTGGAATAGGCCTTTGTCATCTTTGTGATAGTGCATTATTGTTATTGTTAACATTGTTGCTGTTGTTGGCCTGTTAGTGGTAGGAACATGTTTCTGCTGTTTTTACATGTTTTATAATAAGTTTTATTGCTTATTGAGCACTTCCTGGTATCATCAGCTGTCTTCACAGTAGTTGCACATTGCTTTGTTTCTTTTTAGCTTTTTATTTATTCCTATTTAAATGGAACAGAATTCGGTATTAAAGCATCCACATATATGTTGATTAGTTGTTTATGTAAATGTTGTCATAGTTAGTAGTAGTGGTTTAATGGGATTTTTCACAGAGACTAACATTTAGCACAGCGATAAATTCCATTTCCCCACACCCATCCTACCCTCAGCCTTCCACTCATGCCTTTTTCCCCTGCACCCATTGCCCTTCTCCTTCCCCTCCCTCTCACCCTCCTGACCCCTCTCTTCTCCCTTTCCCTCACCCCAGCCTTTCCTCCACCCTCACCCATGTCCCCAGTCGCCCTCTCTTGCCAAAAGAAAATCACAGATGTTTGGAATGGATCAGGGACCAGTTCAGGGGGACCTTCGAATTGTTTATTTGTCAAGCACTTTTGTAAAGAACATTATTTTAGAACATTATATTAAGAGGGCAAACTTTAGCTTTATTCATGTTAAGCTTTGTGAGAGAACATAATCTATTGACAGACAGAAGCATTCTGAATTATTCGTTAAGCTTCTTTCTTTCAATCGAGTACTTTCTTGCGGCTAAATGTGAATATAGTCCATACTTTATGCTTACGAAGACAAGTGTGTGTGGGTTTCTTGTTTTGTTTGGTTTTGTACTTTTTTCTCCATGCTATCTTATTGTATTGTACACATGTAGTTTGATTGGGAAAAAAGTGTCCTCACCTTCTTTCAGTTTGCCTTGTTCTTCTCCTTGTTCTTAATGTCCTCTTTTGTCCATACCTCTCACCCACCCTCTCCCTCATTCACTTTCCATCCCAGCTCTCTATTCATAGCAGTGTGGAAGCCATCAGATTATAGGTTATGTGATGTGATCGTTTCAGCATAACAGTAGGGTCATTTTGGTCTGCTTAAGTCTTGATGCTTAGATGATAAATGATATATTTTATATGTTGCCCAAAACAAATGCATACTCGAACACTCATTCACAGCACAACATACTACTCATTTACCACACACACACCACGCACGCACGCACAGAGTCATCATCATGTTAGTTTGAACCATCCTTAACTTTTGTTCAGTGCAAACAAAGAAGAAAGAAAAGAACATGCAATAATGTTCCATGGAGAAAAAATTTCTGTGTGATTTTTTTTTTTTAAACGTCAGGTCAGTCTGAATTCTTTTGACTTTTATAGAACATGAAAAAGATTATTAAATAGTTGTGTTTACAACAATATTCCCTGAGGTAAAGTTCTGTGTGATTTGTTTTGAACCACCAAGCCAGTTTGAACTATTTTTACACTTTATTAAAATGTGAAAAAGAGAAAGAATGTATGTAGATATAACAGGGGGGAAATTCTCTGTTTGTGAGTGATTTATTTGCAAACTTGATCGTGTTTATCAGGCTCAGTAGTGTTGGTATTTATACTTAGTTTGTTGCATTCCAGGGTGCTTGTATAGGATCGTGAAGAGTGTCATTGTTGCATTGTTTTTGAGAAAAGAAAGGAAAAAATATAAAGGAAGAGAAAAGAGGAAACCTAAGTTAGTCATACTGAGACAAAATGTTATTGAGAAGGTAAACTTAGTTGAAACAGCTGGAATGCATAGAAAAGGATAGAAGATAGAACAATGGTGAAAGAGTATGTAAAGCTCCCTGCCACCCCTGCCCAAAAAGAAAAAGTTTGATTCTGAGGATTGTAAAACTTCTGTAGTATTTCAGAAAGGGACCATCATGACATCTAGTAGAACTGATGGAAGTAGTATCTATGATTTCCTTCAGGGACAAAAATCTGATTTTTTTTTTTTTTTTTTTGTATTGCACCCAAGGCCCATGAGTAACAGTGGACTGTCATCATTTACAAATCTTTCCCTCGTGGCTGTAAATGACAAAGTCATGGTTTGTCACACCAGTCATTTAGACTGAATTGTTTGACTTTGGTTGATATGGTACAGACTAGTTATTTGGATGGCAATAATTCATGCTAAATTAAAACTTCAGAAAAGATTATTTTTTCAACAAAATCCACCTAAGAGCTGTTTCAAGAGCAATTTGACAAAGAGGTGCATGTTTTTCAGCAGTGTGTGTGTAATGATGGTGGAAAAAATACCAGCAGTTTGAAAAACTCCCATTTCTGAAGTGGACAAATGTTCCAAAGGACAGATGCAGACCCTAAGTCTGTGCTAAAAATAGTGGTTATTGTGGAGTGGAAAAGTGCAGAGAGGCTGTTTGTGTGACTGACCGCATTTGGTTGTTTTCAGGAAAGTGGAGTGTGTGGAGTACTTGCTGACAGAAGGGGGAGATATCAACATGCAGGATGCAGAGGGCAGGTAAGCTGATTCCCATACAGGCATATATCAATAACATGGTTGTGTTTTATGTTCAGCATACCGTGGTTGAGTACATGACATGGGTAGGGTTTCTGTCATGATGTTTAACCCCCCTTTATTCTTAACTAGGCCTTTTGCAGTCTCGTCATGGTCCAAACTCCAGCAGTCCCTTGGGACTTGCTACATAGTGTCAGACTGACATTCAACAATGAAGTCCATGCGCTGCTTTTCAGTTAGTGGATTTAATTCAGGCAGGTCTGATTCAAACCAAGCAAAAGATAGCCCATGCTAAAGCCCCATGCTAATGTTTTTTGTCAAACAGTGTAATTTGTTGAGGCATTGTGCCAGAATTCCATTCCTCAAGAGGCTGTGTCTGACTATCACAACTGGTCACTCATCAAAGGACACCCAAAACTGTTGTGCTGAATCACTTTGGTGGTACTCAGTAATGGTTCAAAGTAATATCTAGTCGGCTAACAAGCCCGCAGCTGATACAGTAATTTATTGTTTAAGGCGCCAGACTAAGCATACACACAGGATGTGGACTGTCAGATCCCTTCTGTGACCATCTTAGTACATCACAAAAGACCACAAGCGTAATGTGGAGGGAAGGTTGAAATTGGAGGTTATCTATCAGTTGGGCTGGGCATGAAATTCCAGTTGTTTTTGTCTCATGAGAAGTAAGAGCAAGACAGTGATATGAAGTTATGCCGTTTTAGTTAAAAGTATTATGACACTGAAGCAGTAGCAGACTGCCTTTCCTTTCATCTTGTATTTTGACATCTGTCAGGCCTGAGACCTACAGATTTCTTTAGTGTTGCTTGGAAGTTCCAGCAACATTCAACGTGCAGGGGGCTGCTTTTTTTTTAGGTTCAAGTCTTCCTGATGATAAGAGTTTTTAATATTGTGAAAAGCTGCTCACAGACTCGTGTGTTAAAACATTAAGAAAAATGAACAAAGTCATTTTGATGACTTCTGACCATTCAGCCACGTTATCTGGAACCCAGTTGATTCTGAGAGCATATCTGGGCTTGGGCTGACTGTAAGGTACATCCATCCATTTCATCTACATTAGACTATAGTCTGCTGTTATTGAATTCTCTGTAATAATTCTCTCTCTCTCGCTGGCTCTTTGTCTGTCTTCCTCTCTCTCTCTCTCTCTCTCTCTCTCTCTCTCTCTCTCTCTCTCTCTCTCTCTTCTTTCTTCTCTCTCTCTCTCTCTCTCTCTCTCTCTCTCTCTCTCTCTCTCTCTCTTTTTTTTTTTCCTCTGTTCTTCGTGTTTCAGATCCTTCTTTCTCTCGTTGTAGTCCTGTATCTAAGTACTGTTGTTCCGGTTTGGTAACTGTGACCTCAGCAGTGCTATGGTTGCAGGATCCCTCTGCATTATGCCGCTGCCAATGTGCACCAGCAATGTGTTCATATCCTGCTCAACGTAGGATCCAACGTGAACTTGACAGACCGTCATGGCTGCACAGCACTGCATTACGCTGCTGCTGCTGATGTCGATGCCAAGTGAGTGGCCTGATATCTGCTTTTTTCTGTTTTTTTTGTTTCTTCTTTTCTTTATTTTTTAAGCCATATGTTTTAAGTTCCACCAAGAAACAGTCCTCTTAATTATTCAGCATCATGTACTAATTTTTTTTCTCAATTAAATACTTTAACATATCTGCAGTTAACAAGTTAACCTGATCTTCATTTCAGAATCGATCCATAATCTCAGTACTGACTCCACACTTGGTCGTCTCACACTCTTTCTGAGCCTGCAGTATTGATGCAGGGCTGCCTGGGGTGCTACATCACTCACAGTTGTTTCAAATGCAATCACATTTTCTGTTTTTTGTGCTCTTTCTGGATACATATGTTTTTATAACTATGAGAATCGAATTGAAGCGCTTTGAAAATGATTGCCTGTTCTGCAGCAGCCACTATCCTCAAATGTCACATTTTTAACATTGAAAGCTTCCCAAGTAACTCACATGGAAACAAAACAACAACAAAATAAGGATCACCCTCCACAGGCGGTACAGGGCTGAATGGTAATTCCTTGTTAACAGAGGGTTGTTGATGTAGGGTAGAACGGTAGTTAAAAGATACTTTGCACCACGAAACAATGTTTTATGAGTTATTCAGCATCATTTACTACACTGTGTTAGAGCTGTTGCAAAAGATCAATCAAGCTGCAGCTTTCCCTTTCCTCGACACTGAAATCTCCCACTTTGTCATCCACAGACTGTAGCACCACCGGCCGGTTTTTTTCTCTGTTCTACAATAAATCAAAATGATTATAAATATTGTGCACACAAGATGTAAATTAGACGGGATGGAATCTTCGGCAACCCTCAGAGCCCTGCTTCCCAGTATTCAGACATTTACTGTGTTCCATTAGCGTTCCAAGTTTTTTTTAATGTGATAAGTAAGTGCAAAGTGTGGTGGCAGTTTCCGTAAGGTTTATCTGATAAGCAAGAATAATATGCCAGCGGCTTTGTAATCCTGTAGCAACCAAGTGATTGGATTCAGTAGAGAGTAAAATAAGAAATATGTATCTGATCACACATTCTTCATTAGAAGTGAAAATGCTTGGTGCATGTTTCCGCAGGTGTGTGTGTATGTGTGTGCATGCACTGAACATGTGTTCTGGTTTGCAGAGTGGTGGAACTGCTTTTGCATCATGATGCTCGCCCTGGTATCCGTGACAACGAAGGTTACAATGCTGTCCATTATGCTGCTTTGAAGGGTCACAGGCTAGCTCTGGAAATGGTCAGACTGATTTTTTTTTTCCATTGGGATAGGGATGGGAAGATATTCTGTGCTCTTTGTCTTCATCACTCTTCCGTTCTCTTATGCCTGCCTCTTTCTCCCACTTTCAATGTATATCTCTTTCCCCCATGCTCTTACCACCATTGTGTCTATCAGTATTTGTTGTTTCCTTTCTCCTGTACATGCAATATGAAGTGCATTTGGTTGTCTATTTTTAAAGACTGGTCAATTGTTTGTTTTGTTTTTATTGTTGTATTTTGTTGTTATTTATTAATTTTGACACAAGTCCTGGAAAGTCCTTTAAAGTCCTTGAATTCTAAGGACCCCTTTTCAAGGGCTGAAAAAGTCCTTGAACTTGGGACTTCAGTGCTTATAAATACCTCAGAGTACAGAGTTATTATTTTTGCAGATTTGTGCGCTGTTCTTTGTCAGCAACAAAGGAGGGACAATTACTTTTTTCAGTGGATGAGATGCTTGAACAAAGAGGCTTGAAATTTATTTTTTAAAAGAAGAAGAAAGAAAGAGGAAAAAATATGAAAGACATATTCTATTATTGTGGAAAATTATTTTACAAGTAACATTTGTGTGACAAAACATACTCTGCGTTTCTAAAGGCTTTAACCCCTATAGAGAAAGGGTGTTCAACAAAGACAAAGACTTATATTTCAAAAACTTGATAGAGTGACAGGTTGGAAGCTGTGGAGAGAACTGCGCCCTACAGGACTGTAACAAGCCAGGGTGTTGTGCTTTGTCTTAAAGCAGTGACTGCAAGTGGCAGACTAATGACAGAGGTGCCATTCTGTTGTTTCAGTTGCTTGATGCTGCTGCCACCGACTTGCTTCGAGGCGGAGCACCTTATTCTCCTGGTCATCTTGCGGTAAGTGTTTGGGGGAGGAGGCAGGGCTGCCTTGTGTGCATGTTTCTCTTTTTTTTTTCTTTTTTTTTTTTTTTGTACCCCATATAGTTGTCAGGGACAAAGATCTTTTCTTGATTTAAATATGAAAGAATTGAGTGAACCTTGCTACCCAGATGTTTTCTAGGTTTTCAAGTAAGGCTGCACGGGTGTCAGTTGTGAAAGAATGTATAGTGAAAGTTTGTAACTGAAGCTGTCAGACTGAATTATGGATGTATTAAGTATTGAATAGTTTTGTAATGTAGATACATTATTCTGAGATACCTTATACAGACTTAAAAAAATTAACGCTGCTATATGTCTGTGCACACTGTATACATTCCTAATTGCATGTGCACATGCACACACGCGTGCTCACACACACACACACACACACACACACACACACACACACTCTCGCTACAAACACGCCTACGCACACACTACGCTCACAGATACAGATGTCCTTTTGTACAATAGTGTTCAAAACAGATCTACTTGACTTTATGCAATGTTTGTCAAGACAAGATTTCTTGGAAATTTCTGTTTTTCTTTGTTCATAGTGCATAATTTTTTTTAATTTTTTTTTACTGTGTAGTATTTTCCTTGTCTGACCTGTTCTTGGCACTGCTGGTACAAAGCTTGATGGGCAAATTGCAGGCATACAGTGGTCACAACGAAGCCTTACATGTACTACTGGGTTACATGATGAACTTGGATGTCAAAGACGCTAGTGGTGAGTTCATTGTGTAAACAAGTAAAAGATATTCTGCCTCATCATTATGTATGCAAAGAGTTTTATTTTTAATTACAGAATGCTACATTAATTCATCTTTTGTATTGCAAAGTAGATTTTTTTCTAATGTAGGGTATTGCCCACACTGGTAACTGGATATTGGCAGGAAATTTCTATGTTTCACTGATTTCATCTGCATGGGAAATTCGTGGGCAACTCTCGTATGCATTTAATACCTTTTTGAGAAAAGAATTGTATGTCTTTATGAGTTTAAATGAATTACAAATCATGTAAACTTATTAATCCTGCTCTGTTTTTTGTACTGAATGATGTATATTGATATGAAATGGTTTGAGGTGAATAGTTCAGGGTTAATGAATCCTGTTATATGTTTTTATACTGAATGATATATGTTGATGTGAAAGATTCGAGGGCTAGGGTGATCTACTCGTCAAAAAAAGAAAAAATAGCAGTAATTGTAATAAAACTTTGCTGTTAGCATAACTGTCATTCTTGAAGAAAACACAACCCCAAATCTATCTTCGTTTCTGGAAAAGTTTAAGAGGCTTTATTTTCAATCTTTGTTTGCAGGTGCAGGTGCATCAATCCTCCAATTTTTTTTTCAGAATATCTGTATCATTAACATCTTTCATGAAATTTGAATTTTATGTCAAAATTAAAAATTTTTGTTGTTTTTTGTTGTTGTTGTTGAAACTATTGGGCTGAAAGAATTTTCTTTTTTTTATATATTGAAATGATTGAAATAGTAGCTGAATATAGTCCAGATGATGTTTTGTGATTGTACAGCATTTGTGCCTTGATTGTAAGGCTGTGTTTGTTTGTGAGCTGTGCATGGATCCTTTTTGAGCAGTCAGAAGTAAGAGTCCTTTTAGCTAGAAGTCTGTCTTCCCTTTTCATCATCTGATCCATAAATGTTTCCTTTTCATCATTTGATCCATGAATGTTGACCCTTGGTTTAAAGGTTGTCATGTAATTAGTCCATCAAATTCTTGTAAACAAAGTTTCCTTTCCCTGTTTGGCCAATTTTTATTACTAATGCAGTATGAAGGCACCATGGAAACAGAAAATAATCTTGCCTTTCTGGTCCAAGTGCAAAGCTGTATCGTGTTCCTTCCACTGGCTTTATGAAAATGACTTGTGAACTTGCCATGTGCATAATCGTAAGTAAGCAAGAATGGATTGAGAAGGATTTTCCCCACAATTTCTAGATATGTTCAGGAAATTATGGTCTTGTGTTCCTTGGAAAACATAATTGTTAGCAATGTTGTTGTATTGGTAGTTTTTGTTTGGCATTGCTGCTGATGTATTTGTGCTTTTTTTTTTTAATAAGGCATGGAGGGGTGAGTATGAACTCATTCATCAGTGGGTAAAGACATGATCAGTTTGCAAGGACATGGTCACTTTTTCATAATTGTCCTCAGAAAATCTTTTATCTTTTTTTTTTTCATGTGAATGATCAGCAGGTTTACAGATCATTTCATATATTCTGTATCATATTTGTTCTGTCGTTATTGATAGTGTTTTTATTGTTTTGTTTTGTTTGTTAAAGCATTTGTCTATGTGAAAGTACAGTCTCACCATATGAAAATCAACATCTGTTCAGAAAAAAAAATGTGTAATGCCTCGCAACAAAACTTGCAGGAAAGGGATGGGGTAAAAATGTTTGGAGGAAGCAGGCAATATTGCACAATTTGCTGCTTTCATTTTATCAGAAAAATATGTCCGATGATCTGCCGCAATTGACAGAAAATGACTGAACGCACTGATAGTTAGATTGGGAGAAAATGGGAATGGTGGCAGCAAACTGACCATGGTGAACCCATGCTTAAAAGGTTAGGCAGTGCAGTAACTTCCAGAACACAAGCTAATTGGTCATGAGGTAGATAGAAAATGGCATGCTAAGTTCAGCAGTCATCCTTTGTGAATGGATGTCACTCTCATTTTCAGTGTCAGGATGCACCGAGGTAGATATGGCTAGTTGGGTTTTTTTTTTTAGATTACTCTGGATGCATGGAGCTGTTGGCATAGTTTCCATGTTCAAGATGCACAGTGGTATGTTTTCAGAGTTGCTGCAAGTCTGTGGCACTGTCAATGTGGCCTTCTATTTCAGGACGCACCATGCTCGACCTGGCATGTTTTCGAGGCTGCTCTGACTGCGTGGAGTCTCTGCTGCTTCAGGGCGGGAAGATCATCACCCATGATGATGTGACACGCAGAACACCTCTCCATGCTGCAGGTGATGTCACTGAAAGAACTTGTTCTGTGTCGATCTGTTGCTCTCTCTCCTCTTTCCTTGCCTTTCACAGATACACACATACTTCTATGCATACACTCACATACACATGCACGCGTGCACGCACGCACGCACACATGCACACACACACACACACACACACACACACACACCCCACACACACCACACACACACCTCTCTCTCTCTCTCTCTCTCTCTTCTCTCTCTCTCTCTCTCTCTCTCCTCTCTCACTCACACACACATACATAACATACACACACACACACACACACACGCTCACTCTCACTCGCACTCTCACTCTCTCTTGCTCGCTCTGTCTCTCATGATTGATTGACTAGCATTTCTGATGCAAATTTATCATACAGGCAGTTTTAATGTTCGTTTTTGTACTTTGTCCTTTACTTTCATTTGCGATGCCAAAAGCAAGGCTTGAAAAAAGGTTCAAATAAACCAAAATATAGCTGCACTCAAGGGTGTTAGCAGCTTTGATTTTTCATCTTATTTTCATTTCTAATGTATACGTGTATGTTGTTCAGAGGAGAATCAAGTAGTTATTGAAATCAGAATTGGTGCATGAATAAAGACACTTATGCACATGGGGAAGTTAGAAATGACTAATGTGAAGAGGCTTTGTTTGTTGTACAGCCATGAATGGTCACACCAAATGTCTTCACTTTCTCCTGGAAACGGCGGAGGATGGCAATATCGTTGACTGTACTGATGCGCATGACAGGTAAATTAAGGGTGCTTCACCTTTGCCATTTTTAACTGCCACTTTGTGTGTGTGTGTGTGTGAGAGATCCTCTGTGCATCCCCTTGCACCCATAGCCTCCCATTTCCCCTTCCCCTTTTCCCTCTCTCCCATTTGACTCCAATACTTCCTATGATTGCTAGATAGCTTCTGTAAAATCTTCCATCAGAGCATAATGCATCAATTACAAGGACAACCCATTTGATGCTGTGTTAACTCTTACCAGTTCATTCCTTGATTATCAAGTCCCTAAAGTAAAATTTAATTCTCAGTAGTTTCCATTGTTGCAGTTTCAAGCAATCTCAAACATTTTCTTCAGTCAGATTCAGCAAAGTTCTTTACAAACTCAAAATCTGAAACATGTATATACATCTGATATGACCTATGTGCATGCATAATCGTAAATGTATGATCAGTAAATTGTGGCAAACCAGTTCTGTGCAGAATGTCACGTGTCGGAACTGGTAAGAGTTAAAAAGTAGTTATCGTCTGTTTGTAAAGGGGGCCATCCAGAAAGAAGAACCTGTACAACTGCTGTTGACTTTGGTAGAATTCAGTAGTACCAGTTTGAATTGACAGCTGTAAACACAGCTTGACAAGGAGGAATGGTGAGAATCCTTGTTGAATGAGTGGACTGGGATGGTGATTGTTATGTCAACACCAGTTACACGAATAGCAGAATATAGAATACAGTATCACACATGTAAATTATTTTCTAAGTGTACAGTTGGAGTGTATGCATGCACAAACTATGCAGTCCTCTTTGGCCTGCTTTCTGTCTCATCCACTTCTGTCTCACTCCCCTACTCATGCAAGAACGTAGTTTACAGTATGCCACATATCACAGTTGTTGTTCCCCCTGTTCCCAGAACTCCTCTGATGATGGCAGTGGAGAATGGCCACATTGACAGTTCGGTTTTCCTCATACGCAACGGTGCTGTCGTGAACGCCAGGGACGTGGATGGCCGCACCGCGCTTCATCGTGCTGTGAGTGAATGATGTGTTGTCTGTCAGGTTTTGGGGGACTGACATGTGATCATCAGGGTGTTAGTGTTTGGTTGGTGACCTTATGTCTGGCTGTGAGTGATTGGAGCGTGACTGTCGGACTTTGAGTAATTGACATGTGACTGAATGTCAAGCTGTGAGTGATTGGAGCGTGACTGTCGGACTTTGAGTAATTGACATGTGACTGAATGTCAAGCTGTGAGTGATTGACATGTGACAGTCAGACTGAGTAATTGACATGTGACTGACTGTCAAGCTGTGAGTGATTGACATGTGACAGTCAGACTGAGTAATTGACATGTGACTGACTTTCAGGCTGTGAGTGAAGAACGGTCTTTCAGGCTATGATTAAAGAATTCTTTCAGGCTGTGAGTTAAGGACATGTAAGAGTCAAAATGTGACATGTTTTCTTGCAACAGTGTGCTTTTTTTGTCGGTTTTTTTTTTTTTTTTTTGGGGGGGGGGGGGGGGGGGTAGGTGTTCTGAGCGCCTGCCTTATACCTGTAAAAGTCCTTTGGGACACTGCAGTGTTCATACCTTAATGAGATCTGTTACACTTGCAGAAAAACAGCAAGTTGAATCCATACTAGTATGATCTGATTAGACTGTATTTAGGTGTATAAAAAGGAAATGATATAACAGTATATGAAATTCAGTTTTGGAAGAATAGAAAAAAAATGATAGAGCTGCTGGCTTTGTTGGAAAACATTAAAGATACATGAAATATTGATTGAAAGAAGGCAGTGACTACAGTGGGAAACAATTTTGTCTACTTTCAGTAAATGTATTTCTCGGTTTGATTGCTGAAGGCATACATTTCTATCTTTGCTTTTTGGTTTTTAAGGGGAGGGGAGTTGCTTTTTAGTTTGTTTTTTATTTTCTTTATCTTTCATATTTACTACTCCAGGCAGCCAATGGCCATGAGGAGTGTGTGGATGCCCTGATTCACCATGGTGCTGACGTGACGTTGCGGGACAATCGAGGTCGGACTCCTCTCCACATGGCTGCGATGTGTGGCCACATCAGTCTGTTCAGCTCCATGATCATGGTCAGTGTGGGCTGAGTCTTCTCTGAATCGGCACACATCATGTTGGAATTGAACTTATCAGCCCTTGTTCACAGCACAGTGTGTTGTTATTGTTGTTGATTATCTTTCATGATATCCGCCTGTGGAGCTATGCTTGCTGTCATTGGTGGTTTGTTATTTAGAGGCACAGTATGGAGATTTTCTGGATATAGGCAGAACTATCTTTTTTTTCTCAGTTGGTTATTCTGACTTACATCACTGACATTTAATCAACAAAAGGTGCT
Organism: Conus ventricosus; assembly: GCA_018398815.1. NCBI lineage: Eukaryota > Metazoa > Mollusca > Gastropoda > Neogastropoda > Conidae > Conus > Conus ventricosus. Next base: position 85,793,486 of record CM031597.1, on the reverse strand, counting down.
TGCCATACAAAAAGTATCTAGTTTTCATTGCCTGATTTCTGGTGTAGTGCAGTGTGTTGTTTTGTCCTTGCAGGCTGGTCCAGCTGAAAACATGGAGGACGTCAAAGGGTACACTCCAGTGCACTACGCCTGTTACAATGGTGTGTACAAAACCCCTTCTCTAATGCCTGTTTGATAGTGCTTTCTTCTATCCTTACTTCTGGATACCTCAGTGTGTTTGGTGGCAGTGGTGTTTCTGTGGGTGTTTTTGTCCGACATTTAGGATCAGGATCAGGACTTGTTGTATATTGCTGGAACCTTCCTAGGTTATAAATATTAAGTTGTTGCTGTTGTTTTTAAAAGCTTGTCTGTTGTTTGATCTTTGTTCGTTTAAAGAAAAAGGTTGATTGTGTGTATGTATGGTTTTGTGTATATATGCATGCATATTTGTGTAAATGAAGTGTGCATTGACATTTTTTCAGCTTACTATAAATGAATCCTTTCACGTTGAGGAGATGAGTTTTGAGTGTGTGGTTCCAGTCTTTTAATTTGATCCAATAGCACTCTGTACAGTGGATAGAAGTTGGCATAGACTGCAGAAATCTGATGTTAATCATTGAGCCATGGTAGCTCAGGATCTAACGAATGTTGATTGCCACAACATTAAGTTAAGCTTTTCTGTGGTGGACTCTGATTTCTGCAAAGTTTTGTTATGATGTACAGTGATTTCCACGATTTATCTGTTCTTGCAGGTCACGATGGTTGTGTTGAACTTCTGCTAGAACATGAGCATTTTAAAAGTTTACAGGCAATCCCTTCACACCTCTACACTGCGCTGTGTGAGTAACTCATGTTTTTTACTAATTAGATCGTGTAGATAGGCCACCTGTGACATTTCGTTATACAAGCAAAACAGTAGAGTTCATAGTTGCCGTTACCTGTTAAGAGTCAACAGTTATCTAAGAAAGAAAAGGAAAGAACTTAATGTGAGAAGTTTTCCCAGGTTAATTTTTGTGATGGGGCTGGAAGGGGGAGTGTGTGTGTGTGTGCAATATGAGTCATTGAAAAATGTATAATTGTTTTGTGTGAAGTAAGTTTTCTTCTGTTCTGTCCACAGGATAAATGGCAATGACAGCTGTACAGAACTCCTGATCGACAGTTTAGGTGAAGACATTGTGAACAGCCTGGATGCTAAAGGAAGGTAAGATCTACTCTTGATTGGCCAGAACTTCATAGCTGTGCTTCTAGTCCAATGCACCAGTTTTGTCCTCTCCTCAGCCTTTTTTTTAAAGCTCTAAAGAATATATTAGGTGTCAGTATTATGAACAGGTTTAACTTTGCATAGACATCCAACCTATCCTACTTTCTGTACTGGCAGTGGTGGACTGTCAAGTTTGTGACCATCTGCCTGATGCTTGAAAATTCCGGAAGTTTTGCACTTTGTTATTACTACTTTGTATTACAGCCTTTGGTATGTGTATTTGAAAACACTAAAAAAATTCAGTCCAGGCTTGTGTCTGGTGACTATTAAGTCTTCAGAATATTGCGGACTTGAATTAAAGAAATGCGTGTTTTGTAGATTTGAGGAAATTGTCAGCAATCCGTCTTGCCCCGATTTAGGAGCCCAATCCATGCGGCATCATTTTCGGACCAAGGGGAATCACTCCAGTTGCTGCTGAGCCATCATGCTGCTGTGAATGTGGCGGACCATCAGGGGAGGACGCCACTCATGTATGCTGCTGCCAATGGAAATGTCACTGCTGTTGGTGAGTTGCTGTCAGGACATGGGGGAAAAATAAGAAGGGAAGAGGAGTAGGGGTTGAGCATGCTTCTGCTCAGCATGGAGATCGACAGTGACCAGGTATGAGGGGACAGCCGTTCACCCACAGTGCATTCCATTGGTTAGTTTTTGGTTTGGTCGTCCAGCTTTTGACCAGTCAGGCTGCCCTATATTTTGTCAACTGCCAGGAATGTGATCCATCATGAAGATTTTTTTTATAGTTTACAAACCCCTACCACATTAAGCTTTTTCGCCCCAGGATCTTGGAACTTTGAAAAAGTGTGCCACAAAAAAACGAAATGAAACAAAAAACACACATTATAAACAAACACACCAAAGCCTGAACCCCATACATATTTTTGTTTGCTCATGATAACATCAAGGTTTGGGTCATTTTCTTTTTCTTTGTCTTTTTTTTTTCCATTTCTTGTGTTTAAATTCACCAATACCAATTAAAGAATTCTACACAGTGAAGCATCTCCTAGTCACAAAAAATGCAATTAATTGAGGCGAGCAAAGCAAACGGAAGAGATTAAGAAAAAAATTTTTAGTCACTGCACTTTGTGTTTATTTGGTTTAGGTTGGGGATCAAAACGGGTTCTCTGTGGTTTACTCCTTTTATAATTAACATAATTATCTAGTTTTATGGATTCAGTTTTATGTAACTGGTTGTGTTCACATTGCCAATCTGTCCCCTTCCTTTCCTCCCCTCCCATCCCCCCATCTCTCTCCTCTCTCTCTCTCTCTCTCTCTCTCTCTCTCTCTCTGTCTGTCTGTCTCATACATCTGCATAAAATCCTTAAATTCATTAACTAGAAACAAAAATCTGACATTTACTAACAGATTTGTTGATGTTGATGGATGGGTTTTGTTTTCAGAATTGTTGCTGGAAAATAGCAGTGATTTAACTGTCTCAGACAATGACAGAAATTCACCTCTTCATTATGCCTGTTTACATGTAAGTACTACTGTTGATACGTGTGTGTGTGTGTGGTGTGTGTGTGTATGTGTATGTGAGGTAAAGGGATGGGTCAGATCTATATATTATGTTACTGAACAGAGTATGTGATTGTGACATCTTTCTTACAAATTACATATGCATTGTTGGGAAGTGTAAGTGAGACTTTTTTTCCACAGAAATTCCATTACCAAGGAAATCATGTTTTGTGATAATTCCCAGTGTTCATGTGAAACAAACGTAATTATGTGATACAAACGTAATTATGTGATACTTGGGCTTGTACACAGTGGGGAACTGTTGCTTTGAGATTTTTGTTTTTAAAGGCATCATGTATGTTTCCAACACAATGATATCAGATTTTCCCATGGTTAAGATGTGTGTGCATGAATGCTTTCTAACATTGGAAATGAACTTGTGTTTTAAAGTAAACTGTGTTCTTTTCAGAGTCGTGAAGATATAGCCCTGTTGTTATTGGACAAAATAGATGATAGTTTGACAGTCAACTTGGCCAACATACAACTCAAAACGTGAGTTTTCATTAAGTTTACTTGTTGCTAACATTAGTACAACTCTGTGCAAAATGTGAAAGTGTCACGCCAGTTGTCCATATAAGACAAGGTTATGTAATCCATGTGATGATTTTTTTTTTTCAAATTCGTTTTTGATGTGAGATTAGTAGAATACTTATGGTTGAAACGTTTTCCAGGTACAGAAATCCTTATAAAAACTACTAAATGATATTTTTTTATTTTTCAAAAATCAGGATAAAATGTCCATGGTGAAATCTTTGCAGTGCAAAATCAATTCTATAAGAACAGACAGGTGTTTCAAACAGGCCAACCTTGTCAGTATGTGTATGTGGGCGTGTGTGTGTGTGTGTGTGTGTGTGTGTGTGTGGTGTGTGTTGTTGTGTGTGTTTTCTTTGTTAATCGATTGTTGTTTTCACAATGCACGGCCATTTTCAGTAAATACATGTGTCATAAATCAAACTTGTTTTTTTATACAAATCTTGGTGTTGATGTATTGTTCAACTGTCCACATTTCCCCTCTTTAGAAAAAAAAAAGAAGAAGAAAAGCTATGAGACAGCTGTTGAAAGTTTATGCTGTGTGTTGGTGCAGTCCTCTTCACATAGCTGCCAAGAATGGTCTGGTGCCGGTGGTGCAGGACCTCATTGGAAAGGGAGCCAGTGTCATAGCGCTGGATGAAAACGGTAAGGCTGGCCTACTTTGAGAGGGAGCTCCATGTATAAGCATAACTTGTTTAAAGTTTACCTCTTGTCATTCTGGTTTTCAGACATGTATTTGACTATGGCTGTGTGTTTGTATGATAATAAAACCAATAAGACTAAAAAATTATCTTCAGTATTATTCCGGGCTCGAGGGTGAGTTTGGGTCATAAATTTGAAGATTATAAGTTAGGACTCGGGGAGGGAGGCAACGTTACTTTGGGAGAGCTTCGTTATTGGCAACACAAGCGCAGTTCAGGAAACTTTTAATAGCAGCTATGAACTTGGTTCTGTTAAAGTGAATTGGTTTTTGTGAGTGAATGATTGATACTCAGTGTGAGATTAACTCTGATGAAACAACTTTAGAGAAAAAGATGTAATAATACTCAACTCTCTTTTTTTTTTCTTTTACAGTATACATTAACTCTGATGTACAAATGTACAGAAAAAGATGTAAAAATATTTACCCCCCTTTTTTTTCAATGTGTGTTTTCAAGGCACATAAGTAGCAAGTAGTAAAATGTTAAAGAAAGAAAGGAAAGCAAATGAGCGTATGACGTGTCAAACAGTCTTGGGGTTTTACAAGACCATGTGTCCGTGTGTCCCAGTCATACGCCAGCCTTTTCCTGCCCCCCCCAGCATGCCTGTAGCTGACTGCCTGGCCATTACCTGGCACACATGCCTTTCTCTGCCTCTCCAAACAACAACATCATCGTGCGTGCTCGGCAGACAGAGGCACACATAGCTGTTTCGGTGGAGTGAAATTTGGAGGGTTTTCTCTCCCTTTCAAACGCTGATCATAGTAGGCTGGTCAGAGGTACTTAATTCCCAGAGGAACACTCAATTTCAGAAAAACAAGATATTTTTTGGCAAAGACTACTTGGCAGACTTTGTCAGGGCTGAGTTTAAAGTGTATTGTCTCAGACTCTGTGGTTCTTCATTCCTAGCTTTCAGGGAGACCTTTTTTTCATTTCCCGTCCATGCCAAAGTCTTCAGCGTCAAAGGGTTCATGTGACTGTCGTTGAAGGATGTTATACTTGACATCACTCCAGAAGAGTAGAGTGGGTGGTCACGCAGTTTTTTTCAGCTACTAAGCGCTTATTGTCGGCAGTGGAGGTGGAGGGTGGGGTGAATATGTGGTGACCTTGCATTTGTTTAATCAGGTCAGGTACACGAATAGGTATCCTCATAGTGACTTAGCAGTGGTTTACAGTCTCATTGGGTGAGATGGGGGTGGGGGAGTGATGCTTAAAGGCAGCCTGACATGTATAGCTCCCTTTCAAGTGCTGGTGCTTGTGGATAGTGAGAGATGAATTCTTGGTATTTCCTTGCATGGGTTTTTTCTGTCATATTTCTGCAGCTATCAGTTAGTGTTGTAAAGCATTGAACAAGCCTAAATTGAACTTGTGAAACTTGCTTAATTTTCTTTAAAAAGAAAAAGGTAACACACAACACACAAGTTTTTCTTTAGATCCAAATCATTCCAAATGTTTTATAATACATTGGTAAATATATTGTGCATATGTCTGTATCGGTGCTGCTTATGTTTATTTTAGACCCTTATGTGCCCTTGCCATCTCTGGTATATTTGAAATGTATTTGTGATCACAAAGCTGACTATGTGGTTTTCTTAGTGCGTTTTATCAGTTCAGCAGCACATGAGACCCAAGCACCACTGATCATTCTGAATTGACTGTGATCTATCGCTGTTACTCATAGTTGCCTTCAGTTTTTTAGAACCAAATCGAAGCACTTTGCAATTGTAGTATCTTCTGCGCTTACTCAGTTGGCTCATCTCAGTGCTCATTGCTTCCCAAATAAACTGCAAATGAAGTGCAGGGTCACCCTCAAAGGGGGTACAGAAGGGGGATAATCAACTGGAATAGCTGACAGGTGGCTGAAAATGAGATTTTTTGTTGTTGTAGTTAAAGCAGTTTCAGCTTTAATGAATTGGTGTGTAAGGAGGAGTACATCATCATGTGTGTGATTATACACATGATTTGCTGTGTGCATTGAAGGTGTTTTCTTGTTGGCCCCAGGAGGGACGCGCACGCTGGAGGGGTCAGAAGCGGTGCTGGGCAGTCCAGCCAGCAGTCTACATGACACCAAGGACCAGTCAGGATCCTACCAGAGCTCAGACTCCGAATTCTACTGACCATAGCTCCACCTGTAGACCTAGGCCTTAAGATTTTAACAGGGAAGGAACTAATGCACTTGGTTTTTAACACGGAATGACCTTGGATGTGACTGCTGCAGGGAGATGTGTGTGTGTGTGTGTGTTCTATTAACAATCATCAGGGAAACTGGCCCTCTGTATCAACTTTCTTGTCTTTGTCTCTCGTAATACTCAGAGCCGAAAGTTGTCAGTAATGAAGCGGTTTTTATTGTACTGTGATTGGTTGGTGAGGGGATGAGGGACACCATGTGATGGAAGCCTGATGGTTTTTACCTTTAGTCGTTCACTGGGCAAGCACTTGCTATGCATACACTGACGACCGTCTTCACAGTCATGGCCTTGATTTTGTCTCTCCCATAACATGCACCACAAAATCAAATGTGTGTACTGCGTCCAGCCTGGTGTGTTAAGAAGGATTATCGAACTTTTCATGTCCAGTGTGACCTTTTTTTTTTTAATACTTTTTTTTTATTCTTTTTTTTTTTAATACTGTGGTGTGTTTGGTATAAAAGTGAGAGTCACTTGTTAGATCAGATCGACTTCTCCCACCTCTTGCTTCCATTGGCTTGATGTCAATTATGTCTGGTTTATGCAAATTATTTCACAAAATTGCCCTTGTCGGTGGATGTCATTTTGTTTTTTGAACAACCTCCTTCCAACCTAACATGTCTTGCAGGTTCTCACGGTGGTGCCCGTGAGTCAAGGAGTGGTTTGCTAAAAATATAACAAAAAGGAAATATGGTAACAGTGGAAGAAATTAAGGATAAAATGAAAAGTTCTAGTTTTGTGTTGTGGCCCCATTTATTCTGTTTACCTCTCTGTGTCTGTACATGCAAATGAAAGCGAATGCTTATCTGTAACTGTGGTGGATATGTTGTCCGATGTACAGACAGAACTATAAATGAGAATTCCATGACCTGTTGCTCACTGTGTACGTTGGGCAGGAGTGTGTATCCAGCCAGGAAAGTTCTTACATGTGCGTGGAGGTGAAAGTGTATTCAGACTGAACACATTAAAGACATACTATCTAAAAGAAACTATGTCTAGTGGTATAGGTTGGCGGTTGTATTTGTAATTTCTTGGAGTATGTTTTGTGATGTGTCTCTGCTTATTGAGGATGTGATTTTGGGGTGGCTGGCCTAGACCAGTTATTGATTTGTATATTTTGAGATTGTATATCGTTGCCTGCTTAGTTTATGTAGTTTTGATTAATTAATTCACTCAACAGAAAAAAAAAAGTAACTTGAAAGTTTGGTTCATCTTTTTTTTTAATCAGTATGAGAGATTTACATATTTCCAGCATTTTTATAAGCCAGATTTGACAGTTTGTTAAAGCATATGAATTTAGCTGATAAGCTTTTCTTTTACTTTAGTGTTTTAGGGGGAAAAAACCATGATGAAATGACTTTGCATGATTACGAGAAATTTTGTATGCATACTTTTGACTCAAAGAAAGCAGAGTGATGAAAATGTGATTGAACTGGACTTAGAGATGCACTAAAGTTGTAATAATATTGATGTTGTTTATCAAAGCTTTGTCTTGTGATACTAATGTTGTCTGTGAGAGTGTGAAGAGCGATATAAATCTACTGACTTTGGTAGTGATGTTGATCATGCACAATGTCAGGTGCATAAAACGGGTAACTACCGCTGTAGCTTTGTGGTCTGCATCAGTAAGTAGACTCTCCCCCACCCGTGTTTCTGTGTCTCACTCATTTTCTCTCTCGCTCTCACTTTCCATATTCACTTGCATGCTTCAAATCCCTCTTCCTTTTTCACGTTTTTTCCCAGTTTAGTGGTGGTCTAAAGGAGCCTTAGCAATATCTGTATATATATCTATTTATGCGCTGTGTCGTTATTCTTTCTCTTAAGTCTCCAAACCCAAGGTATTATCGGTTAGCTACCATTTTTGCTACATTTCCTCTTAGCAGTTGTATGTGCAAGTACTGAGGCAATCTCTTGATGTTTTAGAACATAAGTGCTGAAAGTTCTATAATTCATATTGTGAATCTCAATAATGATAATATTTAGCCGTTGGAATTACAAAATAATATAGATAGTAATAGTGTCTTGCCTGTGATGTCGATTTTTTTATATTTTTGTATGTGTGTTCGCATGTGTAATCCAGTTTTGTAGCCTTTTTGAAGTCGCCTACATGTTCCCAAAATAGGCAGGTGTCTTGGGCGCCGGTGAATCTCTTCTCCCATTCCTCCACCATCACTCTATCTTGTTTCTCTATGCAGCTTAGTTCACACAGGAAGATTCGAAAGCTCATGCGTACTCTTCTCTTACAAGGAGAGAGCAAACCAGAACGATTAGTCCTGAACAGGGTCAAAAGCAAACAACAACAATTCCCACCTCCCTCCTCCTCCTCTCCCTCCATATTGCAGAGCGTATGGTATATTTCGGTACCAGCCTTCGTTTCTTTTATTCTCAGCATGTTGATGGGTAGCAGACCTTACAGTCTCTCCATCACCGCAACTGAAATAGGGCTAGCGTGGTCATTTCACCCTGCTGAACTGACCTTGGCCTTCAGAGGTCACCTCAGTGTCTTGGGTAAACTGAAACTGACTACATGCCCCCATTGATACTCTCCAGGGGAGGTGCTTGGTTAATGGGTTGGCATTTTCAAAGCCCTCAAAACAAACACGGGTATCAGGATCTTTAAACTGGGTGCTTGATCTGTTGAGTGTGTTGATACAAGAAGACGGTGAAATCTGCCGCAGTTCTGCAGATATTTTGAAACTGTCCAGATGAAATGCTCCCTTTACTACTTTACTGGACAAGGACAAGGACCGTGACATGGGAGTCTGATGGTATAGTGATGCAGCTGTTTTGCCTCTTGGTACCCTTCCAGCAGAGTCACTGCCGTCTCAGGCAGTGTGAGTCCAGGAATGGAAAGGACCCATGAAGACAGCCAGTGCAGTGATGACCTAGTCCCCCCCCCCCCCCCCCCCCCCCCCCCATCTAGGAAGTGACAAGATCCCACACATTTCTGTTTGGAACCAACCAAGCCACTTCCTGTTGTGTAAAGCTTATTATGGAGGTTTGGGTGCTAGGGGTTGGTTGTTGTTGTTTTTATTGTTTTGTTATTAGATAGCTTGAACAATACCTATACCCAGCATGCTCTTAACAGGTGTAATTAAGAAGTTTTTTTCCTGGCAAAATGGGAGTTTGGGTGTGTAGGGGGGGGGGGGGGGGGGGGGGGGGGGGGGGGGGGGGTAGGGGGAGAATACTTTGAACTGAATTACGGAAAATGCTCTCTCATGGAAGAGCAGCCTGATTGTGATAAGGAGAAATAAGTGTGCACACGTGAGCACACACACTTGCACACTCATGCACACATTACAGTATAGTGCAGTGTAAAAGGAAAGGTGCTTTCATTCTGGATGTCCACTTTCTGAAGGCCCATTCAAGGATCCAGTCAGAGTGCTTGGTACTGTGCTGCAGATAACGTTTTTCATTCTTCCTTCTTTTCTTTGTGCTTTTCTTCCGCAAGTGAATCTTCCTTCCATTCTTTTCTTTTATAGGGGATTCCTTCGTTTTCTTTTCCTTTCCAAAAAAGACCTTCGTTTTTTATTGGAAGGTTTTTCTCATGAATGAGATTTTTCTTTCTTTCTTACACCAGTGCAACCTTTTTTTTTTCCCCAGATTTTGTTATGTTTCTTTTATTTTGCCTACAGGTGATACTTTCATTCCTTTTTTCTTTCTTTTCATCCATAGGTAAGGCATTTTTTTTTTTTTTTTTTTTTTTTTTTTTTAATTTAGTATTGATTCCTTTCTTTTAGAAAGAGAAGGGGTTAGTTACTGCCAAGGACATAGACAAACAAGGTACAGGACAAGACACAATGCATTTGACCTCTTGGGTCTTCTTCAGGCAAAAACAAGTAACATAAACGGAGAATGAGAAACCACCTAAATATGTTTTTGCCTGAAGAAGACACAAGAGGTCGAAATGCATTGTGTCTTGTTCTGTACCTTGCTTCGTTTTCCTTTCTTTTGTTCTTTTCTTTTACAGGTGAGACGTTTCTTTCTTTCTTCCTTTCTTTCTTTCTTTTTAAAAAAATCCAGATAAGACCTTTTTTTCCATTCTCTTCTTTTCTTCCACAAATAAGACCTTCCTCCTTTCTTTTCTTAAAAAATGAGCACCTTTTCTGTCCTCTTTCTTTTCCTTTACAGGTGAGACTTTCATTTATTCCATTTCTTCTTTGGAAGATAAGGGTTTTTTTTTTCTTTGTGTAAAAGAAACGAAAAAAAAAATCAGTATTTTGTGGAGTGAAAATGCTTAATTTGGAAGAAGAGTATGTGTGTTTTGTACATAAACGAAGCGCCACCATTGATTCACTGTTCTTCTCTTTTTTTCTCTGACAAAATTCCAGACACTTGAGGTATTACTTAGTGTTGGGTATTAGATTTCACAAGTCTAGAAAGGTTTTCCAGATCACTGCCGTTGAATTATTCCATCATCTAAACATTTTTTGATAAATTACGTAGTAAAATTTGCTGCTGTTCTTCTCTTGTCTTTTTAACGGATGTATCTTGCCTTGTGTATTACAAAAATTGAATGATCTCTAGTTTAATGTCCGTGAATGTTTTTACCATGAATTTGCTCCATTGTACTGTTTGCTGATGTGGATATCAGGGCTTTGCCTGACGGTCTTTATTGTTACAATGGAAGCAGTATGAACATGAAGCACCAGGTATGGAACATGTTATTCATACTTACTAAGAAGTAACTTGGGGAGGAAAAGGCGAAGGGAATCTTGTAGACATCATTCTGTTGAGAGAACTTTTGAGTATGCATGGTTGAGAGTATATTGTTTTTACAAGAGTGTTGGAGAGAGAGAGGGTGCTTTTCTCACCAGATAACCGGTGTTTTAACTGAGCATTGTTGTGTTCCTTCCACTGTCATTGTTATTCTTTTTTTTTTTTTTCTTTACTTAATTTCTCTCTCTCTCAGTCTTACAGTCTATCTTTCCCGGCATGCTTTCATCATTAGCACTTGAACCATTATGTTGATGACCGTATTTTAATTTCTCGGGGTACTAAACCATCTGTCCCACCTAGGTCATCCAATCCTGCATTCACATTTTTTGTGCTTGTGTCTGTCTAGAATGCTTATGAATGTGAAAAAAAGATTGACTCATGGGGCGATGCTTAGTGGGTCTGGATGCATAATTTAGAAGCGAGAATTATTGTGCTGTAAATGGAAAGCAAGTTTCACCGTTGAAAGATTTGCAGTCAGATTGGTCATCCAGTCGCATGTGTAGGAATTTGATATACCTCACTGTCTGTCATGCCCCCCTTTTACTAACCATTTCTGCACATTCACTGTTAGGTGTATGTTGGTCTGCTTGTCAGGAACCTCAGGTAATCCTAGATCTAGAGTATGGGAAGAGTTGGTAGATGCAGTTTATGAATGCCTAGGTGCAGCACTGCTTTGATTTGCTGTGTATTGGTGCTACAAACAACAGGCCTTAATTCCTTGCTAACTGTCATTTCTGGTCCTACTTCTCCGCACTTTTGTGACTGTGTGTTTGTGTGTAGTTCTTCATTCTGTGTCTTGTTGATTCAGATGGCCTCTGTCGGAGTTGCGGACTGCACGGGAGGACAGGTGTCAGTTTATTTCCCCAAACCTAAGCGTAATCAGTATTTGATTTCAGTTTCAAACCAGTGACATCAAGTATGATCTCCTTTTCTCTTTTAAAGCTCCCCCCATCACCTTTTTTTCCCTCTTGCCTCGCTCACCCTTCTCTCCACCCCTTCTTCTCCACCACCCTCACCCCACTTTTTACACTTTTGCTCCTACCCCCATCCCTGCCCCCTTATACACCCTTCTGACTCCCCCTTTTTTTTTTCTCCTCTCCTGTTGCTTAGTTGCTTGAAAAGTTGAAATATGCAAAGAATATTCAGAAAATGTTGATCATGTGCGAATGGTTTTAATTTGAACAGATTTCATGCCTGCTGACTGCTTTTGTTCCTTGAGATTGGACGAGAGACTCTTAGATGACATGACATCTCGAAGGCACATGTACTTTGACATTTTAGTGCTTTTCTGATTTAAATTAATGCAGAATTCTCAATGTGTTGTAATTTCCAAATACAGGGAATCATTTACTTTTTCTTTGTTCCTTTAGTATCTCATAGGAATTGGTAATGTGTCTGTCAGTCTCTGACGGTAATTGTTTGGATTTGTTAGTAGATGGGCCTTTCCCACTTCTTCGGTATATCCATGTGAAATTCATCATATTCACTTCTTACCTCATGGAAAGGTTTTCCCCCCACTTCCCCCATCATGTGGAAGATCCATGTTGACCACTCCACCCACCCCATTTCGTTTATTCTTCTGATTATTTTTCCAAGTGTGTTTCTCATTTCTGTTGTTGTTAAATTTTGTTTTTGTTGATTTTTTGTTTTGTTTTGGTTTTGGGTTTTTTTTGGGCTTGTTTTGTTATTTCATTTTGTTTTGCTTCTGGATGCACTGCATGCCCATGACCAGAGATAGTGAGCGTGCATTTCACCTCTCCCGAAAGTACAGCTTTTGTTGGTGTCCAGGGGAACGGAGATTTGTGTTTGGTTATACTATATGTTGGTTGTTGTTTTCACAGTTCTGAATACAGTTCATTGCCTGGATTCTCTCTGCTGTCTTGAAATGTACTGCCTTGAGTTGAGGCAGTAATATGCAATTTTACTTTCCATCTGTATTTTCGTTTTCTGTTTTCTTTTTTTTTTTTTTCCTTCATTGGTGTGTTATATTACTTTTTCTTTGTGAACGATTTCTTACTTTTTAATATCTATATACCTGTGTAATTGTAAATTATTGTGATTGGTGTTGTTAAGTCTAGTCGTAGTAAGTAAGAAGAATGAAAGAGAAATAGCTTTTTGTTTTGGTTTTGTTTCGTTTTGTTCTTGTATGGTTGTGTTTATCATGCAGTGTGGGTAACCAAGTTTTGTTTTGATATGCAATCAGATTTGATTTGGTCATTGTTGGATCTTTCAGATATCTGAATTATGTTTTCCTGGTCATGATTTGGTTGGTTTGTAGTCTTCCAGTTTGAATAATTGTGAGGATGCATATCGATTCAACTATCCAGAGAAATTTCTTTGTTTCACCTTTTTTAACTACCCTTAAACATTGCAGCATAACAAATTCATTCACTGTTGTCTTCAGTTTTCATGGTAATTGGTAGCCTGGGTTTATGGTCAAAGGGGAAGGAGTAAAGCAAAACTACAGGGTCAATTCAGACTGAATTTGGTAATGAAAAAGGATATGAAAGCAACTTTTGTTTTCTTTGAAAGATGGTGAATATTTCAGAATTTTCATAACCTTTGTAGAATTATAGTCGTCATCACTAGGGCATAAGTGGCCTCTTTGTGTCCTTGTCTGCAGATATGTCATATTTCTTGCGTACACCAAACAAATGGCAACAATTTCTGATGATGAAACACATCTCAGAAACCTGGCATTGTAGAAATGTAAAGGTGCGTACATCATGAATGCATTTGTTTTCTTCCCTGAATGATACGTTCATGCATTTGTTCTTTTAAGCAGGTTTCAGTTGCCGCTTGAAACAATTAGTTCATAGGTGTTATGCCTTCAGTGCCCCTATTAAGGGCTCAGAGTGAATAAATGTTGTTACTCTTGATTTTATAGCTCTCAAGGTCCAGGAAATAATAGTGCTTAAAAACCCAATCTATTCAAAAGTAGCACAGTAGCGATAGTTCCGCAAAGGCTGCAGAGGGAGAATCTTTCTTTAAAGAGTAAAGTTAGTACATGTGCAGATTATGATAATGTGCAGATAAGAACACGGCAGTGGTCCATGGAGAACGCTCTTTGTGAAGATTCACTTATCTGGTCATTTTCATTATGTTTGACTTTGGTGTGGATGTACTGGTTTTTGTACTTGAATGTGTGTAAGTAAATTCATCATGTTCATGAATCTGCATATTCCAGTTTGAAAATCAATAGTTTGGATCTGTGTTCTCCCTCAGTCCACACCCACTGCCCCATTCACTCTGTCTCTCTCTCACTCTCATTTAAGATAGCATGTAACTATGATTTCCACACCATGGCTTTGTGTGCTTATTTATTATTATTATTCACTTTTATGTGGTCAAAATAGAGGTGCAGTACTTCAATCACTTAAATATGCACACCTTAGCTTCTTGCCATAGACAGTGTGATAACAGTGTAAGCCACAAACCATGAGGGCCTATTGTAGCCAGCCTGTGTGAACTTGGGCGCGATGCCCATTTTGCCTGTCTGCTTGTGCCTGTGCCTGAAATCTAGAGATGATTTATCCCCATGATCAGCTGCCTTAGTGGAGAGAATACCAGGACCAACCAGGAGGCTGTGCAAGTCTGCATAATGTCAAATGACTGTACATACTCATGCGTGTGTCAAAGAAAAAAAGATTGCTGGATCGTTGCTTATTTCATTTTTTATGTTTTTTTGTTTGTTTGTTTTTTTGGTTGTTTTTTTGCATATGTTCATGACTGCCAAAAGTATTCCCATGTATTGTTGTACTGATTTTGCTCTTTTGGAGCAATCACCTTCCATTTTTTTTTACTGAGACAAACATGATCTCATGCTGTATTCCCCCATTCATCGAATGTCATGGCTTATTCATTGCAGCTTATGTGGATATTCAGTGCCAGTGCTGTTAGATTTGGCAGTGGAGGTCAAAGGCCATGATCACGACTGATGGATTTCTTGCATTGCATTTGTCTGCTGAAGAGTTTATGGCTGGTTTTTAGTTATGCGAAGAAGCATGGATCGTTCAGAGTAAGGTAACCATGTCAAAATATTAATGAATGTTAGAAATATGCTGTTTGAATACATTTTCTCAGTTGATTTCTTTCAGCATGCTTTTCATAGGATAAAAAAAGCTGTGTATGCATGTGTTCATCATGTGAGAAAGTCAAGTTCCAAAACAGAGGGAGCATGGAGATAATAAGACTCAACCAAATGAGACTTTTCATCTTTCTGGCTCCCACTGAATGGAGGTATGATCAATCCTTTGAAAATAACCAAGGCAGTAAACAGTATCCTAGTTTTGAACAAACACAGTACTTGCTCAAGTCCAGGTCAACAAGAACTTGAACAGTCATGGAAAGGGCACAAGCTGCTTCCAGCTTCTGGAAAGAGGGAGGCTTAATGAGATTTGGGTTAAAGTCTGAGAAACTAATGAAGTTTTTTTTGTATGTTGAACAAGCGCAAAACATACTTTGAAAGCATTTGCATGATTACAGGATCATGCTCTGGAAAAGGTTTTATCTGGTTTTTCTTTGAAAACGAAAACTTTGCCCAAAATTAGTTTACTGAGTTGTGAGAGAATCTTGCATTCTTACTGTGCCATCAATTGTTTGTAGAATGCTGGGATATGGGGTAATCCTTATGCTTAATTGACATTTTGCTGTTTCAGCTTTTTGTGCTGTTTTCAGTGACAATAAGATGGTCAGGGAAACCTGGACAGTTTTTGTTGGTAATGCAGTATGAATCCTGACTCTCAACTTTCTGCGGAGCAATTCCTTCTGAAAATTTTTTCAAGCTGAAATTGAGGACAGTTTCTTTATTTGAATTCATATGACAAAGGTGTGGATAGATGCGGGAAAATTCTTAATTTTTAGGGGTCTAATCCCCCCTTTGCGAGGAGAAATGATTCTTCCATTTTCATATGGTTTTTTTTCTGCTTGAAACAGGTCCGCGCAGATCTGAAATTAGGATGGTCATTATTTCCTGGTAACCCACAAAGGTTTCTGACTATTTGCATTTTCCTGCTGGTTTGTGTTCTGACTGATGTGATCTGACATGTCTGAGTGCTTAATGGCTGTAACCATATGATCAGGAGCATTGAATGTGCTTATTCAAATCAAAAACATGGTTTATTGTTGCAGATGTGTTTTTGCAGATGTGCTTTTGTTTGATGACTGTTCTGTGTAACACATTTAGCTGTTTTATCTCTTCAGGTTGACTGACCTGAGCTCTTCTCTTCCCTCTGTATCTCTTTTCTGTTATGTTTTCGCATATTATAGATCAATCCTTTTCCTTTCTGTTGTGACTGGAATTTTAAAGTGAATTATCCACATCAGTGAAAGACCATTAAAGAGTTTGCACATTGCTCGATGCCCATGTAAGCCTCAGATTTTAGATGCGTCTTGGAAGAAACCAGTACCTCAGAGAGCGAAAGTGACTACACAGGAAGTTATACTGATAGTGAGAAAAGTTGCATTGGATAGAACAGGTAGAACAACAAGGATAACAGTGTGACAATAATAAATGGTATTGCACAAAAATTCTGCTTCCAAACTGTCTGATGATAAAAAATGTTTGGTTGTGTGTTTCCGCACATAGGATATCAACAGGCGTCCACTTTATTATTCACTTTGTAAAAAAAAATCAGCTTGACTCTTAAGTGTTTCAGTATTTTGTTATTGATATGTGTATGTCGAGAGGAGGGACTCTGCAGCTCATTTGATACACCCATTTGAGAAAGAAATTGAAGCAGAGGGAATGTCACAGGTGACCGTGTAGCCTTGAAAAGGAAATGTTCATTTCTTTTGCTTGTTCTGCCGTTCCTTTCTTCCAGGCGTGTTCTTCATTGTCTTTACATGATCTCGAGGTAGTTCCTTGACTGCTGTGCTCTGACACTAGATAGGAGGAATATTGATAGCATTGGGGTGGGCACTGGTCACCAAGTACGGAAAGTTACTTCATGTGCTTGTGCACTAGACAACTGAAAGTGAGAACACCGCTTAGGTGAACTCATGATTACTTCTTGCTTATGAATTTTAAGGCTGATGGCTGGAAACTGACGTGTTTGCATATTTATTATGTCTGAACTGGCCAAAGAACATGCATCAGTGTTGTATTTTATGTTACATGTCGATTAGATTGAGTTCAGGGTTAAATGATAAATGACTAGTAAACCCTGTGAGCTGGCTTCCGCTTCTGCACGGTATTACCAGAGGAAAATATAAAGTGGATGTATATCCTCTGGCAACTTGTGTTTTTCTCTCTCTCCTCCCTCCCTCCCTCTCTCTCTGTCCCTCAAATAGGACTTGCATTAGTCATTTCATTCTTCCATGCATTGGTGCATTAAAGGTATGAAACGTTGTTTAAATTCTCTTTCCCCACTTCACACCGCTTTTGGACCTTTGTCATGTTTGTACCATTACAATTAAGGAACAAAATCTGGACCGTCGGTTTCACTTCTGGACCAATGAAATAAGGTGTTTTTAACTGAAACTCACTGTGATCTTTGTTCCACACTCTGTTACCACGATCATGTGCCACCATTGATCCACATTTTTAATTGATTACATGTGAATGAATTATGTGTGCTTCATCAGTGTGTGTTTTATGAGACATACAAGGTGATGATTGTGGTTGGGTGTACATCATGGCTAAATTCAAACCACGCGTATGGAAGTGTTGAATTTGTGAAAGTCTCATGTATATAGTCTTTAATAATCAAATAAACGCAGTAGGAATGGTTGGGTGTTGGTTTTGCTTACTGATTGCGAGTGAAATGGTCTGGGGGTGTTAAAGAGATTAATTTTGATGTGTTTGTTAAGTGTGTGCTTGAAATGAATTTGAAAGTTAAGTGTAAAGTGAATATGCTGTACAGTGAATAGGTGTTGAAAGTTAATGTGTTGCATTTTCATCCTTAATGTCTTTCAAATCGGATATCAGTTGAGTCAGTAGAGTGTGATTACGAGCAGACTTGTTCATGTATTTGTAACACAGCAGGAAGCCAGCAGAGTAAAGTGTTGAGGGTATTGAGGACTACAGTTAAGTTGCCTGAAATTAAACTGGGAATTGATTCAAAATTATCCTGTAATTGTCTCATCCATCAAGTGCTTTTGACACACTGTACAGCTCACATTTTTAAAAGGGTGAAGCAGAATCAATTGAAAGAGTGCAGAGGCTGCATGGTGTGTCTATGGATTTCCCTGTTGGTATAAACATCACGTGCTGGGGCATGTATCGGACCTGTGCACCCCCAGCAAGACACCCCAGTATCCAAGCAAATGATGTTTGACTTCAGGCTCAAACATTTTCATTGCAGACTCCACGATGACTTTGACTGACATGTAAATTGTGATTTCATCAGAAAAAAAAAGTTTAACATTTAGTTTCAGGAACTGACTTTATTTAGGATTTAACCAGCATTGACATGGTTTATGTGGCTGGCTGCAATAAAAACATGACTTATTACTGTGTTCAAAGTTGGAGGTCAGGAAGCTATCAAGGCCTTTCCCATGCTTTCCACAGTGCTCTAAATCTAAGACCTTTTGCCTGCTTTAATCAGTATGGTAATTAGAGAAGTATGCCTGCTTACTTCAAGATCGTAGATAAAGAAGCTGCAAAGACCTGCTTGCGTGTCTTTTTCATGCTTTCTTTAGAATCTGGAGAAGCCTGCAAATCATATTCCCTACTTGCTTTAGCATTGTAAACAGTGAAGGTGCCAACATCTAATACATGCTTTCTTCAGTATGATAAATAGAAAAGCTTGTAAATGTTCCCCCACTCACTCTACTTCCACCCTTTTTTCCTTTAGCATTGTAAATACTGAAGGTTGCAAGGCCGGTTACCTGTAATCTTCAGGATTGTAAATATAGAGAAGGTTGCAAGGCCTGTTACTTAACCTGTTTTCATCAGGATTGTAAAATATTGAGAAAATTGCAAGGCCTTTAGCCAATTTTCTTCAGGATTGCAAATATAGAAAAGGTTGTAAAGTCGTAGCCTGTTTGCCTGTTTTCTTCAGGACTGTAAATATAGAGAAGGTTGCAAGGCCTGTTACTTAACCCATTTTCTTTCAGGATTGTAAAATATCGAGAAAGTTGCAAGGCCTGTAGCCTGTTCTCTTCAGGACTGTAAAATATAGAGAAGGTTGTAAAGCCTGTAGCCTGTTTTCTTCAGGATTGTAACTATAGAGAAGGTTGCAAGGTCTGTAGCCTGTTTTCTTCAGGACTGTAAAATTAAGAAAAGGTTGCAAGGCCTTTAGCCTATTTTCTTCAGGATTGTAAATATAGAGAAGGCTGTAAAGTCGTAGCCTGTTTGCCTGTTTTCTTCAGGACTGTAAATATAGAGGTTGCAAGGTCTGTTGCCTGTTTTCTTCAGGACTGTAAATAAAGAGAAGGTTGTAAAGCCTGTAGCCTGTTTCTTTCAGGACTGTAAATATAGAGAAGGTTGTAAAGCCTGTAGCCTGTTTTCTTTAGGACTGTAAATATAGAGAAGGTTGCAAGGTCTGTAGCCTGTTTTCTTCAGGACTGTAAATATATAGAAGGTTGCAAGGTCTGTAGCCTGTTTTCTTCAGATTGTAAATATAGAGAAAGTTGTAAACCATGTAGCCTGATTTCTTCAGGATGGTAAATATAGAGAAGGTTGCAAGGTCTGTAGCCTGTTTTCTTCAGGACTGTAAATATAGAGAAAGTTGTAAATCCTGTAGCCTGATTTCTTCAGGATTGTAAATATAGAGAAGGTTGCAAGGTCTGTAGCCTGTTTTCTTCAGATTGTAAATATAGAGAAAGCTGTAAAGCCTGTAGCCTGTTTTCTTCAGGATTGTAAATATAGAGAAAGCTGTGAAGCCTGTATCCTGTTTTCCTCAGGATTGTACATATAGAGAAGGTTGCAAGATTTGTTGCCTGTTTTCTTCAGGATTTATAGAGAAGGTTGCAAGGTCTGTAGCCAGTTTTCTTCAAGGTTGTAAATATAGAGAAGGTTGCAAGGTCTGTAGCCTGTTTTCTTCGAGGTTGTAAATAAAGAGAAGGTTGCAAGGTCTGTAGCCTGTTTTCTTCAAGGTTGTAAATATAGAGAAAGTTGCAAGGTCTGTAGCCTGTTTTCTTCAAGGTTGTAAATATTGAGAAGGTTGCAAGGACTTTCATACGTCTCCTTCAGGATTTTAGATAGAGAAGCCAGCAATATTTTGCCTCCTTTCACCAGTATTGTTTGTGGGAAAGATCGCAAAGCCTATTGCCAGTTCTGTTCAGAGTTGTAAATGGAGAGGCTTGTAAGGCCCGTTGCCTGTTTTCTTCAGAATCATAGACAGAGGAGCTTGGTTACAACGCATTCATCTCGGCCTGTTTGTCTGTCTGTCTCTCTCTCTCTCTTCTCTCTCTCTCTCTCTCTCTCTCTCTCACACACACACACACACCACACACACACACACACGCACGCACACACATACGCTCAACACTCGCTTCCCTTCGCTACACGTCTGCCTTCCCTCCTCGATAAGACAGTTGAAATAGAAGAAGCTTTCACGTGTAAAATCTGTTGTCTCTAGAAGATGTGATTAGTGTCCTGGACTGGTAGGCTTTGGGTTGTAGCTCCATCAGGAGCATTCATTCGTAGCATTGTTTTCAGCCCCCGCCTGGCTCTTCCTGCACAGAGTTGTAGGGGCCATGGGCTCGAACGGAAAGACTGCAATCACACATACAAGTTTCATCCACTTTGTGGATGCGTTTGGAATGTGGATGCGTATTGCTAAAATTTCGTGACCAACATGGGAGTTGTCTAGCTCTTGAATCCGATGAATACCAGGATGTATGTACGCTGCATTTGAAAATCATGGATAAGTCACCAGCCCCAATTTGATTTTAAATAAATGTTCATTTGTGTACGTTAACTGTCGTTATTTCCTCGGAATTAAATTCTTACAGTATTATGAAAGGAAACGAGGAGCACAGCCCTGTACATGTAGTCTCCGACCAGAATGCAACTCCGTATCATCATCCTCACCATTATCCTCATTGTTCATAATCGGGAAACAAAATCTCTAAATAAGATCTGTGACCGTTCATGCCCTCGGTAACTCGTTTACAGTTTCCTCTTCACGTGATATGTACGTGTCCAAGCGTTCAGTGTTGACAGTTACATGGGCACTGTCCTAGGGCAGATGGAGCGCCCTCTGAGAGGTGTGTGTGTGTGTGGGGGGGGGGGGGGGGGGGGGGGGGGGGTTATATGCAAGTTCTGTGACGATCAGCAGGAGGCTCAATTGGCGGTATCCTGCATGCTGATCAAGTCGGGCACCACTGAACTCGCAACCAAAGCGCCTCGCATCAGTAGCAGTGCAATGCTTAGGTGGATTTCCCCATACGCCGAGTTGAAATTGACTGCTCTCTTTAGACTGCCAATACTTAGACTACAACATGACAGATCTAGGTGTGATTGTGAACAGGACGGTCATTATGACCTGCACGGGAATAATGCCTCTAGGGGCTCAAGGAAGATGAGAAAGCACGTAAAAATAGGGAGGGGGGGGGGGGGGGGGGATGGTTCCTCGGCAACAGTTCGGTACTTTGGGGAAGACTGCGCGAAGGAAACGTGTTCCTGCGGTGTCGCTAACGTGAACTAGCGGATACAAAACCTGCGCAAATCGACCTCAAAATATACTTAAATCAATTAAGAACTGATTGTTACACTTTTAACTAGGCCCTGCATCAAAATCGATGTAAATACAACAAAACTCCAAAACGGAAACTCATGCAATAGAAGTTCGGTAATAAATGTACGTCTCTATCGTTCTGATATGTCGTGTTCACACAGATTTTGCAACAGAAAAAGACGCGTCGGTCATTCCCAGTTAACATTTGATCAAGTTCACGTCAGAGTTGTGCTGTTAAACATTTCACCAGTAACGCTGTTTCACTTCTCCAGCCACGTTTCGGTCTGCCACCGATAGCGACACTACTTTTCCCACACCTGAGAAGATCTGAATTTGCGGACGGACGTTTCCAGGGGTCATCAATGTCTGGTCATATGATGGAAGCTCCTGGTGAACACTACAGACAGGTAAAAACGTGTCGGAGGGGATAGGCCAACGCGAGGGAAAACAGATTCATTAGCGTGGATCTCACTTGGACATTCCGGTCAGGGTCAAGAACTCTTCACGACCAAGTTCCCTACCATCGCTCTCCCGAGGTGAATGGTGTCTCCGCCATAAACTAGTTACCCTCGGCTCATCTCTGTGTCAACAAAACTGACAGCTCAGACCCTTGAACCCTGCTTCCTGAAAAAGGTATCTAGATACTTGCCTCCAGGGTCAGCTGATTTATTACATGAAGAATTTTACGATGATATATAAAATTTTAATTGTGTTTCCTACTGGCTCTGCTGTCGCTCCGGCGCCAGCCTATTTCAGCTCTTCAAGCACCGAGTCCAGTTATGACGGTTGTGCGTTCATACAAGTGATACACGAAATAAGCATCGGTATACTTGTCATCCATTTGTGTTGGCCCCTGTGTGATTCTGGTGTCTGTGTAATGCTTGAAAGATCTCTGCCTTATCCCCATAATCACCTGCAATATAAGGCTCCAAACCCTCCAGGCTTGCAAAATTTTCAAGCCGTTACAGCCTTTTTATTTTTATTTTAGATTATTCATAGGTCTGCATGGGAAAAAAATCTCTCCCTTATCCCCACAATCACCTGCAATGTAAGGCCCCAAACCCTCCAGGCTTGCACAATTTTTAAGCCGTTACAGCCTTTTTTTTTCAGATTATTCATCTGCTTGGAAAAAAATTCTTTCAGCCAAAAACAATTGCCGGGAATTTAAAAAATGTAAATGTTAAGTTTACAATCACGGATTTAGAGCGTTGAAGTTATTTCTCAAGTTCTTAGAAATGTTAGTTACAATCAGGTGTAACTTTAACGTCCACTAGATGTGATACGGCAAACAGGATAACCGGTGTAGGAAAGGAGGCCCTTCTATACCACACCTACCACCAGAACGACAATACATTAAGACGGTTAATGAAAATACCATTTGTTATGTAGTTTGCCAGCGTAGTTCGAACTCGCAACATTTGACTGCAAGTCGGTGTTCTGGCAGTACATGCCCGCTGAGAATTCTTAAATGCAAAATTCTACAGCTTCAGGGAGCGTCTTTCCCTGACCCCAGCTGGGGAGCTGCCCTTTGACCACCAAGGGGGCTTGTGTAAACCTCTTTGCCTCCGTCGCACCGTGCAGCCCCTTTGCCCGGCACATTTTTTCCTCCTTTGGATTCTACAACCTGGTCTCAGAACTGCTGGCCCCAAGTCCATGGTATTAGTCCTACATCTCAAAATCTCTTGCCTTTTGTTCCTAAGGTGGTTTCAAAGTGGGATCACTGCGGGCAGGAATTTTAACATAAAAACAAAAAAATGCAATTACTAAGCCGCTAAACGAAGAAACAAACTACAAAACAGCCAACGCGTTTCGACGTATTGGGTCATCTTCAGGCAGGACAATCAACGTTCAAAACAATGGAACAAAGTTTCATCCACGCTGGGTTTGCACCAGTCCATATCGAGGAGATAAATGATTGTTCATCCTTTGTTTCCATTGTTTTGAATGTTGTTTGCTCTGCCTGCAGAAGACCCGCCGTGTCTGTTCTGTGATGTGTTTGTTCCTTCGTTTGGCGGCTCAGTAATTCTGTTTTTGCTTTTATGTTTTATTCCTAACTCTCAGGATGACTTCAGACTTGATTCCCTCCCCACATCCATCCACAGAGCAACTCTATGCAATAATTTCCTGTGGACTTAAGTCCCACAGCAAGCACCTGTCAATATGAAGATTTCAGTGTCTGCAGATCCAAAACGGCTGTCGATGGGGAGATGTACTGATATTCAGTACTACTATAGGGGACGCAGAACCACTACATTGAACCGTTGTCAGTAGGTCTGTGTGTGTTGCATATGTTCGACAGAACAGGCTAAAGTAACTGGGAAGCAGTCCAAGGTCAACACTAAAGAGTGGGCTGATATCAAAAGCATCCTGTGGGCTGACTTTGGGAACAACCTGGATTGTACTTACAGAATCGAAGTACGGCTTGAGCGTCTGTCTACTGACTGAACGGGCACAGAAAACGAGGGCAAGTAGTACAGGTCGATTCATTTAGCCAGAATCATCTATGACATGAAGCACGCCATGTGAGGCAGAAAAAAAAAAGTATAAGGACAGGACGACCATGTCTCCTCGTTTAGCCTCTCTTTGTTGAAGACCTGTTCGCTCACCAGAGCTAACTTCTTCCGATGAGAGACTCGTTCAGTAGGCTGGCCTGCCCGTTTCTTGCCCGCTGTGGAACCCGCAAATGAATCGCCGTGTGTGTACTTCAAACTTGATAATCTGACACTGTCGCCTAGGAAGTGTGGTGAACAGACAGCCAACTGGTGGACAGGAAGCAGACACAGAGTCAATCAATCCAACATTAAGAAGTGAATACTTTCGGTGTGCTAAATGGAACACTGGCGAAAGACTAAAGATATTCCTGTCCTCTCAAGTTCTTTGGGCACATGAAATGTCCAGTACCTCAGTTGTTACATTCTCTTGAGAGTGGTATTTAAGAGGAATGGGCGTGGAAGGGGGTGGTGGTGGAAGGGGAGGCACATTTAGGTATGGCTGTATGTTCCTTTTGCCACCCGCATCCAGTTACAACGGGCTTGCCAGAGGGTCCATACTAAGGGTCAGTTTGCTGATGACACTACACGCAGTTCCATCCAGACGAAGTGCGGCTTGCAGGAAGAGCAGCTGTATTAGGTCCCATTAATTCACCTTGCCCGGTCATTATTTCGTAACGGAAACGAACACTCGACGTCGATTAACCAGTAGCCAAATGTGAATTCGATGAACACGGTCGCCTCGAAGGCCTCGCATTGACTGCTTGGTTTCTGGGCAGAAGCCTCAGTGAACCCTAACTTGAAAGACCAAATCCGTAACATGCATGTCTCTACTCCCTCTGGTGCTGGGGGGAACCCCATCTGTAACCCCTGCCAATGTAACAGCTAGCTGGGGAGTACTGTTCTCTCTCTCTCTCTCTCTCTCCTCTCTCTCTCTCTCTCTCTCTGTGTGTGTGTGCGTGTGTTTTGTGCGTGCTGTTTTTCGTGGTTTTTTATTTTTTTTGGTCTATTTTTGTCACCCCCGAAGAGCGCGTATTTGTCGAAACTTCACATGTGTATTTTGTATTGTTTTGATAAATAAACATTACTTTGCACCTTGCCTGCTGCTTATATGTATTTTGGCTTGTAAATCCTTTGTGTGCTTTCTCTTTGCTATCAACTGATAGGCCGCCATATCCGTTTGACCCCCATATCCAGACAAGGTCTTGTTAAGTATGCCGATCATTCTTATTCATAATGTGTGTGTGTGTGTGTGTGTGCGCGCGCGCGCGGTGTGTGTGTAATAGGTAGCGCTTTTCATGATGAATTGTTCTCCTCAAGAGCAGGGCAGTGGCCTCCGTTTCACGCAGGGAAATCTGTTGACGATCGAATCACGTTAGGACACTCCCACATGGTTGCCTGGAAAATGAGGGCCAGCTTTTCAGGGATGGTTTTGAACGTTGTAATGTAAGCCTTCTCTTGTCCGTAAGGGAATGGATATGTGTTGTGACAACTGTTTTACATCATCTGTATAACACAGAAAAAAAAACCGCTATTTTTTTTCAATCTCTCTCTCTCTCTCTCTCCCCTCTCTTTTCTCTCTCTCTCTTAAACGTGATACAAGTTCTAGATAAACCGTACGCGCGCGCACACACACACACACAAACACACAACTCGCGCGTGCGCACGCACGCACGCACGCACGCACGCACTCACGACTCACGCACGCACGCAGCCACACACACACACACACCACAACACACACACACACACACACACACACAACACAATATCAGTTGTATTCCGATTTCTTTTTTAATGAAAAGGGGATAGAAATCACAGCAACAACAACAACAACAAAAATCCGCTGCATTTTATCCTTGATTGGGAAGCTTTTACCAGCAAACTACTAAAGGTTTCGATAGCATGGTCGTGCGTACATCGGGAGAGAACAGAACACAAAAGAGAGATGAAAGAACAGAATGGCAGTCGGCGCCGTCTCTTGTTGTTTTACGCTGTGAAGCAGAAGGAAGAGCCCCATGCAGTCTGAGCCTACAGCCAGAGATAGAGAAACACCTGGGCTGCATAGTGAAACTCGACCCCCCTGCTCATGTCAACAGACCCGGTCCTTAATTGGCCGCCAACTGTAAGGACTTTTCCTTCGCCAAAGTGGGAACGAGTGGGTGGGGGTAGTAGGGGTAAGAAGCTGCTGGAGGGGAGGGAGGGGGGGAGGGGGGGGGGTGGGGGTGGCGGTGGTCGGTGGTGAGGGAGAAGAGGAAAGACGTGGACGGAGAAGGAGAGGTACAGTACGACAGGAGTGGGGGGGGGGGGGGGGGGGGGGGGGGGGAGTGTGCGTGGTGCGTGTGTGTGTTGTGTGTGTGTGTGTGTGTTTGCGTGCGTGCGTGTATGTGTTGTGGGTGTGTGTTTTGGTGTGTGTTTTTGTGTTGTGTGTGTGTGTGTGGGGTGTGTGTGTGTGTGTGTGTGTGTGTGTGTGTGTGTGTGTGTTGTGGGGTGTGTGTGTTATGGTGGTGTTGTGGGGTGTGTGTGTGTGTTGTGTGTGTGTGTGTGTGTGTGTGTGTGTGTGTGTGTGTGTGTGTGGAGTTTTGGTGTGTGTGTGTGTGAGTTGTGTGTGTGTGGTGTGTGTGTGTGTGTGTGTGTTGTGTGTGTGTGTGTGTATGGTGTGTGTGTGTGTTATGGTGTGTGTGTTGTTTGTCTGTGTGTGACAGAGAGGAGAGGGGGGGGGGTGAGGGTTAGAGGGGGAGAGTACGGTGTTGAGACCTTACCGAGATTCGAATAGGTGAGGCGGAGGGGGTGGGACGAATGGAATGGCTTGACCCTTTTACAATCGCCACGAAGGGATGGAGTGACGAAGAGAAAGACAGATGGAGGGGGATGGATTGGATTAGATCTCTGATGCGGGTTGAAAGAGGTGAAATAAGAAACTTTAAAAAAATTATGTGATCCCCCCCCCCCTCTCCCCCTCGCCCACTCTCTCTGTTATGAATATGTGCGTGTGTGTGTGGTGTGTGTGTGTGTGTGTGTGTGTTGTGTGCACGCCGCGCGTGTGCGTGTATGCCAGACGCCGTGGCTAAATCACGAGCACCGTTTCGTTCAAGACACTGTTTCGGCTAACACTGAGCAGCTTGCCTGTCACTGTGACCTTGCGGTAATACCACACCTCCTGCATCCCTGTGTTTTGACATCCGACCGTCACAGAGTGGGAGCAGTTGTCATTAACTGTGGTCTTATTTCTCCTTTGCCTGACATAGTACTGTCTGCATACATCAGGCACATGCAGTGCTGCCGTGTTATTTTATGCAAAGTATAGGCTAGTGCTTGTCTTTGCGGATGTTTGTAAGGGAAAGGAAAAGGTTCGATGGTTTGTTAAAGATAAACTGTAAATTTCAGGTTTTTTTTTTCAAAAGGGAAAAAATTGTGCTTTTTTTAACAAGCAAAAAAAAAAGGGGTAACAAATGAAAAAGAATTCGGGGGTTTTTGAAAACCCAAAAACAAAATAACCATACCTCGTTTAAATTGGCTTAAATATAGAAATATGTTAAGGCAACTTTGGAAAAAAGATAAAAATTTAAAAAACAGGGGGGCCAAACCCGGAAAAAAAACCCTTTCCATACTTTCCCTTGCCATCCCCCCAACGCCCCAAGTAAGAAAAAGGGCCCAAGGAAAACCCCGACAAAACAAACGCAAAGAGACAGAAAAAAACGGAAAACCCAACCCCAACCTCATTATTCCCTCGGTGACTGGGGGGAAAAGGCCCCGCGGAGGTCGAGAAGGCGCGCGGGGGGCGGGGTTTTGTGGTGTAAAGGGCCCAGGTGGGGAGTCTTCAGACGTTCGTTGAGCACTGAAACTGCGTCGGGAAACGTGGGGGAGCTGCGAGTTTGGATGTACAAAAGCCACAAAAACCCCTTGTGGCGGGGGAACCCGGATGAAAGGTTGGGAATTTAAATTGAGGTTAAGGTGGTAAAAATTGAACTTTCCCGTTTACTGGGGTTGGGGGGGGTTTGTTTTTTTTTTCTTTCTTTTTTTTTTCTTTTAAAAGTTTATTGAAGGATTCAACTTTTTTTTTTTTCAAAAAGTTTTTTGCAGGTTTTTTTAAATATAGAATATGCTTTGAAAGTATTTTGTATGTGAAAATTTTTTCCCCCTTTTTTGAAGCCATAATTTTTTCCCCCCCTGTGTGCCCGCCGGCAAAAGGGAGCCCAAGGGTTTTTAATAAAAAAACCATTTTTAAACTTTTTTCCCCTACTTCCCGTCCTTGTTCTGTGACTTTTTTAGTTCGAGTTTAAATGTAGTTTCAAATGAGTGTTTTAAGGTTTATCCTCCCCGGGTTTTTAGGGGTTCATGTTCTTTGGGTTTGGTTTTGATGATTCATGAAAAATTAAAAAAATTTATGTTTCTTTTTTTAAGTTTTTGGGATTTATTCACACTTTTAAAACTTTTTCCCTTTGTGGTTTTTTTCAATTCCCCCCCCCCCCCCCCCCCCCCCCCCCCCCCCCCCCCCCCCCCCCCCCCCCCCCCCCCCCCCCCCCCCCCCCCCCCCCCCCCCCCCCCTTTTGCTTTTGTATTGAAATTTTTTTTTAAAATTTTTTTTTTTTTTAAAAATTGATTGTGTTCCCTTTAAAATCATGTCTTTTTTTTAAATTTTTTGTTTGGTTTGTTTTTTTTTTAAAAATGCTTGTTTTTCCGTGGTTGTCGGGTTGCAATTTGGTTTTTAAACAACCCCCCAAAACCCCCAAAAACCCCCTTTTTTTCCCCTTTTAATGCCGGAAAATTATTTGTTAAAAAGACCGGGGGGAAAACCAAAATTACATTTTAAAACAATTTTAAAACCTTATTTGGAGCTTTTTTTTTTTTTTAACCCTTTGAACCCCCAAAAAACGGGTGCGAAACCGGTGAAGTTCGGAATCCCTTCCTTTTTTGTTTTAAAAAAGGTTTCCACAGCTTTAAAAAAACAAAAAGGAAAAATTATTCTAAAATTTTTTTCTCATGGAAAAAAATGTTACCCCCCTTGTAGTTTCCAGTTAGTAGTAGTAGTAGAGTATTTAGTAGTGTAGTAGTATTTAGGGGCCGGAGCAGGCTGTTAGAAACAGGAGCACCCCAAAACAAAGGGTTGGGGCAGTTTTTCGCATTAATACGATCTTAATATTTTTTAAAGTTGTAACAACAGTTTCAGCCCCCGCACCCGCAGCACCCCAAAAGGGAAGAAAAAGGGTTTGGTTCCCAGTTATTGAAATTTAAAGCCACTGCTGTGATGAAAAATTATACAACGAGTGCCCTTCTACAAATGAAATGAAATCAGTGATATGACAATAAACCAAAATCTTCTTAGTCATCATAGAAACCCCGTTTGGGCCCCGTGACAAAAACCTTGCATGTTTAATTTCCCTTTCCTTCGAAAGAAGAAATTTGCAACATTGTTCAGCTGAAACCAAAAACAATCAAAAATAAATTTTTCCTTTGATCAGGGCCCCTTTAAAAGAATCTTGAAACCAAGTGAAAAGGCCCCCCAAACCCTTTTTAAAAATTTGTTTCCCGAAGGCCCCCAGTAAAACAGGCACGTAGTACCCAAAAATTCATTGATGCTTTCGGGGTTTTTGGGCATATGGGGGGGGGAAACAAATTAGGAATAAGAGGGGCTAAAAGGGAGTCAGAAAAAGGGGGATGTAATCTCTGTGGGTTTGAACCTTTCCCTTGCACGATTAAAAAGGGCCCCCTTTGTGAAGGGGTTTCCTTTTGGGTTTCAAAGCAGTTTTGTTGCGGGGGGGCGTCAATTTAAAACCCCCCCGGGTTCCTACGAGTTTGGCCCTTTTAAAAAAAAAAAATACTGTCCATTTCATTTGTGTTCCGTTTTTCCCCCCTGTTCCCCTTTTTCCCCTTTTGGGCGGGGAAAACCCCATGCCCTATACACTTTAAGGCGGGGACATGTCTTCTCTCTTTCCTCCTCTCTCTCTCTTAAATTTAACTTTGATTTTTTTGGGCATAGTGTAAAGAAGCTTTCAGCTTATCTGTTCCCCCAATTTAAAAAATTGAAATTGTTTTCTCTCTTTCTTTTTTCTTTTTTTCTTCTCCTCTTTTCTCTCTTCCCTTTCTCTCCTTCTCTTTTCTCTCTCTTCTCTTCCCCTTTTTTCTTTCCGTAGTGCAATAAGGCCCAAAAAATTTTGTCTTCGTGGTTTCAAAAACCCTAAAAATTTTTTTTGGATTTGTGCGCACTGTTTTTTTTTTTTAAAATTTTTTTAAATAAAAGGGGGAAAATTATGAAAAATAGTTTTAATAAAAAAAAACCAATGCAAAGACCCCAGTATTTGAGTATTTTGAAGATGGTTATTGATATGGAGGAAAAACGTGTTGGAAATGATTCAACAATGTTTGTTTTTAAAGGGCCCGCTTTCCCTTTGGCCCCGCATTTTGGGGTCGCGAATTGAGGGGGGGGGGGGTTTTTTGGGTTTTTTCTCCTTTTAGAGCCCTTTTTATGATTTTTTTTTCCCCTCCCCCTCCCCCCCCCCGCCCCCCCCCATCCCCATGGCTTTTTAAAAATTTTCGTTAAGGGTCAAACGGGAAAAGGGTCCCCCAAATCGAGTTTGATCCAGTTATGAAAGGTCTCTTTGGTGTTTCCCCAATTCCAACCAAAATGAGTTTGGGATCTTTTCCCGGGCCGGGTTTGACCCCCGCCCGTAGGGTTTGATAGTAAGCCCGGGGGTATAGTATCACGGTAGTCTTAGATCATAAAGGGCCCTGTGGCACAATTTTCATCACCCTCATCATTATCGATCAGCATTAAAAAAAATTAAAAAAATTTAATCTCAACTTCCGTGGCCCTTCGTGCCCTGCTCTCGTGTTTGACCTCAGTTGCGAATTCCTCTCAGCGTCTATGGCCTTTGTGACGTCATTTCGACTAGGCCGGAATCGGCGAGTTCGTTAGGCGGATGTAGTCGTCCAAAGGCGTACGCTCACTCACGCTGGCTTCGCGACTAAACTAATTGATTCAGTAGGGGGCTAAGTGGGTGGTGTGCTGCGAAAGTTGGACAGAACAGGCACCGCTGAACATCACCGAAGTGAATCGGTTGCAGCGCAGTCTCTCCTCTGATGAGTTGCCTCAGGACGACTTGACACTGACTGTTCGTAGTGGACTGCTGGTGCCGGAGCTGCGGCGGGGCAAGGCAGTATGTGGCTATGGACGGGGAGCCAAATGTATCCACCTAAATCGGTTTCAGATATGGATTGAACTATAACTTCTTTTTTGAAGATATGTTGATAAACAAATTCGATTTTCAGTATGATATAGCTTTGAGTTTAGTGAGGACACAGATCTGAGAATGCAGCTAATCCTAGGAAGTGTCATGTGCCACATTTCATTCCAGCGAGGCTGCTTTGGAGTGCATTGTCCCACGTAGTCCATTGTCCCTGGTGGACTTGCTGGACTGCCGTCTGGATTCTCTTGGCGTCCTCTCTTTCTTCAGCCCTGAATTACCTTGTCTCCCTTTCCATTCCCTTTTACCTTTGACCACTCACTACAGTTCTCCTGAACCAGCCTCTGTCTGTCGGTTTGTGTGTGTCCTGTTATTGTCCTTATCTCGAGATTTCCCTTTGCCATGTCCATTGATTCTTGAACTTTCCAATCTCTTTAGCTTGAGATGGACTTATCTAACAACTTTGTCTCCCTCAAGCGTGCTTAGTAAACTTGCAGTAAAGCGCAACTTGACATCAGTCAAATATTCGGAACACCAAGCCTTTTTCTTGTATCCTCATTATTGATCCTGGTCTCATTGATTCCACTGCGCTAGTAAACATATTGTATTTCAGTATAGGCCAGAGGAGCTTTGAGATCATGAACTGCAGACAATAGACCATGGAAGCCACACTGATCTATTATCTGCAGGCTTTCTTCTGCCGTTTGATTGATTTCTTTAGAAATTCATCCTTCATTAAGCAGTATTTTGTGTGTGTTTTTTTTCTTCCGTCATCCATGAAGGCTTTTAAAAGAGGCATTTGGCATTCATTCTCATGGTCTGTTGAACCTATGCGGTTTATGGCTGATTTCAAGATTTCTTTCAGTGCAAACACAAAGAGTACTAGAGAAATTCCACAATCGACTGCCATACCATCTTCTAGATTAAGCTAGCGTGTTGTGTATTCCTTTGTGGAAAATGTCACTGAGAAGACATGGAAATATTACTCAGAATTTTTCGAATGTTCTGTCTGATATAATATATCTCAATGGCCAGTTGAATCATCTTGTGAGGAACTGATCCGCATGGATATGCCAGATCAAAAACACCATATCGAGGTTCAAAGTATTTGATGCCGCTTTAGTTTTTGGACCACTTCCCAAATCATACTGGCACGTTGTACACAGTCAGATACTCCCGAGATGCCTACTTTGGGGGCTGACAAATCCAGATAATGTGGTCTTGAAGGGTTAGCAGTTAAAGAGGAAAGGTTCTGAATTGTTTTCCGCCATTATTTTTATTCCCACGCACGCACGCACACACACACACACACACACACACACACACACACACACACACACACACACACACACACACACACACAGAGTAACGGTCTCTGACTGGCAGGAGGAGACCTCAGCGTTCCAGACTCTTGTTAAGCATTCTTTCCATTACCTAAAGAGCTGGCCGGATATGAAAACCCACAATACTTCATCGCCAGTCACATTGCGGCTCTTGTTGTGGGCGAATTGTCCAGCCAGACTAACGATAATAACTGCCACTCCCGCTCCCTCAGGAAACGACAAGTGTATAGCAATGATTAAATGGGTGTGTGTCTATGTTTATGTTTTATCGTTCTCGAAAACAAACAAAAAGATTTCGAAGTCTTGTGAAAAATTACAGCGTTGATTTAACTTCTATTTCTTCAGCGTTCCAGTATCTGGTAGCGTGTGAACTCGTTTTACCCTGTTGGAATACTCGCACTATACTCGAGAGTATAGTCAGTTCACTCCGATTTCGTTGAGTGCAGAAATTTGTGGGAAGAGGTTGTGGAAAAAGATAGATAAAAGATACGGTAGACAGAAAGGACAGTAGACGACAGTACAGCAAAGCAGGAAACAGAGTTACTGAGAGCGAAAGGAAAAGTGGACATTACTGGCACAGAATGTCCAGAAGGTGGGGGAACTATTTGTAGAAAAGACCCCCGGTATCCCCACGGGGGAGTTGATTTAACGAGTTCATTAATCTAAGAATGCACTGCATAAGCTACTTAGGAACTTGGTAATTAAAGAAATACTTTCGATGCAAAGAGTGCCTGAGCTTCTCAGTCAAATACAACTTCATCTTTTTCCAGACAAAAAGATGGAACAAGGAGACGTTGTTTACTTCTGCAGAGTACAAACTCCCTCACTCCCTCCCTCTCTGTCTGACTCTGTGTGTGTGTGTGTGTGTGTGTGTGTGTGTGTGTGTCCCCGCGCACACGTTTATAAAAACTTGTCATATAGATGTGCTTCCAAAATTCTGCATATTTACACATTTGCACTGACTGTGTCGTGACTGCAAGTAAGGGGAATCTAGTGTGAATCAACCTCCGGCTGCTGGTTCACAGAGCAGCAGTCCACTCGATCAGCAACGGAAGAAACCAGTTAATAAAACGTGATAGAAATCTTTCCCGGATGCGGGTGGGGCGGTGTGTGTGTGCGTGTGTCTGTGCGTGTGTGTGTGTGTGTTTGTGTGTGCGCGCGCGCACGCATACGTACATGTGCGTGTGCGTGTGTGTGCAAGAATAACATCTATTTCAATGCCACACTTGATCTAGTAGGCAGTGCTGCTTTCTTCTCTTTTGGTCTGCTTATTCCATCATCTCAAGACACTGTACAGCAATGTCTGCCGCTGAATACTTTCTGCTATTGTCACGGTACAACCTGTCAACAACTCGATCCGAAAATATCCGCGAGCAAAATGATTCGGTCTTAAACGAAAGGATATTCATTTGGAGGGAAATGTAGTCTTAAAGATGTTCATACTGAAAAACGGAGAAGTGGAGTGTGTGTGTGTGTGTGGGGGGGGGGGGGGGGGATTCATCTTCTAAATTACAAACCAACCAACAAAAAAGAATGGAGAGGAGGCGACTCGCCTTAGCCTACTGCCCTTCCCTCTTCCCACGCTCATGAAATATATAAACAAAATGAGAGATGGATGCATTTGCACAGCCTTGTCTCTCAACCAGCTTCCTTCGTTTTATACCCCACTTCATCCGCAAGGAAACAAGATACTGTCATGTTGTTGTCTTTAACCGTCCCGTTTACAGTAGACCCGAGAAAGGAAATCTAATGGTGCAACTCCTTTATGACAGACTACTTTGTGCACCATTAAGAGGAACGCCATCTGATTGGTCATTCAATCTGTGCGCAATTTATATACATCTTTTCCAGCCACAGAACAGACAAGAACGACAATCAAACACTCCTATTCACGGAATCGCCCATCACACCGTTTTCTGTTCGCCGGGAGTGCAGGCGAGGCAGACGACATTGTGACCAAGGTGGGGCTCCTAGCGGGGAAGGGTCGGGGCAGTAAGGGCGATAACTGATAAGGCAGCTATTGTTTTCACGTGCCAGTGTCGCGTTCACCGACATTGGCTGGGTGCAGGGCAGACCCTCGCTAATCAAGGACGACCACATACATACTGCAGAGTGTTGTTGCTTTCGTTCCAACTCGCCCCACGAATACAATGATGCGGTACAAAGACAGATGCGTATGTACGTTCTTCAGATTTCCAGTTATGAAAATTCCTGGCATTTCTCAGGGGTTGTGTATGTAGTGTGTGTGTGTGTGTGTGTGTGTGTGTGTGTGTGTGTGGTGTGTGTGTGTCCTTTCGGTGTTTTGACGCTGTGGTGGACCTGGTGGTTTTGGCCGTTGGATTTGAAAATGGGGTCAAGTGTGTAGACAAAACAAGAGATAATTTGTAACTTAGTTTTTTTTCAAAACGGAGGTCCTAATTTCCTCATATCTTTTATTCCAGTTCTTCTTTGTTTGCTTGTTTATTTTTTGTTGCGCGCGCGCGCGCTCGTGTGTGTGTGTGTGTGTGTGTGTGTGTGTGTGTGTGTGTGTTGTGTGTGTGTGTGTGTGTAGCCTCTATAGAATCATCCAAAGTTTTGTGGCTATTTCGTGGACCACTTAAATTTTGGAACGATGCCTGTTTTTGAAAGCAATACTAAAATGTGTATATGTGTTGACCTTTAAGAGCTTGTGTGTGTGTGTGTGTGTGTGTGTGGTGTGTGTGTGTGTGTGTGTGTGTGTGTGTAGGTGTGTGTAGGTGTGGATGCATGCATATGCATTGTTTTATTGCAGGCGCGCACGAGCGCGCGCGTGTTTGTTTGTTTGTGTGTTCCTTTTTGAGGGGTGGAGGGGGGGGGAGCAAAATGGTTTGGAGGAGAGAGTCAGACAGGGTAGCAGATACAATCATTTGTAAGCATTAGAATTCACCAAAGTAAATTGTTTTTAATGTTCGTAGTGTCACTTTATGTTTCTCTAATATGTATACTCTTATGTTCTTGAATGTGTAAAAATGTTATCAGCATCATACATTATAAACTTCTTTCTATTTTTCAGTCTGACCCAGACTCCAGTTTCGTCACAAACAAAGAGTGCTTTCGGATTTGGTTGGATGAGAGAAGGAGACAGTTCATGGGCGCTCTTTGCCCGCATTCGGAAATCCAAACTGTTACGATCGAAACTTGAAAAGCAAGTCAGTTGGTTTGTGTTTCAAGAGGTCAAAAACTTAAGACAAAGAAGCATACGCGGAATGTAGGCTACATTCGTTACACCGTAAGAACGTTAGAACTCTGAGGAGCATTGCAAATTTAACAACATTTGACTCATTCCATAAATAACGATTGTTGATGAAAAGTTTCAAGGAAAAGTCTGATGAAATCACGAAGACTGTGACTTTCCGTTCAAGTGTTGAAACACACTGTTGCCGCAGTAACGAACTCCTTTTTTTAATCTCCATATAAAATAATTACTTAGCATCGTCATATTCTAAGAAAAACGTTGTTGTGACCAGAGTATCTTCTATACAGACGGAGACAATAGATGGACAGATGCTTCTAGAAAGCAGTGATTTCTGTAACTCGGGTGAATTGGGTCAGTTTTTTGGTCGGCCGCCGCCCTCGACAACGACTTAATTCACATGTTTATGAATACGCATTGTCCAGAACCTGATAAACGTGAAGCTGAAGAACCTAACTTAATTTCAGCATTGAGCAGGTCACTACGGTCAAATAAACACACCAAACTGTACACATCGAGTCCAAGTTCTCCGAGAGGCAGTACTTGTGTGAGGAAGTGGGCATTTTGGGGGCACCCAGCTCATTTCATTCCCTTCAGACCAGACCCTCATCTCCTGCCCACGTCGTGGGGACGCCGACGTCTGCTGGTCAGTAAGGATGGCCACCAGATGGGCAGCACTCAGAGGCGGAGGTGGACGGCGCTCAGCGTGGACGAGACTCCAGGCTCCTTCCGTCGGCTGGCTGAGGACGAGACCGTACGAGAGGAGTGGCCCGCCGCGACGTTACCGCCCTCCGCGCTCAACGGAAAGAGCGCAGCAGGTCGGGCAGGGCACGAGCAGGGCACGGCAAGACGGGCAGGGCATGTGCAGGGCACGGCAATTCGAGAAGAGCAGGAGCAGGGGATCATGCCCAAAGAAGAACCAGGGAAAGTCGGAGCGATCCAAGAAGGGCAACGAAAGGTCACTGTAACCCAGAAAGGAGACAGGCAAGACGCGGCGATACAGCAAGGTCAAGGACAGGGCGCGGTGTACCCGACAAGCCTTGTCAGCCAGTCTGCCCCGGACCAAGCGCGCGGACAAGAAGCCTTCGCTGTTCAAAGCTTTCACCTGGAGCAAGGGTAAGAAGTCCAGACCCAAGCTGGTGGAAGCTGAAGGACCGGAGAATGTTGCCTCCCCCCACCCTGGGGACCACGGAGCAGACCCTCAAGTCACCCACACACAACCAGATCAGGAACTTCCCTGCCACGACTACTCCGAAAGAGCTGTGGACGTTCCTGGCGACGACAGCTCGTCCAAAACGAGATCTCCACGCTCTAGTTCTAGCTCCAGTTCTAGCTCCAGTTCCGATAGCGAGTCTCCAAACACAGTCAACCAGACTGCACGTGATCCACGCAGCGCCACGACCACAAAGACAGCAGAAAGAAAACATCCGGCGATCGCCGGTACATCAGAAACCGAAACACGGGACCTGAAAGTCAGCGAGGGACAACAGTCGATGCAAGTTGACGCGAGTGCCTCTCAACGGGCTCCGAATTCTACAGCCTCTCCCGGCTCTACCCGGTCCACAACCGTCGAATCAGAACCTGAAGAAACAGGGCCAAGGAAACTGTACAGACA
>CM031597.1:85743630-85751130 GCA_018398815.1 Conus ventricosus | reverse complement strand
TCATTACAGGCAAACAGCACAGTACAGTGCAGCATAGAACAACTCATTACAGGGCAAACAGCACATCACAGGCAAAACAGCACAGTACAGGGCAACATAGAACAGCTCATTACAGCACAAAACAGCACAGTACAGGCAACATAGAACAACACATTACAGCACAATACAGCACAGTACAGTGCAGCACAGAATATAGATGCCAACGCTTTCTTTCAGATTTTGCATTTTGCAGAACTGCTTTCATCTATTACACCCCGGAAAACAGTTTTTCTTCAGCTCTTGTTCTTCTTCTTCTTCTGCGTTCGATTGAAGCTGGATGCGTCAGACTTGTAACCCGGCCGCCATGATGAAGCCCGCGGTCTTCTCCAGGTCAAAACGGGCTCCCAAAGCTGCGCCTGTAACTCCCGCTCCCCCCGGCCAGGTTTTGTGTCGTAGAGCTGCGTGACTAGGACAGCGCAGTAGGACATGTTCAGGGGTCTGGGGTCCAGTGCCGCAGGACACTGGTCAGTGTAGGTGATCTTCAGGGGGTTAAGGTGGCTCAGCAGTCTGCAGTGGCCGGTCCTCAGTCTGAAGAGGATTGTCTGCTGGTGCCTTTGGAGCTGGTGGATCGGGTCAGCACCATTCTCTGCACCCAGCCTTCTCTTCCACTGGGACTGAAACTGGTTGTGGATGATGGTCTTGGCCTCCCTGTAGGTCACGGGGTGGCTAAACTGCTCCATTTTGCTGCCTGCCTTGGAGAGAGCATCAGCTTTTTCGTTGCCCATGATCCCACAGTGAGACGGAATCCACTGAAGTGTAATGACAGACTGTTTTGAGAATTCATGGAGGGCAGCCTTGATGTCTTGCATATGTTGTTCATTTCTTGTGTTCTGAAGTCCCTGCAGCAGAGCTCGGCAGTCTGTGAAGAAGACAACCTTCTGTGATGGGATGCCTGGTCCCAGAAAAACCCTCACTGCGTGGAGCAGTGCTATTGTCTCCGCTCTGTAGTTGGAGGAGATCTTTCCGGTGGGGAAGCCTTGTGTGTCAATCTTCCATTGGTGTGTCTGATGAAGAACCCTGCTCCTCCATTCTTGACTGCTCCTTCTGAGGATCCATCTGTGAAGACGTGGGTCCACTCACTGGGGTTGTATTGGTTGGCAATCATCTCCTGTGCCAGAGCTTTCATTACTTGGGGGGCTTGATGGTCCATTCTTTTAATGCCAGGAACTTCAGTGATGATTGCGACATCCTCTAGTGATTGTCTAGTTCCTCAAACTCTGGAAGCATCTCCATTTCGGCTGGTGAAGCAGGCAGCAGGTCTTCATTTCTGTGATGCAGGCTCTTAGACAGGTGGTTGAAACTTGTTCTCTTTAGCCTGTTTTTTGGTGGGGTTCTGCATCTCGGTGTGCATGGGGGGTAGGCATACGCAGTAACTTTTCACTGTGGATGAAAACCTTCTCCTCGCGTCTGTCTTCGAGGGAATGTAGGCTAGTAAGCTTCTCCATGCTTGGATTGGGTAGTCTTCATCCCACCCGTGATCAGTCGCAATCCTGCATTCTGCACTTTGTTCAGGCGACTGGTGTTGGTCTTGGATGCAGTGGCCCATGCAGAACTGCCATACTCCAGGGTTGGTCTGACGGTACCCCACGTACACCTTCTGCAGGATGCTGCTGTTTGCGCCCCAGGATGTACCGGCCAGCTTCTTCATGATGGCGAGCTTCCTGACTGCTTCGTTTTCAATGTTCTTGAGGTGCGGATTCCAAGTAAGCCGCTTGTCCAGCTTGATGCCTAGGTATGTTGGTTGTCTTCTTGTTTCAGCTCTCTTCCATTTATTTTCAGGCTGATGGTTTCTGGCAGTGGCGACAGCGAGAAGACTGTGGCCACTGTTTTGGTGGCGTTGATTTCTACGCCCCAGTCAGAGGCCCATCTTCCGACGTGTTCCAGTGCTTCCTGCATCCTGTAGCTGGCTGTGGTTAAATGTTCTGCAGCACTCCAGGCAGCAAAGTCGTCGGCGTGGAGAGCTCTGGAGATGTGCTTGGTGAGCTTCTCAGCGATGTCGTCAATGAAGATGAAAAGAGTGTAGGGGAAATGACTCCTCCTTGTGGTACACCTTGTTGTAGAGTGATTCGATGGCTAATTTTCCCATCAAGTTGAACTCTTGCTGTGCGGTACTGGAGGAAGTTGCGTATCCAGCGGTACATATTCCCTTCCACTTTCTTGTTTAGCAGCTTCAGGAGCAGTCCTTCCTTCCATACCTTGTTGAAGGCTTTGGTCAGGTCCACAAAGACAGCGAGTACCTTTTTCTTCTCCTGAAAGGCGTTTTCGATCTTTTGGGCGAGGTACACAAGCTGGTCTTCCGTACTGTGGTTTTTCCTGTAAGCCGACTGTGTGTTGCTGAGCAGGTGATTTTCTTCCAGGTGTTTCAGCAGTCTTGTGTTCACCATTCTTTCCATCACCTTGCCCAGACAACTGAGGAGGCTGATTGGTCGGTAGCTGGATTCTTGGTTTTGTCTTTCTGTTTCTTTCTGATGGGGATGATGACTGCTTCTCTCCATCGGTCTGGGAGTTTCCCTGAGCTCCATGACTGGTTGATGATCAGAAGAAGCTTCTGTTTTGCTGTGGTTCCAAGTCTCCTGATCATGTCATTGGTAACACCATCTTTCCCTGGGGCTTTCTTTGGCTTTAGTTTTTTTAATGGCTGCATTGAGTTCAGTCATGGAGAAGGCTGACATCATGGACGGTGTGGGTTCTGGTGTTTCAGCTTCTCCTTGGTTTCCTTGCTGACTTCCTGCACTCGGGCATTGGGTATTGTTGCTTTGCTTTCCTCTTTGTAAAAGTCTGCCAGGATGTTTGCTGCTTTCCTTCCCGCGTGGTGCGTACCGTTTTCCTCGATGACGGTTTTGCTGTGTCCCGCTCTGGTGTCTTCATTCAGGGCTTTTGTCAGATTCCACAGCTTGCTGGTGTCCTTCTCCATGTTGAGGCTGCTGGTCTTCTCGTTCCAGCTCTTTTGGAGTTCAGCTTTCTTTTGCTGGTTGAAAGCTTCTTTGGCGTTGTTGTGCCTCACTAGGTTCTCTGGAGTGGGGGTTTGCTCCATAGTTTCCCTGGCATTGTCCATTTCAGTGTGAAGCTGTTCCAGTGTGTCACTCCAGTATGGCAGGTAATGTCTTCTTTTGCCCCTTGGGATTGCCTGCTTTGCTGTCTGAAGAATTGCATCAGTGAAATTCTGGACGTTCTTGTTCAGGTCAAATTTTCACAGCAAATGTTTCTGGTGTGGTGGTCAGCCTTTTCTGCAAAGAGGGTCCAGTTGGCTCGTTTTGAAGTTCCAACTTGGTTGCATGTTGCGCTCAGTACATCCTAG
Organism: Conus ventricosus; assembly: GCA_018398815.1. NCBI lineage: Eukaryota > Metazoa > Mollusca > Gastropoda > Neogastropoda > Conidae > Conus > Conus ventricosus. The sequence continues at coordinate 85,747,793 of CM031597.1, read as the reverse complement.
GCTGGAGATGTTGAGAATGACTGGCAGGTGGTCGCTCCCTCCAAGCTGGGTGCCGACTTCTCTGGACGTGACCTTGTGAATGTCCTCAGTAGCTACTGCCAGGTCTGGTGTGGAGGTGGTTTTCCAAGCTCTGGAGAAGCACGTTGGTTTGTCGTCCGCCTGGTTGATGAGTACTAGATTGTTTTCCATCATCCAATCCTCCACTTCCTCACCACGGGCATCCATTTCTTCATATCCCCAGCTTTGCGAGTGGCTGTTGAAGTCTCCAACCACCAGGTGTCTGTAAGCTTCTAGCTTCACGTTGTGTAGCGTAAGAGATGAGGTTGGTGGCTGTAGCAGTTGGTGATCCATAGGTCTCCACTGGGCAGCAAGAGCTTGACAGTCAGGTGTTCTAGTTCTTGTCTTCTTGATCTGTTTGTCTCCACTGCAGGGATGGAGTTTCTGACAAGGTAATGATTCCTCCCTTGTGTCTGTCTTCGCGGTCTTGGCGAAAAGTCCGAAGCCTCTTACAAAGAAACGTCGATGATCTTTCAAGTGCGTTTCTTGGATGCAGATGACGTCGATGTTGTTTTTGCTTAGAAACTTTTGCAGTTCTGGCTTCTTGTTCCCTAGTCCTTCTGCATTCCACTGAGCTACTGTAAGGGTGGTAGGAGGCTGGGTAGTCTGGCCAGTCGCTCTACTCTGCCTTCCCCCGACCGTCAGGTTAACAGAGGCACCGGTCGCTTTTGGTGGCCCCTTTGAGGCTAAGGGCCCGGTCCGTCCCTCCCCGGTTGTCGCTGATAGGGACGACGCCATGACAATAAGGTAGTCTGACGCATGACCATAATCGTTGATGCGTGTGTGCCCTAATTTATCCCCAGGACCTGCGCCGTAGCTGACACACTCCGTCTTCGGCAGCTGGATGCTTTTGCCATTTAAACCCATGGCTGGGTAAGGCTTGGAGCAGTGTCAGGGCGTATCCACACGCCGGTGGGCCTTCACTCAGTTCCTTCCATTTTGGTGGGGCCTTACTCCTCCATCTGGACTGGTCTAGCCTGCGGCTTTCCTTGATTGGAGAGGCCGGGATCTAGTTTTGATATAGCGCCAGTATTCCGCTCCCGTGCCGCGTTAGTGAAAACAACCTGCCCCATGTCCCCATGAGTTAACACCCACATTAACGTGGCGAGAAGGTGCGACTACGGTGTTCACCCTTTCTTAATGGAAGAAAGGATCTTCGCAGGTCAGCTCTTGTTCGATTACATCATCAAATGCATCATGTAAGATTGCATCCTCAACACAACAACAACAACAACAACAGCAACAACAAAAACCGTGACAATAGCGTTTCCAAAGAAATGCGTTTTGCTGTGGATACCTTCCTCCTCCTACACAAACCACTGGAATTCTGTTCAATGGGCATGCCAACCGTGCACAGTTTGGGGCCACTTCCCGTCTGCTTCCCTCCCCCCCCCCCCCCCCCCCCTCTCTCTCTCTCTCCCACCCCATCCCAACCTTTCACCTGCTTTCTATCTCTCTTCCCTCCTCCCACCCCATCCCCACCTGTATCCCTACCCGCCACCCCTTGCTTCAGTTTAAACCATGTAAGCTAAGACCCCCCCCCCCCCCTTTCCCTCATTCTTTCTCGCCCCCATCCCCCGCTCACCATCCCCCCTCCCTCCCCCAAGCAAGAAGAAAGAAAAACCGCATATCCTCTCGCTACCCACCCAAAGACAACTGACCCCGGTGTTATTTATGGTGGTGTCCAGCTTTGAACCCTCCTCTTACTCTCGCGGACCACTCCCCCCGTCGGGTGTGCTCGATTGGACATGCCTGACCGACCATTAATTTTTGGCCTCTCTCTCTCTCTCTCTCTCTCTTTTCTCTCTCTCTCTGTCATGCCCGTTTGTTTTGTTTCGGTTGCTAGAAGTACGAGTGACACGGGTATTGAGACTGACAGATTGGTCAAGTTCGTGAGAAACGTGCAGGTCCACAAAATCGCAAAAGGCTGAATTGGGAATATGAATGAGATAATAGTGTATACTTGTCCTGTGAAAACTTTGAAGGCTAAGGCGTGGAAAATTATAAACAAGGTTTACATTTATCGTTTACATGTTCTTATCTTACTAAATATTTCTTTTCATGTCTCCGTAGGAACTCTCCCATGGGAAGACTAACTGAAAGCTCCGTGAGAAGGCTAACTGTTCACGAGAAGGCTATCTAAATCTCTGTAGGAAGGCTGAAATGTTCATGGTAAAGCTGACAAAACTCCGTGGCCAAACTAACTTCATGGGAACGGTAACTTAACTCTCTATGGTGAAGCTAGCTAAAGTAGTCATGGGAAGCTAAATGGACCGCTTCTGGAAGACCAGCTGAACAGCCCATGTGAATGTTAACTCTCCCATAGAATGGCAAACTGAAGTCTACACAGGACGGTCAGCTAAGCTGCTCATGGGAAATCCAAGTGAATTCCACTTGAAAAGGCTGACTAACCTGTTCATGAGAAGGCTGGCTGAATTCTCTATGGGAAGGGTAACTAAATTGTTCATGGCAAGGCCAACTAAATAGTCCATGGGAACGCTAACTAACCTCTTCATGAGAAGGCTACCCCCCCCCCCTCCCCCTCCCTTGGGAAAGTTAACTCTCTTCGTGTGATGGCAAACTAACGTGTCAGTTGGAAAGCAAACCAATCCCTACATGGAAAAGCTGATTAACTTTTCCGTAGGAAGACTAACTAAACACTCCTGGAGAGGAATACTGATGTCTCCATAGAAAGGCTACTAACCTCTGAATGGGAAATTCTAAATAAGCTCTCTACGGGGATGCTAACGAACCTGTACAAGGGAAGGCTAAGTTGTCCATAGGAAAGCTAACTAGCCTTTCAACGGGAATGCTAACTTAACTCTCCACGGGAATGCTGAGTAAACTGTCCATGGGAAAGTTAACAAACTCCTCTGTAGGAATGCTACCCAACCTCTCCACGAAAAGGCTAATTAATCCCTAAATGGGATGGTTAATCCCTCAGTGGGGTGGTTAATCCCTCAACGAGGCTGTCCGTGAGAAGGCTAGCTCCTCGCTGGAAATGCTAGCTAAGCTCTACACAGGAAGGAGAAGAAAAAGAAACACCCGAAGGTGCTGGGGAGGACCCAGAGAAGCACTGTCTTCATCTGCCTTTAGAGCAGTCCTGTACCACCCTTGGAGGCCTGCGCTGTGTTGACGATGGGTACAGGCACGCACAGGACACTCCATTAAGATATCAAGGGACATAACTGCTCCTGAACAGAGGTAAATTAGACTACAGGATGCAGCTCATAACAGCCTTAAAGTAGCATCCCCATGGGTGTACCAGCCCGTATTTCATGACTGCAGAGCCCACCGGCGAAAAACACCACCCTCCAGCTGCCGAGCACACCCCACAGACCCAACCACCCCTGCCCACGGACAGATGAAGACAGTGCCACTCCAGACACAGCCAAGCTTTCGCCATACGGTCTTATGTTTCGTCGATCGACAGACTACTTTGTAGTGACCTCTTTTTCTGCAGGAACTGCAGATAGCATCTTTGGCAGGGCAGATGTCACGTCTGTGTGGTTCTCTGCCACAGTATTTACAGTGATCAGACTGTCCAAGTTTATTTTCTTTGAAGCACTTTGAAGTTGAATCCAAAGTTGTAGTCTTTCCCACTGTCAACAGGACTTTCCCTGTGGTCAGTGGGTCTTTCCTCACCGTCACTGGACCTTTCTCCAGGGTCAGCCTAGTTAAGGCAAAGAAGAAAAAGAAACACCCGAAGGTGCTGGGGAGGACCCAGAGAAGCACTGTCTTCACCTGCCTTTAGAGCAGTCCTGTACCACCCTTGGAGGCCTGCGCTGTGTTGACGATGGGTACAGGCACGCACAGGACACTCCATTAAGATATCAAGGGACATAACTGCTCCTGAACAGAGGTAAATTAGACTACAGGATGCAGCTCATAACAGCCTTAAAGTAGCATCCCCATGGGTGTACCAGCCCGTATTTCATGACAGGAAGGATAACTAACCTCTCAGTGGAAATGCTAACTGAATTCTCTATGAGTAGATAAATTGAACTCTCCATTAGAAGGCTAACTAAACTCTGAATAAGAAGACTGCATCAGCTGTCCAGGGGAAGGCTAACTAACGTCTTCTTTGGAGGACTAACTAAAGTCTC
>CM031597.1:85733630-85738630 GCA_018398815.1 Conus ventricosus | reverse complement strand
ATATTTATCATTGTACTGTCATGTCAGGGTCCGTGGTGATATTTATGATTGTACTGTCATGTCAGGGTCCGTGGTGATATTTATCATTGTACTGTCATGTCAGGGTCTGTGGTGATATTTATCATTGTACTGTCATGTCAGGGTCCGTGGTGATATTTATCATTGTACTGTCATGTCAGGGTCCTGGTGATATTTATCATTGTACTGCCATGTTAGGATCCGTAATGATATTTATCATTGTACTGCCATGTCAGGGTCCGTGGTGATATTTATCATTGTACTGTCATGTCAGGGTCCTGGTGATATTTATCATTGTACTGCCATGTTAGGATCCGTAATGATATTTATCATTGTACTGCCATGTCAGGGTCCGTGGTGATATTTATCATTGTACTGTCATGTCAGGGTCCGTGGTGATATTTATCATTGTACTGTCATGTCAGTGTCCGTGGTGATATTTATCATTGTACTGTCATGTCAGGGTCCTGGTGATATTAATCATTGTACTGTCATGTTTAAAGGGATCCGTGGTGATATTATCATTGTACTGTCATGTCAGGTCCGTGGTGATATTTATCATTGTACTGTCATGTTAGGGTCCGTGGTGATATTAATCATTGTACTGTCATGTTAGGATCCGTGGTGATACTATATCATTGTACTACCATGTTCGGATCCGTGGTGATGTTATCATGTACTGCATGTGTTAGGATCCGTGGTGATATTATCATTGTACTGTTATGTAAGAATCCGTGGTAATATTATCATTGTACTATCATGTTCGGATCCGTGGTGATGTGTATCATGTACTATGTTGGATCCGTTGTGATATTTATCTATTGTACCGTCATGTTAGGATCCGTGGTGATATTTATCATTGTACTACTATGTTTAGTGTCCGTGGTGATATTTATCATTGTACTACTATGTTTGTGTCCGTGGTGATATTTATATTGTACTCTCATGTTGATCCGTGGTGATATTATCATTGTACTACTATGTTGTGTCCGTGGTGATATTTATCATGTACTACTATGTTTGTGTCCGTGGTGATATTTATCATTGTACACTATGTTCTGTAGGTCCGTGGTGATATTATCATTGTGCTCATGTCAGGTCCGTGGTGATATTTATCATTGTACTGCCATGTCAGGGTCCGTGGTGATATTTATCATTGTACTGTCATGTCAGGGTCCGTGGTGATATTTATCATTGTACTGTCATGTCAGGTCCGTGGTGATATTTATCATTGTACTGCCATGTCAGGGTCCTGGTGATGTTTATCATTGTACTGTCATGTAAGAATCCGTGGTGTATTTATCATTGTACTACTATGTTTGTGTCCGTGGTGATATTTATCATTGTACTGTCATGTCAGAGTCCGTGGTGATATTAATCATTGTACTGTCATGTTAGGATCCGTGGTGATATTTATCATTGAACTGCCATGTCAGGATCCGTGGTGATATTAATCATTGTAATGTCATGTCAGGGTCCTGGTGATATTTATCATTGTACTGTCATGTCAGGGTCCTGGTATATTTATCATTGAACTGCCATGTCAGGATCCGTGGTGATATTAATCATTGTAATGTCATGTCAGGGTCCTGGTGATATTTATCATTGTACTGTCATGTCAGGGTCCTGGTGATATTTATCATTGAACTGCCATGTCAGGGTCCTGGTGATATTTATCATTGAACTGCCATGTCAGGATCCGTGGTGATATTCATCATTGTACTGTCATGTCAGGGTCCGTGGTGATATTAATCATTGTACTGTCATGTTAGGATCCGTGGTGATATTTATCATTGAACTGCCATGTCAGGATCCGTGGTGATATTAATCATTGTACTGTCATGTCAGGATCCGTGGTGATATTTATCATTGTACTGTCATGTCAGGGTCCGTGGTGATATTTATCATTGTACTATCATGTTAGGATCCGTGGTGATATTTATCATTGTACTGTCATGTTAGGATCCATGGTGATATTTATCATTGAACTGCCATGTCAGGATCCGTGGTGATATTAATCATTGTACTGTCATGTCAGGGTCTATATATATATATATATTGTTGCGCTGTCATGTTAGTATCCGTGGTGATGTTTATCATTATACTGTCATGTTGTATGTCCGTAGAGATGTTGAACGTTGTAATGTCAAATAAGTTCAGTGGTGGTGTTTATTATTGTACTGACGTGTTAGTGGTAATGTTTATCATTGTACTGTCATGTTAGCTGTCAGCTGTGATGTTTATCATTATGCTGTCAGATTAGATGCCTGTGATGATAATTTATTATTCTACTGTTATTTTAGATATCATGTTTATGCTTATCATGGTGCTGTCATGCCAGTTGGTAGTGGTGATATTTATCATTTTACTGTCATTTTAGTCACTCGGCGACGTTTATCTTCGTTCTGCCAAGGCAGTCGGCAATAGTAATGTTTATCATTGTACTGTTATGTCAGTCAGTGATGATAATCCTTGTACTGTCATATTTGGGGTTAATGGTTTCTTGTCGTGTCAGCAGTGACACTGGTCATTATTAAAAGTGGGCCAAGTGGATATCACTCGCGCCATAGTATTTTCAGAATCCTTAGTCCCTCGTCTGAGTCTCACATTTCTTGGATTTTTCTCTGTCACTAGACCGTCAGTGATGGACCGAGTGCTAGTCTTTTGAATGAAAATCAGATAAGATGAAATAAAATAAAATTAGATTAGGTTTTTAAAAAAACGCGGAAACAAACGGAGATTTTCTCGACAGCATTTGTTCTACTTTGAAAGACAAACACGCGAATCAACAAACACAACTTACACAAACGGAAAGAAAGAAAGGGGTGGGGGGGGGGGGGGGGGAAGGGTGGTGTGAGTGCCGCCATTCTGTGGTGATGCGCTCTGCACTGTGTAGAGGAGAGCAAAGTTCACACACAGAGAAATGTGTTTGTGACGATGAAGGTATAATGTAACAATGCAACACTGTCATGCTAGGCGTCAGCGATGATGTTTATCAATTCGTTGTCATGTTGTGAACCCGCTTGGGTCGACCAAGTGGGAGCAGGAATGAAGTAGGCATTGTCTAGGACGAATCGACAGTGAGTCTGTTCTGAAATAGGCCTGATTGTTGTGACTGCTTTAGTTTTATTTCTTACTTTCACCTTCCTATCTACTACTCTCCTTCCCGTTTCACCTCGCTCTCTCTTTCTTTCCCTCCGTCTCTGTCTCTTCCCCCTCCCCCCCCCCTCTCTCTCTCTCTCTTTCTCTCTCTCTTTCTCCCTGTGCAAGTGTGTATGAGTGTGCGTGCGTCCGTGTGTGTGTGGGGGGGGGGGGGGGGGGAGGGGATCGCGTGCAAGTGTGCATATGTGTGAGGAGAGGAACAAACGCGATGCCGAGTGCATGCGAGTGATCACATAATCTATTTGTAAAAGCAACGTGTTCATTATTAGCTAAACGTAGAACCTATCAGCGTCAGTTTAGAATCCGTTTGTCTGAATCTTATCTTCCCCTCACGTTATTTCTTTTTGTATTCAGGGTTGGCTTGCTAGTGCCTCTCCTTCTTGTAATTACATTGATGGTTGATACTGCATATTGATAACGATTATAGTCATCATTCATCATCATCACATTACATTATGCTCTTGACCTTAATGATAGCGACGTGGAAGTGAATATTACTTTCATAAAATATTATACAACCATTCTCTCTCTCTCTCTCTCTCTCTCTCTCTCTCTCTCTCTCTCTCTCTCTCTCTCTCTCTCTTGTGTGTGTGTGTGTGTGTGTGTGTGTGTGTGTGTGTTGTCGATTACATACCAACGCAGTACTGCAAAGTCTTGGTGATATGAAGCAACTTACTGATGATCAGACAGCCTCCACTGATCAAAGCACTTGACTTTCGTCCCGTTTTCACTGAATCGGCAGAATTGCTACAGAGTCTCTTGCGGGTTGATATCAGAGTTATGACCCTTTGTTTTAGGCAGACGACAATGTTCAAGGGCGGAAAAACGAGAACAAGAACAACAGGTTCTCTATGATTTAACCTTTTTTTTTGTTTGTTTGTTTTTGCTTTTTTTCGGATTTTTTTTTTTTTTTTTTGGGGGGGGGGTATTTTTATTTCTTTTTCTTTCTGTTTTCTTTATTTTCACTTTTTTAAAACTTTTGATTCCCACATTCAGAATCTTTTGTGTGCCGTGATCACATTAAAAACAACCATGAAGGTACAGACAGGTAGACTTGTTCAAAGTATTAAACAACTAGTCCTGCGTTCTATGTTTTAGATTCTGCTTCTGTGTTTTTATCTTATTCTTTCTTTTAATATGCCCTGTGTTTTCTTTTGTTGTCGTTTCTGCTGTTTCTTAACTTTAAGGGGTGGGGGATTACTTTATTCTTTGTAAGATTTTTCGTTCTTGTCGTATGAACATACAATTTAAGTTACTATTTTAAAATATCTAGAAAGAAAACTTAAGTTACTATTTTAAAATATCTAGAAAGAAAACACGTCGATGTCAAAGCGCAGGAAACTTGAATAATATGAAAAAGGACAGACAATGCAACTGATCGTTCTTCCCAGATTTCACCCCCCCCCCCCCCATCCTCTCTCTCTCCCTCCTCCTGAGTCTCTCTCTAGCTCGCCAAACCTCTCTAAAATATCAAAGTGACCATCTGGCTGGACAAAAACTAGATTCCTTATTGGTCACAGGTCGTCGACGTTTCAGTTTAACACTCCGTCTTCACACACACACACACACACACACACGTGATTTATGTCCTTTGTTCGTTAACTTGGAATTATTCTAGTTTTTTTTTTTTAATGATATGACAAGAAAATAAGAATAAATGAATAAACTATTGATAGATAATTAATTAAATAAATCTTTATAAAAAAAAAGAATGAATGAATAAATAAACAATATATAAACAAAAGAATGAATAAATAGATAAATAGGACAAACAAGCATACGACACAAATGTGAAACCGACTACAGCATAAACTAACCAG
>CM031597.1:85713630-85728630 GCA_018398815.1 Conus ventricosus | reverse complement strand
GACGGTAGCTCCACGTCAAATAACCAGAAGCCAAAATAGAAGCCCGGGTCATGACCATGACTCAGGACGTTCAGGCGTCATTAGGAGCTGATCCTTCAGATCGATTTATACAGGTACCTTCTTCCAGCGCAGGTGAGGAGGACAACGACAATCAAGCTAGGGAGAAATGTCGCGAGGATGGTTTTAGACAGTAGGGACGCCTCGCACCTGGATTCAGGAAAGGAAAGTATGATCGGGATGAGAGAGGGGCGCTCAGACTGTGTTTGAGCCGGCAGCTCGCCTATCCTGTTGACCAAAGTGTCTGTGGAAGCGCGCCTTTCTCGCAAACCATGTTTCCAGAACCTGACAGTATGGTGTGTCCCGTTGATGTAAGTGTTGCAAGTGTGTCGGAGTCCGCTCCGCCTCCGTGTGCCCCTCCCAGAAATCATCGACGACTACATTCAACCTCATCGTCTGCATCATCAGCATCAACCTCATCAGTCTCGTCCAGTCACAATAGATCGAAGCAAAAGTCGTATGACCTGGCAGAAGCAGGTGAAAACCTAAGTGAGAAGTCAGGCGTTCAATATCCATTGGATCAGATGGAAAAAGAAGTCATGACACCATAGATTCGCTGCATGCGACGAAAGAATTGCCGTGTGAGGGACAGACTATTACGGAAGAGTGCAGGACTGGTAATCAGAAAGAAAACAACGGAGATCATCACATTGAGAGACTGAGTTCTAGTGCGCGCCACACCATTGAGTGCTAGACCCCATGTATTGCTAGCCAGTGAGGGCAGAAAGCCCGAGTGGGGTCAGGTAATGCTTCACCAGCAGCAGAAGATCGATGTGACCTCAAGACGTTCACTTCTCCTGGAGTTTACGTTCCAGACAACACTTGTCTGCCTCAGCCCGTCACAGTGGTCTACAGGATGTCCAGAGCTGCAAGCAAGCTCCAACGGAACCAGCAGTCATTAAACTGTATCGACCAGACGTATGGCAATGATCCCCAGGTAGTCTCCACCACTACCACGACAATTTTCAGGGAATCTGAAAGCAATGCATCTGAACAAAAGAATGACACATCTTCATTGGACATGAGCGAAGGTGAAACTTGGTCGGGAGTTAAAAACTATGGCATGACGAATGAAACCAGCCCGAGTCTCTGAAGAGCAGTAGGGTGGTGACCCTGGACTGAGGCCCCAGCTGAGGGTTCGATCGCCACTGGGGAATTCCAGCCCGCCACGACGTCAATCGTGAAGAGAGGACCGCAAGTAATGGTGAGTGAAGCCGCACTCTTGGACACTGCCTGTCGACGCATTGCTGCACTTGAGGAACTCCCAGTAAATCGGCAGTGGTTTCGTGTTCAGACCTTTTTATCCGCATTAGGCAGCATACTCATCTCGGGGAAGCAATGGCAGCTAAGTTGTTTGTATCCATCCCAGCCATGGCTTTCTCCTTGTGATTCTTGACAGTGTTAAAACCGATACACGGAACCTCGGTATCTCATTCAAAGGGATAGAGAGGATGGAGTCACCAATGTTAATCCAAGGGATACATAGAAACGAACGCAAACCGGATCACCGAGTGCTCTCCTCCCCAATGATTCGACCCTAACGTCATTGATGACTGAAGAATACAAAGAAAAGCAAACTGACAGCTCGAGTGCCAACTCCACACAGTTTTTCACAGACACGTCACTGATGGATCATAGCGATTTGCCAGATTCCAACGAACTCGAAATCCCTGTTACCAGTGAAGAAGTATCGAATGCCGCTTGGTGTTTCAACGAACCACATGATGTTGTGGTCCAGCGAGTCGATCAGCAGCAGCTTCACAATTCATCCACGTCCTTGTTGAGCCATGGGAAAGAATTCTCTGATTCAGAAAAGAGCACCAGCAGCTCCTCGGCGTCAGAGAAGAGGGATGCTCGGAAGCCTCCAGTGTTTGTCACTCCACCGCCTCCCCTGAAAAGCCTGTTCGTTCCTGTGGGTCACAGTCTGATCTGTCTGAAAGGTCTGAGTTGGAGCAGGACACGATGCGAACTCCCCTAAACCTGCTAGATCCATGGACAGATTGTCGCCGAGCATTTCCCCAGGTTTCGATCGAGACAAAAAGAAAGGAGATCCCAGTGCATCAAAGTCATTGGGACCGTCTTCCAGTGAAACTGACCTGGAAACGGAACCACCTCTTGTGCCGCCACGGCGAGAGAAACCCATAAAGAATGGCGCCAACAGCAGGCCACTGAGTGGAGATCCTTTTGGACATACCAGTTTTACTGACTCAGCCATCAACAAGGCAGATCAAGACAACAGTAGTTCTGCTACGTCCAGCCTATCTGAACCAAAAGGGGACCAATGGAAACCCCCATCTAAACAAACCCAGCCTTTCAAAAAAGATCCTGACCACTCTCAAGCTTCAGCGTTTATCCCTTATGAAGATAGCGAGATCTACTATACAGACACAGCACTGTTGCAGAAAAGCAAAGGTGAGCAGAGCCTTACTACGCGTACAGTTTCAAATGACTCTAATCAAAGCAAGAAGGGGAAGTCGCTTGAATGCCGTAGGTCAGACAAATCTGGCAGTTCTTCAGATGAATCAAACAAGGGAAAGGAGGATTACAGCCGCCGCCAATACCACCGAGACAAAAAATGAGCGGCAAGAAAGCCACAACGAAGTCTGCATCTGACGTGAACACCTCGACATCATCTGTCACGTCCCAAGGTTCGATAGGATCACGTGACCGATCTTTTTCAGGTGGTCTCGAGAAACCTTCTGTCCGTCCTGCAACAGAGTGTGCTTCAGGGGGAAGTAACCTCGTCCCAAAGCACCGTGAAGATGCTCCTCCTTTTGGCTTAGGAACGGTAGCACCATAAACAGACAGATCATCCTTGAGTCCGTCTCTTCAGGTCGATGTGCTGCCTGAGACATATGACAGGAGAGACACTAGTTTGAAGTAGAATTATCAATGCAAAAAGAAATTCCCAATACGGATGTCTTGAACCCTCAGATCTTCCAGAGTGAGGTGAAACTTCCATTAAAACCGGGGAGGTCACCTTCACCTAAAGTTGCTGTACCCCGGACACCTTCACCTAAACTGTCAACACCCCAGACCCTTTCACCGGAAGTTGTACCCAGATCCGCCGGGTCCACGTTTTCAGCGGCCGGTGCCCGTGGTAAGGTGAAGACGGAGTCCATGCAGCACACTGATGAAGACACGTCAGAACCCGACCTGAAGAGCTCGATGAACCGATCCGTGTCTATGAGCTCCACCACATCCACCACATCCCATGAGGAAGACAAGGCTAAAAAAGGGAGCAGGTCCAAGCTGCGAAAGTACTGGCCTTTCCGACGTAAGAAAGGAAACAAAAAAGAGAAGAAGCGGAAGGGACAAGACACGGACAACGAACGGAGTGTGTCCTCACCGCACCTGGCCTCTGCCCCTCTGCACCATTCCACGCCAACTCTGGAACGTTATGCTTCAGAGCCTAACACCTCAGGCGCGGCCGTCCCCAACAATGCTGACATGCATGATGGAAACAAACATGAAGACAGCGACACGTCAACATTGTTCGAAAGTGCCACTGAACATGCCAAAGAAGAGAAAGCAAAGAGTGAAAGTTCAGATGATAAAAAGACAAACCTGTCCACGTCAACAAGCAGTTCGGAACAAGGCAGCAACAGAAAGGTAAAAGAAAAAGGAAGCAATAAAAACAAAACTGCGGGTCATCACAAAGAGAAGAGTAGATCTTCAGGGAACCAGTCCAGCAGCAGCTCCAGAAATGTCACTCCAACCCAGAGAGGAAACATAAAGGTGGAGAGAAAACAGACCGAAAGGAAGATGGGCAACAGAACAGGGACAAATCTTCCCCAGCAGACAGAAAACGTGACCAGCCTGCCTCACTATCTCTTTCTGCCAGAGGGGGCAGAGACGCGAAACCCTGAAGGACAAAGAAGACCCCGAAGCACAGACTTTCGTAGACCTACCACTCACACCGCCACGAGTGGCCACTCCGCTTCGGGAACACGCCTCGCCCTTCTACCCCGTGCCTCACTCCCCGCCCCACCTGGACGACCACCAGCCCCGTTTTGACGGAGAATTCCAACGTCTGGATGAGGATCTCCAAGCTGACGCTGACGTGGCCACGGCCGTGGCAGAGAGACGACCTCCCATGGTGGTGGTGGCGGTGGATCTCGGCACGACGCACAGTGGCTACGCCTTCAGCTTCAGCCGAGATCCCAGCAGTGTGTACGTGATGAGTCGCTGGGCGGGGCAGGAGCCGGGGCTGCTGAACCACAAGACGTTGTCGGCGCTCTTGCTGACCCCGGAGGCTCACTTCCACAGCTTTGGCCTGGCGGCTCGCAACCACTACCACAACCTGCTGCCCATTGAGGCTCGACACTGGCTCTACTTTGAGCGCTTCAAGATGACTCTACATCATAGTAAGGTCAGTGTTGCTCCCGCGTAGGTGTACTTGTTCGAGCAATTCACGCATGTCTTTATGTGAGTGCATGCATACGTGCGTGCATGCGCGCGCGCGCGCGTTTGTGTCTATTTTTGTATGTGCAAGCGTGCATATGTGTGTGTGTGTGTGTGTGTGTGTGTGTGTGTGTGTGTGTGGTGTGTGTGTGTGTGTGTGGGATGGGTGGGTGGGTGTGTGTCCGACGGCCCTTCCTCATGGTAAACTCAGTGGAATATATTTTTTCATCGTACGTGTACACGCTTGGACAATTCGCCCTACATGGTGTGTGTGTGTGTGTGTGTGTGTGTGTGTGTGTGTGTGTGTGTGTGGTGTGTGTGTGTGTGTGTGTGTGTGTGTTCGCGTGAGTGTGGTGTGTGTGTGTGTGTGTGTGTGTGTGTGTGTTGTGTGTGTGGTTTTCACGCCTATCTGCGTTAGGAGCTGAGTCGGGATACCCTGGTGACGGCCATTAACGGAAAACAATTACCGGCTCTGACGGTTTTTGCCCACGTGCTGGAGTTCTTCGCGACGCATGCGCTGCAGCAGCTGAGTGACCAGAGCGGTACGGAATTCCGGCGCCAAGATGTCCGCTGGGTGGTGACTGTACCGGCCATCTGGCGGGAGCCTGCCAAACAGCTCATGAGACAGGCGGCTCTGGCGGTCAGTACCTTGGCTTCATTGGTGCTTGTTTCTCTTCTTTCTTCTTGTTCTTCTTCTTCTTTGAGGGATGAGGTGGGTGTATGTTATTTCGTTCAGATGTGGCGATGAAGGGAAAGGGCGCGAGAATGACAGAGACAGACAGACAGACAGACGAACAGACAGACATATTTTTCTTCAGTTGTTTAGGCGTGGGAGAGAGAGAGAGAGAGAGAGAGAGAGAGAGGTTTGTGCGTCTCCCTTTTGTTTGATTATTACCCTGTGCAGAAAAGAAGGCGATTATCTAGATCAAAGTGTGTTTTCTATTACTGTTACCATTTCCGTCTTCGGATCTGTGTGTGTGTGTGTGTGTGTGTGTGTGTGTGTGTGTGTGTTACAGGGCGGGACCTAATTCCCCCCTCTATCGTGACATTCCTGTGGGGCTGGGCTATAAATCTAAACACATATTTGCACTCTCCTAGGAAATTGTCTTTAGATGACTACATCTTGCACATTTTTCTACACGATCTACAACATTGAAAACAAATCAGTACGACTAACAGACTGTCACACTGACGCACTCCGATCAACAACATTTCAAAACACATCAGCACCCCTCACGACTGATGCACTCTCTTTGTCGTTGCTGTTGTTGTCGCGCAGGCTGGCATGTTCAGCAGAGCGGATCCCTCCCAGCTGCTGATCGTGCTGGAGCCGGAGGCGGCCTCCATCTACTGCCGACGACTGCGCATGCACCAGCTGGTTCCCGAGGTGGGCGTGGCCCGTCCTCTCCAGTCTCCGCGCCGCTCCATGGAGCTGCTCAGCAGTAGTCCCGCCGTCAGCAACCTGACTGTTGGTACGGTCATCTTCTGGGGTTATGGGTCGTTGGTTTCTTGTTCTGTGTGTGTGTAGGGGAGGAGGGGGCGGGGAGGAGGAGGGGGACTAGTTAGGTGATAACTGTCAGAAAAGGACTCCCTGTGTGTAGGGTGTGTGTGTGTGTGTGTGTGTGTGTTGTGTGTGTGTGTGTGTGTGTGTGTTTGTGTGTGTGGTGTGTGTGTGTGTGTGTGTGTGTGTGTGTGTGTGTGTGTGTGGATGTGTGTGTGCACATCCTTTTTTGTTTTAATCCACGCGAGCGTAAACGCGCTTATGTGTGTGTCCGCGTGCATGTACGAGCGTGCTCTTTTTTTTTTTTTTCTGTCAGTTTACCTGCATAACACTGTGTGTGCATGTGCGTTTGCGCAGTGTGTGTGTGTGTGTGTGTGTGTGTGTGTGTGTGCGTGTGTGTGTGTGTGTGTGTGTGTGTGTGTGTGTGTGTGTGTGTGTGTGTGTGTGTGTGTGCGTGCGCGCGCGCGCGCGGCGTGAGAGGTGTGTGTAAATGTGTATGTGTGTGTGTGTGTGTGTGTGTGTGTGCGTGTGCATAAATTTGTCGGCTTACCAGCCTATCATAGTATGTGTGCGTACGTGCGTGAGTGTGTGTGTGTGTGCGCGCGCACACGTGCGTAACGCGTGTGTTCATGTGTGTATGCTTAATAAGCATTTTCAGTGTATGGCAAGAAGGTGTTACCCATTTCTGTCAGTAAAATATTGAAAATGTTGAGCGCTTCGCTATGCGCATGGATAAGAATGAAACGATCTGGACATATTCTGGGTCAGTGTGAATGTGTGTCGTTTTTTACCGTAATGTGTTATCGTTGCACGTAGGGCTTGTCAGAGAACATTGATGATCTTTCTTTGCTTTTGTCATTTATTGTTTGTTTATCTTTCTCTTTGAACTGAGCGTATTCAAGTAATCTTGGCATACAAGTTCTTTACTTTGCTGAGATCGATCACGCATCTCTGGAGGTCAAGGATCGACGAACGGATGGTTGAGGTTGTTCTTGTTCCACAGATGGTCCAAAAGCTGCGAGTCTCTGGACTGTCTGTCGGAGCCAACTCTGGAGAGCAAAGTCAAAGGTTAATACTCTTGAGTGAAGTATGCCTGCCGCCACTCTGTCGTCACCTGTCCCCACTGTCGTGTTAATCTTTTATATGCGTATGCCCCACTTTTAATGTCACCGGTTTGTCTTTAGTGACGTATGCCTGCCTCTGTCCACTGAATGTGTCATCTTTGGTATGGTATGCCTGCCACTGTCCATTGTCACCGTTATGTCCTAGTGAAGTAATCCCCATCACTGAATCGTGGTTAGGTCATTAGTGATGTAGGCATTATCCTACCGTCAGCAGTTCATCCATAGTAAAGAATACCACTATCCCACTGTCAGTGGTCAATCTGTAGTGAAGTATGCGACTATCCCACTGTCAGTGGTCAATCTGTAGTGAAGTATGCGACTATCCCACTGTCATGGTCAATTTGTAGTGAAGTATGCAACTATCCCACTCTGTCACTGGTCAATCTGTAGTGAAGTATGCGACTATCCCACTGTCATGGTCGATTGTGGTGAAGTATGCGACTATCCCACTCTGTCAGTGGTCAATCTGTAGTGAAGTATGCGACTATCCCACTCTGTCATTGGTCAATCTGTAGTGAAGTATGCGACTATCCCACTCTGTCAGTGGTCAATCTGTAGTGAAGTATGCGACTATCCCACTGTCATTGGTCAATTGTAGTGAAGTATGCGACTATCCCACTCTGTCACCTGTCAATCTGTAGTGAAGTATGCGACCATCCACTCTGTCACTGGTCAATCTGTAGTGAAGTAGGCGACTATCCCACTGTCAGTGGTCAATCTGTAGTGAAGTATGCGACTATCTCACTCTGTCACTTGTCAATCTGTAGTGAAGTAGGCGACTATCTCACTGTCAGTGGTCAATCTGTAGTGAAGTATGCGACTATCTCACTCTGTCATGGTCAATCTGTAGTGAAGTATGCGACTATCCCACTCTGTCAGTGGTCAATCTGTAGTGAATATGCGACTATCTCACTCTGTCATGTCAATCTGTGTGAAGTATGCGACTATCCATTGTCACTTGTCATCTGTAGTGAAGTATGCGACTATCCCTTGTCACAGGTCAGTCAGTAGTGAAGTATGCGACTATCTCACTGTCATCGGTCATTTTTATGAGTAGATTCTATCGTATTTGATTGGCCAGTTTAAGTGAAGTATGTCACTCCCACAGTCAATGTTTTTAATGAATAGCATATGTCACTCCACTTGATGGCATGAAATTTTGTGAAGTATGTCACTACCCACTCAATGGTTATTTTAATGTACAGCCGATATGGCCCTTGCGTCGCGGCTATAGAACATTATTTGAATTATCTTACACTACCCCCACTTCAGTGTTTAATCCTTGGTGAAATAAGGCCCGGTCCCAGTGTCACTGCTAAATCTTTAATAAACTTTGCCTGCCGTGGTCCCAGTGTTACCTTTTAGTCTTCAGTTGTCCACTGCCCCTCATGTGAAGTATGCCAGGGTCCTACGGTCATATGTCATTGTCATCGGTTATCTTTCGTGAAGTATCCGACTAACCAACTATCACAGTAAACTTCTATTAGGGAAGTATCCCACTATTCCACTGTCATCAGTAAAGCTGTAGTGAAATATACTACTGTCTCACTGTCCTTGGTCAATAATTCGTGAAGTTTGACAGTTTCCAACCGTCACTGGTTAATCGTTTTGTGAAGTGTGTCAGTTTCCCACTGTCGTCAGTTAATCTTCAGTGAAGCGTACCATTACCCTAACCTTCATCAGTAAATGTTTGGTGAAGTACATCACTGTCCTAAACTTGCCAGTAAGTACTTGAAGAGAATTATATCACTGTCCTATCTCAAGTTCTTTTTTTAGTTTTTAGTGAAATGTGCCACTCCCCTGCTTGACCGCCTGGTCTTTAGTTATGTGTGCACCGTTAGTGGGATTCTTTAGTGAAGTACTGAACTGTCCCTACTTTATCCCTCGTGAGTGAAGTATCCAAATGCCACCAGTAAAGTTTTGATAAAGTATGCCCTTCTCCCACTGTCGCTTGTTGATCTTTAACGACAGTTATGTCCACTGATAGAGAATGCCATCTCCACACTGTCACCGATTAATCTAAAATAAAGAAAGCAACTGTTTGAAATGTTTGAAGAAAAAAAAATCAACTGACTCATCATCCCTGATTAATCTTTAATATTCTTTGTCTGTCATAACCCCATAGTCACATGTTAAATTAATCTTAGGCAAAGAATGCGACTGCCCCACTGTTATCTTTAATCTTTGGTAAAGTATACCACTGCCGCTCCATAATCGGTTAATCTGTGGTAAAGTATGCCACTGTCCCATTGTAATTAGTCGTTCTTTTGTAAAGCCACTGTTCCACTATCACCTGTACTTCTTTACTAAAAGAATGCCACATTGTCACCGGTTAATCTTTGATAAAGAATGCCATTGCTCCACTGTCACCGGTTAATCTTTGATAAAGAATGCTATTGCCCCGATGTTACCAGTTAATCTTTAGTAAGGTATGCCATTACCCCTCTATCATCGATTAATCTGTAGTATGCCACTGCCACAGTGTCGTCAGTTCAGCTGTGGTAAATTATGCCACCCCCCCCCCCCCCCCCCCCCCATTATCACCAGTAGATCTTTAGTCAAGTATAGTGCAGCCCCCAGTTAATGTCTGCTTAAGAATGCTAGAGCCACACTATTTCTGATTCATCTTTAATAAGCTATGCCTGCAATAGTTCCACTGCCATTTGTCAATTTTTAGCGAAGTATCCCACTGTGCCAATGTCACAGAATAATCTTAAATAAATTATACTTTCCACGGCCCCACTGTTGCTTGTTAATCTTTGGTGAATTATCCCACTGTCCCCGGCTAATTTGGAATAAACTGTGTCTGCCATACACAGAAAATTTTTAGTGAAGTATCCCTAGACCCTGCTGTTATTCGTTGAAATTTAGCGAAATCTCCCACTATCCCATAATCACTGGTCAACCTTAGCAAAGTACCCACTGTTGCACTGTCACTGGCCAGTCTTTTAAGAAAGTATCCCATTGACCCACTTCTGCCGATTAATCTTCAGTGAAGTGTGCCACTATCCCACTACTACTGGTTGATCTTTCTGTAAGGTTTTTCAGTCCTACCGCCGCCGTTATTGCAACTCTACCTGCAGCCGTTTGCTATTCTCTGGGTCTTGGGAGCTTCCAGCAGACACACGTCCGTACAATTTGGTCCACGTCAATAAGCTTGTGGATTGATCGTCGCCTGTTTGATCATGCTTGCTGGATTTTGGAAGCTGTCGAGTTTGTTTGGATGCCCTGCACGTCTCGCAGCTTCCCATGAGCATAAAACCATGGTGAAGTCACTGTGTGTCGGAATTGACGTCTTGTCTCACGTGCACTAATCGGGTTTGTCGATGCATTGCATGCCTCTCTCCCTTTTTCCACCCACACCTTTGGTTTTTCTGGTGTTCCCATCCATTTTCCTTCTTTTTATTACTCATCGGTTCGGTTGCCGCTTTGACCATTTTCAGTTTTTTTCACTTCGCATGTTCCAGCACGTTCCTTACACAACGACCACGATTGTTGTCAGAGGTTTGTAAACAAATGTTGAGAGGGGGGGGGGGGGGGGTTGAGTTCAGTTAGGGTGGGGAAGAAGGGATGGAAGGGGATTGAGAGCGGTCACTACATTTCCATGACCTCTTGTTGTCTGATGCATGGGGCATGAAGTGGATGTCGTCATCAACTGTGCTTCACTACCTGAGCATCACCCATATTTTGTTATTCTTTTTTAAACCTGCATGTGCTTAGAATCTCTCTCTCTCTCTCTCTCTCTCTCTCTCTCTCTCTCTCTCTCTCTCTCTCTCTCTCTTCTGTTGTTTTCTCTCTTCTTTTCTTGTTTTGTTCTTCTCTCTCTCTCTCTCTCTCTCTCTCTGTCACTCTCTCTCTCTCTCTCTCTGCTCTCTCTCTCTCTCTCACTCTCTCTCTCATCTCTCTCTCTCTCTCTCTCTTGTCTACTTCTTTAGATTAAGTAAGTAAAAAATGCCAGTAAGATATGACTTCATGCGTTTTGTCTAATATGCTATCTTTGACAAACATTTGCCTGCGACATGAATTGTTAGTAATCGCCAAACTAATTATTTTTCGATGATGTGACATTATGACATGACAAACAAAAAACCAAACCAATCGACTCATGTTGCTGATATTCTAATGTAAATATATTAATCTATCAAACTCTTTTTTGCGTTTTCATTCGCATATAATCTGTAAAACATACGAAGTGAAGTACAGGAGCGCCGTAAGTTGTCTTAATGTTAATAATTTCTTCTCTTAACACACTGTTTTTCTTCAAGATGATTCAAATATCTTTCCCAGTCTCGGTATTCTGAAATACTGAAAAAAAACACGTGCATGGTTTTTTAACAGATTTGTCACAAAGGAACACACACCAGACGGCATCGATCTTGGAGCTGCCATTGCAACGGACTATGCGTTTTCCAGTCCTGTTTATGTTGGTAATGGAGGTCATCTTAAAAGTATTAAGATGAGCACTGCAGATAAAGCAGACCTCGGATATGAATACCAGATACCCCCTCTAAAAGCCTTCATGTATGACACAGCAGTTTCTTTTTACTTTGAAAGATGAAACCAAGTACTAGAGCAGTTAAACAAGTAAAGTGGCCTCACCAGGGTTAGTTTCACGGAGCCTTTCACTGTGAAAACGAAAAGTAGTTGCTACAGTCACATTAATTGATCCAACCAACGGTTACGCAAGAACCAGTCTGGACTCTTGGAAAATAATGTGATGACTCCTGGAAAGATACAAAAAGGAAAACAAAACCAATGAAAGGGCAGAGAAAAAGCCTGTAGGTGATGTACTTTGACCTCCTTGGCAAATACAGAACCAGGCGCCAGCAGTTCATAACGATCTCAAAGCACTTCTGGTCCCTACCGATATGTGACATCAGCGCTAGCATAGTGAAATCGATGGAATTTAAAATCAACCAAAACACAAGGAAACGGCTTTGTGTCTCATCAGATTTTACTGAAGCTGCACTCTACTGTTGGCAAAGAAAGGTGAAAGCTATTCCTTAAAGGACTATAAAATGGGAAAAGGCAAGGTCGTTGACTACTTGAAGACTGGAGGGACAAGATTGTATAGTCATTCCAGCCCAAGTTGAACATAAAATGAAAGCTCGAGAGACAATGGTCCAAGCAAAGAGCCCCAAGATAAGGGAACTAACGAAACACATACAAGAAACAGACAAGGGCTGGGATAGCAGAAATTAAGCGGTGGTCAAAGGCAAAGGGGAAAGCAAAGAGAGACATAGTGAAACAGAAGACAAAGCAAGAAGAGGGTGTCAAAACCGAAAGGGGTTTTAGTCTTCGTGAGAAAACGCACCCCACAGAAGTCCCGCCGGAAATCAAATGTGGCAAGTGACCTGCCATTGGATCAACTTGATTTTAAGATGTCTTTATGATCGCCTGCCTTCGAACAGAAACCTCGTGAAATTGGCGAAATCAAAGGACTCTGGACGTCCATTCTGGCAGGGGAAATAAGAAGTAGAACATGACATGTCTTCAGCCCATCCAAAGCAGCGCTAGTCTACAGAGGAGGCACAGCTAAGTTCTTGAAGAGGTAGCACATGCGACCAAGGCTGTCAGAGGGGGGAAACCCCACCAGCAACAACACATTACATAACAGGAGGCAGCAAAGCATGGCCTGGAAGAGCCGTGACGTCAGAAGCATTAAAGCGGAAACTTCTCTGCCGAGCCGTTGATTGAAAGCGTACAGAACGTTCTCCAGAATGAAAAGAAAGAGAGAAAAGAAAAAGATCAGCAAGAGTGGCATGGACTGGATATAATGCTTCACTCACATTCTTTAAAACGAATGATTCTGGTTGAACTTACCTTGCCATATGTGAGCAGAACGGAAGAAGCACACTGTGCGAGATTGAGTAGTATGGTGGTCTTGTTTCAAAGTCCTCGCTCAAGAGATGTTGTAGACACTGCTGCCTATGATCTCATGAAACAGCCCTCGATTTCTGGAAAGAATTTGAACACAGCCATAGAAGGAATGGTTGACAAGAAAATGAGGAGAGTACAAGGTGAATCTGGTTGAGGAGGAACCAAAATAGACCTCAAAAGGCTTCAATTTCCCAGCTTACAATTGTTTGGTAGCTACGTGAGTTAGTCATCCGTCACAATGTGACTCGGCCTTGAAGCATCCGACCATCCTGGAAGTGCAGATTTGAATCCAGGCTGGGGAAAAACAGACAGCAGAAGGGCATCCGGGGGGGGGGGGGGGGGGGGGGGATAAACTGGACTCAGCTTCTTTCAAGACAAATCTGCTGTTCAGCTTTCCCCGGAGGTGTTTTTTTTCTTCCTACCTGTTATTCAATGTGTACTTTCGTAATGCTGTGGACTTTTTTTCCAGGTACTGTGCTAAACCAGATCATCTGAAATCAGCCATGTTTTCCCCCTAGTGGTTTTTCTTGGGCTGTTTTGGTTTTGTTCATTTTTTTTTTTCAGTCTGTAAACGTTTTCATTCCTGACCTTAAAACCTGCTTCATACTTTTCAGACAGCCACGATGGTAAACGAAACTGCAAGCAAGATATTGAGTTGATATGAATCAGTTCAATTTATTGAATCTCATCTGGCTTAATTTCATTTGATTTGCTTCCATGCGGTTTGAATGAAGTTTTTTTTCGTTTGATTTGATTTATTTGGACTGTATTGATTAATTCGGATTGGTAAGTTTTTGCTTTGTTCTGGTTGAAACAGATTTGATCCGATCGAGTTTGGTCTGATCTAATTTTATGTGATCTGATTTGATTCGGTATTGATTTGAACGAAAGGTGTTATCCCACGTCGCAGGAACACGTTACCTGGTGGTGGACTGTGGCGGGGGGACAGTGGACATAACGGTGCATGAACTGACCTCCACTGGTCAACTCGTTGAGCTGCACCGGGCCACAGGGGGCCTCACGGGTCCACTGGTCAGTTGAACCGATACGGACTTAACAGTGTACTTTTTTGTCATTCTTTTCTATGATCCCTCTATATTTTCTGTCTGAGAAAGGCATCACGACACAATCCACAAAAGGAAACGCTGCGGTAGTGCTAAATACTTAGTGATTTTTAATAGCCAGGTCTGTACAGTTTATTTGTAATTCTTTTTTTTTTTCATCTTGCTTCGTAATGTGTCTTGTGACCTAAGACCTAAAATTTCAGTATAAACAGGAAAAGTGCTCGTGTTTGTGTTACGTATGTATTTCGTTTTGTGCGCATGTTGTTTTTGTTTGGGAGATTTTTGTGTTTGTTAGTTTTATTTGTTGTTGATAATTTTCAGTTCCTGTGCCAATGTTTACTTCCGTTCGGCGATTAAATGATGATTATATGTCTCTTCTGGCTAAAACAAAAATTAGATGTACTTCCCCCGAGGGAAACAAATGATAACGTAGATTTCTTCTGGCAAACAAATGGTATGTACCTTTTTTCTTGGCGGATAAATCGTACGGCAAATGACTCAATTTGTGTTTCCTTCTGGCCAGTGAAAGAAATGTAGCTCTTCTTTGCAGTTGCTAGTTTATTTTACGCTACCGTTGCGAATGTCTTCTGATAAAATGGGATCGGACTGTCCGCGCTTCCAGGGGTGGACGCGGAGTTTGAGGCGCTGCTGCGATCCATCTTCAGCAGTGACTTCATCGACAACTACCAGACCCAGTTCCCCGTGGGGTGGGTCAACCTGATGACGGATTTCGAGTCCCGCAAACGGGCGGCCTCTCCCTTCAAGACCACCTCCTTCAACGTCTCTCTACCCTTCACCTTCATCAGCGAGTACCGGAAACACAAGGCGAGTTGTGCTCCTTGCTTTTTTGTTTTTGTTTATTTGCTTGTTTTATATGAGTTGAGAGAGAGAGAGAGAGAGAGAGAGAGAGAGAGAGGTCAAATGAAATGTGAGCACTGTATGTTTCGATAATTGTTCGAAATGCAGTGTT
>CM031597.1:85556130-85711130 GCA_018398815.1 Conus ventricosus | reverse complement strand
GCGTCTGACCTACGGGGTGGGCATCCTCAACCGCTTCGACCCTGAGCGCCACCCCGTGCAGAAACGGGTGCACAGGGACGGGGTGGACTGGTGCACGGACGTCTTTGACCGCTTCGTGGCCATCAACCAGCCCGTGGCACTGGGCACGAGCGTCACGCGGCGCTACACCCCAGCGCGCTCCGGGCAGCTGCTGATCGTGCTGAACGTGTACAGCAGCCTGCACCCCGCGCCCACCTTCATCACTGACCCGGGGGTCCGCAAGTGTGGAACTCTCTACCTCGACCTCCATGCCTCCACATCCACCCACACGGATGCCGATGGTCCGGATCTGAAGGGGGCGGACGGGGAGGAGGGGAGGGAGTGGGAGGAAAGCCAGGGTGGTCCGCGGGAGATCCTGGCACGCATGGCTTTCGGGGACACGGAGATCAGCGTCACTGCTCTCGACGTCAGATCAGGCAAGGAGGTCAAGGCCAGCATGGACTTTCTCAGCGGTTGAACATCGGGTTGACACTCATGCCTTGTATTATAAAATGATGGTTTCTTTATTTGTGTGTGTTGAAAATTTGCAACAGGCGTATTCACAATGGGTAATTTTCTGTTTTAAGGTACACAGGGACTTTTTCCAACAGCAGGGATCTTTTTTGAATTTTTTTTTAATCAGAGACTAAACTAAATGTTGCTTGCGTTTTTACATTGATTTTTTTATTATTTATAATTTCCATTGAGTTAAGCCGCTAAGATGCGCGTCACTTTGTGGACGTGCGATTCATTCAGATTTCTCTAATCTTGAACCCCCACACAGAATCTTCTTTCTGTCGAACAGGAAGGTTGTAGGTGTTCACGTAATGTATGAATTGACTTAAATATGGGACAGAAAGAAGCAGCGTTATTCATTTCGTGCTTGTATTAAAATTAAGGGGGGGGGGGGGGGTGTTGTAGCCTAGCCGACCACAGAGACCACGTCGGGGGACTATATATTGCAAACATATTAAGTATGATTTGGTGTATTAAAATTGGCAGTGCGTTGCCTTTGCATGACACGATCGTAGACTCATAGACGCTGATAGGGGTGTTAAAACCCTCAACAGTTTTCGAGTTTTTTCACACTTTTTGAGCAATAACTATGCAACAATACCCGAAATTTCTCAAAGCATATTTTTCTTGGTGAAGACGTTTGTTTAGGTTTGTTTCCGTATACTATTGTTTTAATCATACAAATGTGTTTTTAGATGTGATGGGTACCACCACAAAAAAATCGATAATCTGTGATCGAAATCCAAGGGAAAGTACTGCAGGACAAGAAAACAAGACATTTTTCACATATATTTCTTTGGACTGAATCCTGTTAAACCATAGTCACTCTTTGCCCTTTGTAACTGCTGCTTTTTCTCCCTGGTAGAATCGAACACATACAGAGGCCTGTGCACAGACATGTTTGTGCCAGTTCAGTTCTTTGCGCGTGTGTTGTCATCACTCATGAAGAATTTTCATTTAAACACATCCACTTGTACGCTTAATTGTGTTCATGATACCGACGTAGTGTTTGACTGTTGTTTATGAGGAATAGGAGGCAAGAGAAAAGCCATGGTTTTGTCAGTTTTGACCCCCTGATATTGTTTGATACTGAAAAAAAAAGCTTCAAAGCTGGTCCTGTTCCGTATAATTAGCAATCAAGTAAATCAAACAGAAGCCGATAGACGTGTCAGTTAAACAATGTATGTATGTTGTTGCTCTGAGAGAGATCTGCGAGGATGCATATGAAACAGTAGCAATGAAACACATTCACACACGCACGTGCGCGCGTGCATACACACGTGATTTCGCAAACCCATATACGTATACACACTGCGAGAGAGAGAGAGATCACAACATGTCATGCTTGTATGTTTCAGTTTAAAAAGATGACACTTTTTGTCACATTTTTGACACATTAGCTTTTCATCCATTGTTTGTATGCTGATGCGCGATTCTATTGTGTGTGTGTTTGAAACAAAATAACAACAATGATACTACAATGCCACAGACAAATTATCTTTACAGTTTGCTCACTTACAAAGTTACCGTGGGCATCATGTTTATGTGTTGCATTTGTAAAGATGGCAATGTCATCTGTCTGGAATAATACCATGATAGCGGCCGCCGACATTTCATAGTAACACTGCATGAGGTAGCTTTCAGATTGCTGCTGCTGGTGCTGTTGCTGCTGCTTCTGCTGCTGATGATGATGATGATGATGATGATGATGAGAGAGAGAGAGAGAGAGAGAGAGAGAGAGAGAGAGAGAGAGAGGAGAGAGAGAGAGAGAGAGAGATTTTGGTAACAATTGAATTATCCTGTTCTAATTTCTAGGACTTTTCAGAGCGCATAAAGACGAAAGACAGCCATTTGAAAAAGTTATCATTAATTTATTTGCAAAAAAAAAGAAAGAAAAAAAGAAAAGAAACTGAAGAAACCAGTTTATTTCTGACATTTTGCTTAATATGGAAATTAAACAAGGTGCCTACTTATCCACGGTTTCGAAGACTTGGATGTAGAAGAATCCATGATTAGTCATTCTGTTGGTTGACCCGTGTGTTGGTTTTAAAATCTGTGTTTCTTCGTTCTCAAACTTTTCAAATAATTCATTGAAATTAATATCCTTAGGTTGGTCGTGTTAAATCAGTAAGACTGGATCCATTTTTAGAATCATCGTGTAAGTGTGACGTAAAAACAGAAAGAAGACAATGCAGGCATGGCTTCACCACTAGGTTTGCTTGCTGTCATGATTCATATACAATAATCAAAGGCTGACCGTAGCTACTCCTTTGTTGTTTGGGCCATTAGGTTTGCTTGCTGTCATGTTTCAGATACTGTAATCAAAGGGTGATCATGGCTATTCTTTTGTTGTTTGTAATGTTGCCAAAAGATTGTTATAGTAACAAAACAAGCGATTTCATACCTGTAGATTTGTAAAGTGAGTGTAATTCCATTTCTAGTCAATAAAGGCGATTTTATAAACGTAATCACAGAGATAAGTTTACATAGCTTATGTGTATGGGTGTGTGGTTGATCGCCAGCATGTGAGTGTGCAATAATCGGGAGGTGTTGCCACGCGATAATTATTTTAGTCCATCCGTATACTTACTGGGATAAGAACCAAATGCACCAGAGACATATCAGTTTGCTTAGAATCAGGGGACAGAACTGTATAGGGAAGGTATAGACGAGAATTGATTATCTCCGCTCAAACAATGAAACAACGTTAAAAGAATGTCCGTTGTCCATGCACTTTTACGCCAGTCCGTCTGTGAAATAAATGATGAAGACAACTTTTGTTCCACGGTGAAAGTTATAAAGCCACAATTAACGTCGCTTCAAGCACTAATTCGCCTACCACATATGCAAACACGAGGCACACGCAACAAACAACAACAAACTCTTTCTCAACTGAAAGGGAAGTTCCAGACCAGCTACCACCGCGGTGCAGTGGTTGGCGTGGCAGACTTAGGGGCTGAGAGATCCTGGGTTTTGGGAGTCCCATCAGGGGTTTTTGTTGGTGAGATTTTCCTGTCTTTTGGGGGCCCTTGCGACGCTGGGGCATTTTAACATAAAGAACATAAAATACCCAAAAAATCTCGCTTTATGGTGTTGGCCCGGAATGGGCCCAGGGCCCTTTATTTTTGCCCAATCGTCAAATCCCCATTTTTGCACCACTCGCATCGTGTACGCTCGCACGCACACACACACACACACACACACACACACCCCTCTCTCTTCTCTCTCTCTCTCTCCCCCGGGCCCGGGCGGCAGGGCAGGAGTGTGGGGCCTAGTTAATGTTCGGCTGTAGGTTTTCCACCACCCATGATCCCCACCCAGGGGGGCCCATACTCGACCGGGGGCCCAAAAGGGACACGGGAAAATATTTTTTGTGGGGGGGAAACCTTCGAGCAGTAACGGATACGTTGGGACCCAATAAAAAAAAAACAGTTAAATGTGTTAAACAGTTCTCCCCCAATGGGGTTTTGCACTACATCAAAAGTTTACGGGGGAAATCCCAACCTACGGAGTAAAAAGCACAGGGAAAAAAATTTCCCGGCACAACACAAAAATAGGGACTGCTCGGGAAGCCCTTTTACCACCATCTCTCCAATTTCCCTCGGGACCTTCCCAAAACAAACGTAAGATGAGATCAGAGGAAGTCAAAAATTTTAAGATGCATATATACTAAACAACGGGTACCATTCTTATAAAAGGGGGAAAGCATGTTACAGGGGGTCAAAGGGAGTTCGACAGGGCTGCGTACTTTGTACCCCCACAGGGTGGGGACTGCGTGCTCTGCCCCATCCCCATCACAACAGGGCGTGCCAGGCAGGGAAAGGGCAGCGCGACCAGCGTAGTTGGGGTGTGGGGCAGTGGATGGGGCCCCCAAGCACGGGTGCGCCCGCAAAAGGGAACACGCGCTGTGTGCTTATCCCTCCAATTAGGGCGGGCTGAAACAGTGAGGGGGAAGGAAATACAGACCGCCCTTTGCCCGCCCCATCCTCCCAACACTCAGATCCCCCCCCAAACTCCCCGCCCCCTTCACCAGCAAAGGGCCCAGTTTTCCACCCAATGACGAACCCTTTCCCCCCTTCCCGGGCCCCTTCTTTTGACCCCTTTTCCCCTTCGGGGGGGGCCCAGTCAGCTTTATGCACGGCTTCCCCGGCCCCCACCTATGAAAATTCACCCCCCCTCCTCACCATCCCCACGGACCCCTGCCCCACCTGACTAAAGCCAGGGCCCCCCCCCTCTCCCCCCCCGACCCCCCTTTTTTTCACGGCAGTTACTAAAAGCTTTGCAGCGACCCCACACAGACACAAAAGGTTTTTCCAGTGACAAAGACGGTGACCAAGCTTAAAAAGCCGGGGAACCATGCCAGATTGTGCTGCGCCATGATGACGGGTTTGCCCAAGGCAGGGGTTTTTAAACAAACAACACAATCCCTACAATGAAGTTTGGGCCCTTCGTGCAGCACTAAAAGAAGCAAGACACACATTTAAGTTTTATATAATCCCCAAACACCACTCAGTTACGCATTACAACCCCAAAACACACAAAAACCTTTTCCCCCCGCCCCTAAAAATCACAAATTTTCCTTTCCCAAGACGCTTTCCTAAAAAACCCCCCCCACCCTCCCCAAAATCATCCCCCCCCCAAATCATCATCTCCCTTTTGCCCCACCCCGCGGAGTGCCGCTCACAAGACCCAATGCTGACGGTGGCACAGGGGCACAAAGCAGACCCCAACAGTGTTGAGCCCCTTTCCAGTCAGCAAACCCCACCCCCCCCCCTCTCCCCCAAATTTTTCGTGTAAATGAGGACACCCCCCCCCAACCCCCCTCCACCAGGGTCAGTGTCACTAAGGCCCACCCCCCCCCCAACCCCCTTTTCCCCAACCAGGGCATTTGTCACTAAGGACACCATCCATTCTGCTGGGGGAGGGATGTATTAAAAGGGGGTGGATCCCCCCCGCTCCTCACCTCCCAACAGAAAACCCCCAAAAAATGTTTTTCCCTGACCTGACAGGGGCCCAGCTGACTGAGGGGTCAGGGGCCAAGCCCCCAACTCCCGTGGGGACTGGTGAAATTTTGGTTGGGCCCCCACACTGTGCACAAGCCCGGGCCCTTTAAAGCAACAGTGCCATAAAGCAGGAAAAGGGAAAAAGACCTTTTTTCCCCAAAGGCCGGAGGGTCTTTCCCAAAGGGGCACTGCGGGCTTTGCTATCATGCCTGCCAAGGCCACCCCCCTTTCCCTTTCAGTCATCCGTCACAGAAAACAAAAACCTGAGCAGTGTGGGGACGGCATGGGTGTGCCACAAACAGGGCCCACACTGCTGCCCCTTACCACCAGCAGTGGTGCCCCCCGAATGGCAAAAAAACCAAAATGCCATTCTCCCAACGAAAAAAGGGAAACGCCTTGCTGAAAATCTGTTTTTTTACAAACGGCGGAAAAGATCGGCAAAAAGGGGGGCAGTGCCCACGGGCCCGCCCCACGGGGAACGTTTTCCCCTCTTCCCCCCGTTTTTGGCATCACCGCCCGTTTCCTCCCCCCCGCCATTCACCAACTCCACCATGTTCCCAAAACCAAACAACAAAACATCACAGCCCTTAAACCCCGACAACCCTCCTACTCTTCCCCTTTTTCCGGCCGCCCCCACATACTCGGAAGCCCTTTCCTCCCCTCCCTCCCACCACTCAAACCCCCACCCCCCCACCCCGACGCCCGGACAGGGGGCCCCATACCACGGGGGGAAACAAATTTCCCGTATGGTAGCAGAGAGCCCTCACCTCCCCTCCCCCCCCGCCCCCCCAGGATGCCACCGCCTGTGTACCCTCCTATTTTTTCCCCCTTTTTTTCCCCCGACTTCCCACCTGCTTTTGGGCAGGGGGCCCCATTTCATGCCACGGCCAAAAAAACTATGGCCAGTTTTAGATTGAATCGGTGTGTGTGTGTTTTGTGTTTGTTGTGTTGGGGGGGGCGGGGGGGGGTGCGTGCGTGCGGGGCGTGCGTGCGTGCGTCGTGTTTGTGTGTGCTGCGTGTGGGGGCTAAAAGGAAAAATTTTAAAAACGTGTGGAAAAGTGCGGTTTTGAACATAGGGCATCTGGCGAACTGTGTTTTTCCGAATCTCCCGGGGACTATCTGATAAACTGAGAAGAAAAAGTGGTTGAAAACCTACATTATTACCCTTTCTGAAGAAACGAGACTTTAAATCATATTTTAAAAATTTTTCCCTGAAGGGTTTTGTGGCCCGCTCAGAAACCTTGGTGTAGAAAAAAGCTTCAGTGACACTTTTTCGGTGACCCTTGCCAAAAGGTTTTTACGTAATTTTGGTAAATTTTTAACTTTTTGTTTTTTCCCCATTTTCCCTTTCCCTTTTTTTCATTGAGCTTTGGGTTGGTTTTGGGTGTGTAAGTGTTTTGTTCACACTATTTGTAATTTCCTTTTTTCCTTTCCGGGGTGTTTTTTTAAAATTCCCCTTTTTTTCCTTTTTGAATTTTGAAGGGATATTTTTTTGTTGGGTGTTTTGGGGTAAATACCAAAAAACCCGGGGTCCCCCCATTAAAAAGTTTTTTTGGGTATTCCAAGTTGTACCCCTTTTGGATAATTTTTTTTAAATTTGGCAAAATATTTGGAGCCCCCACAAATTTCAAATTTTTTTCTTTCAAAAAAAAAACAAAAGGCCCAACGTTTGGGGAATCTTAATTTTAAATAACCTTTTTAAAAAACAAGTTAAGGGAAACCCCAAACTAAAAAAATTTGTAAATTCGAAAACCCCAAAATTGGTTCCGGGACAAGTTACGGTTTTATCGGCCCTTTGATGCCACGTTTAATTTTTTGGGTTACAATTTTTAAAGAAGTGCCAAAAATCAAGGCAATATTTTCCCTTCATAAAACTTAAAATCCCCAAAATTTTAGACAATTTGGAAAACCAGGAATTTAAATAAATAAGAAACAAAACATCAAAAAATTTTTTAAACCCCCAAAAAAAAAAGTTTGAGAAATTTTCCTTTAAATGGATGGGCGAAAACTTTCCTTTTTTTGGGTTTTTAACTTGGAAAGAAAGGGGAAAATCAAAAACTCCTAAAATTTTCCAAAAAACAACCCCAGATCTTTAAAAACCCCTTCCGAAATCTTTCTTCTAAACCAAACCAATTTGAAAATTCCCAAATAAAATTTTTTAATTCCCGGGGAAGAAAAAAGGGGAAAAATTTAAAACGGGCCCAAAAAATTTTAAATTCCCGTTTAGGGAAAATTTTTCCCTTCCAAAAAGCTTTCCATTAAAACTATAAACCCCCAAAAGGGGTTTATTTTAAACCCAAAAACCCTTTGGGTTTTTTAAACCCGAATTCTTGAAAGAAAAGCATGGTTTTCAAAGGAAAAATTTAAAAAAGTCAAAAACCAAAAAGGGGCCCCTCCCTTTTTTTCGGAATTGTTGAACAAAAAAAGTGGGAAGGTTTAAAAGGAAACAAAAAATAAATTAAAAATTATAAAAACAGAAAAAAGAAACCCCAATTTACCAAAGGAAAAAAAATGAACCCCAACCAAAAAAATTTACAAATTAAAACCCTTGTCAAAGAAAAGCCCCCTTACCAAATAAAAAAAAAATTAATTAAAAATTTTTTAAAAATTGCAGAACATTTGTAAAAGAAAAGTTCCCCCAAAAAGGGAATTACAAAAAAAAAATTTTTTTTTTTTGCCCCCCCCCCCCCCCCCCAAAAAACAAAAACCAAGTTTTTATGCCAATTAAAACAGACGGGAACCCGGGGACTTGAGGGGTTTGAGGAAAAAATACTGAAACAAATCAGAAACCTTTTTATATGTGAAACTCTTACCTACATTTACAATTTAGGGCTTTGGGTTTAAATTTCATTTTCCCCGCCCCAGTTCAAAAGTTCCCAAAAATTTTATACCCATTTTAAATCTGGGACAAATCTAAACCCTTTCGAACACAACCCTAAACCCAAATTTTCCCTTTTTCTGCCAACCCCTTGGAAAAACACAAAAAAAAGGGCCATTTTTGCCCCCCTTTTTTAAACTCCCCCAAACCCCTACAAAAAAAAAATTTAAATTTCGGGTTTTCAGGAAAAATATTCTTGCCCATACAGGGGCTTAAAAACCCTAGTAGTCAAGGGCTACCGTTTTAAATGAGAAAAAAAATTTTGGGTGGCGCACTGTTTTTTGTTTTTGAAAAGGTTTTTAAAGCCCCTTCCCCCCCACAAAATTGTTATGCAGAAGTTTTTAACAAATGGTAAAACAGGAAATACCTTCCAACTGATAAAAAACTTTTCCTAGAAGACCGTCAAAAATTTCGTTTTTGTCAACAACAATTTATCAAGAAGTTACCTATCCAACATGGGGTTCCCCCGGGGTTTTGTGTTAGGTTTCCCTTTTCTGTTCCAGTTTATATAAATTTATCTCCCCCTTTATATTTAGGATTCGGGGGAACTCTTTTTTGAGATTTCCCGTCCATTTAAAAATACCCCGTTTTGGGAAACTGTTTTCCTTCATTAAAAGAAAAAATGCTAATACCTTAAGTAATTGGTTTCAATGTAATCTTTTGTCCCTGAATCCTAAAAAAAACCAAAAAAATAATGCTGATAACAACAAGGCAAGAAGACAACTCCCCAAACCCCAGCCCCCCTCTGTTTATTTAATAATCGGGGAAAATTTAAGTGGTGGGTCCCCCGAGTTCTAGGCGGATATGTTGTAATAAACTTTCTTTGGGCTCATCACCTTCGCATTTATGTAAATCAATTCCCCGACAAACATATCAGCTGTGCAAGTTTTAAACTTTCTTAAAAACCCTTTATTTCCAGGGAAAAGGGTTCCCCCAAACCCCCTGTTCCTTCAATCAATTATTGTTCAAAACCCCATTTGATTCTGCTGTGCTAATGCCCGAAACCTCTTTAAAAGGGGGTTCCCAAAAAAGCACTTAAAGCGTTCTAAATTTAAAAACATCTATCTTATGAAAGGGGGTTAACTAAAGCGGGGGCTCTTCCGTTACAAGAAAAGTTTTGGGGTCAACCCCCCTGTCCCGCTAATTTCAAAAAATTGCATTTGGGTTTTTGCACCACAAAATCTTCAGTCCCAAAATTTTGCAAAACCCTAGGGATTCCCCCAAATTTTTCCCGGTCCCCCACCTGAATAGATCTATTTAAATCCCCGCTTATCTTTCTCAGGTAGCCCAGGGGTTTTGGTTCCTTCCCCTTTCATTTCCGTGTACTCATATTAAAGAATCCTTCAGGGAAAAAAATAATCAACCCCTTTTTACAGCAAACCCCCCGGGTATTAGGAACAAAAAACATATACCAGACACCCCTTGTTTTGCTTTCATATTAAAAATGATAACGGGCCCTTTTCCCTTTCCCCCTGCGGGGGTTTTTAAAAAAAGAAATGAAAATGGAGATATGGTTACTATTGGTTTTTTTCTAAATAATTTTTTTTTTAAAACAAATTAAAGATGAAAGACTATTGTTGGGTTTTGTGGTTTTAATTTGGGGCATTTTTTACAATTGATTGAAAGTTTAATACTTTTTTTTTCTTTGGGGAAAGTAACTGCAAGGTGTAAATGTTTGTGGGTTACTGTTTATCTATTTATGTTTTTGCTCTTTTTTCCCTTTAAGTAATGTTTAAACATGTAATTTTGGATAGAAAAAAGGAATTTTTTAAACTCTCCCCTCTCTCTCCTCTCCTCTCTCCCCTGTCTCTCTGTCTTCTTTCCCCTCTCTCTCCCCTCTCCTCTCCCCTCTCTCTCTCTTCTCCCTCCTCTCTCTCTCTCCCCTCTCTCTCTCTCTCTCTCTCTGTTCGTTAACTCGGTTTCCCCTTTTTAGGGGTTGTCGCTTAAAATTTAAAAATTGTAAATTTGGGTAGTGTAGAAAAAGGTTTAAAAAAGAAAATAACAAAAAATGGGGGGAAGGGAAAAAAATAA
Source organism: Conus ventricosus (assembly GCA_018398815.1). Lineage (NCBI taxonomy): Eukaryota > Metazoa > Mollusca > Gastropoda > Neogastropoda > Conidae > Conus > Conus ventricosus. The sequence continues at coordinate 85,700,684 of CM031597.1, read as the reverse complement.
TGGCATCTCTCCTGTTCTCCCCCCTCTCTCTCTCTTTTCTCTCTCTCTCTCTTCTCTCTCTTTTCTCTCTTCTCTCCTCTTCCCCTCTCACACACACACACCACACACACACACACACACACACACACACACACACACACACACACAAACCCACCACACCCCACGTAAAAAGCATCATGAAAAATTTAAAAAAATTTAAATTTTTGATGCTAGGGGGGTTTTTTTGCCCGCTTCTGATAATTTATTGTTTTTCTCGGTTTGCCTTTTAACCAAATCCCCCTTTAAAAGTAAAAGAAAGAACAAATGTTGATATTAAAGAGCATTGTAAAATTTTTAGTTTTTTATTCTTAGCAGTTTGTTGTTGTTTTTAAACTTTTACAAAAAGGGAAAGTTTAAATTTTCTCGCTCTCCCTCTCTCTTCCCCTCTCTTTCTCCTCTCTTTTCCCCTCTTCCATTTCCCCCCCCCTTCGATAGGGGGACGCTTTTTTTCCCTATTCTGTTGTTTGCTAACTCTTTTTCTTTGTAAACAATTTTTTTTAAATTTTTGTTTTTTGTTTTAAAAACGTTTCTTTTTTCCTTTTTAAAGTTTATCTACCCTGAACGTTAATGCTAAACTTTTTAATGTTGTGAATAAAATGTGTGTTTTTTTTTAAAAATTTTGTAAGTTTTCGGGCGCTAGTCATACTTAGTCTCTTAACGGGGCAAGGGCCGGGTGAAAAAAAGCATTGTTTGCTTATCGTTACCCTTTGGAAAAAAAGTTAACATCATCATCATCTCTCTTCCCCTCTCCTCTCCCCTCTCTTTTCCTCCCCTCTCTCTCTCTCTCTCCTCTCTCTTTTCTCTCTCTCTCTCCCCCAAAAATTTTTACCTTTTATGTCTTACTCTCGACGTGGGGACCAATCTCATGTTGTGGGGACGACCTCCGGGGAGGCCGTGGGTCCCCGAAAAGGGGTTAACGGCTAGTAGGGGTTTTGTCCAGTGTATGCTGGATCAAACAAGCAAAAATGAACTCCACCGGGGAAAGGGCTCGGCAGCAATTCCTCGGATGGGGTTTTTTGATATGCCACTATTCCACAGAGGCTACGAATCCTTCGTAGGCCAGGAATTGATAAAATCCGGGATTCTTGTTAAATCGTAAAAGTTTTTGAAGTTCGTAACTGATTCAATTTTTTTCTTAGTCCGTTCTTGGGAATTCTTGAGCCCTTCTGGGAATTTGGGGGGAAAAGTTTTGTGCGTTCAAAATTTTGGCCACGAACCCGAATAAAAAAACTTAGTCAATTCTCAACCAAAAACGAGTGAATTCGAAGTAACGTAACTGAATCCCAAAGTTCGTAGGCCTTCCAAAGTATTCTTAAACCCCCCCTGGGAAACGTGAAGCGGTTTTTTATCGGAAAGAATTTGTCAAAATGCCCCGAATGCACGGGGGGAAGATTTAAAGAAACAAATTTAAAAACTGTCTACGAAATTTCCCATAGGGTAAGAAACAGGTACAGTTTTCGCAATGTCCTTGGGAACCCTGAAAACCCAAACAGAAAAGAATCTAAATCCCGTCGACCTGGGTTATAATTTTTTTGCTAAAGATTCAGGGCATTTGTCCCAAAATCCCCCAAAACCCCACAACCCACGGTCCCTCAATATCCCCGACCAACAGCCCGGGGCCCGACAATAGAAGAAAACAAGGGAAGGCAAAAGAAGAAGGAAACGCCCCACCCCACTACCCGCAGAAACCCCCGTTCATAAGTGCATGAGAAGGATGTTGCAGATTCAGCAGCAGGTCAGTGGCTTTCCGAGTCTGTGGGGAAAACAGATGAGTTTGCGGTTCAAGGGCAAAGCCAAAAAAAGGGCCAAAGGGGATTGTCCAAAGCCCGGGGAACCCCAAAAAGAAAGGTGACCTTTTTTCCTCGAAAGGGAAAGATTTTAAACTATAATAATAAAGGGGGAAGGACCACACGTGTGCTGCCCAAAAAAAAAAAGAAGGGGGTGGGAAAAACTGGGGCCCGGGGGTGAGCAAGGGTGTGAAAGGGCCCCCCCCCCCCTAACAAAAACCCTTTTTTGAGAGCAACCCGAACCCAAAAAAGGAACTTTTGGAAGAAGTCCAAAATGGCCCCGGGTGCTGTTTTAAATGTCCGACCGCCAGCAAGGATTGGGAAAGGTTTTTAATTTCTGTGCCCCCCATCGGCAATCACCCCCCGTACAGTGCAGAGCTTTCCCGGGGTTTGGGACCCCACCCCCCAGGGGTTTAGGAGCCCTCCCAGGAAAGGAGCCGCAGCTTCCCGAAAACCCCCCACCTCCCCCACTACAGGCGCTACTGTTAGCTCCGAGGTACGGCTCCCGTAGTAAGAGGAGCCAAACCCGGGTCCCCAAAATTGGATGAGGAGCTCCAAAAGCTGCGGGCCCCCAAGAAAAGTTTCAGCAGGGATTGCAAGGGGGCCCCCGCGTGCCCCCAGGTCCCCCCCCCAGAGGGTTAAAGTTTCCCAGTACCTTGGGCATGCTTTCCAAACCTGCCAAAGGGCCCTTTTATCGTGGCGCACAGAAAGCCATGTTTTGGAACCCTTTTGTTTAAAAAGGAGGAAGCAGGCGTCTGAAGCCGGCAGATCTGAAGCAAAGGGGATTGAAACAGGGAGATCTCCAAACTGCAGGAAAAACCAGAAACGGGAGCGCAAGCTTTTACTCGCAGCCAGCCCCCGGTCCAGTGTGTGGGCCAAAATCCATCACCAAAACCCCCCAAAAATTTCCAACAGTGGCAGCCAGACCCCCCCCCGTGGCAGTCCGAACCCCTCAACCCAGCGTCTTCAGGGGGGCAATCGCAGGGTGCCGCCTGGGGCACAGGGCCCTTTTCCCGAGGACAGGGCCCGCCCCCCCCAACAGGGGAAATAGGGTCGTCAGAGGGCCTCTTTACTGGTAACCCCCACGTCCCCCCGCCATCTTAGAGGGTCAGACCCCGGGGGTCCCCCATGGGCCCCCTGTCCCCGGAAAATGGGGCCTTCAACCGTCCCTAAAATAAATTAGGGACATGGGGGGATGGGGAAACCACACCAGTAGTCATCCGGTTCCCCGTCACCCCAACCTGGGAAAAAAAAACCCCCCAGTGACACCCCTGTCCCCCCCCTTTAAAATGTGTGCAAATGAATGACTTTTAGTATTAGTGAAATTTTTTGTTTTTATTTTTGGGATTTTTTGTGATGATGCATATAAATGATTTGTTATGATAATAATATGTAAGAAAAAAAAAAAAAGAAAAAATTTTTTTTTTAGTTAGTCTTTTATTAGTATTAGTGACATGTTTTTTTTATTTTTGCTGTATGATGTGATGATGCATATGGATGATTTGTTATGATAAAAAAATGTAAGAAAATAGGGAATACTTAAAAATCAAAAAGGGTTAAAATTTTTTTCTTTTCTTCTTCGTTCGCTCCGACAGGAACCCCTAGATGCCTGATGAAGGCTGCCGCCCGGGGGAGGTCCCCCAGAATCCTCTTCCACCCTGGGGGGGTCCTTTAAACCGGGCGAGCACCCTATCGAGATTTCTCCAAAAGGTTTTTGTTTAAAAGTGAGCGGGATGCGTTGTGCTGCCGTTTACGCCCCTGAAAAAGTCAGGACCAGACATCCGACTTCGGTCTTTCCCTTTTTCCCCCTGGGGGGGGGTAAGGCCCTTTGGGCAGTGTCAGGGCGTGTCCACGCGCCGGTGGGCCTGCACAAAATTCCTTTTTCCCTTTTTCGGTGGGGCCTTTCTTTCCCCCATCTGGACTGGTCTAGCCTGCGGCTTTCCTTGATTGGAGAGGGCCCAGTCTTTGTTTTAATATAGCGCCCGTCGTCCGCTCCCGTGCCGGGGCCAAATCCCCAAAAAGGGGTTTCGCCCCCCCTGCCCCCTGTCCCCCCGAAAACCCCCCACATTAACGGGCGGGGGAAGGTGCGCCCCCGGTTTTCCCCCTTTTTTTAATAGAAAAAAGGGATTTTTCGGGGATCATGTTTAAAAGTTTAATTAAATTCCCAAACAACATTTCCCTCCCAGTTTTCTTGCCATGGAACGGAAAACCCGCTTCACTGTTTAAAAAAAGCCTTAAGGTGTCCTTCCCTCACTTTTTTCCCCCACGATTAAACTCTGTTTGGGGGCCCCGGTTGTTGGGGTTTCCTCCCCCTGTTGATCTGCCCTTCCCGGCACCAGGGGATGATGTTTTTTGGGCCTCATCCTCCCCGGGCCACGTGGAGCAGGACTCCTGTTTTCCACTAAATTTAAAAAACCCCCACTATTTTAGGTCGGGGTTCCAGGTGCCCCGGGAAACCAAACTGAATCTATTGGCCAAATTCCCAAAACATTTTCCATCGCAAAATCTTGGGCCCCCGGAAAATTCCTTTTTAGTTTGGCCCCCATCCCTTTTCATTGTCCCCAACCCCCCCTGCCATTTGGGTTTTTATGAAAAAAAGTTCCCGAGGGGGGAAACATCAGCTCCCAGGATGAAGTAGGGTGTGTTCTCTGCATTTGTAGGGGCCTTTGGTACTGTCAGGAAAAATTTTTTGGTGTTTTCGTCGATGCACCCATCAGTTCTTTAAGCACCAAACAGTTGGGCCCCGGTTGATGCCTTCTCCACCCGGGGCTATCCAGATGAATTTGTAGTCCTGGGATCCACTAAGGGAAGAAGGACCCCAAAAGAAGAAGTTTTTTAATTTTTAGAAAAACTGCCTGAGTTAAAGTGGCTTCCCGAGAGCAAAATGCCTTTCCATCCCAAGGGCCCCCCGGGCCCGGGGAAACCCTTCCCCCCGGGCTTGGAACTGCCCGGGCAATGGCCTTTTCCGTCCCCCTGGGGCCGTGGCAGTGGCCCGACTTCCATCCTTTGTTCCCTTTTTGATGGCCCAACCCGACTTCCCGCAACTTTCTACCACAGTGCTTTTAGCCCCAAATTTAAGTCATATGAAGGGGTTTTTTACCGGGCTCCTGTACCAGGAATTTCCTCAGGGTCAGGCCGCTTCATTCCCCGGGATCAAGGGGTGGTTCATGTGGGTTTTCTTTCTTCTGGATGAATGGGGGCCCATTCCGTTTAGTAACTCATCAAACAGGTTTGGGGGGGGATTCCCCACATAGTTTTGGGAAAGGCTTTTTCATCTTTTACCCTCAAGCTCCTGCAACAGCTGCTATAGGCCTTTGTGGCCCCCTTTTTCTAGTTTTTTCTCCCCTGGGGCCACCTGGGGGCCCTTTTTCCTTCTTCGAACCAGTCTTCTTCTATTCCACCCCGCTGCTGTTCATACCCCCGTTCCCGGGCCCCGAGCAATAGCTGCTCTACTTTTTGGGAACCTTTTGGAAAATGATGTCCCCGCAAAAGATGGGGGGCTTTTTTTTGCTGTAAAAGAGGGAAATTTCCCCAATTTTCAAGAAAATCACGATTTTTTAAATTTTAACCGTCCCCGATTCCCTGATGCCTTAGGAAAAATTCCCTGCTTATTTTTTGACTGAATTTTTAAATTCCTTAAATATTCCCAAACGATTCTTGCAAATCGTTTGTTTTTTTTCCCGGGCAATCTTCATATGGTTCTCGCCCCCATTTTAGCAGAAACCCCCCAATTTCCTAATCTCTTTACCAAGTCTAACCCATTTCCCTACCGCTCAAGAATTTTTAACCGAAAATTTTCAAAAAACCCCGATTCCCTTTTGATTTTTTAAAAAAATTTTTCAATTTGTTGGGGATTCGTTTGGGCCGTAGCTTGTGTGGAATAGTGGTAATAACGACGGAAAATTGCTCAAGGAACATGGGTGGTTCATCATGCAAAGGGGTGCAACTGTCCGACAGGAAGTATCAATAGGAATAATATAGTAGCTTTCTTTTTTGTGTCCCTTTATATGTTCGTGCGCAGCTTATAGCTGCCGTAACTAAAGCTACTGTCAGCGGCTTGGCAGCAAAGACAACGGTACAGACTAAACCATGGCTTTGCGAAGAGCTGCTCGCGGCGTGTTCAAGAGAGGCGTGAAACGCGCTGTTTAACAAGCAAAATGCCGTCAGTCATCCCAGGGTGTCTGCACGATGGTGCTTCGTTCTCGCAGACCGTGGTCAACGTTCAGGAAATGCACCGTGTGAACAGACGCGAGTATGCCCGAACGTTATCATTTGATTTTTGTGGCAAACTTTGTTTACACATGACTTTGTCTGGTCTTCATCGTCGTAAGTGACCTGCAACAAGATAGCACAAACGTCGCCTTATCATTTTTGTCACACAGTGAAGTGTTCTGCCAGCCAGTGGAAAACGTTTAGAGTCATCACTGTATAAGCAGCTTTTGCTATAACACACAGCAGCAGGTGAGATCAACTAGGTCATTCACATGTGGAAAACGTGGAGAGTTTCAGAGTAAACTGGTGTGGGTCGTTTCTGGTTGTTCAGCCTTCAGGTCTTACTGCTGATGTAAAAGGTTGTGTGTGGGTGGTCCGTGGTGGAATGGTTCAGCGTACAGGTAACACTGTTCAAGTTCATGTCAAAGCTCATCTGTGGCTGAATTATACTGAAGTGGTTCAACCAACAGGTATAACTGTTCCCTTAAACGTCTTTTGTGGGTACTCTGCAGGATGGTGGTTCTGCCAAAAGGTATTTTGTTCAAGTTAGAGATGCTCTGTGGGTGGTTTGGACTGGTACTCCTGTCGTTAAGTTTTCTGTGGTGTTTAGGAGATAGGTATCACAACACATGTTGAATGTTACCCTTCGTGCGTGGTCTGTGGGAGAGTGGTTTGCCAACAGGATTTTGTTCATTTAGGGATGCTCTGTGGGGTGGTTTGGACTGTAATCTGTTGTGTTAAAGGTCTTCTGTGGTGGTCTGTGGAGGAGATTAGTTCAACTAGGCCTACTACAACTGTATGTAAAGGTCTTCTGTGAGGGATGTTCTGAATGATTTGCACTCAGCCTCATGTTTATAAACTCTTTTTAAGGAGGGTCTGTGGTGATTCTGGATAAAAGATTGTTATGAAATGGGGCTTACTGTCGGGCTGTTGAGTGATTAATTCACAGTGGGCTCATACAACTACGTCAAGTTTCTGTACATTATTATGATTTTCAAATTCTTAAGAGATGAAAAAAATTCATAAGATTTTACGGAAGAAAGATTTTAAAGCAATTTTACCATGTAATCAAAAAATCTGTTTCAGTGGTGGAGTGTGTGTTGTGTGTGTGTGTGTGTGTGTGTGTGTGTGTGTGTGTGTGTGTGTGGTGTGTGTGGGAGAAAGAGAGACAGACAGACAGAGATTTTTAAGAGAGTTGTTTTGATCAGATAAACAGCCCTGATATGGCTCTTTGCTATAAGCAGCATGAATCAAATTATTGGGGTTGTTCAACCCTCACCTATCACTGTTGATGCTAAGAGGTGTGGTTCAACCTGCATTACATGCAACACTAATTCATAATGTTATTAGATTGTTTTGATTCACTGTTTCTTCACACAGACTTGTTCCCTTCAGGATAGTCATCACAACAATGCAGATTTATATACATTCATCCCTCTCATCTGTTCTCAAAAGTTTCCACACAAATGTCTTGAATATTACATTTATTGTTGGCTGTCTTGCTTTCATAAAAACATCAAATCATCTAGAGATCGCGCATCTGAACAGAATGTTTTATTATGAGGTTATTTTGTTACTTTAAACCATGCACGATAATCCTGCAACAACATGATAATTCAAAAACAAATGTTTGTCCTACAGACACATAGTTTAATCTATGAGAAATAATCCTGCAGCAGCACAAATTCAAGACCAAATGTTTATCCTAAAGTCACATTGAATCACCAATGCAACACTTGCATTCATAAACAATGGATTTGAATTTTGTTTTGAATTAGCACAAATATGTCCACACTGAAAATGTATTTTTGGTAAAGTTCAGCACCTGGGCACTCATTAATGAACAATTACTCAATCACATCCTTTTCAATAATCAATGCACTGAAGAAAACTCAAGTTAACTGTGCATGAAAGTATTTATTTATTCATTTCAAAAGAATTCAAACATTACACATGGAACAAAAATTCTGAACTTGCCGGTGTCCTTTCCAAAGAAATCAAAACAGGGCAAGACTAGAAACAGAATATGGTGATCATATAAACAGTATATTCTGTCAAACTTGAAAATATTGAACAAGTTATCAAAATCGGAATTTACCCTCACCCTGCCCCAACTAATACTTTTGCAAGCAAACTGTTGTCACTAATTCTCAGATCTGTGTATTGTTTTCTGCATGCCACATTCAATGTCCAAAGAATTTCATTTGAAAACATGCACACACACACACTCTCTCTCTCTCTCTCTCTCTCTCTGTCACACACACACACACACACACACACACACACACACAAACCTACAAACTCGCACTCATGAAGAGCAATGTGCCTAATTCATTTCTAAATGGAGATGGTCAAACTATTCCAATCACTTTCTTTTCAAAACTGTCTTATTTGGAGTTGAAATTGCTTGAAGCACTGAGGCTGTTCCTTTTTTCATTTTTACATTGATCACTATCCTTGATTCAGAACACATCTTTTCCTAAAAACAGGACTTGGAAAGCAAGTCATCCATTTTACAAAACTCATAATCCATAAACAACAACGAGAAATGCATCAACTACCTCTAAACTCCTGCTGAATTTCAGTACACACCTTATTACTAACAGAGGTAAAAAATAGCTGTTGTGTTTCAGATCTGTCAACAAAATGATTAAGCCACTTTTCTTTTTCTTTTTTTTTTACAGAGAGAGAGATTCGATGATATACTTCCTTCAATGAATCTTGATTAAATCACAATGTATGGCTGAAGTAAATGAACAATAACAATATACAACAAGTAATAAAACAAAACAAAATAAAAAGCTGAATATTTGTTAACAGTATACATTTTATCCAACTCCAAAATGCATGTTCATTTGAGTAAAAAGAAAGCACACAATCATATTTTTTCCCCTCACAACCAACAACTCTATACACCAATCAAATCACCAGTCAAATGAAGCAATACAAATGTTATTCTTTTCAGTGCTGACTACTTAACACAGATGATAAATCAACCAATCAATCATCTATCTACAACCATAGAAAAGACCGAGAAAACTACAACATAAAATGTACACTTTGATTTCTAATACATCTATTCTCATCAAATGGGTGAAGTAGATCTGCATGGCATACCAGATCTTTAGAAGCTAACCCTTCCTCCTGACTCTGAGTCTGAACCTGAAAAAAGAAAAGAGAGAAAATGAATGTTGTGTATAGCATGTTTGTTAGTATCATAAGCAAGTTGGATACAGTCTATGAATACCTGTGTGTTAAAGATCAGTATAAGAATACCTGGAAATTTGTCTTTTGTGTGGAACCTTATGGCCATAACTGAAGATTAAATCTCAAAACCTAGAATTTGTTATTCCAAGTTTGCTGAATACGAACTTTAGTGTTTTGAGCGAGGCACAGGTGTTTGTGTATATATGTGTACATGTACACATGTGCAGCAAACATGCAGGTGTCAGGAAGTGTCCTTATGAAGTTTTAACAATGAAACATTTTATATATTGTTTTGTTTTTGACTGGTTTGACAGTGACTGTTGTATAATGATTATACTGGAAATCTTGAAGACTTCCATTTAAGGTCAAAATGAAGACTTACAGAGGGTGAGTTTGAATGGATTCTTTTTCTTGTTCAGTTTAGAACATAAAATTAGTTGTGAATGTCAAAGAGGAATTATGCTGTAACTCTGTATAAGCTGCATATACATGAGTACAAGTCTGTCTGTCTGATCATAAACAAACTGATTTTTGTGTGTGTGTGAACTGTTGAACCCAGTTTCAATACAGACTAGACAGATTGATATGTCATTTGAAAATCTATTGAAATATATATCATATCTACTTTGGTGAAAAGGTCGGGCATTTGGGCCTAGACCCAGTTTAGGCTTGCTACACTTACTATGAAATCATTGTACTGCATAAAAATTAGGCAGATTTCTGAAGAAACCTGAAAGCTGACACAACACAAAGACACCTTTACATGACATAACTTTCTACTGACCTTCACACACACACACACACACACACACACACACACACACACACACACACACACACACACACACACACACACACGAGGGCAGGATGTAAAAAAAACTTGACAGATTATTCTTCAGCCTTCAATAAAGATAATTTTGACTTGACACAGATACACACACATAAAAGCACACCAAGTATTATCTCTGTCTGCCCATACTAACTATTGATTCTTTGTGTATTCAGAGATTGACTTTGAAGCAGTTTACATTCATGAATGTAAAATAGAAAGTCAGCTGATAATATTCTACCCTTTTCTTACTCTTCTTCTTTTTTCTTTAGTTACATGAATAAGAATAACATCCTAATGGCATGACAATCCTGTTTCCATTTTTTGGCTTTTTTTCCCCCAAAAAATAATATGTCAATGAAAGAACTCACTATTCTTTTGGCCACTCAAGTTGCATAAGCCTTATGAGGTGCGTCTCCAACTGTGGACCAATCTGAGGGTTCAGCTGACACAGGTAAGTGGAGATCCAGCTATAACACATGTACACAAAACAACCATAAATAGTGCAGGCACAAATATGCACATGACTGTTCAAGTACACAGTGAAGTACCTGAAGTAATGGCAGGTACACACACACACACACACACACACACACACACACACACACACACACACACACACACACACACACACACATGTACACACACAAATGCGTAAAAGATAGCCATAGAGAAACATCTCAACTATACAATAACGCGTTTGTGTGCATGGGCATGCATGTATGAATGCATGTGTGTGCCTGTGTACCTATGTGCACGTGCTTGTGTGCATATGTATGTGTGTGTGTGTGTGTGTGTGTGTGCACACATGTCCATACACACAAACTTTTGAATGATGATATATTTTGTAAAAAAAATATAAATAATATAAATAAACAAATAATGCAAAAGCATAAAAAATACTGCGGGATCTCTCCCTTGCAACCTTCAGAAATCCCTTCCCATTGGATCTTAAAAGAAGGAAGTCTTCGTTCAAATGTAAATCTACTGCAGACAAAGAAATAAATGTTTCAGGAAAAAAGGCTTTAGATGGAAGGAGCTTTTGCTGGGATATAAATCTAGTATAGACAAAGATATTAATGCTACACACACACACACACACACACACACACACACACACACACACATGCGCGCGCGTTTTGGAAGGAGGAAGACTTTAATAGGATATAAATCTATATGTAGCCAAAAGAAATAAATACATGCTCTTGAAAACAAAATCTTTACAACCTGTATAAACTGGTGAGTCAGGTACATATCAATATCTAACATAACTTTGTGAATAGATGTAAAATTAAATGTACTAGGCCTACTACTACTACTACGTATCAATAATGGCACAAAATCTGAGGCTTCAAGGTCTGTTTTGCTTCTGTTTCTAGTAAAGAGAATGCGGGAATTTGGTCAGAAAATATCAAACAAGGGGTTGTGGAATAGGACATGAGGTATAGTGAGAATCTTTGCAACAGGGGCCAAAATAAGAAAGAACGAAAACCTGAAGAACAAACCTTGGGTGCATAAAGAGCTAATACCTGAATCGTTCAATCTCTGTACTCCTTCATTCCATCAGTCTGTACTTGTACATGTATTATTCAAACACTTTCTCACTCAAAATGCCCTGAAGACTCTAATCTGTGCTTTTGTTCCGTCTCGGTTTGACCATTGTAACTCCCTCCTTGCCCGTAGTCCCTCAGGGCTCATCTCTAAACTTCAAAAAGTTCAGAACAATGCCGCCCGTCTGATCTCCCGCTCCTCTAGATCTGATCACATATCACCAATTCTGTCATCCCTACACTGGCTCCCTATTCAATCTCGCATTGACTTTAAAGTTCTTCTCCTGGTTTTCAAATCACTGAATAATCTGGCTCCCTCCTACCTCTCTGACCTCCTTCATATGTTCCATCTCGCAACTTACCCTCATCCACTGACTTTCGTCTGCTTCGGCTTCCCTCTGCTCGCCTGAAAACTTCAGGCCAACGATCTTTCTCTTACATGGCACCTGCTCTGTGCAATGATCTGTCTTCTTCTCTGAGTAACACAGACTCTTTAAAGACTTTTAAAACCTCCCTAAAGACACATCTTTTCCCCCGGACTGATTAACGATATCCACTTACCTATGTGCGCAAGTCTGTTTATTTTGACGTGCTTGTGTGTCTTTCTGCATGTGTGTGGGTTTTTTGTGTGTGTGTGGTGTGCACGCGCGCGCGCGCGCGCGCGCGCGCGCGCGCGTGTGTGTGTGTGTGTGTGTGTGTGTGTGTGTGCTTTGAGTTTGAATGTTTCTATAATATGCGCTTTGGGCTCTCGCGAGGGAAAGTGCTCAATAAATATCCTTTTACATTACATTACATTACTTTATCCATCATCAACAGTTTAACCTTTCCCGTACGTCGCCTAAAATTTTGCGCGCTGTACTTCGTGGGTGTGCAGAAACCCATGCTTTCTAAGAAGGAATAACCCCTCGCCGTACGCCGTGGGTGTACAGTAACCCATGGTTTTTGTATAGGAGCTAACCCCTCGCCGTACGCCGTGGGTGTACAGTAACCCATGGTTTTGTGTAGGAACTAACCCTCCCGTACGCCGTGGTTACGTAACCCTGTATGTGTAGAACTATCCCTCGCGTAGCGTAGTGTACATAACCCATGGTTTTTTTCGAGGAAGTAAGACCTTGCCGTACGTCATGCAAATTTGACTTCTATGAGATGAGAGTCTTGCTACTTGCGTCAAACGGTTGTTTGTTGTTGTTGTTTCTCAGTGAATAACTGTGCACAGGCGGCCGCATGAATGTGCGTTTATCTGTGTGTGTGCATGTGAGCATTATTGCATGTTTGTGCGAGAGAGAAAGAGAAACAGAGAAGAGAGAGAGAGAGAGAGAGAAAGTGTGTGTGTGTGTATGTGCATGCATGGAAAGACATATATATATATATATATATATATATATATATATATATGAGCTATGCTATATAGTACGCGCGCACGGGCCCGCGCGTGTGTGTGTGTGTGTGTATTGGTAAAACATTAGAAATACTTGATCCTCTGTCAGTATGACGTTTCCTAGAATGTGCAACATACCAAGGGCTACGTGGTTTGTTTTTTTTTTTTTAAATACGTAATGTGCTTTGCATCATTTTGATTATTACGTCATTGCTCACACTTGGCAGTACGCGCCCCGCAAAAGACAAAGCAGACGGAACTCGGTGGCACCAAATCGTGGGCAGGAAGGAATTTCTTACCAACGCGACTTTCTGTGGCAAGCACGCGTGACGTCACATCTATAGCGTGTGGCGCGCTAGCTTTGTACGGCGTGCAAGGTTTATTCTTTGGTAGTATGGGTGTTCTCACACCCACGACGTACTGGGACATTAATTGTTTAATTATTTCTTTGTTTATGTATAAAACAAAATAATTTTCAGTTGATATGTAGTATAATATATTAGGGACAAAGTCATGAAATTAAGTGGAAGTGGCTTCAAAATTACTAGAGTTACAGAGCAAAAAACACGTGTCTGGGTGATTTCACACCCACGGAGTACGGGAAAGGTTAAGCACACATTCCAGTAAACTTAATGTTGATTCTGATTTATAAATTAACCCATTCTTTAAAAATAATTTGCTAAAATATGATGTAAAATATCCCGTTATTGACATTTTGTCAAAATGTGATAACACCATGCCACCTGATTTTTTCTGCAGATTGTTGTGCAACAGAACTCCCTTCTTGCAATGGAGAAATGCATGCAGCTCACAACCTTGCATTCTGCTTTCTCAGTTTCATTTAAACACAAACACACCACCACCATCACCACCACCATCCAGATGACCACTAATTGTTCTGGCTTAGAAGTGGAGGCAAAAATGTTATCCTGTGTGAGATTTGAATCAAGGATGCAGATTTTCTCTTCTTGTACACAAGCATGTTATCCAAAATGCCACAAATTGAGGAAAGAAAAAAAAAGGTGTGTGTGTGGGGGGGGGGGGGGGGGGGGGGGGGGGGGGGGGGGGGGGGGGGGGGGGAGAAAAAAGAAAAAAGTACCCACGTCACATAACCTACCTCCATCACCTTGTTCACAGGCATTTGGGCACCATCCACACACAAAATGTACATGCTTCATACAAGCATACATTCCCAAACATGCACATGCACTCAGTCTGACACACTTGAACACACAGTGACACAGTTAGTTACACTGAAGTTTAATGTCCACATGCACTACAGGTGATAATGACAGACTGGGATAACAATTCCATAAGCGTAGGCTTGGGGACTTGTCTCACACTGCACTGATACCAAACTAAGATGGTGAATGAACGGGCAGTTTTTGTGATAGGCACCAGTAGGATTCAGACTCCCAACTTCTGAGTGCGAATTCTATGCACTTCTACTAAACCAGCTCAGTGTCTTCACACACACACACACACACACACACACACACACACACACACACACAACTGCACTTGTACCCAGCATACCCACACATGCCACACATAAACATATCCCCCCAAACACTTACATTCACCTATTCACACACACACACACACACACACACACACACACACACACACACACACAGGGGGACGGGCCACAAATGGATATGTATCTCCCAGTTCCACAACAGTAATCTAACATAAAACTTTCAAATATATGAAAATGGCATACTTTGGTGGCCACAACAGTACTGGTCTCCCATGCTGCAATGACAAGTATTTTGTAAATGCATGAACAAAGGGTTAAAAAAAAAAAGGCTGAAATAGGCCAGTATCGAAAAGAAAAAAAATACTCACAACAAATAACAGCATGCTGCTGTCAGGACAAGACTCATCTGGACCACACTGAAACAGAAACAAGTTATAAAGCCCTAAATGATTTGTGTTCATTCATGATCAAACATATCAGTTACAGCTGTATAACAGATATGACCTTTACAGAAACATGCAGCCCCAAATAAGCAATTCATTCATTTTATAAACAAACATACAAGTTCTGATGACACAGATAACTTAACAAAAACTGGCATGAAAATCCAAACAGTAGTTTATTATTGATTAACGAAATGTATCAGTGTTTTATACACAAAGAACTTTACTGCTGATTACATGTATACATGCATCCAATGTCTCAAAGTATCGCTACTATCAGTGCTAAATCAGAGCATTGTATATGCATGTAGACCTAAACAACATGCTCAGTCTTCTGGAATTTTTGCTTGTCACTTTGCAGTTACTACAAATTATGTGCTCAGCTTTACGCAATCATAAAACTACAAATTATGTGCTCAGCTTTACGCAATCATAAAACTACAAATTATGTGCTCAGCTTTACGCAATCATAAAACTACAAATTATGTGCTCAGCTTTACGCAATCATGTAGATCACATCTTTCATGAGATCCAACTGAATGTTATATAATTTTTAGCTGTTGTAGGTGCTGATGTTGCTGACAATTCTGTTATTAAACTGCCGAGCTGACCACTAAAACTGGTAGCACAGTTTTTACCTCCCTTACATCCTTTCTAAATCCTCAAGCATTGTCTGAAATTTTCCTTTTTTGTGTGTGTAGAAGTCTTTTCTTATTTTTATCCCAATTTATTTGTCAATAGTATTTTCTTCCAGTTTCCCTTTTTACTGTCCATTTTGTTTTTTCTCTTAGAGTTACTAACATCACCGCGGCTGATGTCTCTATGTGACTTTAATGAAAAACTGCAATAGGAATGAGGGCACTACACACCCCACCAAAGAATTACTGATTATTATCACAATATAAACATCCATGTAACTGTAGAAAACTAAAGCTATCCTTAAATATCAATACATACATGCCACACATACCGTGAGCTCGGAGTACATTTATTATACGATATTCACATTACGGTACTAATACAAGCTTACTAGGTCTGATTTGACTGGTAACTTTCCTTTTCCCACTCATGATGTTGTGGGCCTATAAGTTTTCCAGCAAAATTTATGAGGTCAATTATGATGTGACGATAATAAAAAGTGTCGTTTTAAAAACATAATTGTGTAAACAAAAGACAAGAAAAAATGTCACAAATAACCAGTTATTCACGATTTTGCGGTCACTTGCAGCATTGACATTTCTACACTACTCGCTGGGTGACAGGCGCCCGCATTGATATCGAAAACCACACTGAAAGTCGCCAGTACCAAACATATGTTACTCGCATCATTTATCAAATAAAACCTACCCCTTA
This sequence comes from Conus ventricosus, assembly GCA_018398815.1. Lineage (NCBI taxonomy): Eukaryota > Metazoa > Mollusca > Gastropoda > Neogastropoda > Conidae > Conus > Conus ventricosus. Next base: position 85,684,406 of record CM031597.1, on the reverse strand, counting down.
TTGGGTGATTTCCACATGCAACACTGGACGAGGATGGGTAGGATAATACCTACAAATCCCCACACACCTGACACGATCGCAACAGTTATTCCAAAGCTCAGTGCCATGTTGCTGATCGAAAAGTAAGCCTACTGCCGTCGGAGACTGAAATGGGTCACATGATCAGTCACGTGATTGATTCTCGGTCGTCACGAATCTGAGGAAGCGAGTGAAAGCGTCATTGACGACAGTGATCTAGTGATGCGATGGTCGTAAGACGAGGTTGAATGGAGAGTACGGTCGACGTGAAACAACTAAAACATTTTTTGTTTTATGTTGTTGTTTATTAAGGGAAATCAGACATGCTATACGTTCATCAGGGATGAACTGAACGACAGTTAGTGCAACTTGTGATAGGTGTTTGTGCTTTTGTGTCCTCTATGATTGTTGTTGAGTTTCTCCCCTCTCTCTCTCTCTCTCCTCTCCTCTCGTCTCTCTCTCTCTCTTCTCTCTCTCTTTCTCTCTCTCTCTCTCTCTCTCTCTCTCTCTCTCTTCACACACACACACACACACACACACACACACACACACACACACACACACACACACACACACACACATTAGTCCACCTAGAAAGCAGTAGTCTCCTAGAATCAGACTATAAAAGGGTTCAAGTTCTACCCTTAAGTCTGAGATTAACAAAGGGATCATAATGCACAGAATCATGTTCGGGAAGGCACCCTCAACATTAGTTCACAGATTCTCAATTAATTCCTCAAGGACTCTACCCAAACTTCATGTCCCTGTTCCCAGAATTGACTTATTCAAATCCAGTTTAACATTCAGATTCCTGTCAATGGAACTCGCTCCCTGAGTCAACCAAACAACGCCAATGCACATCAACCTTCAAAAACCATTATTTTAACCCATCTTATGTGCCAATACTTGCATACTCTGCCATAAATCCACCACCAACCACTACCATCCTCTTTGCCTTATGTATGAATCTGACTATTAAGAAAGTGTTCTGTACTTGAAATGCACATGTTATTCTGTTTGTATGTCTTATGTGAGTATGTGTTGTTTGTGTGTGTGTGTGTGTTCCTACTACCTCTTGCCCTCTTGTCACTATGTCGTAATGCTTGTATTCTTATGCGACTCTCTCTCTCCTCTCTCTCTCTCTCTCTCTCTCCTCTCTCTCTCTCTCTCTCTCTCTCTCTCTCTCTCTCTCTCTCTCTCCCTCCTCTCTCTCGCTCTGTCTCTCACGGTTCTGCAGGAATGACTTGACTTATTATCTATATGACCCCCCCCCCCCCCCCCCCCGCAACCGCCCTCCCCACCCCCCACCCCGTACCCGTGGTGACTGGGCTATCATGCTTTTTTCTCTCTCTCTCTCCTTTTGTGCTTTTTTTCTGGTGCTTCAAATCGAATATCTTGCATCTCCTTGGTATCTTTTGATTGTCAGATTGTTCTAAACATGCTCTTTCCTGCACCCCACTCTTGCCTCTTTTTTCTCTCTCCTTCCCTCCCTCCCTCCCTTCCTCTCTCTCTCTCTCTCTCTCTCTCTCTCTCTCTCTCTCTCTCTCTCTCTGTCTCGCTCTCTGTCTCTGTCTCTCGCTCTCTCGCCATTCCCTGCACTCCTTTCGCTCCTGCGTCCTCCCCCCCCCCCCTCTCTCTCTCTCTCTCATTTACTTTTTATTTTATTTTGTCTTATTTATTATTTTTCTTTAAATTATTATTCTGTATTTAATTTTTGTTCTAGCCACTTTTTGCGTTCTTTTATTGCCTCATCTTATTTTGCATTGTAGACCGTACTCAGGGCGAAGACTGGATGTAAAAAAGCACATAAGTGCTTATCTATTATCTCGTAAATAAATAATTTTGTCTTGTCTTGTCTTCTCTCTCTCTCTCTCTCTCTCTCTCTCTCTCTCTCTCTCTCTCTCTCTCTCTCTCTCTCTCTCTCTCTCTCTCTCTCTTTGTTTATTCTTGGCTTAGTTCTTGCCCTCTTCCCTTCAATTGTGTTTTCATCTTCTGTTGTTCTTGCTTGTTGTGGTTAGATTTCCGCCTCATCTGGCAAGTTGCTTTTTTTCCCTTTTTTTTCATCGTCTTCTTGCTCATTATCATCATCTCCTGGTTCTTCTGAACATGTCATACTAGATAACATCTTGATGCTTGATTACAAATTAAAAACACTTGGTATCGTGTCACCCGTGGACTAACTAAGCATTGTGTCGGCCCTACTGACAGAATTTTAAAAGTTTAATGCGATCTCCAGTAATCGATTTTCTGCATTTGCTTTTCTATTCTTTTTCCTTCTTCTTTAATTTGTTTGTTTGTTTGTTTTTAATGCATTTAATGGCAATACATTAATAGTCTCATATGGAAGACTATTCGATGTTTAGGTATTAAGGCCTAAATGAAAAAAGTTTTGAGCCAGAGTGCCATTTGATTTCATGTGATGAAGAATCTTTTATAAGTCTCTAAATAAGCATGTAGAAACACTTAAAATCACTCCACATACAATTTAGACTTACTCAGGGGAACTTTTCAAAAGAACGTTGTCTATATGCTGCCGACAAACTGTTTACTACTTATTCAAGAAGGGATATTATGAAAACAAAAGTTTCAGTGACAGAATTGCTACCAGAACGACGTCCCTTGGAATGCTCTGTGCCTGCCTGCACACTATGTCGACACAGCGCTGGCTTCCGAAGGTGGTGTCGGATTGTCCCGGCTGGTTAGTTCGGCAGTTGATGACAGTTCTTCTCTGGGTTCTACTGGCAGCATCGGACGTTTCTTTTTCTTTCTTTATACCGTTACAAGATTGGTTCATTGATACTTCTTTCCACTTCAAGGAATTTTTTTTTTTTAATGTTCATTTTGTTAGTTTAACATGTGTTGGTAATGTGTTCTGATGCAATTCTCTGCTGGACACCCTTAATCAAGTCATTGAGCTTTAACACTGCTACACTAATATTGTCACCGTTAAAAAAAAAAGAAGAAGAAGAAAAAGAAAGAAAGAAGAAAAGAAAAGAAAAAAAAAGGTCAGTGCATCCTTGGATTCCTCTGCCGTAATCTGAGATGCTGTCACATTGCCTGCAAATGTACTCATTTCTACCTGGCCCTGGTTCGATGTCCGGCTACTGGAGTATGTGGTGATCATCATCTGGGACCCGTGCCTCACTCAAGCAGGATATGGAAAAAATCAGTGGAGCGCATTCATGCAGCAAGCAGCTGTATACCGGTTTCCTCGCCAAAGACCACAGGTTTACGACCCCTGGCTCTGTGACCTTCCCGTTCTCCAACAGCGTCGCGAACTATTAAGGCTGACATTTTTCTCCAGCGGAGGAGATGGCACCGAACATTTTTCTGACCGAATCCTGAGCCCTATAGGGGCTTGGAAGACTAATAATGAGTACGTTCCAGCCAGTGGCAGAGGGAGGCTATCAAGACAATAACCCAGTTGGTACTGACACTGCAACACAGTGCCTAGGTAGAACACAACCCAATACAGTCTCTTTTCCATCGGACCGTGGGCTGGAACCGCGTGAACGGCAATATTGTACAGCTCACTCATAAAAAACTGCACAGTCTTTTCACTTTCCTTTGAAGTGTCCTTCACAGTGGAAAGACACGCACACACACACGCACACACACACCACACACACACACGCGCGCGCGCGCGCGCACAAACACACCCATCTCTTCCTCCTCTCCACAGTTTCAGTTTCACTAAGGAGTGGTCGCTGCGTGCTGACTGGTCCATATACGCTGCGCCACATCCACAAAGTTTCCAGACCATACTGCGCATAATTTAAATGAACTAATGATAAGAATTTATGAAGAGGATCCCGTGGCTACGACTTCGCAGATGTCTAACCTACGCATAAGCCCAATACGCTGGTCAGACCTTGAGCACCTACCTAACATTGGTTGTGCCATTATTATCGTTGTATGTATGTGCGATGAGTGTACACGTGTGCGTATATGTATGTGTGTGCAAGGGTGTGTTGGCTAGTGTATGCGGTGTGCGAGAGCATGTATGTGCCTGTGTACTTGGGCGTATACGCGTACGTGTGTATGTGTGTGCAGTATGTGCGCAAGTGTGTGTGCATGTATGCATGTGCATGTGTGTGCATGTAAGTGCGAGCACATGTGTGAGGGTGCGCGCGCACGTGCGAGAGAGAGAGAGAGAGAGAAATATGTGTGTGCGTGCGTGTGTGGATCTGTTCTGAAGATGACTTTGTAAAAAGAACAATACCAAGAAGGAGAAGAAGAACAACAACAAACACACAAAAACAACAACAATGACCACACACACACACACACACACACACACACACACACACACACACACACACACATCTGTGGATTCTTCAATTTACACACCTGCATCGGCCCACCGATGCACACCCAACAGCACACACACGACTGCAGTATACACTGTGGTCCCTTAGAGATTCAGAGTCTCACCTCAGTTTACGTGTTTGATCGTTTGTGTCTGAAACTGGGAAGGCGTAGCATGAGTCTGCATCAATCCCTAGGAATCTTCGCAATGTTGGCCTTGAAAGTATTCCCATGTTTCTTGCTTTTCCTTTAAACCTGGATGTGCGGCCACTTCCTCTCTTGATGTTCAGATCTGAAATAAGGTCAAGGGTATAGTGATTTTGTTCTTGTTTTTCTAGGTATTTCTTTAGATTTCTTATCACACCAGATGGGCCAAGCTGTTATCCAGTTCTTGTTATTGCCTTGCCTGTCAGTTTGTCTGCTCTCTCTTTTTGTTTAACGCTTGCATGTCCAGGACAGTACATCCATATGTCTCTCCAATGCAAGGTTGCGCATTACTTCATGCCAAGCAGGGGTTTACATTCTACTCTCCTCTTTTTGAAGTAGGTTCATGGAGTCAGTCAGTATCATGGCTTGTTGACTTTTAGACTCGTCTGTGGATGAGAGCCAGTAGAGTGCTATTGTCGTTGCTTCTACCTCCATTGTTAGACATCAAGTTGTTAAACTGTATGCACCTGTGTACATTGTCTTCCTGGGTAGTTTGGCCATTTTTCTACTCTGTAAAACTCGGCCTGACTTAGCTTTGGTGACTGAACCATCATTGTATATAACAGTGTCTTCTTTTGTACATCTGAATCTCTGCATTGGTTTTGCCTTCTGGCCATTATCGACAGTCTCTTCCAAGTTCTGGAGCGATGGCAATTTGGCAGAGTTCTTTGAGTTCTGCTAACTGGCACACAAGCTGTATATTGTCTTCTGCCTGTCCCATCCATGATTTTCTCCACGTCCTGAGCGAGTGCCATTTGTTTCCTTCACTGGCGCATGTAGGCTAGTGGGTTTTGTGGATTTTCAAGTGCTCTGAAATATGCTATCACCTGTTTTGGCTTGCGTCTTGCCTGTATTGAAGGAAAGTCAAGCAGGTATTGCCTAGTTTCAACTGCTGTATCCGTCGTGGTTCCCAGGATCAATCTCATTGCTTCATTTCGAATTCTTTCTAATTATGAAGATTGCTCTTGGAGAGTGTTGTACGCCTTAATCCATAAACAATCACACTGAGTACAACTGTGTGATACAGTCGGTAGAGATGACGCCGTTCAATGGCCTCAGCTGCCATTGCTTTCATGGCAGACAGGCCCTGTTGCCTTTAAAAACAATATCCTCAAAATGCTTCCTAAAGGTCAGCATTCTGTCAAATCCTATACCCAAATAGCGTAGGTTGTCAGGTGATTCAGTTGGTATTCCATTGAAGGAAACTGGCGTCATTCAACTTCAGTGCAAGCACGAAGACTCTGACTGGCACAACGCGGAATTTTTGGTCACCAACTCAGGGGGACCTACCATCCTGGGACTTCCCAAGGATTTGCAACTCCATGAGAAGCAACCTGACAACACCACAGCTCCTTCTGACCAGACCAAACTTCAGGACAGCAGGCAATTGTCCTGATGTCTTGTTGTTGAGAATGCAGACCAATGTCTAAGCCTTTGTAGGGCTGATGGACGATCGTTTCTTGGGGAGCGTGCCTGTGTTTCCCGGGTTCTATGTTCCCCAGAAGCGCTGTTCCCCGTGTCTCTGTTCCCCAGTGTCGATGTTCCCCGACCGAAAAAGCGTGCCGCTATTCCCGTACCAGTGTTCCCCAGGTTCTCTGTTCCCCAGTAGCGCTGTTCCCCAAACCGATTTCAATGCACGTTAGCGCCAGTACGGGCCCTACTGTACAAGGAGAGGTTGCGCCGGGCACATCCCAAGGTAAACAAAATAATAGGGAAAAAAAATGCACATGCCCACCCCCCCTCCCCTCCCCGCCGAAAGAGAGAGAGAGAGAGAGAGAGAGAGAGAGAGAGAAATTGCACGTGCCTCACGCGTGTCAACTCAGGTTGTTCCCATTTTAACCGCTACATTGGAAGTGTCATCGCGCTTCTGTCGTCTGCGAAGCGTGTCACTTGGCGTGGCCCCCAGGGCGCATTGCTCGGCACCGTTCCGGGGGGGGGGGGGGGGGGGGGGGGGGGGGCAATTTCGCTGTGAGTTGCTTGGTCAAATCAGTAAGAAAAACGGAATATTTCGATCGTGTATGATTCTAGAACGGGAAGCATGAATTTGTGACGCCAGAAAAGGGTTTTGACAGTGATGTGCTTCTTTTTACGCTTTGAACTCCTATCCCTTTAAATCACACTTTGCGTGAGCTACACCTTTTCTTTCGTAACAGGCCATTTTACTTTTAGACTGTTTACACAGACCTGATGGGGTCATGCAAGTGCTGACCTGCTGGTTCCAGCGCTGTCCAGTCGGCATGAAACCCCTCTTCTACGGCCCTCCCGCTCCACCCCCAACACCCCGACCCTCCCACCCCGCCCTCCCACTGCCTCGCCTATAACAATGAAAACAACAGTAACAACGTTTAAGTCAGCAAAACCCACCAACACCACCAACGGCAAAAACTTGGGGAACAGCGGGCCTGGGGAACAGCGGGCCTGGGGAACACCGGGACCGGGGATTTGCAGGAATGGGGAACAGTGGGATCGCCACAGGGTGGGGAACAACGAAACTGGGGAACTTAGGGACTGAATTTCGATTTTTTCTTGAGGGGAACACCGGGACTGGGGAATATAGAGACTGGGGAACAAAGAACCTGGGGAACAGCGGCATGACCCCGTTTCTTGACACCATTAAGCAAAGTTGTTCGGTTGTTCCTGAGTTGGTTTCGTTCTTTCTTGGACATTCTTTGATGTTTTGTAGATCAGACCGTCATCTGTTGGTGTCAACATTCGAGCAGTTCCATTTCTATTGAGGTGTGCAAGGCCTTTAGTATACACATTGTGTAAATCAGGGGAGAGGGGAGAACCTTGAGGTAATCCCATAGAAAGTTTATGAGGTTCAGACATTCAGTCTCCAAATAGTAGGATGACAGTTCGCTCTTGAAAAGCTGCTCCAGTCCATCGTGTAGGTGTCCTGCTGATTTGATAGTCGAGGAGTAGCTCCATGAGAAGCGAGCATTTGACTCCCCTCATCCTTCCTCCATCCTGCACACACACACACACATGATGTTTGTAACGTAAATCAACAAAAACAGAAACGGTCTTGCGTAGGAGACAGTTGAGGCGGTGGTGTCGCGGTCAAATTTGTTGCTCAGTCAAATCGGTTGCTGGCATACCAGTTTAGGCAAAAAATGACGTCACCAGTGTCTCAGTCTACTCCAAGCAGAATCGATGGTCTTTAGATTAGAGTAGGGCGAAGTCTGGCTTCGAGAGTGTCTCTCATCTCTCCTCTACGCCCATCATGGGCAAGAGAATGATGATGATGATGAGGGCGAAGCCCGAGAGAGGACGAAGGACGAATGAACGAAGGCCGTTAGGCCAAGTCGTGCTCACACATTTCTGAGTAGGCGGATGTGTGTTGTGGCATCAAATGACGTCATTTTTTGCCTAAACTGGTATGCCAGCAACCGATTTGACTGAGCAACAAATTTGACCGCGACACCGGTATCCCAGAAAGGGGGGGGGGGGGGGGGGGGGGGGGGGCTGCGAAACAGCTTGGCAGGGATCGTTTGGAATGAGATATTGGCTTTAAAGTTGAAGAACAGGCATACCCCCCCCCCCCCCCCCCGACATCTTTTGTTTCAGTTTGCTGAATCTGCTTCCATTATCCCTTTCCTTTTAGACATTTCTAAATCAGCGATCGTTTTAGGCTCTCCCTCTTTTCCCGTCCGAATCTCGACAGGTTTAAACCCATCGGCAAGTGTTCGTCGCTCCAAAAGTACTGTTTAGTTATTTTTAACCTTTCCTTTTGTATCATCCAATTGAGAGAGGAGCGTAGTGTGGAGTTTTGTTTGTACTGTGCACGTGTCAGTGTTGAGGTTTCTGGGTGTTTTTTTTTAAAATTTCTTGTGCGTGCACCAGTGCTCTTTCAGAAAGAAAGAAAGTAGAAACAGAATGGCAGGGAAATTTCATGTTTCGTCTGAATTGATCACGTGATCGAATCTGTCGTCGTACGCTTCGAGCCAGGCAGACTTCCGTTGTGGATTTGGCTGCGGAAAATCGGACGTCATCCGATTGTTTCGGTGTGGAAACTTTGTTATAGGAAAAAAAGTTGTTGTAAAGGCACTACGATGATCAGTATGTGGAAAATTCGTGAACTCACAGACAAGGTGTAAGTATATTTTGTTACTGTCTTTGAGATCAGATGGAGGAGTTGCCCCCCTCGACCTGACGACAAGATGTCCGGTTCCTGTTTGACACGAGTACATTGACGACTCTCAAAGTTGATAAGATGACCTAGTTTATTCCAACTGCCAGCATGAATTTAACAGGGCTTTTTGTTTGGAGAAATCACTTCATAATCCCTAGTAAACTCTAAACTGTCAAAATAACTGAAGGTTGGGGGCAAGCTAGTTGTCTCAAAAGTGTTGAATGATGTCAGACTTTCCCTCCCATTTTCTCCCGCAACACTCCAGCCCCACAGTAGTTTCGAAGTTTACACAGACCAAAAACAGCTTTTAAAACAAGATAATGGAATTTTGTGTTCAGCTATTAGTTTTGACACCCAAGTCTGATCCTTTTCGTTAATCTAAATCACTAATCAGCGTGAAATTTTAGTTTTTCGGTGGTTAGGACAAGGAGTAAGAACTCGAACCTCCTCTTTCTGTAAATTAGGGTTTTCCATTCCCAAATCCCCATAAAGTATTACTATCAGGGTTTTCCATTTCCACCCCCACCACCCACCCCCCATTGCTAGCTGTGACTGTGGTCACAGTTTATGAGGAGAAATTTAAACTCAACTTTTTTTGTCAGCCTGTCCAGTGTTAAATAGACAATATATTGTCAAATAGTGAAACAAGCCGATAGGAAATCTGTACATGGATGACTAGTTGATCAACAGAGGAACAGTGTTAGACCCATTCATTTGTGTTGTTAGTGTGACAGTGACAATTGTCAGAAATGAAAATGTAACACACCTACCTTCAATACCATCACCTCAGTGTGATAAAACTAAATTGAGTGTGGCCACAGACTGTCTCTCTAGTTGGTTAAGCTGAACAATGTTATTGAAATGTTATTATTACTATTTACATCAAGAACATTTATAAATGCTTAATCAGTTGAATGCCCAAGGCATTTACAATAAACAAATTGTAGTTACTGAGTGTGGAAGGGGTAGTCTTTATTCATCATTATTTTGAAATTTAAAACTTAAAACAGTTCTTGTAATTATGTACATTCTAGTGTATACTGTATTTATAGACAGATTTAGTAATTGAGCTTGGCCTTGTTTTCAGTTTTCCTTAAATAAGGGTTCTGAATTATAGTCATGCATCATGTGTTCTGCTGATTTTGCATCTTGGCGACTGTTTTTTTTATTTAAAGCTTTTGAAGCAGATGATCATCAGAATGTGTTCTGACAATTAAGTGCACTTGCTAGTCTTAAGTTAAAAAAAGAAAAAGCCGAGAACTGGCCTGTAGTTGGGTTTGACGGACCATAGATACCAATTCAAAGTTATTAACTTACAGAACAGTTACAAAAATGGGCAAAACTATCATTGACCAATGTGAAAATAATTCCATCACCCTATCAAAGCATTTCTTCCTTCTGTTTTAACCTGATTATTAATGAATTCAAAAGCCTTTCTATGTATTGGAATTATTCTCACCATTGCCTATCAGCAATGTGGTTGAGAGAAAGAAACTTAACAGAAAGCAGATCATCATCCTAAAAGACCAGTGACAGTTCATATTTTTTGTCACAGTGTCACTGATACCCTCCCCTCCTCTCACTCTCTCTCCCTCTGTGTGTATGTGTGTATGTATAAAATTTTCTGTGTGTTTGTATATAGGATTGCCTATCAGAATGTGGTTGAGAGAAACTTTTAAAACAGAAAGCAGATCATCATCCTATCACTCAGGAAGAGAAAAAGACCAGTGACAGTTCATATTTTTTGTCACAGTGTCACTGATACCCTCCCCCCTCTCACCTTCTCTCCCTCTGTGTGTATGTGTGTATGTATAAAAATTTCTGTGTGTTTGTATGTATAGGAATGTGATTGTAGAGAATGTGAATCTAATGGTGTGTGTGTGTGTGTGTGTGTGTGTGTGTGTGTGTGTGAGTGAGTGAGTGAGTGAGTGAGTGAGAAAGAGACAGAGAGACTGTACTTGAGTGAAACTCTGTGTGTGTGTGTAAGAATGAGACCCTTTGAGTATGCGTGTGTGTGTGTGTGTGTGTGTGTGCTATGAGTGAGTGTGCATGCATGCACCACACTTGCTTACTTCAGCTTTCACACATATTATGTGTTGATTGAGATTTCTTTTTATGTCACGAGCGTGATCAGTGCGAACTTGTCATGTGTATTACTTGGTGCATGTATTTTTCCTGCTTGCATTTTTTTAATTTGAAATTTTCATGGACGGATGTAAATATCTGTGGGGTATAACTCCACACTTTATCTTGCATGTGTAAAAATGGACCTTAAGACTCGGCCCAAAGTACAGTTGGGGACCTGCGTAATAGCTGGGTCATGCTGCTTTCATGCTGCTTAGAAGTTTGATGGAATCAGATTCAGCAGATTGAGTGGAAGGCGAGATCAGTTTGAAATAGGAATGTCATCACAAAAATGAACACCCAAGATCATGAAGTTATGTTTAAACTGCAGTCAGTCAGCCTGTAGAAAATATGTAGAACCCATCTGACAGTCACATTGCTGATTTTGATGGTAACTCATTCAGAGAACCCATAAAAAAATTCAGAAGCAAAGTACACATGTTCTGTGCTTAACATTAACGATTGCCCAACTGTCTGAGGCTAGTGTGTTACCATGCTGGGCAAGTCAAGTTCATTCTGAACTTGTTTCCAAGCAAGTGAAAAATTTTAAACAAACGCATGATTTTTTTAATTTAACAAATCATAATCATGTGCCAACTTAAAAATGCATTATTGCATATTACATAATTTAGATAGAAAGAGAGGGGGTTAGTTACCGCCAAGGACGAAAGTACAGGACAAGACACGATGCATTTCGACCTCTTGGGTCTTCTTCAGGCAAAAACAAATAACATTTAGGACAGTGAAAATAAAGAATGAGAAACCACTTATCTTCTCACGCTGCAAGCCACTTCTCATTCTCATTGTCCTTCAACGCTGTAACTTGTGTAAGCCACTTTTTATTATCATTCTCATTGTCCTTCATTCGCCGAATATGAGAAGATAAGTGGCTTGGACTCGTTCTTCGTTTTCACTGTCCTTATTTGTTTTTGCCTGAGGAAGACCCAAGAGGTTGAAATGCAATGTATCTTGTCCTGTACTGTGTTTGTCTATGTCCTTGGTGGTAACTAACCCTCTCTCTTTCTAAATTTTGCTTCATTTTCCGCCCTCAGTCGCTCTGTTTTGAAACTGCATATTACATGTTTTCTGTATGTAAGTTATTAACAAAGAATACATGGTGACAAAGTCAAGATGAAAATTACAAAGATTTTGAGGCTTTGAGTGCATCCACAACTGCCACAAGAAACCTTGCCCACAAGTACTCATTAAAAAAAAAATACTAGTTAGTAGATCTATGTAAAATTGTAATAGGTGGTCTTGTTTGGGAAATACATGCATTGTAATGCTGTGTTTGTATCCATGCAAGGTATGTGTGTGTGTGTGTGTGTGTGTGTGTGTGTGTGTGTGTGTGTGTGTGTGTGTGTGTGTGTGTGTACAGAGTTATTGTGCTGTGTAGTTTTACAGTTATGCAGAAGGAAATATAAATTTAAGAAGAGTTTTGCAAGTGTGTGCATATGTGTGTGTCTTGAGTGTATGTCTGTGTTTGCACACTAACGTCCACATGTCTGCTCCTACCCTTCTGTATGCGCGAGTTAAGCATTTTTCATTGTAAGATTTTTGTGTGTTGTTTATGTGGCTGCTTTTGTTCATTGTGTTGACTTTTTGTCCAGTAATACTGTTTCATAGTTTTGATAGAAAATTAAACAAATGTTATGTAAATTTTATACAAAAATGGCACACTGAATGACTGACTAAAAAATAGAAAGGCTCTAGATAGTACTGTCAGTTGATTTGGATGGAAATGGGATTGATGACATAGAAAACAGCTCATGATTGTCACAAAAACAAACACGCATACATACTTTAGCATCTTTCATTGTCTTCATGTATTCCCGTTAGATGCCTGCCAGTAAGACATTAGTCATAGTGTGAGTCCTTGCCAATCAGATTGCATCGCAATGGCTGAACCAGCAAATGTAATTTTTGAAACACTGGGAAGCTGAAAACAAAATCAAAAGGCATGGTGCAAAATCAAGTGTGTATGTTGTGTGTGTGTGTGTGTGTGTGTGTTTGTGTGTGTGTGTGTGTGTGTGTGTGTGTGTGTGTGTGTGTGCGTGCGTGCGTGCGTGCGCGTGTTTGTATGTTGCGTGCGTGCATGTACGTGTGTGTGTGTGTGTGTGTGTGTGTTCGCGCGTGTGTGTGTGTGTGTGTGTGTGTGTGTTCGCGCGTGTGTGTGTGTGTGCGTGTGTGTGTGTGTGTGTGTGTGTGTGTGTGTGTGTGTGTGTGTGTGTGTGTGTGTGTGTGTGTGCGTGCGCGCGCGCGCGTGTGTTTGTGTGTGTGTAATATTACACGTGTACAGTTTGTGATTATGTAGGATGAAAAGGAGGGGGGGATAGTGCTAGGGGTTGGAAGATGAAGGCGAGATTTATAATCTTTTGGGTTCTTATAAAGGAGTAGCCTTCTCAAGGTGCAGGTTGGAGGGATAGGGGATAGGGGCAGATCTTTAACCATTTTCATATAATTTGAGTGTACTTTAGAAATGTTGCAAGCTGAGAATTTCAGGGTTGTTTTTTCACCAAATATATGGTATTTTGAGTTAGACAGAGTTGGGGATTTACAGTTGTGGCTCACAATGTGATTCAGTATTTTACTCCCTTTTGATACAAGTTTCTTCTATGTAATATTTCTGCATGTTGCCAGTTTTTTAGATTCTTCAGATCATGTTGACTTGCTTTACAGATAAATATATATGTATTTTTTTTTTAAAGCAAACATGATTTTAATAGAAGTCACAGATAAGGAGGACCAAGTCTTGGGAAGCAAGATGGAGCAATTTTTAGCCAGAAATAAAGCCTCATGTTATTTCATGTGCATTTTAAGTTGAAAACCGGTTCCAAAATGCTGGCAGTTTTGCTACTTGAAGAACTACTGGTCAGCTTTGTGAATTTAATGTTTTTATTACAACAGTCAAGTTGAAAGAAGTGATACAGAAGAGGAAACATTTTTGATGTTTCAGGATCATTAGTTTGGCTGTAAGAATGTTTCACGTAGCAGTAATAGAATGCAATGCAAAGTTTGCCGTTTTTCCCGTAATGGTTTGCATCTGCCTTGCCAACAAAAAGCAGATGAGACATCAGTAGTGGAATTTAAAAACAAAAGGACTTTGCATGAAGTACACAATAATTTGGCAGTTTATTTGGTGAAACATTTTATGCTGTCTTGTCTGATAATTATGAAGTGAAGAAGGCTCTTAGGTTTAACTGAACAATTTCATATCCAGTGTTATAAACAGAAATACAGAAATGTACCATATATGTGGGTAATTTCTGGAAATTAAAAAATGGTATATCAAATTCACTGTGAAGTAACATTGTTTATGTTGAAAGTTTGAAGGTGATTTCATAGCTCTAACTTTAACTCTAAAAGGACTTTGTGAATACATTATTCAGTTCATAATATGGACATTGAATTCTAAAATCAGTGTTAGATACAGAAGGAGGTGTTCGCATTCTCTTAATCCATCTTCCATACAGTCAGGCAACTAAAGTCTCTTTTAATGGTGTAAGAAAATCGGTAGTAATTCAGTGTGGGCATTAGAATTAAGTTTGATCAATTAGCACCTTTTTTCTTGTCTTAAAAAAAAGTTGATAGATTTGTGTATACACAGTATGGAGATATCTTAAAAAGACACAGTAGAGATCTTATAATTAGCCTACATTGGTTAGAAAATTTGTCTTTTATTTTGAAAGCAAAAATCTTATTTTTTTAAAAATAATTGGTGCAATTGTTTGTTACTGTTTGAATTGAAATATTGACATCTTAATTACGAACAAAGATTGAAATCATGGCATTTACTAGCTGAATCAGTGGGGGGAAAAGCAATATAATTTTAGTGTCTGTTTTAATTTACTATCGGTGAAAACATGATACAACTTTGAAATGACTGTTGTAAATTCAAATGAACAAAATTATTATTTTATCTGTTTATAATGATGATTGCTATGCTGAAAGAATTTACTATGGCTATTGTTATTAATGTTAATATTGGTATTGAATTTTATTTTGTGTTGTAATAGCAAGGTTTGCAACAACATAGTAGTTAAATCATTATTTGAAAAAAAAGCCTTATAAAAATTGAAAACCAGTGCACATTTGCAGATAAAAGGTACACCTCGTTGTTAGCAGAAGAATTTAGCTTTGAATAATCAAGTCATCGAAAGGTAGAAAACATTCTTTCTTGCTCAGAATTGTCTGATTTTCACTTCTGCGAATGCTAAGAAATATATCTTTGCTATTTTGAACAAATATGTTGCAGTTCACATCACTTGAGCGTGACACTTCCTGTACCCATGATCTGAACTGAGCACATCTTTTGATACTACAGACAAACCAAACATAAAAAAAGAAGAAAATTTAGATGCATGCGTACACTCATCTTCATATTCACACAGTTACACACTCGCATTGTTTGCACACATGCATGCACACACAGAGAAATAGTTTTCTTTGGAAAAAAAAAAAAAAAAAAAAAAGCACTTTGAATAGTGTGATCAAGTGAAATAATGATTAATGTGGAGAGCAAATTGTGAAACGCCTGAACAGGCTTTTGAAAGTCTAGGGCGGGGAACAATACTCAAGTTTGATTTTTGTTTAGAGGAAAGAAAATTGAATGTGTAAATGACCAACAATAAAACGATTTAATATTGAAGTCCGAAACAGACAACCCATCACAAGTTAATCTGTTCAACAGCACCAATGTGGTGATGAACTACTCCGAAGTGGAGACCAAGGTTCGAGAAGCCACCAACGACGACGCGTGGGGTCCCCACGGGCAGGCCATGAAGGAAATAGCGCAGTACACTTTCACATATGAGCACTTCCCTGAAGTGATGGGCATGCTGTGGAAACGCATGTTCCACGAGAACAAGAAGAACTGGCGCAGAGTGTACAAAGTAAGTTGCTCAGGCCATTAAGCTGTCTGAAATTGTTCTGTTTCATTGGGATTGTGAACTTCTAAAGCTGCCTGAAATTGTTCTGTTTCATTGCGATTGTGAACTTCTAAAGCTGCCATTGTATCATTGTCACCCAGTCTTAGTGATTTTTGTTTTCTTCTCAAAGACTTCATTTTCTGAGAATTTTTTTAATCACAAACAGTGATGTTTTCTTTTATTTCTTTCTGTGATTTTTTGTTTTGTTTTGTATTTTTAATTTTTTCAAAATCATAGTTTGCTATCAGTTTCACTTTAAATGATATAAAGCTTACAGCTAAGCTTACAACTTATAGGTCTGTAAGTCGTTGTTCAGCTGAAGTTTGTCTTTGAGTGCTGTTTCTACTCTGTGTCATGTTGTTTTTCCAGTCATTGCTGTTATTGTCATACTTGGTGAAGAATGGTTCAGAGCGTGTGGTGACGAGTGCCAGGGAACACATCTACGACCTAAGGGGGCTAGAGAACTACTCCTTCAGTGACGAAAACGGCAAAGACCAAGGAGTCAATGGTAATTGTCCTGATAACTTTAATCAGTTTTTGTTTTAGCAGCTGCATTGCAGCTGGGATGAAAGTTTGTGTGTCAGTGTGTGTGTGTGTCAGTGTGTGTGTGTGTGTGTGTGTGTGTGCGCGCATGCACTTTGGTTGCGTGTGTGTGTGTGTGCACTTTGGTGTGATTGTGTGTATGTGAATGATTGTGTTAGATTTAGAATGTGACAGAGAGATTGTGCAAAGAGTGTTTGTGAAAATGTGTGTGTGGTGTGGATGAGGGGAATAGAGTGATCAGTTTTATGTTGTGTATCAGATGATCTATACTTTGCACCTTGTTTTGCATGTTCATTTGTATTGTTTTCAGCAAGGCTGCCTAAGTCTTCTTATGGTTATCATCCTTTAACCCGCTTCCCTCCTCCTCCCCCCCCCCCCCCCCCCCCCCCCCCCTGTTTTTTTGGACCAGTCATTTTCTGCGCCACTTCATTGGCAGTACCCTACGCTACTCCTCTGGCCAGTTGGTCAAATCCAGCTGCAGCCAGGCACTAGCAATCTACAAGGAACAGTCAGTGTCAAGTCATCATGAGGCAACCCATCAAAAAAGTCACTGCATTGCTGCCAAGTATATATATAGGTGGTGTTCAGTGCTGCCTGCTCTGATCCAATATACACAGGATACCAGCAGCTAAGCTCCCTGCTGAGGACAATCATTGCATATCTGTGGAGTCAGTGTTAGTTAGGATCTCCCCTGCAACGGGTACTACCTACCCAGTGACAGGCCCAGTGAACTTGCTAGCACTGGTGACTTGACATGGATTCACAAAGCGCATAGATGTTGAGAGGAAATCGGGGACTGAGATCATCATGAGAACAAAGCAGGAAGAGCCAAAGAATTTGAGACTTTTTGATCCAGTGCTGATCGATGAGGATGATAAAGATGATACTATTCTGGTTTGAGACTGCATGACAGGGCTGTTCTCCAAGCTGTCTTTCGTAATATATTCTGGCATCAGCCAGGCTGGAGAAAAGTAGAGATCTGGTGTGTTGGTCAGAAAATTTGGACAACACTGGCAGAGACTTTGACATTAAGTGAATGAAACTTGACTGTATGGTTCCATTCTTCCCATCTTAACCCATGGTAAACTCAACTCTGGGTAGGAGCTGGTCTTGGATGAAGAATCCATAACCTTCCTGCCAGGAATATTTGATACTAACCACTTCCACCGCATGGGCTAGTCATAAGAAACTAAATTAATAAAATAGTAATATTATTTAAAAAAACTTTTTGCCCATCAGGAAGCATATTGCAAATGGCAAATCCTGGAGCTGGAACAGAGGACTCAAAATTCCACATCTTATTACTCAGCTGTTCCCAATACGGTGTTTGGAAACGAAACACAAAGTCAGCTTCGATGGATGGATTACCGATAGGAAAATGGTGGATATGGAGTGATAAGTTGTTAAAAGTACTTAGGATTTACTCCAATATTTGATCCTCTAGATCAGTCTGTGCATAAAGGATTTCAGGTAGAGGTAATTGAGAGGTGCGGTTGTACAAATGTTTTCAGTGCGGCACAAAGTGAAGGAGCTGCTGGACTTCATCCAGAACGATGAGCGGCTGAGAGAGGAAAGGAAAAAAGCCAAGAAAAACAAGGACAAGTTCGTGGGAGTGTCTAGCGACATGCAGGGAGGCTTCAGATACAGTGAGCTCAACAGTGCATTATTATAGTGTTAATAGCTTGTGATGAAACAGAAGAGGTACAAGTTACAGGATGTATTGAATAAGTATGTGCGTGTTTGTGCCTGGTGAGTAAATGGGTGTGAGTTTATCAGTTTGACTCATTGATTGCTTTGTTAACTGTTGAAAGTTTTTTTATTTTTATTTTTTTTTTTTTAATGACTGGTGAGTTGATTTTAACGTGGTGACAGCCCTGATGTGGCCCTTTGCGGTCGGCTGGGCTATAAGCAACATTATCTTATCTTATCTTAACTGTTAAAATGGGTGTTTGAAAGGAAAGTGTTTTGATATTTTCTTTACTTTAAGGAATCTTATACAGGCTTGTAAATCTGGTAAATGTTCAATTTCTTGCAAAGGTGTATGCATATCATGGCATGCTGGGATATGGGTAAATCTGAAACCTCGCATTAATCTAGAGCTTGCATGTGTGTGTGTGTGTGTGCACATGTGTAGACACATCAGTGTATTAAGTTTGCTGCCAACGTATTGTCTGTACTTTTGAAATATGATCAACATTTGAGTTCTTTTATTTTGAAGGAAAAAAGATATTCTCAGTAAAAAGTCAGCACAGGTAACAGTTTTGTTCTTTTTGAGAATTATACTTTATTGTCAGTGTAACATTGAAAATTGCTGCCCTTATCATGAAAACAAAGTCACTTTTTTTTAGTTGTTTTTGGACACAGGCGACAGGTTTGACGAGGAGCCAAGGAGAAGTCGTGGCATGAATGAGATTGATGATTGGAGTGATGGAAAGAAGTCAGTAGTTGGAGAAGCCATCGACAAAGCAAAGGACCTGTGGAATCGAGCTTCTGGCCGCCGTGGCCCTGATAAGTATGACTAGTACGTTGATTGCATGGGTGGTCTCTCTTATTCTTGCCTGCCTGCCTGCCTGCCTGCCTACCTGCCAGCCTGTGTTGTTCTTGTGGAACACGTATTGTATTTTCTTTTTTTCTCATCTAGAAATACATAGCACCTATGGTTGTGGTGAATGTTTAGACAGTTACCTTGCGGAATGATTTGGGGTACATATCTTAGAATTTGATCATGTTATAAAGTTCTGTTGTCCTTTTTAGTCATAAACATTTTGTGAAGTGGGTTTATTCATTATGCATATTTTGATCTTGTGTCTTAAATACTATTTTCAAAGTTTTGAATACATTTTCTGAACATTTCACTTCCAGGATTTTTATTTAACAAATCTGAAATATTGTAAGATGTTACACAAATCATCTATGCTTATCATCGCACAATAATTGTGAACTTAAACTTTGCAGCCCTAGACATGTAAGAGTAAAAATTTGTTATACATAAGACAGCTCTTTATAGTAGTTGACACATATTATAATTCAGTCATTGTTCTTGGGAATTGGGCTAATCATACTCTGCTATTCAGCATTTTGTTAGCCTGTTAGTAATTGATGTAATGAGGACAACCTTCTGTCCTTTATTTTCCATTTCATGGATGTATCTCAGCAAGTGATGTACAAATTTCCAAACAGCACTGCACTTTTATGATTATAAATCTCCTGAGCCAGGTTAACGCCAAGATATATCAGTATAAGAGAGCATGGATCACAGACTTGCCATGTAATCTCAGACCAGAGAAGAATTCCTTCACATTGTCATTATCTTCTTCCATGATTGTGGAAAAATACAATAATTTCAGAACAAAACACTGAAAATTTTATGTTAAAGTACTGTTATTTTTAAGTTGCATATTCCTGAATATATGATTGATGCAGCAGTTTGCAAGTAGCACTGTGCGTACCTAGTGCAGTGACTGCCATCAGTTCGCACTGTGAATGAGGTAAACAGATAGTTGTTTTGACTCTGGCATCTCTAGTTTTGTTTGTTACAAGTTTGCATCTATAGATTAATACAACTGAACAAAAATAGGTTAAATGAAATTTTTAATTGTTTGATTTATGGATACAGAGTGGTTCATTGGATCATTATTGTTAGTGTCTCTGAGATGAGATAGATTATCATGTTAATTGAAGCAATCATCAAAATAGATGATGCATTGTATGATCTCTTCAATAACCTGGGTCTTATTTGTTTGTTTTTTGCTTTGTTTTGTTTGTTTTTAAAAGATTTTGTTTTGGTGTCTGTGGCAGAAGTCGTCAAAAGTGTATTTAGATTTCTATGTTACTTGCATAGTGCATGAATATGATTGGCCTCAGTATTTTGGTTGAATGAAATGTGTAATAATTATGAAGAGATTTAGTTCACTGTGAACAATATGTATTCTGCTATCACTTGAACATGTGATTCATGTTTACTTTGATGTGCATAAGGCATGGAGCAAGTCTGCACCCAGATTATAAGTACCAGGTTAGGAGGTTGAGGAAGACTTTGTAAAAAAAGAATATTGTATCTGTATTTATGTGTGTTTGTGCACGTGTAGACCTTTGATGTGATTCTTATCATGTGTGTTACAAGGTTTCAAATTCGATGATTAAGCTATGGAATACAAATTTGTTGCAGATTTAAATGAAAAATTCATAGCAGAAAAATTGTTATTGAATTAATGTAAGTTTTCAAAAATCCATTTTTTCATTCATTTAGTCTTTATGAGATTGATAACATTCTCCCTGTCTTGTCCAGTTGTAAATGTGGAGTATGCATATATATATATATGTGATTAGGTGGCGCTTCATTCTTTTTCCTTTTTTAGCTTGTTCTTTGTTTATTTTCCACTGGCATCATTTTCCTTTTTCTGTTTGAAATATTCCTATTTTATTTTGTTTTTGTCTCTTTTATCTTCCTTTTTTTTGTGTATATGTATTAAATGATATATTTTTTGGCTGTGTCAAGTTGCTTGGTTGTTCATCTTCAGTCACTTTCCCTGTTCTTTCACCACTGTTGTCTTGCTTTGTTTGCTGCTGTCCATGCTGTGTTGTCTCTGGCCCCTTTTCTCCCACAGTGTGATGGTGACTTGTCAGCCGATGTGGGGCCTTTCAAGGCTTCTGTTGACTGTAATTCATGTGTTCTCTGTGGATGCGTGTGATGCTGGGTGGACAGCTGGTTGGCTGCAGCAAAGAGAACAAACCGGAGCAACTTGCATATTATGCCCTTTGCCCCCTGCTGTCTTTGCCCACGACGTGGCCATACTGTCATGTTGCTCAGGCCACCTCACCACCTACACTCAGCAACCAGTACTGGGCTTATTATGTACCAGTCTCAGTACAACCAGTCCACAGGGAGCTGTTGATACCAGGTCATCAGTAGGTGGCCCACTTGTGGAGGAACTGCACCAGTATTGGGTCACTTCAGTGGTGTTCAGTGATGCTGATGCAGCATACACAGGACACCACTTACTAAGCCTACAATTTGCAAAAATAAGATCTCAGTTCTTGATTCATACATACATAGTGTCCTATTCTGGAAGAAGGCCATCATCTTGTCCTTCCAGCAAAAATTCCCCATGAATCTTCATAAACTGGGGACTTTTTGACTCCAGCCACCTCCAGTACAGATGTTTAGGAGAAATTAAAACTGATAAACCATAAAGCAGGATAGGAAAGCCACAATAATTGACACATTTTTTCCCCCATTTTTTTTTGATCAGGATGGTGATGATGATGATGACACTATGGGACTTGCACTGGAAAAAGTGACTTTAAAGTATGGTAAGGCAGTTAAAGAATTACGCTGAAAAAGTAACTTTTATGTATGTTTAGGCACAATTAGAAAAAATGAATTGTTACAAGATTCATTGTACTTCCTGCAACTTAAAGTTATATTTTATAAAACAGTTATTACCAAAATGTCTTTAAAAAACAGAATTGTATGCATTATTTAAAAAAAAAAAACCAACTCAAAGATGATAATCTATATATTTGTTTCAGTGAGGATGATGATGATAACATTATGTAGAAAAACAACTAACTCAGAGGTGATAAATTTGTTTCAGTGAGGAGGATGATAATGACTTCAAAGAGTATCGGGGCAGAGACAGAGATTTCCGTGATGATGACCTAGACCGTGGAGATCGTAGCAAAGAGTATGGAAAAAGTCGTGACCATGACAGTGACTCTGGTGACCGTGAGCGCAAGCGTGACCGCCAGTTCAAGGACGAGTTCAGGGACAATGATGAATATACCTCAGTGGAACAGACACAGACAACACGTACAGAAAAGATTGTGACAAACCGGCGAACTCGCTCCGTGGGCAAGCAACTTGACCTGGGGGCTGCAGCGTCTGTTTTAGGCAGTGAAAGCAACAAAAAGGTAAAAAAAAAAGAAAAAAAAAGAAAGACAGGGTGCTACCCATGTCAGATATTCCATGATGCCTGTCTTGTGTGACTGGAATAGAGTTGGACGGAAGAAGAGAGTGGTTTTGTGGGAGGTTCAAGGAAAAGGTTGGGATTTGGTGGGGGAGTTCCATTTCACAACTCTGATATTCCATGATCCCTGTCATGTGTAACTGTTGTACATTTGGCATGTTCGATGGAGGAGAGTGCTTTTGGTAAAGAGGTAAGGAAGTACAAAGAGTGGGGAAGGAGGGCGGGAGGTGGGCTGGGGAACTTCTGGAGTCTGATGTTCCATGATCATGTCATAAGAAACTGATGTATGTTTCGCATGTTGGACAGAGTTTGAGGGAGGAGAACGATGGTTTGGTGGAAGGGTCGAGGGAGAGGAATGGGGAGGAAGAGAAGAGGTTACTGTGTTTGATAGTGTCTGATCTTCGTTGTATGATATGGACATGTGTTTGGCATGTGGACAGAGTCAGACAGGAGAGTTGGGGGTCCCAGTCTGATAGACATGGCCCTTCAGGACAAAGCAATGGGAGCGACTTTGCAGACTTCTCCGGCTTTCAGAGCAGTCAAAGCGCCACGGCAGATGACTTCGACCCGAGAGGGACAGGTAGTGTCCAAGGTGAGAAACATTCTGATTTGTTAAAAAGAAATTATGTTTAGTGAGAAGGAATTTGGTTTGTAACATTTTTACATTGAAATAGCCAGCTAAGTTTGTGTGTGTGTGTGTGCATGTACGCACCTAAATATTGATCTGTTATTTGCTGTTATTTTTCTAAAATACGAGTTGTTGATCAGTTGATCAGATGGCATGCTATTTATGAAAGTATGTTCACATGCTTAGAGCAGTTATGGCAGCCACTGGTGTGAGATTTAGCCGAAGTCCAACATCCAGACAGCACAGGGGCATGCTCGTCATTTTGACTGTGTTAACAGTAGTATATTTGAAACAAAAGGATTGCTACTTGGAGGGTAGTTCAAGACAAAGAAATAATGTCAGACTTTTAGACTGATAAACGAGGGAATGGAAATAATCCCTTTGAAAGTGCGTAGTACTTGAAATGTAACAGTGTTTTATGTGTATGTGTGCAGGCAGCAGTGACTTTGGGGATTTTGCACAATTCCAGAATAGCAATGCTGCCTCACCAACAGGGTGAGTTGTAAACAAATTATTACTGCTGCTCCTTTCAATTACGCTGAAAAAAATAAGTGTAAAGTCAAGTTTATGTTTAGATTTTGATTCTAAAAGCTTTGGTAATTTAAACTGAATACATGTAAATTGTAAGCTGAAATTCTTTACCCTCACCATTTTATCTTCTGACTTGCCTTAATTGACTTGGTTCGTCACATTTAATACAAAACTTTAAGAATTATGTTAATATTTTCATGATTTTTCTTAAACCTATGGTTGGAAAAAAAAAGCTGAGTGCATGAAAGGATTGGAATTGCTTGTCTACAAAAAGTCAATCAAATCTGAAACAAAGTTGGGAATGCGAGGGCTTTTTTCTTTCCTTTTTTCTTAAAGATTGGTTTTCATGTATAGAGTACCGTCACATACTAAGTGTTTGTAAGTGATCATCATGATGAGGATAGACAAGGATCAAAATTAGGCTGTGAAAATCAGTTATATGCCTTTAAAAGAAATAGTTTATGAATGGCTGTTTTCGTTCGTTCTTTATTTCTTTTTTAGTTTGGTCACAAGAGAGTGAGAGTTTAACCATTGAAATGTGCATAGCTGTCAGATCTTCTGTGCTGTTTGATAAATGGCATTTTGTAAGACGCACCCCACATAACCTTTCATTGTCTGTTCGGATATTTAAATCAGTATGGTGTAAATTATCTATTCAGTTTAAAAGCCTATTTTTGTTATTTTCCCCTTGATAGAAATCCACTTGTTATTTTCTTTTCTTTGGGGTGGCAAGCCTGAAAGAACCGTCTTTGGATAAGTGGGCTATGATGAAAGTGAAGATAACCTATAATTGTCTGTGCCAACCCTTTTCCGATCAGGAGCCAGGGTTTTGCCGACTTCACCCAGTTCAGCTCAGCGTCCAACACCTCCGCAGCGCCATCATCAGCGGGACAGTTGTCAGGTCCCGGAAGTTCTGGTGACCTGTTTGACATGTTAGCCACGCCCGGCCCTGCCCCTGCAGCCAATACCTCCATGACCATGAACATGACATCCACCAATCAAGTGTCCATGTCCGCTGCAATGAACATGCCCATGGTAATTAGTAGATCTCTCCTGAGAGCCCACACGCTGATGGAGTATTTTGCACATCTGCAAACACTCAAAGCCTTGCACAGTTAATGCAATAAAAATTTTTTTAAAAAGCAACTCTCTGTTAAAAAGTTTAAAAAAAGAACTGACTTGGAATAAAATATTGTGTAATTGATGCGTGTGTAATGTCCAGTAGTATTTTCTTTCTTTTTTTCTCTATTTTTGGAGGATTGAAGTGCCAGCAGGTGTCTGTTGCTAAACAAAATCTTTTGTGTTAGATGGTATTGGTATTCTGTTTTAGGCAATTTTTGAACAGGCTCCTGTTTCATCATAAGTTTGAGCAGGAATGATTGAATATTCTAGTAGTTTTGAGTGTCTGTGGGGGTGTATGTCGGATTTGAGTATCATATTGTTGGGTGGTTTTGTGTGTGTGTGTGTGCGTGCGTGAGAGGGAGAGAGAGATTTGGCAATGCCATCTGTGTTTAAGTCTCATAGCATTGGATTCTAACAGATGGGAAATCCCATGGCGATGGGAATGCAAGGACCTATGCCTATGCAGATGAACATGGCCCCAGGCGTAATGCCTCAGGTAACCCCTTTTTTTCACTCCAGTTGTATATTTTCCATAGAAGATGAGAGGAGAAGAGGTATATGGATCAAGAATGAAAGAAACACATTTCATCTCCAAGTGTAACAGTCTGGAATATTATGTGAAAAAACGAGATTGAGACATGAAGGACATAATAGACTTAACTTTGAAAAATTCAAACAGTCTGGTATAATATGTGAATAGTGATTGAGACCTGAGGGGCATAATGGACTTGACTTTGAAAAATTCAAACGGTCTGGAATATTATGTGAATAGAGTGATTGAGACTTGAGGGGCATAATGGACTTAACTTTGAAAAATTCAGCGTGTATAAATTGATCTGAAACAAAGAGCATTAAAAATTCTTAAAGATGTATACATATGTGATTAAAAAAATGCAACAGCAATTTCATTTATCGAAGTTAGAGGGGGATAAATGAATATCCGATCAAGTCAGCATATATGGATGGGTTAATATTTTTGACTAGGTGACCAATACTGCTGCCTTTGCATGTAAGATGTGGAATAAAGTTGGTTGAAAGACATGGAGTTTTCTGATTTGTGGATTCAAATGGACTTTGTCCAGAGCTTTAATGCACTGTCTGTAATGAGGATTATGAAGAGTACACCTTTGTAAACATCAGTGTGTCCTAGTCCTTCCTGGTGGTAGCATCGATACTACATGTGTATAGTCCTCATCTGTGAATGCATGGTTCATTGTCGTGATTTTGTTGTTTTCGTATATGATCAGTTGTTGTTTTTCTGTAGATGCCTTCTGTTGTGCTTCATAGATGTGGTGCAGTGGAGTATGTGTACATGTTTTGCTACAGGGTCCTAGTATGGGTATGACTGGTCTGACCCCTATGACCCCTGCTGCTAGCACAGGATGGGGATTAACCCCACAGGTTGGCACACTTTTTTTCTCTTTATTCCATTACTCATTATTCATCTACCAGGGAGTGTATGATGACTGTATATGTCAGGTTGTATCTTGTTTATATTATGTATACCTGGATACTCGTATCTTTTTTGTTTTAGTCCTAGGTTGAATTTTGTTGTTGTTCATATACGGTTTTTTGAGTGGCTGAAATAATTGTTTACACCCTTTTTTTGTTGATTGATATTGTTTTGCAAGTTGCTGTTAATATGTTTGGGCAGGTTTGGCTTTCGTCTGTAACAGAATTTTGTTTTTATTGTTTTTCTTCCTTGTCTTTCAGACTGTTCAGTTTGTGTGCATTGCAGTGAGAATTGTTGTGGTCTGGCTCATATATATATATATAATGTATATATTGTTATGTATATAATTTTGTTTAATGTTTATGGTTTGTTGTTTTTGGATAGGAATGCTTTCATCCTTTTTGGTAAATTGGTGAAATACTTTATGAAATCAAATGGATATTTTTTTGTAACCTGATTTTGATTGTGGTGTTTATGGAGTTACATGAAAATAATGCATGCAGTGGAATGCAGTGAACAACAATACAGTCTAGTGCAGAGCAAAACAGTATCGGTACAATGAAAAGAACAGCATGGCATTTCACTTTAGTTTTGTGCTCCGCATTAACAGTGAAAAACGAGTAGCAGGATAGGTCAAGGCAGTATTGTGCTCAGCTTTACAATGCTGTGCGAAAAACAGCAGGACAAGTCTATGTAATGCTGTGCTCAAGATTACCAATGCATTGGAAAGAACAAGGGGGCGTTTCAGTGTAGTGCTATGCCCTATATTAGCAGTCCATTGCAAAGAACAAAAGGACAGTTCAGTGTCATGCTGTGCTGTACATTAGCAGTGCATTGCAAAGAACAGCAGGACAGTTTCATGTATTATTGTGCACTACATTAACAGTACAGTGCAAAAAACAATATGACAGTTCAGTGTAGTGCTGTGCACTGCATTAACATACCATGCAAAGAACAACAGGATAGTTCAGCATAGTGCTGTGCACTACATTAACAGTACAGTGCAAAGAACAATATGACAATTCAGTGTAGTACTGTGCACTACATTAACAGTACAGTGCAAAGAACAATGAAACGATTCAGTGTAGTACTGTGCACTACATTAACAGTACAGTGCAAAGAACAATGAAACGATTCAGTGTAGTACTGTGCACTACATTAACAATACAGTGCAAAGAACAGTGAGACAGTTCAGCGTAGTACAGTGCACTACATTAACAGTGCTTTGCAAAGAACAATGAGACGATTCAGCGTAGTACTGTGCGCTACATTGACAGTACAGTGCAAAGAACAATGAGACAATTCAGCGTAGTACTGCGCACTACATTAACAATGCAGTGCAAAGAACAATGAGACGGTTCAGCGTAGTACTGCGCACTACATTAACAATGCAGTGCAAAGAAACAGAGTGACTGTTTAGTGTAGGACTGAGCTGTGCATTGGCTGTGCAGTTCAGTGAACAAAAAACAGTTTAGTATAATTCTATGCTTTGTATAAGTGTTGCAGTGCAGTGAACAGCAGGACGATGTAGTGTAGTGTGCACTGCATTTCTGGTATAACGCAATGAAGAACAGGACAGTTCATTATAGTTCTGAGCAATGCATTAATGGAGAGATGCAGGGAAAGACGGGCAGTTCAGTGTAGTTCTGGGCCGTACTTTTAAGTACAACACCATGAACAACGTGAGCACAGTGTTGTAAGTGCAGTACAGTGACAATGCAGAGCAATGAACAGCAGTACTACAATACAGTGAAATACATTGATAATTTATGGGAGTGAACTGTGGGACAGAACTGTACAATGCAATTAATTAACTATGTAGTGCACACCATGTGGATAACTAAGCATTCTAAATGTAAGGGAAAATGCCTTTTACAGTTGGGACAAAATACTTTTCCCAGGTAGACCCATGTGTCTTTTTTTTTTAATGTGTTATTTTTGGTCTTGATTTTTGGTGCTTCACAGACTTGTACAAATAGAAGGATGAAAGCATGGTTTTGTGTCTACTGTGTGCAGTTTTGTGTGTGTGTGCATTGTTTGTGTTTTTTGCTGTTGTGCACACACAGAGCTTTGTTATCATAGCACCCTGGTGGGGATGTGTGTATGTGTATGTGTGTTGGATTCAGTAACAGATACTTTAGCATTTCTGCTGTGCTCTAGGAGATGGGAATTGCTGATTTCTCTCAAAAATGCACTGGTTTTCATGTGGACGTAAGTGCATGCAAATTGTGCAAGATGAATTATAATCTGAATCAGAAATAAAAAATTGAAGGCATTCTCAAGAAAAGAACCATTCGAAATGATTAACTGAGATTTTGATGCATTTGTGTTTAAAGTTAAGTATTGATGTCACGGAAAGTAAACATAAGATGCTGAGTCTCATGAAACGGAAGAGAGCAATTCCCATCTGTGGCGTGGAGTTGAAAGTGTCGCTGTGACAGTGGATAATGGTTTCTTATCAGCCAGCCACCACTGCCGCCATAGCCACCTCCACCACTGAGACAGTGAGTGACGATAGCTCGGTGGTCACCCCCAAGGTTTGTCCCTTCAGTCAGTGGGTTAACCCTGCCTCGTTCCATGCCCAGGCTTTTTGGCTCCTTGGGGCTGCATGAATGATGGGTGTTGTGCCGCTTGCTGCTTGGGCAGTAAATATGTGCTGTTGTGTATATATATAAAAGTACATACCATGCATTGTTGAAAACTAGGCTACTCATGTTGTTTCCTCAGGAGGACAGATCAGGCGTTAGAATTGTCACCCTTCTATCTTCAGAAGAAAGAGTATGAAATAAAGAATTATGGGAAATGAAATAACAAATCAGAGGGGGGTGGTAGTAAGGAAAAAAGTGTGTAGAAGGTTAGGAGGGGTAGGGGCTTCAGAAAGCTGTACTGTACAATATTGTTTCTATTTTGATGAGCCATACTTCGATGTAATGTAAACAGAAATCAACTGTTATTGGAAATGTATCTTTCTAATAGGTTGTTGGAAAATGCAAAACATGGGCTGCAGATTATTTGCTAGCAAAATTCTTATTTCACATTGCCTCTGCTGTCTTTCAGGGTTAAATGAAAAAAGAGTGCTATGAAAAATGAATAAATGAAAAAAGCCTTGTTGACCACATCCAGTCCTTGTGTTCCAGTTCCTGCTTTCTCACCCTTTTTGTTCTGTTCAGTAGACACTTCTGATGCCTGTGGTCTTACCTGTACCAAGTGTTATTTTTAGTTTTTGGGTTTTGATGGTTCTGTTCATGTAATCATCTGCAACTGGGGACTGCCAAAAGCTATGATACGCCTTGCTACATAATAGATGTGGTGACAGAACTGGATTCTTTGAAGGCTACAAGTATGCCTGGTAACATATTTGGTGACTGAGCTGGGTGCTTTCAGAGGCTACATGTATTGCAGTATAGATATGGTGACAGAAGTGGGTACACTCAGTGGCTGTTATATGCTTAGTGACACATGTAGAATCAAAACTGTGAACTTTAATTACTGGTGAACCATGATGCATTATACAGATGGTTAACAAATGTATGGCAATGTACGTATTAAGTTATGTTTTGAAAAATTAGTACATCATAGTTTGTTGAACAAGACAGACGCTGTTGGTAAATTTTATAGTTCTGTTTATAAGCATGAATGGTATTGATAATGTAAAATATTTTCGTGATTGATTTTTTAACGTTCTGGTTCATGATTTGTTAAGTTTGTATAGTATCAATAGTGCATGATATTTTTACTCTGATAGTGAACATTTTGTCAGATAGATGGGACAGTATTAGTAGAATGTCACGTGATTGATTATTAGAACAATTTAGTACATAGTATATGAAACAAGTGGGTGGATATTGGTAGAATACAGTTCTTTCCTGATGAGATGATTTTTTTTATCATTCTGGTACATAGTTTGTATCAATAAACTAAAGCACTTACCAGTTCAGATAAAACAATGTTAGGGCTTTCTGGTACATAGTTAAACCTGTGTGGGACAGCAGAATTTGAATGTCACTGATTGAATAATATTAAAGTCTGAACTATTTTGTCCATAATTTACATATTTTGTAAACAAATGGGTAGGTGATATATAATTGTGCGCAAGTAGAACAAAGGTTAAACATTTTAGTACTTTGTTGATGAGAAGGGACTGTAGAATCTGGCAGTGTAGCCATTTTAGGAATAATTTCTAGCAGAACGTTGCTGGGAAAGTCTGGTGCTTTGTGTGTTACTAGGATTCAAAGCTGCAATTCTTCCTTAACCAGTTTGGACAGCAGAGCAAAGTGCTTTAATGGTAGGATAAAGTTATATGTTATAGGAGGTTTTGTTCACAGATAGAATAAGGGAATGGGTGATTTGTTTGATATTTTCATACACACACACACACACACACACACACACACACACACACACACACACACACACACACACACAGAGTATGTGTGTGTGTTCAGTTGGTTTAGGTTGCTTTTTTTGTTAAAATCCTTTTCTTCATGCTTACCTGTCCAAACAAATGCCCTATCCCCACTTGGTGTGGAACAACACCAAAATGTCAGGATCACTCCCTGAGTTCATAACATTGTGCCACATTAGAACTTTTTTGATGAATTTGGACTCTTGTTCACCCATGCATGCAGTTTCTTACAGATTTGAATCTAGTTCGTCTTCTGGATGCAGGGGCCAAAAGTATTTAGTCATGTGCTTTATTCCTTCTTCATTCTCAGTCGGCATCTCCTCCCAGCATTCAGATCATGATCAGTCTGGCATCCTTTGCGGCAGAACTTGACCCTCTTGGTCATATTTACAGCCTCTTCAGTGGGGGCTTGGATTTAAATCGATAGCAACGCAGAGTATGAAGTTGCTCATGACCCAGTGTTTTCATGTCTTGTCTTCAGCCTTGGCTAGACGTAGCTGTAGGTGACTGAAGTGCAGGATTCCTATTCTCCTTCTGTTGTTGCAAGCAATTTGTGCTGATGTGAGTGAATCAGGTTGATCTCATCTCTGTCCACTCTTCCTGGAGTCCAGACAAACTCGGCAGGAAGCAATAGATCATGTAAGTGTCGTTGAAATGACAGCAGCCTTACTTGCCTCCTCCTCCCCCCCCCCCCCCCCCCCACCTCCCCTTCCCATCTTGGTGTCAGTTCTGAGAAGCAGGATTGTTACAGTATGCACAGACAACTCTACAGTTGTGATGTACCTGAAAAATCAGGGTAGCACTCACTCCAAGTCCTTGAACAAGTTAGCAGTCTTTATTCACATGTTCTGCCAGTCCATGAAGATCTTGCTGCTTGTAAAGCACATTCCAGGCTAGCTAATCTTTGTACTGACTCTCTTTCCAAGAAGGTTCAGGTTCTTCCTTTGGAATGGTTGTGAAACAAGTCCATTTTCAGATCAGTTTGCAAGGTCACAGGAACTCCTCAGATTGACCTGTTCACCACTAGATAGGACAAACAGCTTCCAGTTTTTGTGTCCCCTGTTCCAGACCCTTCAGTCTTTGCTGTGGATGCTATGGCAATTTCCTGGGAAGGGATGTTTGCCTGTGCCTTCCTTCCCTCTCCCCTCATTCCAACAGTTCTAAACACAGTCGCAAGAGAGAAGAGTCAGGTGATTCTCGTTTGCTCGTTAAAATGGATGAGCGTTTAATGTCTCTTGATCACTCTTCTAGTAAAGGTACCCATGCCACTGCCTGTGAGATCGGACTTGTTCTTCAGCCCAGGTTGGGGGGGTGGCATGCAGACCCCACATCTCTCTCTTTCCACTCCATACATTTCAGGTGATAACACTCTGGTGAAAGATGTTTCCACCCTTTTGCATGGAAAAGACCATGGCTAGGTAGTGCTTGGAAGTGTTTGACAATAAGTAGAAGGCCTTTTCCAAATCGTGCAATTAGGCTGGTATTTCACCAGCAAAAGCCGAAGTTGAAGTTGTGGCTTATTATGTAGTAGACTTAATCAGCTAAGGAAGAAGGGCAGGTGCCTTTAGAGGATTCAGGTCAGCCATTGCCACAACCTTTGGACTTTTTGGGAGAGACCTTGATATCAGCTACTATCCCTCCTTTTGGAGCTGATAACTTACTGCTCATTTGGAACGGTAAGTCAAGGTTGGTGCCACAAGTGGAACCTACCAGTGGTCGTGGAGTTTCTGGCCTCCAGTGCTGTTGATGCTCAACACCAATGGCTCTGTTGGGAACCTCACCTTGAAGATCTGCTCTTTTAATCACCCTGGCCACTGCCGGTAGGATGAGTAAGGTTCATGCTGTGTCCAAAAATGCTCTCCCTGGTGCAGATGTATGGGTACCTGAAGGGCGGGCTGTCTGCCAATTGCACCATCTTGCAAAACATCACAGTCTCCTACATTTGTTGGGCACCAGGCAAGACAGCATGGACTCCTTTTGTCAGATTTGACCTGCATGATATGACTGAAGACATGGAAGCTCTCAACTGCCTTGTGGAGATGGTAGTTGCCCAGGTGGCAACACATCCAACTGATTTTGGACACCAGTTCGTCTGACTGCCATGCCAATATCTGCCTTTTCTGTCTGTGTATTTTTTGTGGCATTTTGTCCAAGTTGCCATAGACATTGTTTGATGTGTGTATGAAAGTTTTTTTGTTGTCTTTTTTGTTTTTGGATGCTTGAGGTTTTAGTAGTTGCCACCATCAGTACTCACTTATGGGTCTTCTCCTTTTCCTGATCCTGCTAGTGTTTAATCTTTTCTTATTGCCTAGTTAGCCTTTGAGGGAGAGTGGGGACTACACATCTCCAGACTGTGGAAGGAGACCTTTCTGAAAGGCCTTTTAAGCCTGTGGCGCCAAGTTCTGGGCTAGGAACTGTACAGTCATTCTCACTGTGATAATAAGAAGAAAGAAATGATGTCTCACTTCTCAGGTGATCTTGCTTCCACCGTCCTTTCAGAAATTCAGGCATTTGTTTGGATAGGTAAGCATGAGAAGAAAAGAATTTTGATACTAAGAAAACTTTAACAACATACTTAACTGTCCAACCATTAGGATGCCCTCCCATCTCCCCGCTTAGTCAAGAAAAGGTGCGAAGACCTATCGAGTTCTAATATGGCGCAGTGTTGTGAACTCACTAAGGACAACACTCTTGCTGGCCTATCTAGGGACTGAGGGGAAGCTAGCTCACTGCTCCCCCCCCCCCCCCCTCTTTTTTTTTTTTGGTGGTTGGGGTGGGGCAGGAAGAGTGGGCATTATTATGGTGGGGGTATTGATATTAGGGCATTGTTCCATGCCAAGTGGACAAAAGGCATCGGTTTGGACAGGTAGGTATATTGTAAAACTATTTTCAAGGGTAAAATTCCTCAATTTTTTAGATTATACTTCTCTCTTGTATTACCTAGGACCTTGAGTTATATCTCAAGTCATATTAATGTAATGTTTATTTAATTTAAATTGAGGTTAAAAGGAAGCCTATTTTCTCTATGATAACTTGCATGTTTACACAGTCTTCAGCCTCTTTTGATGTGAGAAAGTCCATGGAACAAGCTGTTTATTAAAATTAGCATTGAAAAATCTGTCAAAATGCATTTGAAAAAAAAGCTTTTGGCAAATATTGCTGGTGGTTTGTATAATGGGTATAATATTAGTTTTGCTTTACTAACATGCATTATTTCAGTGTTAGGAAATTTTGCTTTACTAACGTCCATTGCAGATACAGTTAATGTGAATTGTGGGAAATTATGGAACTGGAATATTTCTGTAACAAGTGGGTTGTGGCTGTCTTCAGTAGTCGGGTCTTTAACATGAGAGATTATGCATTCTTTAGTTTTAGACGTTAAACTTCGCTTACATTTCTTGAATATCATGTGTAGTTTTGTATTTAGTAATGTATAAAGTGTGTACATGAAAATTATTCACTGTGTGTGTGTATGTGCGTGCGCACATGCATTTGTACAAAAAGGGAACAAACTTTGTGAACTGACTAACTAATCAGCTTGCCTTTCGATTTGCATTTGAACTGGAAAGAAAAGGCCTCTCTCACACATGCATACACTCACACACTCCAAAAATACTTGTACTTCCAGTTGGATTTCGAACGGTGGTAAGAGACAAGGTAGGACAAGGTCTCATGAGCAGATTGGTCACTCATAACTGAATCGTAAATTTGAAGTTTCAGTACATAGACTAAACATCCAGTATAAAGTTTCAGTACATTGACTAAACATTCGGTATGTTTAACAGTCCTGGTTAAAAAAAAAGTGAAAATTAGAATTGTGTTTTACTCTGCTCGATGATATATGGCAATGGTTTAAGTAAGGAAATTAACTATTTCTTTTGACATAAGCACAGTTTTATGAAAGGGCATTCAGAAGTGCTAAAAAAAAGGCAGTGACTTGTTTTAATTTTCTTTCTTTCTGCGTACGCAGGCTGATACTCCTGCGGACACTCCCTGTATAGCCAGGCAGTGGAGTTTTGTGTGTATGACCCTTTTCTATCCCGCCATTAAGGCAGCCATACTCCATCTTCGGGGAAGGTGCATGCTATGTGTCACGTGTCATCCATACCAACGGCCAAACTGGCCTTCTCTTCCGAAAGTTGGTGATGGGATTTTACGTGTGTGCAAGATGTTATGCGTGCGTTCACACACGGAACCTCGGTTTATAGTCTCATTCGAAGGACTATATGGGGAATGGAGTCAGAACCAATGTTAACTCCGAGGGAAAAATCCCCCTATACCGAAATTCGAACCCGCAACCCCAGGATCACGAGTCCGGCGCTCTACCAACTGAGCTATCCGGCTCCCCACTTGTTTTAATCGTTTTGTGTGGCTTTGGTATTGTGACTGCCCATTATCTCCCACCTGCTTGATTGTTTTCATGTGTGTGGCTGTGTGTGTTCTGTAGTACCTCATGATCCCGGTCCCATTGACACCTTCCACTTACCTTATCATATTGCCTCTGTTCCACACACCTCAACCTTGACCATGAAATTAATCAATTTGCCTGATATATCCCTCCAGCGCATATGTCACCTTACGGAATCCTTTCAGGGTGTACACTTTTTAATGCTAACATCCATAGAGAAAGTCTGCCCCTCATATCTTCTCACAGTGATAAATCTGATCAGTATCTCTCCAGTGTGAATGATTTCTTTATGTATCTATGATTTGTTGTTTGTGACCTATGAAAGTGAGTGTTGGAATCAGACTGTGAAGATTAAATGCTAGTGTAAGCATGGTAGAAATTTTCTTCTAACTTGTGCTAACAGAGGAATTAAATCCTGATGCATGTGTAAATGTAAGGGTTCATGAAATGAAAACACATGCACACTCGCACATTCTGTCTCTGTCTGTCTGTCTATCCACCATCCTTCCATCCACGTATCCTGCCCTCCTTCCAGTCACTTGCGTGAGTCCTTGGGGAAAAATGTGTTCGCTTATGTGAAGGGTTTTAGAGCAAGTGGAACGTATGTGTGTTTAAAAATCCATAGTCCAAACTCCATAGTAATATTTGTTTTATTTGATAATTCTACATCATTGATTCAATTTCTAGAAATTCGTTTGTCTTCTCCATCTTTTGATGTACATTATCTCACAAAGGGAAAGGGGAGGATAGTGTTATGTATGTTCTGTATATTTGCTGTGTATCTCTGTACTTTTCACTTATTTTGTTTTTCTCTTCATGTTAATATCTGTATTGGGTGAGGGCTGGATGTAAAAGAAGAGCAACATTATGAACTTATTTATCTATTACTTCAGTAATTTTGTTCTCTCTTGTCTTCCCTTTTCTTTCTTGCTCATTCGCTTTCTAACTCATCTTAGTCTTCACTTCTTTTCATTCTATAAAGAATGTTGAGCACACATGTAGATACAGATCTCAAAACACGTGACTTAAACAGGATTCTTTAACGATTGACCTCTCTCTGTCTTATGCAGACAGATGACATATATGCATTAGCTAATACTCTTAAATATGAGCTCATGTATGTGGTCTTAGGTGTACAGCTGATGTGTAATACTGTGATTCTCCCTGTGTGATTCTCCCAGTAAAGTGACTAAAATGAGGTAAAGAACGCAAGCACAGGGGATGTTTTTTTATTTTTTATTTTTTATTTTAGAAATCAAAGGTTCAGGAAGGGAACGGGGAAAGTGCTTCAGTGTTTTTGTGAGCGTGTCCAGAACTCGGTGTGCGAGTACAGGTTATGAATTACTGAAACAAATCAAACTGTCGCTCTTGCAGAAGGTAGTTCCGAGCACGTGGTCGGATTCCAGCGTGGACATCAGCCTTGATGCCCTGAGCCCCTCTGGCCGTCAGAGTAACAAACCAGTCAACCCCAGCATGAACCAGATGCAGCAGGGCAAGCCTTCGACCAATGCTGGTAAGTCTGAGGATGGAAAAAAAGAGATGATGGCTTCAGAGTACATGTGAAGAGATCAGCATGCTACAGAAACCTTCCGTCGGTAGCACATTAAAACTGTTGTGGAGTATTGTTGATCTGTTGTGGAATAACCCGTGCCTTGTTTTTGTGGACGTCGGTAACACCTGAAAATTATTGTGCAGTGTTGTTGATGTGTTGTAGAATACCTCTTGCCTTGTGTTTGTGGACAATTTTCAGTTAGGTCACCATGTTTGTATATTTAGGTTGGAAGTTCTGCAGCTGTTGCCCATTCTGTGCATTTAGCTTGTCCAGTCAAGTGGTGGGTAATTGTTGTACATCTCTTGCATTGTCGTATATTGTAACCTGTGTATATTCATTACTGTTTCTGTTGGTTGTTGCTAGGCATACTGCTAGTTACGTTACGTGCTAAGATGATGATGAGCATTATATGCAGATCTGGCTGTTAAACATTGTGTATACTGGATGTTGCAATATTTAACTCACTGCATGTTGTTTGAAGATTGAGAGCTATAGTGTGGCATGCCTAACGTCACGTCACATCATATCCTCTGGCCCTTGTGGTTAATTTCTTATTCTGTGAATTGACAGTTTTTAAGGACCACATGATTTCACTGCTGTAACATTTCTAGCCTTTATGGAACAGTCACTGAGCAGGTTTGTGATGGAATACTATTGGCATATCCACTCCGATCACATGGATTAGCAATGAGAAAAGTTGTCGCTGACCAAAGCCTGTTATTTGACAAGTAGTGGCTTAAATGTATTTACATTGAACAAGAACATAACTGCTGGTCGTGGCCGTTTCTTCATGGAGTCATGCAGAAGGCTGTGGTTTATTGAAAGTGACTATATCTCTTTGTCCAGCCCAGTGTTATATTGTGTTTGGCAGGCGTCATTCTGGTATGTTCCCTCAATCCCTGTCTTCCCATCACACGTCTTCATTCACAAGTGTTTTGCATGTGTGGTTATTGACACTAACTGACTGTGTTTTGGCGTGAAAGGCTTTAGGAGATGGTTCCTGATCAGGACCGGTTCAGGTCTGTACTGTTTAGCGTGAGATTGTTTGTGGACATGCATGGCAGCACTGCCTATTGGCTTTGCCTTCATACACCTGGCTGAGCTGCATGGGTTGAACCTTTTTCAGTTCTCTCTGGCTGTTTGTTTCAGGTCATTTATCTCAACCATTTTGGGAAAGTGTAATGCATTTAGAAAAAAGTTCATAGCATTTTTTTTTTAAATCTCAGTTGCTTTATTTTGAGAATAGCACGCTACATTGAGTATTGGAAAGTTACACTGCCACATGCACAAAAGAAAGTGCAATTTGGAGGAAGTGAAAATCAATCAATGATTTTATTTCCTTTTTTGCAGCCTGGAAAATGTTTGATGCTGGTAGTGAAGCAGACTGAAGCAAGAATGAGAGAGGGTTACTTGGAGGGCATTGGCTGGGAGGACCTGTGATGCGTTAGTTTACATTCAATGATCAGCTAGTGAGAGTTTTTGTTTCAGTAGGCATGAATATTTTTGAGCCAAAGCACAGTTTGCGTTTTCCATACATTCATTCTGTAATGAGGGTGTCACTGAGACTTTTCTCTTTGCTTTGATCTTGGTGTTAAAATGTTATGCAGAGAGTAATCTGATGAAAGTGAAACAGCAGTAGTGGGAAAACATAGAAAAGATCAGCCATACTATACAATCATGGTGCCTTTACAAAGAAATGGTCATCTATTTAGCAGTAAACATCTGCATTGTGCACATACTTTTTAAACTTAATTTCTTGATTGCAATAGTTGAATGAATTCAGCATATGAGTCTATAATTTACACTGTTAATGAATTTATCACATTGCCACTCACTTAGTGAACAAGCATTTACCTGCTGCCCACCTCCACATCCCTCAC
Source organism: Conus ventricosus (assembly GCA_018398815.1). NCBI lineage: Eukaryota > Metazoa > Mollusca > Gastropoda > Neogastropoda > Conidae > Conus > Conus ventricosus. The sequence continues at coordinate 85,646,198 of CM031597.1, read as the reverse complement.
ACCAGTCATTTCAACACTGAATTTAGATTGAACTAGTTTCTCCATTGCCTTTGGTTTTCATGTACAGTACAGATTAAAGTGGAGGAGGTGAAAGAAGGGTGTCAGTGCGGATCAATGGGGAAGTAAATGTGGGAGTCAAGACTTCACATCATGCACAGATTGCATTCACAGGTAGATATAGGATGGAGACTGAAAAGTGTGGTAATGGGAGGATGAGAGAGGAGGATGTAAATGACGGCAGAAAAATGTGAGAGTGGAGGGGGGGGGGGGGGGGGGGGGGGGGGGGGGTTGGAGGAGAGGTCATTAATGCTTTTGAAAAAAAGAATGAAGATTGAAGAGTGAGGGAGTGGAAGGAGGAGTGAAGGGTAGAGCAAAAATTGGAGATAGTTTATAGGTAGAAAGAGTGTGAAGACTGAAGATTTTGGTGAAGGGGAGAGGAGGAAGGATGTGGTTGAGGGAGCTAAAATTGGAGTGGGGGGGTCATTCATGAGTGGAAAGAATGAAAACTGAATAATTTTGTGATGGGAGGAGGGAGAGGGGTTCTTGGAGAGAACAAAGTAGGTCATCCATGGACAGAAAGAGAACAATGAAGAGTTAGGTGATGGGGGTGAGGAGGGAGGGTAAGATAAGATAAGATAATGTTGCTTATAGCCCAGCCGACCGCAAAGGGCCATATCAGGGCTGGAGGAGGGAGGGTGTCACTGGGGAACTTAAGTTGGGGATCACTGACAGGTAGACAGAATGAAAACTGGAGCGTGCGGATGGGGGAAGAGGGAGGGTGTGGGGGCTGGGGGGGGGGGGGGAGGATCAAAGCTCCAGAACATGTCGGTGAATGGAGGGGAAGGGGTGATGGAAAAGGTGGAGGGGAGGATTAGGACTGAAACAGTGGCGACATGCAGCTTTTCTGTTGAAGGCAGGGGTGACTGGTTACAAGTACAGTATCATTGAAATGATGTCAGATTGTTGGTTGGAGAGTGCAGAATCACCAGTTTTGTAACCCACATTTCTGTTCTTTGTATTTGATCGAGTATTTGATTTTCGTATGGAAAGCATCTTTGTGAGAAGAAGAACAAAAGGCCATTGCAAGCGCATGCACACAGGTTCAGTCACACATGCGCATGCATGTGTGTACGCATGCATGCACAGACACACACACACACACACACACACACACACACACACACACACACACACACACACATGCATATTTGCACACACACACACGCACAGGTGCATGCCTATGCAATTTGTTCTACCGTCTCTTGCTGCTACTGTCAGAAACAAATGTTGCTTCTGTCATACAATGAAAATCCTCCCCAGAGACTGCCTGACAGATCTGTATGTAGGTCAAGAGAAAAAGTAGGTTTATTCATTGTGTATCAATCTGTTTGACACATATTTGACATAGCCCTTTTTTTGTTTTAGTATAAAAATTATGTATGTTTTAGAAGCATGATTGTGTACTATCTGCATATCCTATCATTTGAGCGAGGAGGGGGATGCAATTGCCTTGCTGTGTTCATCTCTTATTCTTCGTATTTATTTTGATTTCAAAGAGAAATGCATGATACTTGTACAGTCCTAAACATAAACATAATGTGCAGAAATGAAATTGACCACTTTGGATTCCTGATAGAAAAAAAAAAGAAAAATCCTCTTCTGTATTAAATGAAAATCGGTGCAAACTTGATGCATTTCAACTTTGAGATATGAGTGGGAGACAACCGTTTGAACAGTGATGCCAGTGATGCCAGACTCCAGTTATTTTCAACCCCGACACATTACAGTATGTTCATGCTCTTGAAAAGATCAGCAACTTTCACAACACAGTTTACAACACTCAGTGAAGGTATAGTATGCGCTTTTTCATAAGGGAAAGAAGTGGGGAGATTTTCCTTCTATGTGTATTTTGATTTTAACACAGTTTACAACACTCTGTAAAGGTATAATATGTGCTGTTTCATAAGCGAAAGAAGTGGGGAGATTTTCCTTCTATGTGTATTTTGATTTTGTCCGTATTTCAGGTTCAGTGTTCTCGTTTCTTTTTTGTAGCTGGTTACCTCTTCGGCATGAATCGTTAAAGATTATGTCAACAATTCAGTTGTGTTATATTTTTGGAACTTGATTGTGAGGAAGAGTGCATGCTGTTTCTTTGTAATGTATGCTTTTGTTTGTTTTTTGTATATGCTGCAAAGTACCATCTTCTTTTTTTTTTTTTTCTTTGAAGGGGAAATATGTATGTTGCTCACGAGAGAGAGAGAGTTGTGTGTGTGTCTGTGTGAGTGTGCTGGCCTACCCTAAAATGCGCACAGTTTCATTTGAAAGATGAGCGAGTGTTAGCATGATGGATCAAACATCTTGAGTACTGATTCTTTCATGGAATGGGAAGTTATGCATTGTTATCTTAAAGCCGGCTTTTGTAGGTGTTCTTTATCTCTCTCTGACATTTCTTTTTATGCAGGCATCTTTCACAGTGTATAGAAATTAATTGAAAATTTGGATGATGACTTATTGTGGCTATTTGCGGTGTACAGCTGATTTCCTGTCAGTTAAATATTGTTAAAATGGTGTCATAGGCATCTGTATTTAGAGCTAAACCACTTCGGTAAATTTAGATGTAGGTGTTAGTTTTCAGAAGGCAGTTTCAGTTCAAACGAAAACATTTGATGATTGTAAATTGGCATGAAATTATTTGGAATCCAAGAGCGATCATGAATTGCAAACAAACAAAAAAAAGCTGTTCTGATTGTCTCCCATTATCTTTTTCAGATGTCATTGCTTTGAAATGGATTCTGTTGAAAGGAAGAATTGTTTGGGCATTTTGGTGCTGTCATTGATTTTTAAGATCTAAGTGTTATCAAATGACTTTCAAACAAAATGTCATGAAATAACTTTCAGTTTATAAGATAATATTGTGTGTGAACTGACGCAAAACAAAAAATGAACTGATGCAAACAAATAAGCTGCTGCTTTCTTTTCCCTTTTTGAGATGCCTCTGAGTTGCATTTTAGGAACAAGCATTTGCATGAATTCTGTCTCGTTATTTTATTTATTTATTTTTTAACTTGCACCTGTTATTATACCTTCAAAATAGCAAGGAGGCTGAAGAAGTGTCCTCGTAGCAAATAATGCAAAAGCTTTAGTGCATCTGATATTCTGGTAATCTTACAACTGAATCACATTCCAGAACCTGTAGCAGATTGGCTTGTTATTGAAAGGGTATGTCTCAGTTGATCCTGTCTTTTCTGGTGCTGTCAAAATTATCCAAATAATCAGAAGTTTGTAGAGGGAATTAGTTTAGAGTAGAAATTATTGGTAAACACATATATGTTGGGTATGAATTGAATTATTGTTGACTGTCATTCGTCTGAAACCTTTCTGACTTCATTCGAATTTAAAACCTTATTATCATTGACATTGTCTGTCTTACCCATCTGTGTCTAATTTTGTACCATGTCTGTGCACAGGTAAAATCATTCTAAGAGAATTTTTTTTGGTTTCTGGTTCATTGAACTTGTAGTATGTGAACCTGAGTGTTGGGCAGTAGTAGTAGAGTCTTTTTTTCACAGGTATGACAAGCCAGTGGCCAGTGGCCTTTCAGCTGGTGTCTGGACCATTGTATTACATTTAATGCATAGGCTAGGGATCTGAAATTCTTGTTGGCGAATCTTGATCACGTTATTTTATTTTATTTTATTTTTTCATTTAATTTTTAAGAATTTTTCTTAAAAGGTTATTTACATTGGAGTCCAGTTGACCCAAATCATAGTAACAGTTTAGAAGTGCAGATTTTTTTCTTATTCATAACCAAAATTCTTCTTTTTCTATTAAAAAAAAAAAAATTCCCTGGTGAACAGAGGTGTTTGAACACAAGTGTTTATCAAAGATGGGTGAGTTTCCCAGTCTCTAGAAACATTTTCTGTTATCGACGTATTTTGACATGAAGATGAAAAATGGTTCCAGTTTCTTTGCATTGCAGTTTTTACATAAATCACGGTAATTTTCTTACAATGTCTGCCATCACATGCTATAATGACAGAGTAGTTGTCTCATTTAATTGATTTTTTTCACATTTCTTCTGTATTTTGTTCCGTTGACGACAATTATATCTTTGCAAAGAGTGGGCTATTGGCTTTGCAGAGATAAACTAATAGGGCTCATTTAACTTGAAAGAAAAAGAGATAGAACGTCACCAGTATTAAGTAATATAAGTGACTACTGATGTTATATTGCTCTCGAGTGTCAGAGTTTTTATTATTTTTATTGTATAGCCCAACCGGGCTTTTTTCAGGGCTGTTGAATTTGCACAGGTAAAAAGTTGCTTCCTGAAAAGGTCAGATCATGAAGAAGATCACATAATGAATAGAAACAAACAAGACTAACATTTCATTACATGGTAGCTAAACCTTTTACATCTTAATGGCAGATAACATTAGGGCATGCTGAGAGTGCCATCCAGTTGTGGTGATTTTTCTAATCCAGATTGGAAAAAAATTAATTCAGAATCTTTTAAAGACCCCCCCCCCCCCCCCCCCCAAAAAAAAAAAAAAAAAGAAGAAAAAGAGAAAAAAAAGAGAGAAAGTCCATATGGGCAAATAGACACCACAGAATGGATAGCTGGTCTCTAGGGATAGCAGGTCTCTGTGGATAGCTAGTGTCTATGGATAGCTAGTGTCTATGAATAGGTAGTGTCTACCTTCAACAGAGTGTACAGTTTTTGCTATTTAGTTGCCGGCTTACAACAAAAACGCTGACATGTCACAAATTGTGACAAGAAAGGAGTGTAAAAGAGTTTCACAAATTGTGACAAGAAAGGAGTGTAAAAGAGTTTCACAAATTGTGACAAGAAAGAGGTGTAAGAGAGTTTCACAAATTGTGACAAGAAATGAGTGTAAAAGAGTTTCACAAATTGTGACAAGTAAGAAGTGTAAAAGAGTTTCACAAATTGCGACAAGAAAGAAGCGTAAAAGAGTTTCAGAAATTGTGACAAGAGAGGAGTATAAAAGAGTTTCAGAAATTGTGACAAGAAAGAAGTGTAAAAGGGTGTCACAAATTGTAGATTCAACGCCTGTCTTGCGCTGAAGTGAGTGAAGATAAGTGATTGCTCGTTCATTTTCGTTGTCCCGAGTGTGTTGTATCTTGCCTGAAAAGCACCTAAGAAGACAAGTTGCGTCTTTTTGTCTTGTGATTCATTTGTCTATGTTTTCTTGGCGGTTTCGCTATAATTATATTTAAAATTCACCAAATTGTGACAAGAAAGAAAGTGTAAAAGAGTTTCCAGAGCATAGACAGGAGAGATCAGGTCCCACCAAAGGCAGCAAAACAGAATATATTACATAGGACAGAGTAGGGATAGTGACGCAGCACAAGGGAAATTACTAACATAGAAACTATTACACAAGTCAGGGGAGCTACATGTACTGAAAAAGCACCCAGCATCCCCAAGGGGACTCAAGTATTATCCATCAATTTTTTAAATTCTGATCATCATCACAAGTAGATTGAATAATGCGGCTCAAGAATGAAAGGGTGAAGCGTGCAAGCCACAAACAATAAGCAAAGAAGCAAACACAAAGCTATCTTAACACAACGGCAAAGAGAAGGCGAGACAGAGCACAAGACTTATCTTGCTTGGACGGCAGGCTGAGAGAGAATGAGGTACGGGAGGTCGACACTGGCTTCTTCCTACGGCGGAAGCGGGTTGGGCATCACGTGACTGTCTTATTACTGCATTAGCCACACAAAAACTTCGGCCTGGCAGAGCAGACTAACTGCCGTGAATGCTATTGTCTGACATGGTACAGTATATGACGCCAAATTGGATGTTTCAAATGTGACAGTATGATAATAGACACACAGACTACTATTTCAGTCTCAGACAGTGGTGTTTGAGACTGATTTGAGCAGTTGTTTGTAGGTTTTGCTGTGAATGGTGCGTACCTAAAAGTTTTCATCTGAAATGTGTTGACAGGTTTTTCTGTGAAGGGAAAATAAAGATAAAAATCTGAATTTCATATGAACGTATTTATAACCTGACTGAATGTCACTGTGGATACAGCTGTCGAAAAGAGCATCTGTCGGCTTGTAAGAATGGTTACATCATTTTGTATCTGCTCAGTGCTCCTTCAGACTTGATTTGCTTAGCGTAAGGAACGGTTAACATAAGCAAATTTCTTTTGTCCCAAGCAACTTGTTTTGAGGACTACACTGTACTTATTATTCATTTACTGGTGTATCTCTTTATGAGGTGTAGAACATATGGATTAGTATTGCTCAGGGACACCTTGCAAAACTGAAACTGTTTTTTCTGCATTGTTTTGTTCTGAGGGTGAATCTCTCTCTGTCTCTCTCTCTCTCTGTCATACACACACACACACACACACACACACACACACACCACACACACACACACACACACATGTATATAATATGAGAGGGGATATTGAGTTATAATGAGGAACTGGGAATTAACTCCTCTCTCCAATGATTGTGTGTGTGTGTGTTTGGGGACTCTTAAAGTGTGAAGGACGTTGTTAACACCAAACAGGACTAAGGTCTTTGTTTAGACAGGTAAGTGTGAGCAAACAGACACACACATGCATGCACACATACTCGGTCGCTCACAGACACATGCGCACATGCATGCACGCGTGCGCACATGCACACACACACACACACATGCACACACACAACACACACACATACACACAAACATGTATGTATGTCTATATCTATATATATATTTATGTATATAGATAGATAGATAGATAAAGATCTCTTAGTCAGCTGGCCTACAAACATGAAGTGATACAGATGTAGATATAAATATATGAAGAGCTAGATACATAAATGATGCAAACACTGTTCTGCCCTTCTCCAGCAAACCAAAGCATGATGACAGGACAGACTTCGGGCAGCACACCGGGAATGATGGGAACTGGAGTGGGCCAGGGCATGATGGGAAGTCCAGGGATGCAACCCGCTATGATGGCAAGTCAGGGGATGCAGCCAGGAATGATGGGAAATCCAGGCATGATGGGAAACCAAGGGATGCAGCCAGGCATGATGGGAAATCAAGGAATGCAACCAGGCATGATGGGAAGCCCAGGCATGATGGGAAACATGGGTACAATGGGAAGCAGCATGACGGGGCTGAACTCTGGTATGGCTGCTATGAATCTGCAGAATCCAGCTAGCGGCATGAATATGATGGGGTCACGACCTGGGATGCCACAGTCCATGGGTTCGTACTTTCCTCTGCTATTCTATGTTGTATAGTGCTGGTGATAATGTGTGTGGTGACACTGTGTTGTGTTGTCTTGTGGCATGTTGAATGATGCACTGTGTTGTGTTGTAAAGCTGCACTGTGTTGTGTATAGTGGCACTGTTTCGTGTCATATGGTTGTGCTGTGTGATGTTGTATGGTGGTATTGTGTTATGCTGTATGATGGGATTTCGTCATATTTGGTGAAACTGTGTTTTCGTTGTATTGTGGTACTGTGTTGTGTTGTATCATGGCACCTGTGGTATTATGCTGTGTTGTATGGTAGTATTGTGTTGTATGGTGTATGTGTTGTGTGTAGTATATAGTGATACTGTGTCATGTTGTATGGTGATACTGAGTTGTGTTGTTCAGTGGTAATGTGTTGTGTTATAAGGTGGTACTGTTTTGTGGTATGTATTGATACTGTGCCATGTTGTGAGGTGGTACTGTGTTGTGTGGTTGTGCTATGCTGTGTTGTGATGTATGGTGGCACTGTGTCATGTTGTCAGGTGGCATTCTGTTTTATTGTATGGTGATACCATGTCATGTTGATTGGGGTACTGTGTTGTTTGTATGTTGACCCAGTGTGGAGTTGTATTTTGGTACTGTATTGTTGTATGGTTATATGGTGTCATGTTGTAAGGTGATAACAGAATTGTGGTATACGATGGTACTGCATTGTGTTTTGGTACTGTGTTCTGTCATTATAGTAGTATAGTTTTATGTCGTACGGTGGCATTGTGTTGTAAGATTATACTGTGTCATCTTGTATGGTGGTGGTGGGTTTTTTTGTTTGTTTTGATACTGTGGCATGGTGTATGTTGGTACTGTGTTGTATGATTGTAATGGGGGGTTGTGTAGTATGATAATACTGAGTATATGGCTGTACTGTGTCACGTTTTATGGTGGTACTGTGTTGTGGTGTATGGTCGATACTGTGTTGTATGGTTGTGTGGTGTTGTTTAGTAGGTTGGTATTGTGTTGTGTGGCGATACTGTGTCATGTTGTATTGTAGTCCTTTGTTATATTGTATGGTGGTTCTGTGTCACACTGTATAGTGGTACGCGTCATGTTGTATGTTGACACTTGTCATCTTGTTGTCATGTGTTATATTGCACAGTGATACTGTTATATTGCATAGTGATAGCAAGTCGCATTGTATGGTGGTATTGTCTTGTATGGTGGTATTGTCTTGTATGGTGGCATTGTGTTGACTGGTACAGTCTGATGTAAACTTCTGTTCACTAGCTGGTTTTAAAGAGTACGCGTATGTGCAGGTGATGACTTGCGAATTTGTGCAGTTATGTATTGTAAGGGAAGTTAATAAAATGGGTCATAACTGACGTATCATGTAAAATCTGCTTACGAATATATATATATATATATATGTCTTTATATGGACTGTTGACTTCACATTGTGTGGGAGCAGATGGAGATCAGCTGTGCGTTAACTAGGTCACTACTAGGTGTCCTTTAGGACTGGCAGAAACCATGCATGTGTGCGCGTACATACACACACATGCACATGCACACGCACACACACATACACACACATACACATGCTTTCAAGCCAATCCAAGGCTTTCAGATCTTCTGCCATGTCTCAGAGGTAAATTCTCCCTGAAGTAGTTTGGCACATGCAGCCAGCAGCACGCACATGCAGCCAGCAGCACGCACAATGTCAGTTACCTCCATGCTCCACCAAGGGCGCCACTGGTGCAGAGAGCCTGGATCGCCTGTGCCCTGACACCACCTTTGGGGGAAAGTGGTTTCTGACCATAGAGATAGTAAGGTTGATGGACCACATTCCTAATCCATGAGTTTATTTTCTGGGCTTTAACATCAGCATTTCCCGTACTATGCCATAGAAGGGAGTCTAAGGGGCCCCACTCTGTCCATGAAGACAAATCTTCAGTGCTCTAAATGGACAATTAATCTGCTTTGCCTTCGAATGTCTGAGTCTGGGACTGGACGACGAAGTTACCATCAGGATTAAAGGTCTCTTTCTGGGCTTGGGATTCTTGGCTAAGAAAGAAGGGCATGTGGAGAATGATAAAGATCTGGAAGACACGCATTACTGTTGTATTTTCAGGATATGGCATGGGCATGATGGGCCCCATGAACACGGGAGCCATGAACAGTGGCATGATGGGAAGTCAAGCGCCTGGGTCAACACAGTCTGCATTCCAGCAACGGACGGACCAAGCATTCTCTTCTTTCGGCAGTCTGAAGTAGTGTACAAGGCCGTAGATTCACAAGAGGAAGCTGCTTTTGAATAAATCAACACTGTTCCTGTCTTGACCAAAAAGGCGCACAACGTTCCCACTGCCTTCAAGAACATTGTGACGTAAACAATTTTGTGACTTGCCTTGCTTTTAGGCTATTGCATTCCAGAAGCCAAGAGCTAATACTTGTTGTCACGATGGTTGGAAATGTGGGATGCTGTTGCTGATTTAAACAGTATTTATTTTTTTTTAATTTTGATATTAATAACTGAAGAACAACTGTATGAATTTTCCAACTCATGACTTTCTGTGTCTTTCAGATGTATTGTTATCACATAGGAATGTAATGCTTGATGTATGTAGCAGTTAACAAAAAAAAAAGAAGACAAGGGAATTTACAAGCATATTGTGTATTTGAATGGCCGAGTTATCGATGAGTGTAAAGACTTGGCTCAGGAGTACAAGATGACACAGGTTTGTTGCTATATGTAGTTTAATGATTGACAGCTTTAGTAGAGCTATGGTGAATGCAGTAGCTCAGAATATGGGGCTTGAATTCTAATGCTAGCTGGGACTGTATTTAAGCTCCTTACTGATGCAGCTACATCTAGCTGTGAAATAGCTCAAACAAGAGGGTGGCAGGGGCCGAACAGATTTTCACACTAGACATGAAAACTTTGTGATACCTTTTTTTGTTCCTGTTCATATCATATGGGTAGTTCATGATGATGTACAGCTGTATATAATGGTTGCGGTTGTGTACTGGAAATATAAACTGTTGTTGGTTGTTTCGCCTTTTTGTTTGTGTGTTTGTTTGTTAAAGATGAAATGCTGTTCAGGACTGCATGTGACACACACTTGAACTACTCCTGTCCAGTTTATGTGCGGAAGAAAATTTGACAGGACATACTCACCTATAGGGCACCTGTTCTCCTGTGTCAGGATAGTAGCTGGTGTTCATTTTGTATTCCTGTCAATTCAGACAGTCTGCTTTATACATTGGTTGTCAGCCCCTGTTTGGTCCTTAAAACATTGCTTGATTACCACCTCTAACCGGGAACATCGACAAAGGTGTTGACAAGTGTTTGTGTTTGTAACGATAGAACCATATAGTGTTCAATGCTGGTTACCATCAGATGTGTTTGTTGTGAGTGATTGAAGTGCTGTGAACACAGCTCTGAGTATAGCGTATTTTTTTCTTTTTTTTTCTCTTGAGAGTATATGCAGTATGACACAACACAGCGATGTTGGTAATCATGTAAGAAGTTGTTGGAGTTGAAATGTTACACAGTTAGTGTTCTCTTGACTCCACCCGACAATCCTCTTGCATTGCCGAGGTAATTAAAAATATAACAGGCAGTTGTGCTGATGCCTGATGGAGTTCGAACTTTAGGAAGGTGAATCAGGTGGGGCATAAGGTAAAAATGTGATTGTATAGAAATATGCAGATGCATCGTTGTTTATGAGAGAATGAGAGAAACCATTGCGTAAATAATGAATAACAGGTATTACTGTTTGTGAGGAAGATCATGAACAATGTCTGATGTTTTGGACTTTTTTTTTAATTATTAATTTTTACTTGTTACAAAAAATGGAACTCAGAATTACTACTTATATCCTCATTCTTGTGTTATAAAAGAACAAGTTTGTGAGTGTGTGGTGTATGCATGTTTGACATTTGTAGAACCATGCAAAAGAAAGTGTAATGGAGAAACCTATTTCAGCTATGACTTTTATTCATAGTTTCAGAAAATGCATGAATCAAAAGTATTTGAATCCTTATGAATTTGCAATAGAGAAATGGCCAACCAAAATTCTGTCATGGGCAGAACCTACAATGTAGTGTTTTGGGCATAACATAATTCGTTAGAAACAATGTTTGGCATTTCAATTCATAAATCATTGAACACCTTGTACAGCAGCAAATGTGGCACCGATGTAATCTGTGCAGTGCATGCACTTGTGTGAAAAATAAGAGTCAGTGTCATGACCAACTCAGTGTAGAGTATCAGTTGTCCTGCATTCATATTGCTTCCCTCCCAGGCCACACCATGTGTTGTGGAGGTCATGTGGGATAGCCATGACATGGTCTGTCAGGCATACAGCCTGTAATATATATATATATAAATATGTATGTATGTGTCAGTAAGTCTAAATTAAGACAGTTGATTAATCCATTCCTGGACAAACTCAGCAATTGCACATTCTCACGAACACCTTTAAAAATACTGCTGATCATGATGCCATCAAATACTGTGCATGCAATGTAGAATTCAAAATCAAGGTGATCGTAACATTGAAAGCAGTTGAAAAGCTGAACTTGGAAAGAATGTGTCAGTCTCAAGAATTGTGTGACTAAAACAAATTGAGAAAAAAGGGGTTGCACCGCTGATAATCCAAAGTGCCTTCTTAGTTCTAGCCTGAGAAAGGGTGGTAGGGTTCATGATCCAGGCTGCTGTTCATTTCCTGCACATCATCAGGTCAGGCAGGAGCAACGGACTGAGCTGCTGGTGCAGATCTATCAATGGGTCAGCTCTGGTGTGGACTGCAAGGTGGACCAGTTTTCATAGTTGTTCAGCGGTGGTTCTGCTGTAGTTGTTGCAGTCCTGATGATCATTCATTGAAAGAAAACCAAGTGTCAGGCGTACATGAAGTACACACTTAGTAGCTCTCAGCTCTGTCTTGCTCGCTTCTCCGTTCTTCACTTGCTTTCACTTACTGATGCTCTCATTCTCATTATTTTGAATGGAGAAAATTACAGCTGATTTCTCCTCAGTTGTGTGTGATACCTCCTGAGCAGTTGATGAGAATGACTGTGGCAGCTTAGATCTAGATTTGGTTAAATTGTGGTGATTCTTGAGTAGGCCAGCATTCGGTCCAGTGTTCTGATCTCTTACAATTCTCTGATCGTATAAACTGGTCATCTAAAGCCAAGCCTGGTGTAGGTATGAAGTCTGTCTGTGCTGGAAGGGTTAAGTGTGGTTTTTTTCCTCTCTCTTATGAATGCCTTTTATAGAAAATGTTTCTTCAGTTTTCTTTCAAGAGCTTTAATAGTTACAGACTTTGTGTGGATGAGGATTTTGTTCCTTTGGAATTATACTGACTGAAAAGGTGTTCCAGAGACAGTTTGTACAATTTATGAATAATGTACTTCGCAAGCTTTTGCATTTATTCTTTTTCGGGGAGGAGGAAAGGGAGTGGGGGTGGGGGTGGTGATTTTTGTGGATATATATGCATACCATTTTTCTTTTACTTTCATCATGAGTTGGATAATTGAGCTGTAACTGAGCTATTTGTATGTATATTTATGATTAGGTAGGTCTGGATATATAAATCTTCAAGGGACATTGGCTGATGGAAGCAGCATTGTTAGAATGTAAGCTTATAGACAAGATTCATCACGTCTGACTTTTTTGCACATTCAGAAAACTGTTTAAAAACCTCTTTCATTTTAGGATTGCCTTTAAACATAATTTGTGGCTTTTTAAAATTTTTTATTTCATTGTTTTGGCATCATGCCAAAAAGAAAATAAATGCACTTTTTTTTTTACACCACAGTTTGTAGAATGCAGTATGAATTATTTTGAATTGTACATTGTCTTTTGAAGGCATTATTTGTTCTGGATCACAGGTTGCTTTGCCAGATGTACTAGTCAGATTCAGAGTACCAGTAATGGCATTTAATGTCACTGCTGGGTATCTGTGATAGCCATGTGGAAGTGTGTAATATTTAGGATTAGGTGCCTTTCTTTTGATAAGATGAATTAACAGACCTTGAGAACAGAGAATAACAGTTGTTGGTGATATTTGAAGAAGTGAACAGAAGGGATAAATTGCGAAGTTAGTATTTGTAATGACTTTTCTCTTTAAAACCTTGTAGAAGACCAGTATCATCAGGACTGTGCATGATTTTGTTTTCTGACTCGGTTAAAGGAGTGTTAACATTCATACCTTTGGTCTTTAATAGAAATAAAGAAACAGGGTGAATGTAGCAGCAATAGTTGTTTGATTCTAATCTGATCAACATGATGAATGAGGGATAAAGAAAAGAGTTGTTATTGCAACCATGCGAGTACTTTATGACACAGGGCAACAGAGGTTAAACAACCTTGTTGGACTTCCCCGACAATCCCATCCTCTTCCACTCATCCTCTCCAATGCCCATTAGATACCAAATGTAGCCACTGTTCTGGACTTTTCATGTGAGTTTTAATTAAGATATTCATTAAGCCTTATGTTATCAAATCAGACTGGTCAGCTAATTCATAGTAGGGTTCTTTATTCCCAAACCAACAGGTAGAGTTCCCCAAAGTAAGACTTTCTGAAGACTGCAGAATCGTGCTTTAGCATACAGATTACTTCGGATGAAGTCAGTTTTTGTTTTTAGAGAAAAAAGGATGTTAGTGTGATTTTTTTTGTGTGTGTGGTTGCACAGGACCATTATATCTCTTGGCTGCATATATTTTTCTTTGTCTTCTTTTTGAAGTGGTGTTTGGAAGACTGTGTCAACTTACGCACTCTATAAGTCGTGTATGACATACTGAAGAGATGATGAATCAACAAAAAGGAATTCACATCATCAGAGAGCGTTAATTTTGTACATAAGTTTAATGTAAGAAGAAAAAGTGAGAGTCATCCTTATCATTCAGGTTTTGGCATTGTTTCAGCAAAATGTTGCAAGATTTTGTTATCAGTTTTCCTCTTTTTCTACAGATTTCTGCACTTTTCTCTTCAAATTCCACACACACAAAAGTTTCCATAAAATGTATACACAGTCATGAAAGAACGGGAAAAAAAAGAAGAAAAAAAGACAGCCTAAAGCTTTATAGGAAGACATTAATGGAGGGATTTGCAAGTAGATATCAGTAGAGATTTGCAAATTTTTTCCAAAAGTGATTTTATCAGATCAAAGAAACGGCAGTTCTAACACCAGTGTTCCTTGAAAAGAAGTGAACTGTTATAATCTGTCAGTGCAAGGCAGCAATCTTCCAAACTGCAGATAATGTTATGTTCAGATATTCAGACACTTGCCGTGAATGAAATCACACAGGTGCTTTTTGTCCAAATGTCAAGGTCAGTGTTTCAATCTATTGTGTGAAATTCACCCTGGTCTGTTTACCACTTGCCAGTAATTTCCTCTGCTTGAGCACAATGGGATTTTAATCTCACCTTCTGCAACCGACTTCATATTTTGTTGAAACTCGTTGGCCTTTTGCTGATCGGTGTTAATGTTTTCATTTTGTTTCGTTTGCTTGTTGGTTAATTACGGCTTATTTAAGCCATTTGATATGCCTTTCATGGGTGGTTTCACAAGTATGGGTAGGTTTTGAGCCTGGGCTATCACATGAATAAAGAAACCACTGCAGTATTCCTGGGCCAGGCATTTTTTTGACCAAGATGAACTCTGTGTGTATGTGTGTGTGTTGATTTGCTTATTTTTTTACCGTTTCATTCAATGTTGAAAGAGTGATTTAGTGCAAGTAAGTTTATTGTCCAGGTAACACTGCTACTTTCATTAGGATGCAAAACGTTGCCGATTTGAAAGATAAAAAAAAGGTATGTACTAGGAGCCGGAATAGCTCAGTTGGTAGAGCGCCTGACTCGTAATCTTGGTGATCCTGGGGTTGCGGGTTCGAACCTCCGCCGGGGCGTTTCGGTACAGGGGGATTTTTCCCTCGGAGTTAACATTGGTTCTGACTCCATTTCCCATACAGTCCTCCGAATGAGACTATAAACCGAGGTTCCGTGTGTGAATGCATGCATAACATCTTGCACACACGTAAAATCCCATCACCAACTTTCGGAAGAGTAGGCCAGTTTGGCCGTTGGTATGGATGACACGTTACACATAGCATGCACCCTGCGTGAGAAATGGAAAGAATGAAGGAAGTAAGGAAAATGAGTGAGTGATATTGAACGATACTGACTGGATGACACGGGAAACGACTGAATGAAGCGCCAGCTGGCAGCTCTTCAGTCGGCACTACCCAGGTAGGCAGCCCGTTGTGTAAATGAGTGTTGATTGTAAAGCGCTTAGAGCTTGGCCTCTAGCCGAGAATAGGCGCTATATAAGTTTTCATTATTATTATTATTATTTAACTTCAAGTACAGTTCACTCAGTATTGTTATCACATGTCCTATCATGCCAAACTGCCAAGCTCTGACAAATATATTGCTCAGTTTGGCCAGATTCCATGGTCAAGGCAGTAGTTGCCTTCACAGGCTAAACAAAATCAATGTTTTTTTCTTTCTACTCCGCCAAGCTGCTTCAATTTTTCATCATTGTCGAAAAGATGAAAGTCTAGGTATAACACAAAAAGACCTTTTTTTTTTCTTTTTTTTTTTTAGCAAGGGTTTGCTTTCTTAATATCTGATTTTGGCTTGGATTCAGATGCATCACATGTGAAAAGATCCTGTAGTAGGCAAAAGCGATTTTTTTAGGGCATTGAAGAAAAGTTAGGGCTGTTGATAAATATGCTATACCTCGAGAGGTTTGAATTTCATGGAAAACCGAGAAAGTAATAAATGAAAATAGACAATGTGAAAACATCATAGGTTATGTGACAGGGAAAATGAAAACAAGTAGGTAAGGAGTATTGTATTTAAACATGGTAAAAAGTTACTGTGTATTCATGCGGTATGTCACTGATGAGCTCTGTGTGTGCGTACGATTTGGAGAACTGGCTTGTGCCCTCAGCATGGCCTTGCTACATTTGCCTAATGATGGCGGAAGTTTAGTTAGTGTGATTGATCAATGTATGTATTTTATATATATATGTAGATACTGTCGGTTTATTTTCAGGGTAGGACCCAATGCCCTGTGTCCTGGGAAAAAAAAAGAAAAGAAAACCTGTGTGGGTTCCACGGGGCTATAGTAATCAAACTGAAACTGAATCAGTTGACTCCAGCTCCATTTCAGACATAGAGCAGATGATGCGGTCTTGGTCATGACAACTTTAGTTTGTTTATACAGAAAATAAATAATCTTTTTGTGCGTTATACTTGACAATAGACCTGTTCTGACAAAACATTGTGTGGATGTGTGTGCGTGCATGGTGAAGGACAGCTGTTCATTGAATATCAGATAAAAGAAATGAAAATTAATGTACTTTGTATCCAGAAGCCAGATGTATTTTTCTGAATGCTTAATGTGAAATAGATTGTAATATCTGTATGATTGTAAGAGGGACAGAGTGTATATCACAACACTTCACAAAATGCCAGAGTTGTTATTCTGTGTGCTAATCCAGTGAACGCATTCATTTTGTAAAGTATATGTTTTTTTTGTAAAAAAGCAAATATAACCCTGCTTCAGTGGATGGCAGGAGTTTTATAATTTATGCTATCCTGATGAAAATTAACATCTATGCACTTTGTGTGCCAAGCTTTCTGTCTATGTTGAAGCCATTTCAGCATTCAGTGGCTGTCCTCATTGTCTTGTTCTCCGAGCATGATACTGTATCTCCTTGTAGATGGTATTATTCAGGTTCTGTGTGTTACATGATGGACCCAGGATTGTGAGAAAACATGCATCAGACCTAGTTTGTCTTTCTTTTCTGGTCATATTGAGTGCCTTTGTTATGGATGTGACAAAATGTGGAATGCTTGACTGGCAAGGTTAGATTTATTTCATTGCTTTTCGAATATGTAAACATTTTGAACCTGAAAGCACAAGCAGCCTCTGCATTGGTTGAATCATGACTTGACCAGACCTCTGCATGTTTTGTCTCAAGAACTAGCTGACGTACCAAATTTTAGAGTGAGCCTGTTGAACAGTGGGGATGTCAATTAAGGTGTCCTTGTTCACTCTCCTAGAAATGCCCTGACCAGTTTTTAAGGAAGCATATTTGATACTAGGTTGCGCAGTAAGATTAATCTCTGCACCTTTATCAGTTTGTGTGTTCCTTTTTCACAAGTGAAACTAAGGGAACAACCGCTGGTGTCTTTTTGGTCAGGATGAAAAATGTAACAGTTGCTTGGCTTGAAGCAAAGCATGAACTAAGTAGATAGTGAGGCAAATGTCGCACTTGGTGGAGACAGTTTTGCAGGAAATGTGGTTAGTCTGCTGCATTTGCCAAAAGTGGTTTATAACTAGTGTGTAATTGCGATTAATGGATTAGTTTATTTCATAATTGATGCCTACATAACTTGCTGTTTGTAATCACTCGAATCAGACGTTGATTAGTCTTTGAGTTAAACTCCATTACAGTGTGAATTTGAGACATCATGTAAAGCATAGCGTCATTTTGCCAAGTGAGAAAGGTAGCCAGAGATGATAGGGTCATTTTCCTGTGTACAATGTCGACATGGGATTACTAAACCTGGGCCAGCTTGTCAACAGTCAGTGTTGAGGATAAGTAGAGTTTTGTTTTTGTTTTTTAATTTTACAAAGAATTCATGTGTTCATGTATTTTGCGAAAGATTTTCCCACATCTCAACCTTGTAAATCCATTGGTTTAAAGCAGAGGTGGATTTGAAATATTATATAATCATTGTTCATACTTGATCTTTGTCTTTGTGTATTTGAAAAAAAAATGCATGACCGAGGATGTGCAGCAAATTTCATTCGTTACGTGATTAGTTCATGTTCCTTGGGTTTGATCGAGCTTTTTTTTTGGTTTCAAGTCTGTTGGATTCTAAATACCCTGGTTTTCCAACTTCACTCTTCACCAACTGCTGTTTGATGTCCTTGAAATTCAGTTAGTAGAAATGGCGTGTTTGTGTTCTTGTGGTCCTTTCATAGAACTATGCAAGTGAATTATATATATATATATATATATATATGAACTTTGTTGTGCATTGTAATCAGAGTTATGCATGAACCAGTTCACTTTGCACAGTTGCTGAGTTCAGCTTTTATAACTGAAGTCTTGTCCCTTTTGGATGTGTGTGCAGGAATTCCTTTTTTTTTTTTCTTCTCAAATGGAATTGATTCAGATATTTAGTTGAGCCAAGTCAACAGTTTGAAACTGTATTGATTTGATTAAGATATTTATCGAACAGAGTGAACAGCTTGAAGCTGTGAGTGGTCTGGGCACAGTATATGTCAAGGCATGGCAGGTTCTGTTATAATAAATCTAATTATAGGGGGGAAAAGAGCCAAAGTGAATAAAAACTTGCAGAAATAAGCCAAAACACATTATAAGCTTGCAGTCTGTTGTAATTGACGGAAAATAATAAATATGCATGCTGTGCTGGATGATTTCTATAAGGCAGGGGAAATAATGCTCTGTTGTAAGTTCTGTGATGGATCCGTTATTCTGCATGTTATATTTATGGGACAGATTGTTTGATACCTGTATTTGAATGCTTGACATCTGTATTTGAACAATGTACATCAGTATGCCTGTATGAGAGAGTTTACAGTTTATCCAAGTTATCTTGCAGAAATGGGCTGACATTCTGGAATGTGTTTGTGTTCTTACATGATGAATGCATGTTGGTGGTGATGAAATAGCTGTTATTCTCAATTCAGTGGCACTAACTTGACCACAAATGTGGGTTGAATGCATAGTACACTTAATATAAGCTCAAAACAATTTAAAAATATAGTAGACTTTCATTCAATTGCCTTTTTCAAATGGCAGCCGGTGTCCTCCAGTGGGACATTGCAATACTCAGAGTTTCCCTGCCCCCTCACACATTGCAGTGAAATAGAAAAAATATTACCTTCTAGAAGCAGAATGGTTATTTAAAAGATTAATGATAACCAAGTGGAGAATGTTCCCATGTGATGGATTCTTGGTATGGATAAGTCACACACACTTCCATCCCCTGGTCCCAAACTTACTCTGATAGTCTGTCTTGTAAGAAACTTATTTTGCATGTAAAAGAACATATGGCACCG
The DNA here is from genome assembly GCA_018398815.1 of Conus ventricosus. NCBI lineage: Eukaryota > Metazoa > Mollusca > Gastropoda > Neogastropoda > Conidae > Conus > Conus ventricosus. The sequence continues at coordinate 85,626,862 of CM031597.1, read as the reverse complement.
ACAGTTGTATGGCATGTTATACAAATAAACCGTGTGCTCCATGGATGATGGCCAACATTTCGCACACAGATGTTAGTGAGGGCTCTTCTGAAATGCTTTCCTATCAGGACCCAGGTCATCGGCAAGGTTACTCAAAACTCGTTATTTATAGAGTACATAGGGTCATATTAAGGCTTAAACAGCTTTAAAACAACAACAAAAATCACCAAAATTAATCACATCTGTGGAGAGAAGTTGGGCTATTAAAAGCAATTAATCCACATACAGCAGATGTGTATATAATAAATAGAGTACTTTTTTTTTTAACAGTTGAAATGAAACCTATATTGACAAAACACCAGCATTTGTCTAAACTTGCACATCGTCCAATAATTGATTGTAGTGATGTTTGTTGGCAATTCATTTTTGAAATGATTTCGTCTGCAACTGTTCCTCTTTGTAGACAAATGTGCCTTCTCCACAAGGCTAATTCAAAAAAGAAAATAATTCAATACTGGTGTCGATTTCCATGTCCAGATAATCCTATTGATTTCATATTTACATTCTTGTATGCTTGTCTCAGGTTCTGTGTAAACAAGCATGCCTCTTAGCAAATGTAAATGAATTTTTAGTGATTTTTCTTTTTTTCTGGTACTATGCGTCCAAAACTGCAAACGGGAAGGTTATCCCCAAAGTACAACCCAGTACAAGTATTGAATTATCAATTTAAGAGGGAGATATAAAGAAAGTACCCAATTATGATTCTAGAGACATAATGCTACCTGAAGTTAGACCTAGTCTCCCAACGAAAGAAAATGCACTACTCACTCGTAGCTTTCGACAGCCATCCGGCCATCTTCCTCAGCAATGCTGTTGCTGACTGCGTGAACTCGATTCAGATTGAAACTCCAACATTCTAGAGACATTGATAAATGAACAACCCTATGAACTTGCTCAAATTATAAACATTTAAGTGGACAGATCAACTATTATCTTCAGATACATAAACAGTTGTTTTAAACAAAGTGGAGTAATGGGAGTGTAATTACTTCATCATGGGAGCAAGCGTTGCCCAGCTTGTTCGCTATTTACCATTTACTATTCCCTGCCTCGTTTAACATTTCTTTTCAAAACCAATCGGACCAAGGTTGCCTGCATTTGTTGTTTGTTCCAGTGTTTGACTGTATTCAAGATGAAAAAGGCTGTGCCAGACTTGAATAAATGCAAATTTGTGTTTGTTTATTTCTCCCATTGAGTCGGGTAAAAGGTGTATGGGCAAACCTTGGAACATCCTTTTTCGTGGAAGTCTCCTTGTTTGTTCCGAATACTCTGTCTTGGCATTTCTGTTAAGCGACTGGGTGTTGGAAGCAGCATTCATTTGGTTATGGGCATATAATAATTTCATCATGCATGGGAGCAAGAGTTACCCTGTTCATTTGTTAAATTGTGATCAATTGTTTTTTTTTAAAGTGGAATATTGTTGCTTCTACAAAGTAACAATCTGAGATAGTTGGGATGTGCTTACACATGCTTGAAACTATAGTGGCAGTGTGTGGGATGATCAAGGGGGGGAGGGGAGGAGAAGGTGTGCAAGGGTGTGTGTGTGAGGGGGTTATGAAAAAGTGACTGAATTTCAAAAATTCAATCTGTGAATGTATCTAAAAATTCAAGACTGATCAAGAATGTACTTAAAAATTCAATCTGGAAATGTGACATATAAAGCCTTGGTAAAGTGTTAACATTGCTGAACATGGTGAGCCATTCTGTATGCAAATAATAGTCAAATGTGGAAAGACAAATCACTTATACACCCCAACAGTCGATCCTGTATCAACAGAAAACCAACCAAGCAAGATATTCATTTTTATTATCAACAGAAAAGCATACTTTATGCGAAAGCCTGTCACGCATGCCTGTAAAACGACTTGCACCACCTGTCAGCTCTCGAAACATATGGGATGCAGAGCAAATCTTGGCTTTTCTCCGAGTGCAGAATGGATGTACTTTGACTATACAAGAAACTGTTTTTCTTTCCTTTAATATCCTACACCATGGCCTTCATCCAGAATGTTTTTTCCTGCAGATGCTGTAAATGTGGCTGCTGTGCTTCACACATTATTCAGCCTGCATATTTCTGCCAATTAATCAAGCAGTTTCATGGTGCAGTAGTGTTGTGACAATTCACAAGACTTCAGAGGTAATATTTTTAAAATGATTGGTTCCTGGTCTTATTTAATTTCCGCACAGAAACTGTACAGGCATGAAGGCCATGATAGTTGTTATTCAATGAACTTAGGAATTCCAGTGAACATAGTGGTGTAATTGAAAACAAAATTCCACAATCCTCATTGAAAACAAAGATTCCACCATCCTCGTTGAAAACAAGATTCCACCATCCTCTCGTGTACAATCCCTGCACTTGGATAATCGACTTGTTCCATGCAAAGGTTTCCACTGTAAGGATGTACTTGGTATAGCAAGGGCATTGTGTTGCGGGTAGAGCTGGAACTATGCAAGATAGCATGATCTAACAAGAATTCTGCTTTCCTTTTGTAAAGTGTGCAGGTGACGGAGGAGTGAGCACTTCGGGGCATGTTTGTTTGTTTCAAACACAATCTTGTTTTACAAAGTCTTGCTCATTCACTCGAATTAATGCATTATCTGACAAGCCAATGCTCTATAAGGTGGTGGCCATAGTAAACCCATGCCATGTTTTGCACAGACCATTTAAAATATCCTGTCTAGCTCAACTCCTCTCTGGCATCATCAATTACGGCTCCCGGTGGCCATACTGAAGCTGGGCTGACCCAGAATTTTCAGCCCGTTATTCTGTCCATTTCACGGTTCTCTGGGTAAGAAAAAGAACTGTGCTCTTGACTTTTCACCGAGGTATTCTCTCTTGGCAACATGGATGACGAGAAACTCGTCAATGCTATTAAGACCAGAACATTTATTTACACAAAAAGCGATAAAAAATTCCAACAGTGATGTTGTGTCAGCTGCCTGGGACAGTATAGCAAATGAGATTGGAGGAAATGGTAACAAGGTGTCATTCTGAGGTACTGATGAAATTTCTCAAGGTCTTTGCGCAGTTGGGGCATCAGATTGTGATATTCTCCAGGGATGTGTTGCAATCTGTTTATTGGGTGAACAGCGAAACATCTTGCACCACCACTACCACCTTTTCTGCCTCGTCCGCACCATTTTGAAAGGGACGGCTACTGGCTACAGCAGGGATTATCTATGGCCACTTTTTCACGTATCCGTTCTGTCAGGCGGGACACAGCCATCAAAACCACGGCCCACTATGGCCAGTCCCTAATTTTCTACTACCAAAAGCATGTGCATCTGAATATATGGTGTTAAATGTGAGTAAACAATGTTATTGCTCAAAATCAATATACATAACACAAGTTCATAAATAGCACTCATCTCGATCTCCATCAGTATTACTGTTCAACTAAGAAGTACTAAAATTTGCAAGCCTATAGTGTTGTACCCAGTCAAAATAGTCATAGCTTGCTCTGGTTTAACTTCACATCATAAAAAGGCTTGTAGAGAATATGAAAGAAGCAGAACAACCTCTTTTTTTCTCTCAAAATACCATAACTTTTTTCCCCCTCAAAGTTGACAATGGAATAAAGATTAGTGACCGAGCCAATTAAGTTGTATGTGTCCATGCAAGACAACAAAGTTGCAAATTTTAAGTGCAGAATTCATACGGTACATCAGCCACCTTCAACACAAGGAGCCTAATGGTAGCACAAACTGAATGTGTCAGCATGGTGAACAGGGCTGTAATAATACACAAATAATCTTAAGATCAAGCAAACAAACCTAATTCATAACTTAAGGAGTCTTCAATAAACATATAATTAGCCAGCATTAGAAAAGCAAACAAGGAAAAAAAAAGAATATGTCGAGCATTGCACGAATCAATGTGTCAATTTAGAAGACAAGTCAAGTGTTGCATGAATCGATGTGTTGACAATTTGCCAATTGTCTGATTCAAATTTACTGCCCAAGGATGTTTTCAGACTCGCCATTATAAAACCAGGATTACATAACAAAAAAAGTAAAACAGATATGAGCAAAAGGATTAGTTTTAATCCCCAAACTGCACTAGTCTCCGCTTAAATACACCAGCAGATGATTTACATATGCAATCCAAAATCCAACTGAAGCAATATGGAACATGATTCCTTAACCCAACAAACTTGACAACATATAAATGACCGAGACAGCCATTTTCCATACAACTGCAATTTAGAAAGGGTATTCTCTTCCAAGTTGAAATTGTTTGGGGGCTTTTCCCAGAAAATGTGTCGACATAAACAGCCGACAGTTGCATCCCATCCAATCCTATACAGTCTTTACCTACAACATGATCACAGAGAGAATACATGCACCTACCAGTAGTTACATGATTATTACAAGAAAAAGGGGAATACACAAGGAAAGGGAATTAGCTCATTTGCAAAGGATGTGCATTGTAATACTCGGTAAATTCTTGATCTGAATTTGTAACAATGCCTATACATGACTGGTGAATATTCACAGCACTCTACATTTCTTTGTGTGGTTTACATTCACAATATCCTTTCAGGAGGGAGACCTCAAGAGGTGCACACTGGATCATTGATATAATCACACCACCACTGGAATGTCTCCAAGCATCAATCTCTTGCTGCATACAATTCAACATAGACATGCAGTTGTCACTAAAAGCAGGTTACAGATTTGAATTGCTGATGCCGGTCTAGAACGAAAGCATCCAAGATGTGATTTTAGTTTTCTTACACACCTTGCAAGAGTTAGGTGGGAAATAAAAGCCAACATATCAGGAATCGTACAATGCCTGCATGGAAGCAGAATAAAGAAATCCCCAGTTAGAAGATACAACTAGCCACTTGAAATGATTACAAAATATTGGGGTGGGGTTTTTTGTTTTGTTCTTTACCTTCTTTTTTTAATGAAAAGACTACAAAATATTAGTTTATTTGTTACTTGCCCTTTTGTGAAAAAAACCCAACACAAGTCTTCAAAGCAAGGCATTCTGTAATACCAGAGGTCAGAAGACAGCAGGCCCTGATCGCAGTTGGTAGAGATCTTGTAGGGGAAACCAAAAAAAAAATAAACAAAAACAAATCTACCCTTTGCACAAGGAAAAAAAAAATGCAGTTGCATCCTAGTGTGTAATGTAAAACATCTGCGCTTCATCTCATCTGACTGTCACCTACTGTCTTACTGTGGAGGGGAAAAAAATTGTGCAAGCAGAAAACCAAATGCCACAAGTCTGACGTGCTTTGAACTTGTACAGGAGGATTCAGCAAGACAGCAGCAGAACAGACTGTACAGAGCCTGCCAACATCGCGGACCAGCGCACGGCTGTGTTCAGTGTTTGACTTGCTGCTGCATACTCTGCTCATCACGCACTTCAAACTGCTTGATGTTGGAGTCCTGACCCACGGTGATGATAGTGTTGGAGTTCAGCCAGGCCAGCTTGTTGACGTGGCTCATGGTGCGGTCTGCACACAGCACGGCACAGACCACTTCACTTCAACCCACAGGCATTGCCTTCTTTGGCTCGTCAATGTCGCACATTCATCTGGCAATGAGGGAGACAACACCCCCCTCCCCTCCCCTCCCTCCCCCCTCACACCTCTTATCCCCTCCCACCCCAACCCTACCCCTCACCTCCTCCCTGAAAACTGATAACTAGGAGCAGTATGTAGCATTAAAAAAACAAACACAAAAAACAACATAAGACACCCCCTATCATCTTACAGCACAAAACCTGGTGACAGCTAATGATCCTATACTTTCCCCCCTTTACTTAAAAAAAAAACCAACGACAATAGTCATACACTGACAAGGATGAAAGTTCTCAAAATGGAAAATACGGAATGGGATGTAGTCCGGGGGCCGACAGCCCTGGTAGGGTGCAGAGGCAATGGCCCACTCTGGGGATCAGAGGGGCAAAGCTGCCCAGAAGCTGAAGAAAATGTGCGTCTGAAGCACCCTGGCAGCCTCTTGGAAGCCACCTATGTACTTTCTGGTAAGATAAGGGATTTGGCCTTGAAAGCTGGTTTTCTCCACAAATTATGTTAATAATGTAACGAATTGTTGAAACGGCTTTTAACTGAACTGGGACAGCACAAAGCCATTGAACATTTATCTTCACGTACCTTTCCCTGAATCCTTGGTCTCCAACTCCCAGCTTCAATCCTGGGTGAACTACAAGGACCATTACCATTAAACTTTGCCTAGTTCTTTCTTGTAGGCCAAAACAGTCTGGTTTTCCCACGAACAGTGTTATCTTTAAGTGGATCAGAGGTTGCTATTTCCCAAAGTATGATGGTAGAACAAAGACAATTTTTATTTTGAGAGGCAGCCGAACTTGTGGTGGGTGAAGAATCCAACAATGAACTTGTTTATATGATGAAAAAAACATTTACTTCAATAGAAAAATCATATAATTCTTCCCAGTGCACTTGCTAACTGAGAACAGATATACACTAAGGCAAACATGTACACCTTTCACATTTTTTCCTTTCTTTTTTCTTAAAATGACTGACATGATACAAAAGAAAAAAAAAAAAACCACTAGAAATTCATAAAACGTTTAAAACTGGGAGCAATTTTAAAAGTATTCAAAATAAATTGTTCATTCCGTAATTAGTTGCTTGGTTATTCCTGGTGCTGTAGGTCATTTACCATAAGCCTGTAGTTCATAATGAATAAAAAAACTGTTTTTTAAGTATTTCATATTGACTTGATTGTATTTAACTTTATATTGCATACAATCAAGCTTTTCGTTTTGCTGCAATGGTAAACTTGTTTAAAAATGGCCAAAATGTTATGTTCATACGACTAAAAACCTTTACTTCCCAGTGTCATGCTACAAATACTCAAACCACCCACCTTTAATTGACAACCTTACCGATTCAGCATTTTCAAATGTGCCGCGAAGCCAACACCCTTAAGACTGTCCATAAGCACCGTGGCAAACCTCCGACTGTCGGTGACCAATGCATGCAAACTACATGTCTGCTGTGTGTTGTTCCTTTCGCCACAACTGCCTGTCCATGAGATTTCACATATCCTGTATAACATTACTGAAGAGACAAAAACATTCTTGAGAGAGACATAAAACAGATTCTGATGAGACATAAAACTTTGAGAGAGCATAAAATCATTCTGAAAGACTATAGCATTAGTAGAGACATAAAAATTTGAAAGATCATAAAACATCGAACAAAACCTTCTCGAGAGGACGAAACAGATTCGAAAGACCAAACAATTCTGAGAAGCATCAAACAGATTCTGCAGAGAGACAAAAACATTCTGACGAGAGACAAAACAGATTCTGAAGAGACCAAAAACTTCTGAGACAGACATAAACAAGTCTGAGGAACAAACCTCGAAACCCACACATCCACACAATAAACCCCACCCCCACACCCCTTCGCCCCACTCCTCCCCTCACACACATTCTGGTTCCATTCTTTCTTTCTAGACTTCAGGTTCGATTGGCAGGGCACATTCACAACCGACAGATAAAAATAGCAGATTTTGACAAGTGAGCATGGACAAGAACAAACAGAGCAGCACAATAACCACCCCCACCCCCTACACCCCTTCCCACCACATCACACATCTGTTCGATAACTTTCTTCTAATTGGCGTTCAGTTCCTGATTTGGCAGGCACAGTTGAACCAAGTAGGAGTACCAGCATTGTATGACAAGTAGCAGACAAGAACACAACCATGCAGCCACATACCCCCCCCCCCCCCCCCCACATCCCCTTTCCTTCCCTCTGCACACCATTTCTGTTCCTTTCTTTCTTCTGTTGCGTCCCAGGTTCCTGAATTTGGTCAGGACAGTTGACACCAAGAGGAGTACAGCATTTGTTTGGACAAGTGAGCAACAAAACAACTCAGCACAATAACCCCCCCCCCCCCCCACCCCCCCCTCCCCCCCCCACACACATTTCTGGTTGCTTTCTTTCTTTTTTGGCGTTCAGGTTCCTGATTTGGCAGGGCACAGTTGACACCAGTAGGAGTACAGATTTGTTTGGACAAGTGAGCATGACAAGAACAAACATGCAGCACAATAACCCCCCCCCCCCCCCCACCCCCCCCCTCCCCCCTCTCTACTACCTTTCTTTCCTTTCTTTCTTTGCGTTCAGGTTCCTGATTTGGCAGGGCACAGTTGACACAAGTAGGAGTACAGCATTTGTTTGGAATGAGCATGACAAGAACAAACATGCAGCACAATAACCCCCCCCCCCCCCCCCCCCCCCCCCCCCCCCCTCGCACACATCTGTTCCTTTCTTTCTTTCTTTGGCGTTCAGGTTCCTGATTTGGCAGGGCACAGTTGACACCCAGTAGGAGTACAGCATTTGTCTGGACAAGTGAGCATGACAAGAACAAACAGCAGCACAAAAAAGAGCTTTACTTCTTTTTCTTCCCTTTTTATAATTTTCCTTTACAGTGTTGCAGAGGTGTTAATGGACAAAATCTCGTAACCATTCAACAAGGGAAGATGTCGTCAAACATTAATTCTCTCTCCCTGATTCAGGTATGAGAGCAGACAGCTTTGCCTTTCCAGCAGAAAGTTGCTGCTAAAATGCGAAGATGGCCAGCTCTCACCCTAAAGCACGACTATGCACCTGAAATCTAAGTTAGGAACATTTTGTTTCTGTTTTTTTTTTGTTGTTTTTTAAAGAATTTTTTTTTTAATTTACTCTCAGCAGTCTCTTCCCTAATAACTGCATACCTTTCTTTCAGAGTTCAAGCATGACTTCAATTCATTTTTTTCAATGTTACAGTCGCATAATTACATCAATGAACTACTGTGTCAGCCATGAACTACTGCGTCAGCCCAAACAAGTGCTACTACTTTAAGATGTTTGCTTTTTGTCATGGTTTTAGTTTTAAAGTTTTCGTCATTGTAATAAACAGGCTTGGCTTTGCGGACGAAGATTATGGAAGAAGTGGCCCATGTGAACTGCAGGCATGCTTGTGGCTTACAAAGCCAGTGCTGGATAGGCAGGCACAGGCACAGCAGCTGCAGGTGAAGGTCTGATTAGGGTTCGATGTCACAGCACCCTGGTTCTTCCTCTTGTGCCTTTTGTCCTCAAGGGTGTCCCTGCGGGTGTTTTCGAAGGAGGAGACAGACAGCACAAACCCTGAAATTCTGTATTTTGCCATTCACTCTTGATGTCAGCTGTGACGCTTTGATGACAGACTGAATGAGAAGACTGGGAACCTCACAGCTGACTTTTATTCTCTTCATGGATAGGTCTCTGAGAGTACAGATCATATTTCCTGTTCAGCACTGGCAATGTCCTTTATCTCTTAGGTCTGATTATTAGAAAATGAAGGGTGGTACAGCCATGTCATGTAATTTCAATCCAGACTGAATCTCAACAGCATTATCATCATCATCTGCATGGATCATCCTAAGGGAAAATACATCCAAATATCTATAGCATCTAATGCCTTCTTCCTGCATCCCTGCCCTTGATGATCCTGTGTCAAGGCTGTTGGTGTCATTTAATTCCTGGGGACTGTCTTTGGACAGACTTGGTGGAGCCCTCTAATGTTCACTCACCCTGACTCCAGAACTAAACGATAACTGTCTCCAGTAAGGTAGCTTTGTAGAGGTGGTGTCTTGTGCATGTTGAATCAGAACAGGCACCTCTGAACACCACCTAAGCAGAGATGGGATTCTCATAATGTGAAAAAGGAGGAAATAAAGTGGCGGGGTCCGGGGGCCTTCAGCGGCCCCCGGTGGGGTCCAGGGGCAAGGCCCTGTGGGGGTCAGGGGCAAAGCCCCCTGAAGCTGAAGATTTTTTAGAATTTAACCTGCAAAAATCAGCATCTGAGACACCAAAGTATTCAAAAGTATTAATAACCTTGATCCTACAAAAAAAGACTTTCTCACCTTCGCCATTGATGTCTGTCAGGAAATCATGAAGACCATTGACACAGGATTGGTGATTTTCCAGTTGCTAATAGTCACACAATTTTCCAGCAGTTGCAAGTCAGTTTCTCATTACTGTCCTTCACATCACCACATTTCAGCGAGCAGTTTAGTTTCTAATAGTAATAGCCATCCTTCAAAATACTTATTAAAAAAGTTTACCTGAACACCAATCAAATAATTTCTTATAGTTGTCCTTCAAAATACCACGGAGGATTCTGATTCCTTTATAGAATAATATAAGTGAGAGAGTTGACTAAGGATCATATTCAAAGTGTGCAAATTGTGAAGGTTTAACTCATTGTGTGCCCACAAGCAGTTTTTTTTCTCTTTTCAACTTGATCCATCTCTATTACAATAAGGAAAAAAAAACACTTTCACACTTCTGATACTCCTCAACATTAATGATGTCACTTGCTAAATCTAGTCACCAGAGTATAAGTATGCATGCATATCTGCCGGTCTGCTCATTTGTATGAATGTGTGTAACTGATTTTTCCCCCATGATATCTATACCAGAAAAAAGATTTTTGTGACGCGGTGGTATAGGTAAAAAACATTATTCTTATTATTATTATTACTACTACTACTACTATGACTTTTTCCGTACTATCGTCTGTTTGTTTACTTATGTTTTGTTTGCTTGTCTGTAGAATGTCAATAACACCCTTGCAATTTTTTTGTTTTGATCTCTCTCTCACAAAAATGTTGTTCTATTTCGTAATATGACACCTTTCAGTCTTGCTAGACCTGTTTTTTCAAAGAACCTTCGTTGCAAATAATGCTGTGATGTGGCCCACGGGATACGCATACTTATTTAGTTCATTACACCATGTGCATACTGCTGTCACGGGGAGAGGGAGTCGTGATGGGGTGTTTAGACTCGCGAAACACCAACGTGGCTGTTGAGACGATCTTTGGAAGTGTTTCAGCAATAACTTTTGCGCTCACTTCCTCCTCTAACCACCTTGCAAGTCCATGGTGATTTTCACTGAGCTTCAGACTGAGACTACGACGGCGCCTTTGAACGGGCAACACTTTGCTCACTTTCTGCCAACACTCATCTGACGAAGCATGATGCTCCAAACTTTCCGCTTCTCTATCTCGAACTCTGGTTTTCGCTACTTCGTCAAACCGAAAGAAAATGGCGTCAGGAAAAAAATTCGCAAACAGTTTGCCGCGTTCTCAAACATCAACTTCCGCTTTGATGGTTTCGGTCAACCGCAGAATGAAAACAAAGACAGCAGTCTCGACCGGCCCAAGCAGAAACCGGAAACATCCATTTGCGAACGGATCAATTGAGAACACAATATCGATCGACCTCTCGCCGTACATTAGCTTCATCACAAACCTACCTCTACCCCCCCCCCCCCCCCAATTTTCTCAACGGATTTACACTGATCTCAAAAACGACCCCTGGGGCCATCAAAAAGACGGAAATCCGCCAATCGGCGGAAAAATCCCATCTCTGCTAAGTGACTTAGCTGCAGAGCAGTATCTCCTCTAGTGGGCTGCCTTGTGAAGACCTACTAATGACTGGTCCATGCAGACTGCTGGGGCTGTGACGGCAACAGGACAATACTAGATAATACTTTGTTGAGAGTGGCTGGAATTCGAAACATGGAGTGCTCAGAAGATGAGGGGGCTAAAAACAACAGTTAAAAAAACCCCACACACTATATGCTTGGAACATATTTCTTGTCCTTTATACCATCATGGCAGTCTCCAACTTCTTCAGTCTCTCAGTCCAACAAACATACCAACCCACCTCATAATTTTCAGCAGACACAACTTTCACTTTCTTGTGGTCATTAAAAGCCAGACAAGTTCCGTCAGGGGAGTAGGCCAAGCAGCTCACTGTCTCTTTCACGCTGATTCTGTTCCGCTCTTCCAGTGCCGGCAGCGAGTAGATTATCACCAATTTCTCCTGAAAAAGACCGACATTGTCATGTCACTTTCAGCTCAAGTCTAATGAGGAGCTAAAATCATGTGTACTTTATTAATACAAGAAATTTGCATTGACCCCCCCCCCCCCCCTTCAAACACACACACATTTCACTATTAAAAAATGTATATGCAATATAAAAAAAGTGGGATGTGAGAGTTCAGACACTTGATAAAATGTAGATAATCTCTCTTCCTGAACATCCTTTTTCCGTGTCACTGATAACTTCTGAACACGCATAAAAAAAAGGCATTAAAAGAAAGTGCTATAAAATAACAACAACAAAACAAAATTCCCACAACATATGCACTTGCATGTTTTCAGTACTCAAAACACATATCAGTTTAACAGTTCATTGACGCAGGAAGAAATAAGGATCTCCGTTGCACTGCTGTATCATCAAATCATTGGTCAAGTTTGATTGACAGGGAAGTCTCATATACTGCCTCAAGGACCTGACCATGATCACTCACAATGCCTTTTACAATGAATATCACTTGTTTCTCATACAACAGATTAATCACTAAAATCATGCTGACATAAAATCAGGCTTACAAAATCTTACAAACTAACATGAGCATGACTTCATTTTCACTTTCTTGAAAAAATAAATCAGGCAGTCAGCTTCATGTGCTAAAGGATATGCAGGCCAGTCAAAGGAGACTACTAACCACAAGGACCTGAGAACTGTATTTGTGATTTATATGAGAGAATGTTGCTTGTAGCCCAGCCAACTACAAAGGGCCATATCAGGGCTGTCACCACTTTGAAGTCATCCCTCAAGTCATATTTAAAACAAAAAAACAAACAAAAAACAACAACAATACTACATACACATAACACATTAAAACACACCTTCTAAAAACACATAAGAAATTTAATAACAATCTAACTTCCGTAAAATCTTAGATGAAAAATGTTCATCTCTTTCAGATATTCAAAGATCACATTCGAATGGGGGACATCTCTGAACAAGTTTTTCATGGAGTCTGCTGTAAAAAGTTTATGTCTCACATCATGCATGTCTCAACAGTTTAAAAGTACATGTTTCACTGTAAATGGAGTCCAGATGGCTTTTTTTTTTATAATTAAGATGGCCCGATACAGAGGCACTGTCAGCTTCTATGGATTTTAAAACTATAACAAAAAGGTCACATCCGCGCAGATTGTCATGGACATACCATTCTTGGCCCAGGACCAGCAAAGGGTCGAACTGACAGATCAATACATGAAAATGCACCATTAGAGGAATGCATAAATGTGGGACAGCCGTCATTCAGACAACACAGATCTAGCTGAGAAAAAACATCCTCCATTTAGAGACCCCAGGATGACGTATCCACACTAGCCCTAGGGGACTATGGCCATTAAAGTCACCCAGCAGCAAGCTGGGGCGAGTAGGTCAGTCAGGCCGACAAGGTCTTGACGACTTACTGTGATACAAGGTGGCAAATATAACGAACAAACAGTAATGGTTTATGGAGTGCGACTCTTGCAGTCAAAGCCTGAAGAGGGGGTAGTAAGAGCAACAGGGCTAAATAGAAAAAATTTGTGGATAAGTAGGGCAACACTGCCTGTTAATCCCAACATCGAAGGTTGTACAGATGTAGAAAGAACATTGAAGCTAGGAAGAGTAAAGGTCTTCTGGCCTTGAATTTTCATTTTGTGAAGAGTTACTACTGCCTGAGGTTTATGACAATGGCACAGAGGCTGTAGTTCCCCAAAGTTAAGTTTAAACCATGGATATTCCAATGGACTAATGTACTATCCAGGGTGCAGAGGACAAACAGGAGAGAAATCAGTTCATCTCCGAGTCTTTGTCTACATCTAAAAAAGCAAATTTTTTGGAAGAGGGACAGGCTTGTTTGAGATGGTGGAAGTTGTTTTTTTCATCCCCATCATCTCTACATTTTGATTGGCTCCCTTGCATGTACGGGCACTGCTCCTGAAAGATCAAGGTCGGAGTGCTGGTTTTTTATTCTGCCCATCAGCAGATAGTTTAGACTGCTGGGCAGTCTAAAAAGTGGATTTAATATCCCCGCCAGGGACATCCACTCTGGGCTGGGAAGTGGTGTATTTGCCTCCACCAGGGCCTTACACTTTATCTTGCACTGTTTTTGAAAAACAGAAAGCATTAGTTTGGCATGACACAGAGTGACTAAATACTCTCTTCACAGCTGAAGCATAAGAAGATATGGAAGTGAACTGACTGCCAAGAACCTGTTTCCTAGCTTAAAAAAATTGAAATTTTGTTTTCAGTTTTAACTTTTTGAATTTTTAAGAGAAAATATTCTCTTCACAGCTGAAGCACAGGAAGAGATGGAAGTACACTGACTGCAAAGGACCGATTTCCTAGCTTCAAAAATGAATTTTTTTTTTTTTTCAGTTTTAACTTTTTAAGCTTTTTTCCCCCCTCAGCCAAACTGGGCAGTTGTGTGAAGAGAAAGGGTGGTCGCCATCACAGTTCACACAATGGGCGGGATCTATACATGGCCTCTATACACCTCCTCCCAAGAACAACAATCTCTCACGTGTCCAAATCTTTGGCACTTCAAACAGCGCATAGGAGAGGAAATGTAAAGCTGAACACATACATTTGGACATCCCACTCTGATGGCTTGTGGTAGGGATGGAGTACAGAACATCAGAAAGAGGGTGGGCACTCTCTCTGTTCCCTTTCAGATTTTGACCCTATGAATGTCTGTAACACCTTGAGGTGCCAGTTCCGTTTTCATTTCTGCTTCTGACACATCTCTGAGATCAGGACATCTTATAACTCATTTTGATGAGTTTAACTGTTCGTGTGGAGTTACTCTGATCCCTCTGTACACCACTTTGTAGCACTTTGAAGCTGTTCCGCTTGGTGCTTGGATTTGCGCCATATGAGGAATGATTCAATCCAAAGCCTTTTAATTGATTTAGGGTTACCAGCAATACCTTGGAAACCCCTTTGAATGACAAAAGAACTTAATGCTCATATAGGTTTCTCCTCTTCAGTTCCTTCCATCACCAGCCAGGAAGCCCAGAATCTCATCTTTTTCCTAGTTTCTGTGTAGAAATCGCTATCAATATCCGGGTCCTTTGGGTAGGGAAATTTTCAGTGAAAAAGCCATTTTTGCTTTGTTTTTAATTCATCCCTCCCTTACGCACCCACCAAGGAGTCCAACTATAGGGCCAAGACAGTCTTGACCCCTTCCCGGCTTTGGGAGGGATATACAACAAACAGAAGCCTATCCCCCCTGATCATGCTCAACTCTCCAGAACAGAGAGCCAAGCACTACAGAGTTTACCTTGGTCAGCCTAGGATCTGCCCGTCTTGACCCAGTCCCACGCAGGGTAGCCAATTGATACACTGGGTCAGTGAGCTGAGTTTGGAACTTAACCAGACTTTACTGACTTCGTCACTTTATATGGACCGGACTTTTAAATTTGTTGATGTTGTCATCTCAAACAGACTGAGGCCTTAGGCATAAGACATCATCACCTAGGTAAAGCGAGCTTCCATGAAGACAGAAGCATGATCAAACATGTGTGCGCTCCCTGTAAGAAAATCTCTGTCACCAGAGAGAATTCTACCATATCTTTATCCATTTCAAAAAGATTTGAGTTTTGGTATGAAACAATGTAGACCACAATGAAAATGTTAAATCAGGGTCGGAAGCTACTTCGTTCATTTCAACAACTACAGAACCATCTAATCTGCTGACTTTGATGAATCCTATTTCACCATATTGTTCAAAAGTATAATTTTGTTTCTTTTCCACATTAGGGAAGTGTACATATCATGCTAAACATACATGATTAATCAGATACAAATCTAACCACTAACATTTTTATTTCCTTATCATACAGTGACACAAACTTCCTGTTAGTTGACTGGCCAGAGCAAACCGAGTCAAACTCACACATGTACAAACTTTTCACACACAAAGATACAGGAAAATATTTAATCAACGCATCTTCTGTCTTCCCATGTAAGATAAGATAACGTTGCTTATAGCCCAGCCAACCGCGAGCCTTCCCATGTGCATACACATTCTTATACTCATGCATACAAACATGGACGCACATCTTATACAACAGTACATGCACATGCACATACATACACATAACATGCACGGCATGCATGTGCACACACACATACACAAATATGTGCGTACACAGTATCCAAACGAACAGATGGACACATACTCAAACACCAATCCATGCACAGACATATACCCTACACAACCATTCCCCACACACTAACAGATACACACACATACTCAAGCCATACAAACAAGAACACAATACCCTACACAACCATTAAGCACACACTAACAAACACATGTTCAAGCATCACCTCACACAAACAAGGAAATAATACCACAAATACTCTAACACACCCACTTAATCAAGCACTAATCAAAACAAACAAAAGAAAAAAAATCCTTCATGCACTGACCTGGAACCCGACGGCCACAGAGGCTCCGTCAGGATGGATGCTGACGCTGGAAGCTGTTGGGGCCAAACCCACCTTAACCTTCTCCTGTAGTGCCGAGCCTCCTTTGGCTCCACCTTCCTCAAACACTATCAACTGAACACACACACACACACACACACACTCAACAAAATATTCAATAAAATATCGAAACAAGTAAAAGACTGCCTGTACTAGAATTGCTTTAAACAATGTGCTTGAATTCTTAACAGCTGCTCCTCACTCTCTCCCACCTAAAACGAATTAGCCATTTCACTTGGCTTGCTGTTTTTGCCACATTGTCATTGCACCAATGCCACTCATTCCCACCCTCCCGTCCACAGGCACAGCCTGGCCTGACCAGCCACAGCCGTGGCACCGGCAATCCGCAGGGAGCAGTCAAATGTCAAGTCATCAAGAAGCAACCCACCGGAAGAGACACTGCACTGCCGCCGAGTCACTTCGGTGGTGTTCAGTGGTACCTGTTCTGATCATACATATGCAGGACACCACCTACTAAGTCCCTACTGATGACAATAATTGCTTAGTCGCAGAGCCGGCATGAGTGGGCTCTATCCCCGGAGGGCATCACCACGTCCGTCCAATGACAGCCCCCATGAATTTACTGATACCAATGACCTCATCGGAATCACACCAAGGCCATAGACATGGTGAGGACATCGAAACTGAGGACACCATGACAGCAGGGCATAAAGGGCCACAGATTTTGAGACCTTTTCTTTTTTTTTTCTTAAAAATGCTGATCCATGAGAATGAGGATGATGAAGATGATGCTACAGATTTCCATTCCGGTCTGAGACTGCATGACAGGGCTGTACTCTATGCTTACTTTCGTAATATATTCCAGGCGTCGACCAGGCCCAAGAGATACAGACAACTGCAGTGTTGGTCAGGAAATTTGAGCAACGCTCTAAGAGACGCATTGATCTGGTGGATGAAATTTGACTGTGTGGTCTAAGTCTTCCCAACTGAGCCCATAGCAAACTCAACTCTGGGTAGAAAAGCATTTGCCACACTTGCTCACACCATAATATATCACTAAATTTGCCCACAAGTCTTTTCTTTTTTTTTTTTTTAATTCAGTTTGTATACTTTAACCCACTTTGCTGTGTAACTCAAACTTTTCCAGGAGAATCAGCATGCACAGCTTCAGTTCTGTTCAAAACCACTGTAATGGATCATGCCTTGTCATCCCACTACTTCTGAAAGTGGAGGGGAAAATGGGAGGTTGTTGTGGCAATCACTGAACATGCTGTGCATATCATCCTGGACTTTGGTCTTCTGTGTATATAAAGCTATAAAGGGAAGCTGAAAGAAGTTTCATGGAGAAGATTGTCAACAACAGCGGAGGGGGAAAAAAAGCACTAATGTGACATTCAGTGGTTATTTACAAGCTTCTGTGAAACAACCCCCTCCAATACATGTTGAAACTGTGTTGATTTAAACATGGCTGTCTTCTTACTACCCACTGTGTCTCACACAAATAAACCAAATCTGTTGCGAACCTAGCACACAGTAAACTACACTCTCTCCCCACTCTTGCTATGGTCATGCTTCTTTCTTTTATGATGTTGTTCATGTCAACAAGTTGAGCATACACATACATGCACTGTGCTTGGAGACATTCTTATCTCTTTTTCACATTTACAGACAGTAAAACACCTAAGATTTACACAAGCAACAGCAGCTATTCCATTCTTGGTGTCTACTATCCTTGCTACAGCTCATAATTGTTTGTTTAGTCATCCAAGTTGCATAGCTGAACATGTGAAAACATGGAGATGTACACATACACAATGACAATCACAAAAACCTACATGATTTTCACAGGCGACAACAACTTTTCCATTCTTGCTGTCTGCTGCCTTTGGTTGTGAATCCAGTTTTATTTGAGTGCCGCTGAAAACAAACATCAAGAGAAAGTCTTTGAAAACAAACATCAAGAAAAAGTCATAAGTGCTTATTTATTAAGTTTCCATTTGTCTATGAATTCATTCATTTCCATACTCATTTCATGATACACATGAACGGGTAAAAACTAAACAACCCTGCTGTGTTCCCATTCAGGATGTAGCTCGTCATTCAGTCAGTTTCCACTGAATTCAACAGCAGTCATGATTGAGAAGGCTTTCTTTCTGTCTGTATCTGTTGTCACCATTAGCATGTTGGGATGTCTTGATGTTGAACATTACGAAAAAAATCTCTTGTGAAGGAAAGACTCATTGAGTGTATGACTGGAAATGAGGACTCATTTCAAAATATTTCCAGCGAACAGAATCTTCAACAGACATTTTTTTTCAAAACCTGTTCTTCTTTGTTTAAATATATGAAGTGGAGATGAAGGAAGCGTTTCAAGCATGTGCAGAACAATAAAAATGATGTAGCATACCCAATATTAAGATATCCATTTCTCAACAATCATATGGATAATGAAAGTCTATGTGCAAAAGAATAATGAGAAACAATACTGCATTCATTCTGTCTTGAATTCTTAGGTTTGAAGCATACGGGCAGGTAGGTTTGTAGAAAGCAAAATAAATACACTTTGGACTGAAGTTTTTCGAGCACGACAAATGTTCTGCTAAAGATCAAACCACTGAACTTTTTTCCTTGGTGACAAAAAGTGAGGTAAACCATTCTTTTACAACAGATAGATGCAGAACAACATATTTTTGGTTAAACATTTACCTGATGATAATGGTGATTTCATAAGCCGCCATACCTTGTCAGAAGCTTGTGTTTGATGTCAATTTTTTTCAATGTTATCAGTTGCATGCGACTGGTATAAGACTACGTAAAGAAAAGAAAAACAAGATGCAAAGCATATAAACGTACTCCCAGTTTATCCTGAATATGCGTGAGATATTCCATAAAGAGGAAAAACCGTCTTGGGCTGGTGTAACCGTTAGTAATGGCTATTCTGGTAAACATCGGCTATCGTCTGTGACCTAAAATGAACATACTTACAAATTTTCAGAAAGATCGGCCAAGAACTTTCTGAGATTTTCCATAAAGAAGAAAACCATTATGGGGCGTTAGTAATGGCTATAACGGTAAACTTAAACATCGGGCATCATCCGTGACCCATAATGAACATACCTACAAATTTTCAGAAATATCGACCACATACTTTGAGATATTCCATAAAGAAGAAAAGCCGTTACAGGCTGTTACAGCCATTAGTAAAGGCTATAACGGTAAACTAAAACATCGGGCATCATCCGTAACCCATAATGAAGATACCTGCTAATTTTCACAAAGATCGGCCAAGTACTTTCTGAGATATTCCATAAAGAAGAAAAGCGTTACGGGCCATTTACAGCCGTTAGTAACGGCTATAACGGTAAACTAAAACATCGGGCATCATCCGTAACCTATAGTGAACATACCTGCTAATGTTCACAAAAATCGGCCAAGTACTTTCCAAGATATTCCATCAAGAAAAAAAAAAATGTTACAGGCGTTACAGCCGTTAGTAATGGCTATAACAGTAAAACTAAAAATATCAGGCATCATCCTGATCCATAATGAACATACCTGCTAATTTTCACAAAGATCGGCCAAGTACTTTCTGAGATATTCCATGAAGAAAAACAACCGTTACAGGCCGTTACAGCCGTTAGTAACGGCTATAACGGTAAACTAAAACATCGGGCATTATTCATGACCCAAAATAAACATACCTGCTAATGTTCAGGAAGAATCAGCCAAAGTACTTTCTGAGATATCCATAAAGAAGAAAAAGCGTTGCAGGCCGTTACAGCCGTTAGAAACAGCTGTAACGGTAAACTAAAACATCGGGCATCATTCGTGACCTATAATGAACATACCTACAAATTTTCAGAAAGATCGGCCAAGTGCTTTCTGAGATATTCTATAAAGAAGAAAAAGCGTTACAGGCCGCTGCAGCTGTTAGTAACGGCTGTAACGGTAAACTAAAACATCGGCATCATCGTGACCCATAATGAACATACTACAAATTTTCAGAAAGATCGCCAAGTACTTTTTGAATATTCTATAAAAGAAGAAAAACCGTTACAGGCTGTTACAGCTGTTAGTAACGCTTATAACGGGGTAAACTAAAACATCAGGCATCATCCGTGACCCATAATGAACATACCTGCTAATTTTCAGAAAGATCGGCCATGTCTTTCTGAGATATTCCATAAAGAAGAAAAAGCTTACAGGCCGTTACAGCCGTTAGTGACGGCTGTAACGGTAAACTAAAACATCGGGCATCATCTGTGACCCATAATGAACTTATCTACAAATTTTCAGAAAGATCGCCAAGTACTTTTTAATATATTCTAAAAAGAAGAAAAACCATTACAGGCTGTTACAGCCGTTAGTAACGGCTATAACGGGGTAAACTAAAACATCGGGCATCATCTGTGACCCATAATGAACATACCTGCTAATTTCACAAAGATCGGCCACATACTTTCGGAGATATTCCATAAAGAAGAAAAAGCCGTTAGTAACGGCTGTAATGTAAACTAAAACGTCGGGCATCATCCTTGACCCATAATGAACATACCTACAAATTTTCAGAAAGATCGACCCAGTAGTTTTGTCTGGAGCGAGTGGAACACATTTTGACCACGGACTCACAGACAGACAGACAGACACACACACACAGACAGCATTTCTTCGTTCCCATTCTAAAGTACTCCCTGTTCTTTAAGAACTGGGAGTACAAAAAGCACATCAAAATGAGATAACGTCAGTAATGACAGGCCTTTAATGCTGTAAAAAAAATCTGTAGTGTTACTGCCGGAACATGTATTTCTTTTGACTTTATGAAGAAACCATAGTAGTCTTTAACGTTACAGTCATTCTCAAATCGGAACATTACAGTCATTCTCAAATTGGAACAAAGTCCTAATATACTTGATAAAGGCACTTAGAGGGCAAAGAAAATTACAGAAATTAAGCAGAAATGGTTTTGGCTTATAATATGTCACAGAACTTTCGCAAGATAATTATACTTACCTGCCCAAACAAGTTGCCTTATATTATTTGGCACAGAACATCCCGATATCATCAGGATCCCTGAAAATTAAATAGGAAAGCCTCCTACTCCAAACAAGCCCTTCAAGTAATTGCCCTTGAGGAACCAATGTCATATCTGAGTATTAGCATTCAACTCCGTTTTCTGTACCTTTTTCTGACACAGCAGGAACGGAAGGGCGTCTTAGTATTCGGCCAGTTACGTATAATGTAAAATTCCATTTTCTATACTTATGTGTCCAAACAGGTTCCAGAATATCAAAAATGATGGTGGGAAATGTGCTCACCGGAAGAAAGAGGCAATGAACCCAAACAGAATACCTCTGCACATTGCCCACAGCCCTTAACACTGTGTTACCAACCTCTCTTTGCCAAACCAGCTTGTCAATGGATAAGTCCTCGCTCTCCCTCACTAAGTGCAACCAAAACATAAAAAGTAACACCAATGCAAAAAAAAAAAAAAAAAAAAAACAACAACACCACCAATGCCTGCTAGAATCTGCATGTCAAAATACTTCTAACCCCATCGCCCCAAAGAGAATGATGAAAGAAGGGTATGACAAAGGCAACTAAAGATGTGTTGCTGACCAAGCAAGAGAAGTGTTGCTGACCAAGCAGCTACAACACCCTCAAATCATTATGGAAAACCAGTACGCATTATCGAATGAGAAACCATCCCCAAAGCAGCATCAAAGAGTAAAACGCAGGATGTAATGCTAACTGAGCAACACAGTGCCCCCAAATGCATGGCAAAATGCCAAGAGCAGTATGTACAATGAGGAATAGGGGTGGGGGTTGGGGGAAGGCGGGGGATGTTGCAGCCTGAGCAACCATGATGCCCCCGAGGCAATCAAGAGCTGACATGTCTTCAGACAGGTCACTGAGGTGAAACTTCACAAAAGGCAATCACAGGGGATGTGCAGCTAGTAAGTCAACCACATAACACCACCAAGCAAGACAAAATAGCTGGCAAACAGAAGTTCTGTTGCTGACTGATCAACCATTACATCCTAAAAATACACCCAAGGCAATCAGAGAGTAATAAAGTTTCTGTATTAGAGAGGAAGACTCAATCAATCACATACATGTAAGAATTTGAAAATATACTTTAAACAAAAATTTAAAAAAGGGAAAGTAAGGAAGTGTCCATAATACGAAAGATTGTCCTTTAATGTGAAGATCATATATCAATTGGCACCGATGAGAAAACAAAAAAGGCTAAGCGGATCTGATCATTTTGATGGGTAAAAAGTTCATTTATAAATGTAGAAATGATAAGAAAACAAAACGAAACAAACCTAACACATTTCTGCGGAAGCTGGTCCATAGGCATAAAATGGAGAAACATACATACTTCATGAAAATAAATGACGCAACCGACCAGGTAAATGTGAGACATAAACACTTTACAGCAGACTCCATGAAAACCTTGTTCAGAGATGTCCCACCTGATGTGATCTTTGAGTTTTTGAAGGAGATTAACATTTTTCATCTGATCTAAGATTTTACGGAAGAAAGATATTTAACGAAATTTCCAGTGTGTTTTTGGAAGGCATGTTTTAAAGAGTTGTGTGAATGAATTGTTTTTTTTAAAAAAATGACTTAACTTCAACGAGGTGACAGCCCTGATATGGCCCTTTGTGGTCGGCTGGGCTATAAGCAACATTACCATTTTTCTTGGCATGTCATGATGTTTTTCAGTTGAGATTGTTTGTGATGTTTAATCACTTTTTAGTTTGATGCTTTTACATACTGTCACTGTTACGCATTGGAATCTGCTTTCTCTGCAAGTCACACTATATTTCATATGACACAGTATGTGACATATTTTATTACTTTTTTATGCTCATATGTACTTTTACTGTTGTGCATTGGAATCTTTTCTTCTCTAAATGTCATGATGTGTTTCAGATGGAAGTATATTTGACATGCTTTACTTCTTTGATGCTTGTACATACTGTCACTGTTGTACACTGAAATCTGTTCTGTGTCTAGTAGACAAAAAAGTTAACATGATCTATGTCATATGCAGCAGTGCATTTGAATAGCTGCAAGCAATTTTTCTTCATCTACCTATCTACCTAAATATCAATCTACCTCTATCTATCTACATCATACACTGTATCTGTTGAAAATTATGTACATACTATTGTCCTTGTTTGTTCAGGGAACATGTGACACCACCTAAAATGCACTTGGATAACTATATGAATTGTTTTGTATAATTGAATAACAATGTATTTCTTGTATATACTCCACCTTCTCTCCTTGTCTAGCATAAACAACAAAATTATGCTTATCAGTGTATTTGCATTAGGAATCTTGATCTACATGTCGGTAATGCCTCCTCCCTCTCTCCCTCCCCCTACCACTACCCTTTCCACTCCTTAACTCCATCCCCCACACTGTCTCAACTGCTTCTCCTCCATCATCACACAGTCTGCCGTTGATTCAAACAAGCAACTGAATTTGAAACTGACAACAGCTTTGAAATAATTCAGTTCAAACAAACAACTGAATTTGAAACTGACAAAAGCTATGAAATAATTCAGTTCAACAAACAACTGAATTTGAAACTGACAACAGCTATGAAATAACTCAGTTCAAACAAACAACTGAATTTGAAACTGACAACAGCTATGAAATAATTCAGTTCAAACAAACAACTGAATTTGAAACTGACAACAGCTATGAAATAACTCAGTTCAAAGAAACAACTGAATTTGAAACTGACAACAGCTATGAAATAATTCAGTTCAAACAAACAACTGACAACAGCTATGAAATACATCATACAGAATTCAAAATTCAAATCTTCCAGGCTACGAATTCTTGTAACTCTGCCCTCTTATTCCCCTTTCCTCTTCCCCCAGCTGTCACGAGTCCATCAGTCATTTGGTGTTAACAGGAGCCGGAACAGCTTAGTGGTAGGGCGCCAGACTTGTTATGTTGGTGATCGTGGAGTTGCGGGTTCGAATCTCTGCTGGGCTGTTTCGGTACTGGGGAGAATTTTTCCCTTGGAGTTAACATTGGTTCCGACTCCATTTCCCTAACAGTCCTTAGAATGAGACTATAAACTGAGGTTCCGTGTGTGAACGCACGCATAACAACTTGCACACATGTAAAATCCCATCACCAACTTTCGGAAGAGAAGGCCAGTTTGGCTGTTGGTATGGATGACATGTTACACATAGCATGCACCCTGTGTGAGAAATGGAAAGAATAAAGGAAGCACAGAAATGGAGTGAATGATGTTGACCGGATGACACGGGAAACGACTGAATGAAGCGCCAGCTGGCAGCTTTTCAGTCTGTTCTACCCAGGTAGGTAGCCTGTTGTGTAAACGAGTACATGGATTGTAAAGCGCTTAGAGCTTGGTCTTCAGCTGAGGACAGGCACTATATAAGTATTCATAATAATAATAATTATAATAACAACATTTGTTTCTTGGCAAGTCACCAATCCAATTCAGTTGGGGTATTCATCCCCTATACTCCCACCTCTGACACCTGTCAACATTACCAGTTCTGTCAATCACTTGCTGGAATTTTTCTTGGCAATTAGCCAATCAGCTCCAAGCTGTGTGATGGTTGCTTTAACTCAACTGACAATATTTCGAGTTTTGTTGCCAAGCAGTAAATTCAATAAATGTACAATTAATCAAAATTCACAAATTCACAACAACACTGAAGTTTCTTCACACTCTGTGGATTACTATTACCTGTTTGTGCACCAGTTCATGACAAATCTAAGAATACACAGTGTCTGTATATACTACTTCATGCTGCTCTCTTAACTCTTTCTATACTAAGGACCGCATGTCCCGTCTTTATGTTTACAACCTTTGTATACTAAGGATCGCATATGCGGTCCAAAGCTTTGGAATTTTTCTCCCAATCAGCAAACCTCTTGTGCAAAACTACTTATTACAGATAGACTCCTGCATACTTATTAGAGTGCAGGCGTACTGGTACTTAGGCTTCGCAAGCTGAATGCTCGGTAGCAGATGCTTTTCACACGTTACCAGCTCAGTTTGGCTTAACGTGGCAACAAGGTGTCGTCTGCTACTCCGTCAAGCATGCGTGGTGGAAGAAACACTACAAACTGCCGTTACAATGTGACTGAAGCCACTGAATTGTTGCAAACTTGAATAATTTCAGGGCATAAAACCAGTTAATGTAAATTTTTTGTTCATAGGACGTGCACCACCCCTTTTTTCACATGACACACACAATCTCATTTTCTTTGTCATGCGTACTATATTACCAAATAAACAAAAAAAAACTTTGCAATCTTATTTGTGGTTTCTCAATCATTCCTAAACATAACGTGAAAAAATCACAAGTCTGTGCTTATTGACATTCTTTTATGCTTTTTGAAAAAAATATACATAGAAATGGTTAGTTTCTGCGGGAGGTAAGGGGAGATAACAGTATAAAATGAGTTAATCTTGAGCTATCAACCAGCTGTTGTTCAAGCCTGATTTTTTTAATGTTTTCTAGAAATTTGGCAGGTGCAGCTTCCATAGCAGCATGCTTTATAGCCCAGAAATTATGGTAGAAAATAAAACAAGAAAAATCATAAATGAATAAATAATATACATATACAGAGAGATGCAGAAACGAGAAAGACAGAAAAGATAAATCTAAACAGACGAAAAAAGACAACAGCAGACACCTACAACAGAGACAACAACAACAAAAAAGACCATGAAATATACCACTGATAAACAGTCAACACAGTTATAACCTGAACTCCTTAGCAGACACTGAGGTAACTCTCAGTGTGTCGTCAACGGCCAATTGAATAGAGGTTGTCCCCACCGATGACCATGTCTCTAATCTCGTTGTCGTGGCCCTTGCCACGTACTGTGTCATTGTCACCACTTTCAACATCCCAATACACTGAACTTCAGTCAAGTAAAATACGTTTGTTTAAAAGGAATACATCACAGTTACATGCCACCTGTTTTATAAGCTGCAATTTAATGCAATGGCATGAAGCAATTTTGGCATTTTAAAAGGAAACATGTGGTGTGGTATGATACCATGATAATGCAGAACAAGTGGCATGATGTGATTTGGCATGACAGGATGCAGAGTGGAATGATGTCATGTAGTGCGGTAAAAATTACATCCTGACAGGATTCAATGCAGAATGATGTGAACTGTTGCACTGCATTGTGGCAATGTGTGTCACGATTCTGAAACACTATCATACACTTAAGGTGCATATACAAGCACAACACATGCACTTTCTGAGTTATCATGCAAAACTTTAAACAGTATGAACAGGGTAAAGAACATTCAAAGTGTCTGCAAGGATACCGATGCCTTCTAGGCCTCCAGAGAAAGCAATGGTCTTGTCTTCAGAAAGAGCCAGAGACGTGATCGGCTTCATGTGACCCTGCACAATGTACATAAAACATGTTTAACTGCAGCATTCTTTGCTCCGTTACATCAGTCAACTGAAAAACTTTCTGCCCAAACATGACCTCAGCAATTGGCTGTGCTATAAACACGACATGAACTGAATAAGTTTTCAGCCTTCTCTGAAAACTCTTCTTGAGCAGCTGAATGCAGATTTACACCTGGCTGAAAAAAACTTAAGATTGTGTACACTCCCTAAAAAGATCAAAGTCAACATCTTTCTTTGAGGCTCTATGTAGCGCACCTGCTGTTTGATCAGCCAAGCACAATGTCAGTCATCACTTACCGTCCTACTTGGCACAAGAGACTTGACAGGGTTTTTTTTGTTTTGTCACATTATGTCCTTTACTACGAAGAGTTCATTCAAGCACACATAGCCATTCTAGAATATAGTTACAAGAAGAACACACACTCTTTCAAACACACAATTTATAACGTATCAGCTAGACTTTTGACTGCTTTATTCTTTTGCCACAGGTGCTGCAGCGCAACGTCACTTCCCTGCCACTGCGTGCTGAACACGTGCTTAAAATGTTGCAGATGCACGATTTTCACACTTTTTAATTTTATTTTACGTCCCCTAATATAAACGTAGCAACCTATTGTTATATATCAGCGGAAAGGGTAAAACGCGAACTGTGCAATGAGCATGCAGTTAAATATATTCTAGGTAAAATAGCAACGCTACAGTTACAGAAAAAACATAGCATAGTTGAACACAATCTTGTTTATGTTTGTTTGGTTACAAAGGTCCGGACTACTCTGGGGTCACAAAGCTCATCGCTAGTGCATGCAAACTTACTCTTTCCAATGGTTAGGACCCTGTTCTAAATATTTAGGGTAGTTGCATCCTTTAGACCACAGACAGGAGAACAGGGGATCTTTTTTTTATAGTTATGGTGGAACGGCGCTATGGCTCATCCAGGGAGTATGGCAACGTTGCCGTAACCACGGAATGGCTCGTCATGAACGGGTTGACTGAGGTGGCTTAACTATGGCACAGTACGTCGTGAAAAAGTTAAAGGTTACGAGTATAAACCCATACAAAGTGTGTAGACTATCAGTGTCTCACTTCCTAGTCACCAGATCACAATGGAAAAGCCAGAAGTCTATAACTTAACGAACAAAAAATATAAGACTTTATGGCAAGTAGATTCATGGACCCAAAGAGCAGAAAAGTAGTTGAAAAGGTTAATGGTCACAGTCACATAGCTCAGTGACCACAAGGGCAGTGACCAATTAAAGATTCACCCTGTCTGTGGCACAGCATTACAGAAGATGGGGCCCACCCCTCCTGCTCCATGACTTCCACCTTCCCTGCTGACCTGAATCAGGCACCTATTAACTGCTGGGTGGACAGACAGGGTTTGAACTCATGACCATCAGGTATGCTGGCAAATACTCTAACCATCCAACTATGGGCCTTGGATATCAGAATGAAAAGATTAAACAAAAAAAAGAAGAGTCAAACAAGCTGACAGATGAGTGGACAGTCCAAGAAATGAGGACTTTCCTAGCTAAAAAATTCTACAGAAGAGGGGATACATTGATACTGAAAGAATCTCCAGCATCCCCTTAGGGACAACATAATTTTATCAACACCTCTCCAAAACAGACCAACCTTGATGATCTTTTTGGGCTTGTCAGGACTGCTGCGGTCAAGGTAGATGATATGTCCCAAACCATTGACTACAATGATTTCGTCCTTCTGCCACAAGCCACCCACCAGCATGTTGTGCCAAGCTTTTTCTGCGGGCTGACTGGTCAAGTCAAACACACTGGAACAGAACCCCACACACACCCTGACACCATGTCAAACATAGAGTAGAAGCACATAACAGCAGCATGTCAAACACACCGAAAGAGAATACCATATCACTTAACACCATGTCAAACACTTAAACAGAAACATGCACCACCCCCACACCTTGTCAAACACACTGAAACTGGTCGACAGACTGCCTCAGAGTAAGATAATGTTGCTTACAGCCCAGCTGACTGCAAAGAGCCATATCAGGGCAGTCACCGTCTTGAAGTCAACTCTCAAGTCATATCAAAAAACAAACAAAAAGCTCATCCACACAACACATTAAAATATGCCTTCAAAAAACAACTGATAATTTGGTTAAAATCTTTTCCGTACCAAGGTCTCGTATCTGCATTGTTCAAACAGGAAATACTCCCAAGGGTGCAATGACACTAGGGTGGTCATCAAATTTCTTTTGGAACTTTGAGTCAAAAACACAGTCTTAAGCAGAGTTTTGGAGTTCTGAAAATAGATTAAAATAGTAGTTTAAGGAAGTTTCAACTGACAGTTTGTGTAGGATGGTTCTCCTGCATACAGGCTATAAACAGGAGTGGTGCGAAATGCACCCAGACAGTCAAAGCCCTTGATGGTGGATGGAATCTAGAGTTAGGTAGGAAGGTCTGGCAAAGACGTAGACTACACAGCCATAGTCCAGTTTAGAGTGGATCAATGCTCTGTAAAGATAGGGAAGAGGTTTTTTTAATCGGCATCCCAATCTGTATATGCCACAACTCTCAAAACGTTCACTGCTTTCTGACATGAAATTTTCAAATACTGGATGTGACTTTTAAAGTTCTGTATTTGATCAAAGATAACACTCAGAAATTTGGCTTCTTTTACAGCTGGAATAATGGACTTGTCAAGACAATTTTCAGGATCAGCAAAGAGTTGATGAAAATTGTGAAAGTGGATACACCATTTTTGATACCCGACAGTCAGGTGTCAGAGCTAGTGGACGATAATTGAATGGTTGGTAAGTTTTTTTCCAGGCTTGCGAATAGGAATGATCAGAGCTTTCTGCCATGTTGGGGGTAAGTACCCAATGGTCCAGATATGACTGCTGACTTTGAGAAGGGTTAGCAGACAGCTTTCTGGAAGATATTTCAAAAGTTGGTAATGAGTATCATCAAGGCCAGGAGCAGAATCGTTATAGGTTTGAAGTGCTGATTTTAGTTCATCAACTGAAAACAGTAAATTGTAGACTTTAAAGCTGTCTGAGGTGAAGTTACAGGGAGATTTTTTGTTCAATTGCTTTTCAAAATAGCAGCAGCTTTACTTATGGAGGGCGAGTTCTGTTAAATGGTGGAGGCCAACAGATTGGCAACAGCTTGTTTATTAGTTATCAGAGCATCAACACGTTTCAGGTGATGAATTGACAGGCTGGCGTTTTTCGCTTTGATTTTCTTATTAATTTTCCAGACTTTTTTCTTAGATGTTTTGGATGTCAGCATGGAGCAGAAGTCTCTCCAACACTGACGTTTACTTAATTGTTCAAAAGTATGTCTCATTTTGGCTCACAGTTTTTTAAATGCCCAAGCATTGGTCTGTGATTAACACAACGCAGAGCATGTTTGTGTTCATTGGAATTTTAGGCAAAAGCAGTTTGTTTAAAGAAGTTGGAATACTGTCTTTTGCACATTTTAAGAGCATGTCTGTTAGGCTTTTGACAGAGTAAGTTCTTTACGGACACATCCTGCAAACAAATCCCAGTTAGCTTTTGAAGACTTGAGGCGTTCAGGTAAATTGCAGCTTTCTTTACTATTATATTTCAAGACAACTGGAATGTGGTCACTTCCATGAAGATCAGCGTGAGCTCATCTCTCATAGTCCAGGATCAGTGAGGGATCACATATCTAAAGACGAACGTGTACCTGTGTAGGAATAGAGGTATGTTGGAGACCCATCATTCAGATAACATTAATCCAACTCTGAAAAGACATCCTCACGAAGAATTCACATTACCCCAAACAGAAATGTGCCCACTGAAATCAACCCAACTGCAAACAAGGTCATAGAAGTTCTCCAGTCAGGCTGACCAGCTCTTGCTGACTGACTGATACAGATTGTGAATAGAAAAAACATTGTTTATGTTTTACAGAGCTTAATCTAGGATTTTTCAAAAAGGGGGCAGTCCCCCCCTCATATCAGAAAAAGGGCCCCCCCCCCCCCCCCCTCCCTGGGCCACTTCTTCAGCCAATCGTCTTGAAACCGTGTTCCCTTGCACTGGCACTCTTTTCGGGCTGCTTCTCCAAGCTTTTGGATGTAGTCGCGTTTCTTCATGATCTTCCACCCTCGCATGGCACAGAATCTTTTTTTCACTTTTCTTCCACGAAAGTCAAAGTCAAATAGGGTGGGTGCACGCTTCATTTTGGAAAATATCCAATATTGCGTCTTAAACTCTCGCAACTTCTCGTCGGTGATCGAGGAGGAGGAGATGAACGCCGCCGATTGGTTGATTTACACTAACAGCCAATGAAATATCAAGAAATCGTTCGCTCCTGCTCAGTTCTAGTTTCAGTTTTTCAAGCAGACAACAAACGAGCGCCCGCAACGATCAGTGAACAGGGCGGGCAGTCCTGCAACTGTGCGGGAGTCTGCCCGCGTTAAGACTCGATAATTGCGGGAAGGAACCGATTTTCGGGGGATTGTTCAAATCCCGCGCTCTAGAGTAAGCTCTGGTTTTATGAAGAGTGATTCTTGAGGCTAAAGCTTGAAGAGAGGTATTTCAATCAATAGGGCTGAACAAAAGAGACTTGTGGATGAGTAGCAAGACTCCTCTTGTTACTCCATCTGCAGTGGGTTTAGCCAGTTCTGAGAGACTGTTAAAGCTGGAAAGAGTGACAGTCTTTCTGGTTCTGAATTTTAGCTTCTTGCAGAGCTATCACAACAGGTTTCACATTCAGACAAAGCAGCTGTAGCTCCTCAAAGTTGGAAGAGACTCCAGATGTTCCATCATGGCAAGGAAATGATGATTACAAACTTACTCCACTTCTGCATTCTGTTATCAAATTGGAGAGAGAAAATTTGTTTTCAAATATTAGTTCCATTTTTGTAGGGTCAGGAAGTTTTTTTCTCCTGACTGTTTTTCTCTATGAAGTTTTCAGGGGCAGATGGGGGCACCCATCCACTTCTATCACCTTCACAATTTTTTCCTCTGGAACTTTTTGATGGTCTCCAGGACCTTTGGTGGGAACAGCAGATTCCTAATCACATCCTTCTCCGGCTGAGAGGACCTGCTGGAAAGACTGGTGGGAAATGGGCTTAACGCCTCCACTGAGGGAGCTCGTCTTCCTAGAAGGAATAGTAGATCTTCTAACAGGTTTCTGTTACATAGGCTGTTTTTGTTTTGAAAGACTTAGAAAGTTGGTTTTTCTGAGAGACTTAGAAAAATAAAATGTGTCTGTCTGACAGGAGAGGGACACTGTCTAGGACTTTTGTAACAGCGGCTGAGTATGACAATGCTGATTTAGGCCGATTGCCAAGCACCAGTTTTTTGGCTTCCTGGAAGGGAATTCTTTTTTTCCAGTCTTAACTTGCTGGACTGTTTGCTCAAATTTCCATTTTGGACAGCCACGTGAGGAAGAAAGGTGGCTGCCATCGCAGTTGGCAGAAAAGGCTGGTCCCTGCCTAGGCTGTTCATGGACTGCTTTTGCAGCACAAACAACAAATCTCCTCCCCGAGCGCCTGTCATCAACATGGCTAAATTTCTGGCAGCGGAAAAAGCTCATTGCAGATGGGATGTACAGTTCTACTTTCACAACAAGGTAGCCCACTTTGATGGTCCATGGAAGACAATGTGAACAAAAGGTTAAAAAAAAAGAGCATGTTTGTGGGCACTCAATCATATTTTTTCCGAGTGGTTACTCTGTGAACACTAATCACACCTTGAGGTTCTAACTCTTTCTTATTTCTGCTTCTGATACACCTTTGGGATCCCCTGTCAACCCCTTTGTAGCACTTTGAAGCTGTTCTGCCTAGTGCTTGGATTTGCACTCAATGAGGAATGATCCATTCCAGATTCTTTTAATTGATTTAGGGTCACCTGTGATTCCCTGAAAACCTTTTTGAATGGCAGAAGGACTTGATGCTGATATGTGTTTCTCCTCTTTAGTTCTTTCCATCATCAGCAAGGAAGCCAAGAATCCCATCTCTTTCCAGGTTTCCATGTCCGAAACTTTGCAGACTGGAGGCTGGCTGGGTGTGTGTGTGTATGTGTGTGTGTGTGTATGTGTGTGTGTTGGGGGGTTGGGTTTGTGAAGAAGCCATTATAGCTTTGTTTTTGATTCATCCCTCCCTTACATGGAGTCCATCCAACTTAGCGGCCAGGGCCAAGAAATAAGTCTCAACTCCTTCAAGGCTTTGGGAGGGATATACGACAAACAGAAACCCACCAACCCTATCCCCCCTGATCATGCCAACTCCAGAGAGTCACATACTACAGTGGTTTTCTTACTCAGGTGGGAAACAGCCTGTCTTGACTAAGCCCCATACAGGGGTAACTGATTAATACACCTAAGCCGACGAGTACTTTCTGTCCAGAAGAGGTCTGAGCCAAAGAGATATGTTGAGAGCATCTGCCCTCTCAATCACCAGGCTATCATTCCCTTCCATCAAAGGTCACATTGCATAACAAACTCTGAGGATCTTAAACAGACCACAGAGAAAAGAAGAATGTGGAGAAAAAGACTTGATGTGGAGAAGATAGAAAAGATCCATTAAGAAAGGCAGAAGATAGAACAGGAAAAAGGTGGGTTACTATTTGTCAGGACCCTCACCCTTAACCTCTCTAACATGGGAGATTCTACCAGGACCACCAACTCCCACAATATTATGCTTAGGCCAGTCGGCAACATGGCTATACAGACCTAGAAGCATTTACAAAAACTAGCCTTCCGTTCAAGTATTGACGTCACCGTCAGCAGAGCCTAAGGGATCACTGGACCATGAAAGCCCTCTGACCATAGCAAAGTAGCAACG
Organism: Conus ventricosus; assembly: GCA_018398815.1. Lineage (NCBI taxonomy): Eukaryota > Metazoa > Mollusca > Gastropoda > Neogastropoda > Conidae > Conus > Conus ventricosus. Next base: position 85,593,244 of record CM031597.1, on the reverse strand, counting down.
CCCAGAGGGCAGACTGCCTTAAAGCGATTTTACAACTCATTGAAAATGAAATATAACTGCACAGCACATAAATCTGGTTTTAAGTCATAAAGAGTTTCCATCAGACTCCAAGACCTACATGCCTTAGAGCATTCCTCTGTCAAAGCTTACTTAAAAACTTTCTCAAAACTTACCAGAAAAAAAAAAAAGAACAAAAGAAGGCAGGAACCCTGTTGACCTTTACAGTAGTCATGAAACCGCCACAAAATCTGAGTCAATTCTTACCGCGTAACTGAGGAGGGATAAATACCATAATAAAGATGACTCTATAAAGACATACCCTGGTCTGAGACTGCATGATAGAGCTTGACAGCAGTCAGGATACTACCACAAAATAAGGGTCAATTCCTATTGTGTAACTCAGGAGGGATAGCTGCCATAATGAAGATACTACTATAAAAATGCCTCTGGTCTGAGACTGAATGACAGAGCTGAAGTCTATGCTCTGCTTCATTAATTTATCCTGCCAGCAGTCTGGCATATGTGATCAATGATGTGTTAATTAAAAAACAAACAAAAAAAACACTGAGTAGTATTCTCAAAGACCAACCCACAAAGTAAACTCAATTTGAACTCCTTAAACTCAGGGTGTGGACCAGTTATGACCACAAAAAGAAATCTAAACTGATGTACAGGAATAAATGGATCTTTGGGAAAAGAAAAGCAAAAATACTTTGCATTTCTGCATACTTCAAATGCTAGTCACTGCAATTACATGTTCACTTTATACCATTACATGGTGGCACTCACCACACTTCTTCTCCAGACTCCACATTGAAGATCTTGGCCGTCTTGTCTCCAGAAACAGTCAGGATCTCCTTGTCATCAGGACTAAAACAGACCTATACCCCAGAACAACAAATGCAGAGGTGATCCAGTGATTAAGCACCCACTTAAGAACAAACAAATCACAGGTACATGGATAAGTCTTGCTGGGAGGGGTTCCTCATCTCTACTGGACCTTAAGGAGTGGTCACAGTGCTAGTTTTCTGGATGGGACAATAAATTTACATCAAACGTAAAATGAGCACATTAAAGAACTCAGTATGCAAGTGCACTGTACGTAATACTGGTAAAAACTAAGTAGAAAACAAGTCAGCATTCCTCTTCCATGGATTAAAATCCAGTTACATAAGCCCAAACATCTTCCACTTTTTTCAAAAAATTCTTTATACTTGTAAACAGTTGTACACAGATCACTTTGAGTTCACGATCATTTTCTCATGGATCTAGAGTAAAATCGGGCAACTTAATAGTTAATGGAATTAATCATAAAGAGAAACACCATGGAAAGAACATGGGAAAGGGGGAAAAAAACCTGAAGATAATGAGAAGGAAAGGAAATAAAAGAGAAAGAAGAAAGTGAAGTTGAGAAGTATAAAGGGGAGAAAGAGGAAGAAAAGGCAGAGCCAAGAGAATGAAATGCAATGTTGCTAATAGCACAACCGACAGAAATGGGCCATGTCAGGGCTTTCACCTCTAAAAAACAAACAAACAAAAAACACACACACACAAGCTCAATAAAACTGATTTTCTGACATCAGATTTTTCGTTAAAATTTTTTTATAAAAATCTTAGATCTCTTATCTCTTTCAGAAACTAAAAAATTACTTAACACTTTCATCCCTAAAACCTGGTTTTCCAGTTTGCAGAAAATTAATTGTACCCTTCCTTCCTCCCGGAAAACCGAATCGCGTCACTGGTACACGTCACGACCGGGTCGCTTGCGGGGCAGTGTTTATGAATGGAATGGATGCCAGACAGCCCCTACAGCATGGGAAAGTGGTTGCCGCTCTATTCTGGCTGGTTTGCTACTGCATGCGTGGCACTTCTCACTTTATACTTCTTTTTTTCTTCTCTAAATCCAGGAATGAAGGGAATACTCGTAGTATAAGAAGCTAGGAACAAGAGGAAGTAATGTTTCATAGAAAAGTAAGGATGAAAGAGTTAAAACCCAAAAAAAAAGCTTGATCAAACCCAAGGAACATGAACTAATCACATAATGAATGAAATTTGCTGCACATCCTCGGTCATGCATCTTTTTTTTTCAAACAGTAGGAGAGGTCTGAGCCAAAGAGATGTACTGAGGGCGCTTGCCCTCTCAATCCCCAGGATGTCACTCCCCTCCATCACAGGTTGCATCGCAGGGCAAACGCACAGAACTTAAGAAGACCACAGAGAAAAGAATGTGGGAACGACTTGAAGGGGAGGAGATTAAAAAGATCCGTAAAGAAAGGCAGAAGACAGACAGAAAAAAGATGGTTTCCACTTTGTCAGGGCCCTCACCCTCGGCCTGTCTGACATGGCAGACCCTTCCAGAGGCATCAACTCCACCCTCCTGTGCTTTGGCCAGCCAGCAACTTGGGTATACAGGCCTAGAAACAATTTTGAAAACTAGCGTTCAATATAAATACTGATGCTCACTGAGGGATCACTGGACCAAGCAAGCCCTCCAGGCAGACCCAGTAACACAAGGATGAACAACCAGAAGACAGGAAAGAAGAAAAGAAGAAACTGACATGGAAAAGCAAGAACAGGAAGGAAAAAAAGAAAGAATGAAAAACAAAACGTAGGGAAAGGAAGGAAAAAAAACAATATAAAACCTTCTAACCTCATAAATTCCACCTTTATGAGCTTTTGGAGCACCCAGCTCCTGTACCTCATCGTCCAGGGTTTCACCGTTATACTTTAACAGCTGCAAATCAGATCACAAACACAGTAACAAGTAAATCAGAATGGGTTAGGTGGAAGTGAGGGGGGAGGTTTGTTAAGGGGAAGGGGAATGTATGTGCATATGATCAATGTTCTTGCATTATTCATGCATCAGTATATGCAAGTGTATATCTTAATGCATGAATAAAGAATGTAAAGAAAAAAAGTTATGGAGAAAATTTCAGTAAACCATTTACTAAAACAAACAAATAAACGAAACTAGTGACCTGCTGGCATTTAAAATATGTTTGTAGACAGCTTTGCTCTAATTTTCTTACCATCACTCTAGGTGTCAGCATTTCCATGCCATGGCAAACACTGCAATACGCAAGGAAGCATTGCATTGCTGATTGCCTTAAATAATGAATACAGTCTAACATTTGGTGGTCCTTCATGTTCTGATCTCAATGTGACCCATGTTCAATTTCCCTTCCACACCCATACCTGGGTTGAGTTTGTGGTCAGTTTTCGGTATTGTCAAACTTATATGGACAAAAGTTATGTGTTGCGACTATTTTACTGGTTCTGTAACCAGGTGCTTGCCATAAAGTAGGGAGATTAAGTATGAGATATTCTTCATATTTTAGACTATAACAGGTATAAATGAAAACCATCAAAATGACTAAAGTCCAGAGCAGTTTCTAATTTGGTGGTGCCCTAATAACGGTTGTGATCCTGAAGTTGTCTGTGGATTGCTGGATCTGGGACAGAATGAGTCTGGGAGTGGAAGTATGTGGGAAATGGAATGTGAGTGGCTAAGAAGAGGTGTGAAAGCAAGGCAATCATAAAGAAAAAGGCATAAAAAAAAGAAGAAAAGAAATATGGAGGGGATGGAAGAATGGGTGTGTCTGAAAAGATAGGTGGGAGGGGATTATTAACTTCATTTTCGGCAAGCTGGATCAGTAAAGCCTGTTCTCACTTAACATTTGCAGGTCATTATCCAATTCACCTAATACTCCTATCATGTGTCTCCAAACTCACTCTCCTTAGCTTGAAACTTGAAAGAAAAATTACTACACTGCCGAACGAGAGAAACATACAAATTGCAAGGCAAACAAAATGCATCAGCCATCCCACATCCATTTTGCTCCTCATTTGTGGAGATAAGAACTGTTCATTCTTCACTTTCATTGCCTTGAAGTTGAATATTGTTTGTCTTGCCTGGGGAAGACCAAACAGGTCAAAATGCATTGTGCTCGTCTTGTAAATTGTTTGTTTCTTTTGTTTGGTGACTTAGTAATTTTCCTTTCAAGTCTGCTTCAATTTCCGCCTGCGGTCACCTCACTTTCAAACTCTCCTTAGATTGTTCAGCACTGACAACTTTGGGACAAAACTCACCACAAGTACAGATTTGGATTCAGAATCAAAATCCAGTTCACCTTAACAGATGGGCATTAGGAAAGGCACAGAGAGAGAGAGAGAGAGAGAGAGACAGACAGAGAGACAGAGAGAGAGAGAGAGAGAGAGAGAGAGAGAGAAGGAGAGAGAGAGAGAGACAGACAGACAGAAAGAGAGAGAGAGAGACACAGACAGACAGACACACACACACACAGACAAAACAGACAGGTAGATCACTCAGAGAGACAGACAGACAGACAAGACAGAGACAGAGAGAGAGAAGGGTGGGAGGAGGAAAGAGCGAGAGAGAAGAGAAATACAGAGAGAGAAAGACAAAGAGTGAAAAAAGAGAGAGTGAGAGAGGTAGAGTCAGACAGACAGACACAGAGAGACAGACAGAGATAAAGAGTGTTATGTCCAACAAGGAACAAATGTGCCTCTACAAAGCCAAGGTTCTTTCTCTCAATGCAAAAAGGCACTTAACCCCTTCCCTGCCACAGTATAAGTGCTTTTCTGTATTGCTGTGTGCCGGGGCCAAATTTTGCTTTTTGCAGTAGGTTCACTCATCTGTTCACTACTCATTCATTTATTGAGATATCTCTTAGATTTTTTGCATGTTTTTTTCTTATACCCTGTGCTATGATGTGGTGTCATAATAATTTGATTTGGCTGGTCATAAGTATGATAAAAATCAATATAATCAACCATTTTTGTAATAAATTGACACTTTTTCTGCATACGCACACACATTGCAGCACATCAACCAAAGAGAAAAGTGAAAAAACTGGTGATTTTATTGACTGAACATTATACAAACATCTGGTATTCAGATTACTGCCAGCAAATGTTTTTCTGTGTGGTAACACATGCATAATTAGGGGTACCCCAATCCCAGGGTAAAGGGACAGAATTTTTACTTTAGTGGTAGGTTCACTAATCTGTTCAATACTCATTCATTTATGGAGATATGTCTTAGATTTTTTGCATGATTCTTTCTTAGTGCCTGGTCTATAATGAGATCTCATAATATTTTGATTCTGTTGCCAAATAGTTTGGTAAAAAGTATTATGATAAACCTTTTTGAAATAAAATAATTGTTTTTGAACATACACACACACATTGAAACACATCAAACTACACAAAACAATGAAAAAATGGGTGTTTGTATTGGCTGAGCATCATACAAACATCTGGTATTGATATCATTCCAATCAAATGTTCTTTTATGTGGTAATACATCCATCACTGGGGTTACCCCAATTCAGGAGTAAAGGGACAGAATTTTGATTTTGTGGTAGGTTTCACGTATCTGTTCACTACTCATTCATTTATTGAGATATCTGTTAGATAGTTTGCAGTTGTCCTCCTAATAGCATGAGGTATTATGTGGTATCATAATATTTTGATTTTGGTGGCACTAGTATAGTAAAAAGTAACACAATCAACATGTTTTTGTTATAAAATGACAGTGTTCGAGCACACACATACACACTGCAACACATCAAACCACACAACACATACAAAAAATTGGTGTGAGTATTGCCTGAACATCATACAAACATCTGGTATTGATATCATTGCCAGCAAATCATCTTCTGTGTGGTAATACATACATCTTTGGGGTACCCCAATCCCAGGGTTAAAGGGACAGAATTCTGCTTTTGACAGTAGGTTCACTCATCTGTTCACTACTCATTCATTTATTGAGATATCTCTTAGATTGTTTGCATGTTTTCCCCTTATACCTTGTGGCATGATGTGATGTCATTACATTTTGATTTTGTTGATAAGTAATATGGCAAAAAGTAACATAACCAACTTTTTTAGTAATGAAATGACTGTTTTTGGGCACACACACATACATTGCAGCTCATCAAACCATACAAAACATGGAAAAAATTGGTGTTAGTATCGATTGGACATCATACAAACATCTGGTATTGGTATCATTGCCAGCAAATCATCTTCTGTGTGGTAATACATACATCTTTGGGGGTACCCCAATCCCAGGGTAAAGGGACAGAATTCTGCTTTTGACAGTAGGTTCACTCATCTGTTCACTACTCATTCATTTATTGAGATATCTCTTAGATTGTTTGCATGTTTTCCCCTTATGCCTTGTGGCATGATGTGATGTCATTACATTTTGATTTTGTTGATAAGTAATATGGCAAAAAGTAACATAACCAACTTTTTTAGTAATGAAATGACTGTTTTGGGGCACACACACATACATTGCAGCTCATCAAACCATACAAAACTTTGAAAAAAATGATGTTAGAATTGACTGAACATAATATAAACATCTGGCATTGATATGAATGCCAGCAAAGTCTGTTCTGTGTGATAATACATACATATATCATTGTAGGTACCATAATCCAGACATAAAGGGACCAAATTTTGCCTTTTGCAGTAGGTTTACTAATGTGATCACTACTGACTCATTTACTCAGACAAGTCTTACATCTTTGCATGTTTTTTTCTTGCATCTTTGGCTATAACCTGATGTACTAATAATCAGATTTTGTTAGTAAACAGTAAAATTTGATGAAATCAAATCTTATGACAGTTTCAAAAGAAAAACAGTCATATTGCTGTATATTAAAACCACACAAAACACTAGAAAAACTGATGTTAGTGTTCACTGGATGCGAGGAGAAACATCTGGTACTCACTCAGTACATGTCTGTACACTAATCCAGTACTTCTTTCTGCACATCTCGCAGGTTTGTGGGGTTGTTCTTGGGTTGAGCAGCCTCACTAATATAACCCAGTCTGATTATTTCCACCAGTTGAACAGTTTCAGAAGAAACACCACCATGAAGATGAAAAAAAAGAAAAACACACAGGCACTCAAGAATATAAAAAACACAGAGATAAAAGCACACACTGACTAACTGAAGAAGATCTATGAAAAAAAAAATGCACTGCAAAACTAAGCTGTGCTACAGGATCCACACTACTCCCAGTGGTTGAACTTAGTGTGATAATCCATGTAGCACTGTGGATAGCACAGTGCAGGCTTGGAGGGACAGGAGGGCAGTGGGACCGCACATCACGCCTGATCTTCAGCTTCTTGGTGCAGACCTGCAGGCCCTCTGTGGTGCTGCCTTGTTGGGTGTTGGTGGGATGGGGAACATGAAATGCCTCTCCATCAGCCTCACTTCATCGTTTGACCGGTAGCAGAGGTATAACTTGATCACGAACCTGACACGCTTGAGGGGGATGTATTGGCAAATATAAGCCTACCCTTCCAAAGGAGTAGGCTTCATCCACACACACCACTCACCGTGGCTCATACACCTCCTGAAATCTTTCATGGAGGTGGTCCAGTACTGGGCGGATCTTGTACAGCCGGTCATACTGGGGATGGTCTGGTGGTGGCATCGCAGAGTTGTGAAAGTGGATAAATTGTAGGATGATCTGAAATAGGATTGAAAACATTTGATCAGTGTGTGTAAACAAGCAAACACACACACACACACACACACACACACACACACACACACACACACACACACACACACACATACACACACACACCAGAAACAATCAAGTACACATACAAACATTTGTACACACACACACACACACACACACACACACACACACCAGAGCTTCAGATTGTTTTCAGACATCATGGGCCCAATGACCCATGGCCATGCAAAATGATGGGTCAATTTTGAAAAAGATGGGTCATTGACAATCAAAGCTATGTTCACCTAGTCCTTGAACAGGTACCGCCTGCGTTTTTCCGCCCACACCTGCACTGCACTCATAAAGGGCATGTCCTGGAAGCTAGGTCCATCAATGCACACCCTCATCAGCTGGTCACAATGTGTGTTTGTGAGGGCACTTCTCCTCTGGGTGTGAATGTAGTTCTGCACCGAGAAGGACCTTTCACAATCTGCTGTGTGGACAGGCAAGGTCAGAGCACAGGCTGTCAGCTTCTTAAGGTTTGGAAAGTCCTCAGGGTAGAACTTGCAGATGGCCTGCCACAGAGTCACAAAGTCGTCTCTAGGGAACTGCTCACTCAGGACTGTTCTCTTCAGAAGTCTCCACTCATCCATGGTCTCTTCTCTGTTGATAAAAGGCTCAGTGCTGGTGCTCTTCTGACCCTCCCAGGTGTGTGTCTTCTCGTCAGCAAACTGTTGAAGAAGTTTCTCCATTTGTTCCATCCCCCAGTCATCCAACTTGTTCTTGTCAACAAATGAAATCGGCCTCATAGCCAGCACCCCCCTCCCTCTTTTTTCTTCTTCTCCGCTCGGTCTCTCCCTCTCTTCCCTTTTCCCACCCCCTCTTCCTCGCGATGTGTTCATGGCACTTAGCTATTTTTAGCGGTGGCAGTTTGCTGGATGACTGACCCACTAAACGCTGGAGGAGGGGGGTGGGGTGGGGCGAGGGGAGGGAGGGGGGATACACATGCCGCCTTGCTGAGATAAGATACAAGGGAAAGGAGAGAAAGACAATGGAGTGCAGGAGGGAGGAGTGGAAAGCCGAAAGGGGAGTGGGGGAAATACACGTGCCGGCTGGCTGAGAGAGACTAGAAGGGAGAGAAAAACAATGATGGCTTCAATTTTCAGCTAAGAGATAAAAACTAAACACTTACCACTCGTTTTATCCTTTGAAAACATTGCTGACAAAGTTAGCTGCCGCTGGTTTTCACTTTGTTTGAGCTTTTTCTTCGGTGGCATCTTGTCTTTAGCAGAACGATGACTCGATTCCACACGTGTTGAAAAGACGATTTCGCCTTTGCAAGGTAAAACTGATAGATGTTCGCTGATTGGTTTGTTGTGCTTGGCTGTCAGCCAATCACACACAGCGATGCTAGGCAAGGCAGCAAGGTGCCAGTTTGGGTACTAGGCCTATACTCCGTTGTGTGGCCACATGTGCTTGGACCTGGTGTGGCTTGGTACCGACAGACCGAGGATCGAGACAAGTTGGCGATTTTTATGACGCGCCAGGCTGGCGCATACACACTGACTGTTACGCGTCATTCTGATAAAATATGCGCCAATGGCGCGGGCGCGCCAACAATCTGAAGCTCTGACACACACACACACACACACACACACACACACTCTCTCACACACACACACACACACACATCATAAACAATGACACACAAATACACCACATAGAAGTATACACACATACACACCACATAGAAGCACACACATACACACACACACACACCATAAACAATGACACACAAATACACCACATAGAAGCATACACACATACACACCACATAGAAGCACACACACACACACACACACACACACACACACACACACACACACACACACACACACACACCACAGAAGCACACACACACACACACACGAAACAGAAGTGCACACACACACATTACAGAGAAGCAAGCACACACACACACACACACACACACACACACACACACACACACACACCACACACACATCATCCTTATCTATTGTAAAGCTAAAAAGAAAGACTTCACATGGAAAGGAGTTGGAGAGGGAGGGTGGAAGGAAATTTATGAGAACAAGTAAACAGAGAGAGAGACTCAGAGAGAGTAAAGAAACTTACTTGAAATCTGTTTCTTGTCATTACTGAGCTGAAGACTGGAATGCGGTACAGCACCTTCTTCGACCAGTACAGCTCAATTGCAGGCAGTCGCACGATTCCCATCAGTTCCCACTGATTTGCATTGGAATACTGGAGCAAGATTGTCGAGCTCCACGCCCTCTGCCACGCCCCCTTATTTGATGCTGTCCAGTGCCTCTAGGTCTTCCCCTGCCCCTACCACGACCTCTCATGACAGTAGAGGGTGCTGTGCTGGTGCTGGGAATCGGCTCTGGTTCTGATTCTTGGTCGGAATCATGGCCGGTATCGCTCTTGACCAAACATCACGTGGGTCGAAGTCCGGGCCTTCTTCTTCATGACCACCACGAGTTCCGACAAAAGTGGATGGTGCTGGTTACCGTCCATCTCTCCCTCATCACTATCACTGTCACCTGATGCTTGGAAGTCTTCGTCACCAACATCAATATCATTCAACACTTCATCTAAAACTTCCAGTGCGCTATAACGCTTCAAAACAGGTCGCTGTGTCGAGCTTCGTCTCTGATCCGCCATCTTGATTATGATAATCAGCTCGACCCCACTTGGATACTAAACCGACAATTTACTAATACTTCAGTACACCGATAAAGGGATAGAACTCTTATTTAAACACCCCAGTAGAGTCAGGGACAATTTCTAGGGTTATTTCCCGTACCGATTTTCGAAATTTCGATGACGAAGATACCCCGTAATAGACACGGTTACGGGCGTACAGGATCGCGGAAACGACCCCGTAATAGACACGGGGCAAGCAGGGAAGAGGTTAAGACACTGGCCTTCAATTTGAGAGAAACGGCAGGCCCATCAATATAATTATTGTCCTCATGTCTTTGAAGGACTTCATCATCAATGGAGTGGCACTGGATACACAGGTAGATAGTTAACTTGCATACTTACCTCCAAAGCAGAGGTAACACCCAATACCTACAGCTTCTATCTTAATCATCTTAAATCACTTTGTGTCACTCTGACATTTACATTACCACTCGAAGTACACACCTTTCCATCTGCACCGCCTGACACGACCACTTTTCCATCTGCCGAATACCGTGCAGCATTGACAAAGTTAGTGTGTTTCTGCAACAGAAACACAAACAGAACAGTGAGACTTTGTGCACAAGGTGAAAAAGACTTCTCTTGAATTAGCAATAAATGTAATCATGAATGCATAATCAATATTTCACTCTTTTGAGCAGAGACCTTATACCTTTTATGCTCGTAATCTAGAAGTGTTTGAGAGCAGTATGCCAACTCTGCAATTTCTGATGATGTTATTTGTATAGACTGTGTATTTATTAACACCTTAAAACTAAACACTGCTTATTTTTCAACTTCTTTTCCTCCTTTGATATTATTAGAGTGTATATTTTTATTCATATTGAACCGTCTTCTTTCTGTCTTATTAGGTGGTTTCACCCAATGAACAGACTCGTTTACCTTTTTGTGCTGAAAACCTATGCCACAACAGTTGACTATACTTGGCCAGGTTTTCAGTATTTTAAAAATAACATGATAGTAAACGCATATTTTTTTCCTGCATTCAAAGTGATGCAATTTCAATTCCAAGAAGAAAACAATTCTTACCTGTATATAACTTTTAGTCATCAGGTACCTTTACATCTTTTTGTTTGCAGTCAGATACCAAAACAATATGTATCTGTTTGTATTTTTCCTTGTTTTGGAAATGTTTCATGCCACTCAATCAGGATGTAAGCGTATACGTAAATACTCATAATCATTTTTATCTTGCCAACTACACTGACAATCATAATCAGTAAATACAGTACTTACGTATCCAAGAGCCGTATGGGTAAAAACTGGCGGCCTGGTCTATGGCAAGTTCATAAACCCATTTCTAACTGTTTTGCAACACTGTACGCCAAAAATCCATGTAGCTATGAATTATTTTGTAAATCAGTTACTCCAGTTTCATGAAATGTTGTTAGGGATGTTGTGCGGTGCGTGCTTTGCTGTCTGACTCTCACCTGAAGAAGTCTGGATGCGAGTACAACTTTTCCCTACACACACCCACACCACACGAACATTGATAGCCAGGCAACAAGTTAAGTTTCTTTTTTTTTTTTCTTTTGCTGCCTGAACCATCAAAATCATAACGAATATATGTTACACAATAAACAAATGAGGCACATCAACTAGTTCAGGCCATGACCAAAGGGCGCGTAACAACATTAGATACTATTATAATATCAAACATATATTTTCCTTCTTCCACAGGCTACGCTGACACCCACAGCAGTGTCAACATGAACAGTTCATGCACTTTGCCGCGTCTGGCCCAAGTCACAGAGCCTTCATACAGTTCAGAAGTCACTCACGGAAGCAGTTTGTGGAGTCTTTCCAGGGACTCCCACACAACAGAAGAACATACGTTGACTCGACAGAAAACGAAGCCGCTCACAGAGGTAGTTCGTGGAGTACTTCCAGGGACTCCCACACAACAGAACAACACAAGTTGTCGTCCCGACAAACTCTGAAGCCCTTTGACACATTAGCTTGTCGCTGACCTCACGGACACCCTCTCGACACCCCCCACCCCCACCCCACAGGGCGGAGACAGCGGCTGGGCTTGTGCTGCACCCCACACCCGGATGGCAGTACACACACTATGTCTACTGACCCTCGGTCAGCCTCTCCATACCCCCACGGGGTGGAGACAATGGCTGGGCATGGGCTGCACCCCACACCCAGATGGCAGTCAGTTCCATGTTGAACATGGGGCTTCACCGACACCTGGGATCTGATAGCTACCTTGATTATCTAGCCTACTTCAACACATTTATCGTTCTTGTTTGTAATTAAACAGTCACTCTTCCCTAAAACATTTTAGTGGGAGTTTGGGGAAAATATCCATAACAATATCTACTTAGTTTCATACAGTGGATGCATTACAAGGGAAAATTTTCTTTGTGTAACACCATGACTGTTAACACTGAGGGAAGGATTTCCACATGAACCCTTTTTCAAAGTACAAGAATACAATCATTACAAATAAGGAACAAATTCCGTTTCTCCATTTTATCAAGAAAGAATGTTTTTATCATATCACATCCTCACTAGACATGTCAAATTACATTTGGCGTCATATATGTACCATGTCAGACAATAGCATTCACGGCAGTTAGTCTGCTCGCCAGGCCGAAGTTTTGTGTGGCTAATGCAGTGATAAGACAGTCATGTGTTGCCCAACCCACTTCCGCCGTCGAAGAAGCCAGTGTCAGTCTCCCATACCTCTTTCTCTCTCGGCCCTCCGTCAAGAAAGATAAGTCTGTGCTCTGTTCTCGCCTTCTCTTTGCCGTTGGTTCAGATAGCTTTGTGTTTTGCTTCTTTGCTTATTTGTTGTGGCTTGCGCGCTTCACCCTTTCATTCTTGAACCGGTGGGCTTTTGGTTTGGTGTGCTTTATTCATTTGTTTAAACCCGCGTCTTCGCTTTGTGCCTTGTCTCGGCACCCCGCGACCTCGCCTACCGCTCTTTTCGATCTTCGAAAGTCGGAACTCCATCGCCGGTTTCACCCTTTCTCCCCAGTTTGGCCTTTACGGCCCTTGTTCACCGAATCTCTGTCCTCTCCTCCCATTTCAGACTCTCGATTCGCCGAACTGCACGTCGTCCACTCGGCTTCCATTTCTTCGCCGGTCGTTCCGCCATTTTGTGTCGGTCGACTCGCCATTTTGTTTCGACCGGCCAAAACCGCGTCATTTACGATCGACCTTCCTCGATCTAACACTGAGATCTCGTTACATTTACTACACTTTCAGTGTCTCTCCCGAGGTTGGTTGAGCTCTTATATCCCCTCGATCCACCTCTTTGTCTCCCCTTTGCGATCGTGTTCCGTGTTGTTTGTTCCCCACCACCAGTGCCAACATGGTGAAGGACACTAACGGCTCGAGGCGCTCCACTCTCGGCAGTCGCTCTCTACCCCGGAGGGCCGCGTGTCGATTCCACGGACAAACCGCTCACGCACACGATGAGCGTACGGTCGTTGTAGAGGAGGGTCCGCGCAGGGGACGCACGACCATCATTCCGATTCCCCCTCTACCCGACCGGCGGATACACAATCATCACGATCGAAGTCCAACAGTCAGTCCCATCGGATGGACAACGGCAGTCATTGCCGACTGTTTTTCATTTGCTTCTTTCCCTAAGCCCAAATCCAAGGGCAAGGCCCCATGAAAGGACCTGCCCTTCTAAATCTTCCCTTCCTGACTGTTTCGCCTGTTCGACTTCGACCGCGTAAGGAGACCCTATCCTATCATGCCGCGTCCGGCGATCTTCGGCCCCAGGGGACCCTTGCCGAGACCCGGACCGGCATGGGTGGCGACTTGCGGACGGAATCACCGCACGTCACCCGATCTATTGAGACTCGTGACGCTAGCACCTCCCCCACTAACGTCACCCAGTCTCATCACGCTCTCCCCCAACCGTGTCCGGGTTCAGCCACGACCCGGACACGAGGAGCATCAACACTCCGGTGGAGGGACTGTTGGCCAGTCTTTGGTGGAACCCCCCCACTGGCCACAATCCCGGGTCAGGTACGCAGGCATCGACTAGCTCGGATCTGCGGCCTCACCCCCGACGGTCGAACCACCCCGATCGATCGTCTCAATCTCCCCTAGGGGTACAGGACGTTGGGGAGCCGACTTCTTCCGCTCCCCTATTGGGCGACGTCCGCGGTCCCGTTCCTCCGGGGGGAGGATCGACCAGCGGGGCCAGGGTTAACCTTTCGTCCCTTGAGTCTCACGCGTCGTCTCAGCCATCCCCGCCGCTACCACACGGCCAGGAGCTCGGCGATCGTAACACTCCCCGACCCCTCTGCCACGCAGGGGGCCGGCGCGGACCCCACCCGGGAGATGCAGGAGGCAGTGCTCTCCTGGGTGCGCAAGGTTACCCGGGTCCCCGAGGAGACTCTGCCTCTGGGCCGCCACAGCCCTCCTTTCTCCCCGGGGACCGGTGGTTCTATTCCCCCGAGAGGAATCAGTGGCTTGCTCTGACTCTTCCCCTGACTCCATCTTTGGCCTCATGGTGGCATCCGGCCTCCCAGAGCTGGATCGACCTGGCCCCATTCCTCTCGGGCGCTGTCCGATCGGCAGACCAACGACAGCTGGAAACCCAGACCATCCCCCTAGGGCCTTGGTTCGTTTGGGCCACGGAGGAGGGGTCAGCCCATCCACCCTGGCCCCGGAGTTCCATCTCCCTCCCATCCCAGGCCCTGGAACTTTACACGGACGCCTCCAACTCGGCTGGGGGGCCCATCTGGAGAGCAGTCACGCCTCGGGGGTTTGGGATCCTCTGACTGCTCGTCTTCACATCAACATCTTGGAAACTGGAGGCGGTCAGGCTCGCCCTCCTCCAATTCCAGTCCATAGTCGCCCACCGTTTGTTCTCCTTTTCACGGACAACACTTCGGTAGCCTGTTACATCAACAAAGGGGGGGGGGGCACACTCCATCGCCTCTCCCTCCGTACAGAGGCCCTCCTCCGCTGGTGTCACACGCAGGGGGTCACCCTTCGCGCGAGACACATAGCAGGGACTCACAACATCCTGGCAGACTCTCTCAGCCGATCCAAGTCTGTCCTCCACACGGAATGGACCCTCAGCCGGCTTACCCTTTCGACCGTGTGGGAACATTGGTTCAGACCAATCATCGACCTGTTTGCCACACGGTTCAACCATCGTCTGCCAGTGTATGTCTCCCCGGTCCCGGACCTCCAGGCTTACGCCATCGACGCCCTGTCCCTTCCCTGGTCCGGCCTCATAGCTTACGCCTTCCCTCCCTTCCCGATCCTCCACAAGGTGATCAGGAAGGCGAGACTCGAGAGACCCAGGCTCATTCTCATAAACCCCCTGGTGGCCCATCAGTCCTGGTTCCCGGACCTCAAGTCCCTCACTCACGTACCCCTCTCCAGTTTAACACCATGGTGGGACATGCTCATGCAACCCCGTTCGGGCGTCCCTCACGCCAATCCCCAGATTCTTCACCTCCACGCCTGGCTTCTGTGTCAGCCCGGCTGCGAACATTCCAAATCCTCCTCCGGAACGGTACAGGTCCGTTCCGCCTCAATACCCTCTCCATCGCCGGGGCCTCTCAGGAACTCCGAGACCTAGCCATGTCCTCTCGCAGAGCTAGCACAGAGTCCTTTACGATTGCAGATGGAGGAAATGGGTCTCATGGTGCAAAGACAATTCTGTCACTCACAATCGCCCCACCAACATCCAAATAGGAAATTTCCTGTCCCCCCTTAACCTCTCTGCTAGCTCCATCCGGGGCTACAGGTCGGCCATCTGCACGACCATCCGCCAAATGGGCGGACCTTCCTTTGAGAATGATTTCCTTCTCAGAGAGATCTCCAGAGGGCTTCTCTTCGTGAGGCACAATCCCCTAGACGTGTTCCCCTTTGGGACCTTTTCACTGTTCTTGACGTCCTCAATAAACCCCCCTTTGAGCCTTTGTCCTCCATTCCCTTCGACCTTCTGTCTATGAAGAACTACCTTTCTCCTCGCCCTCGCTTCCGCCAGACAGCGAGGCGAGATCCATGCCCTTAGCGGGGGCCCCAGAGACATTGCCTTCCACAAGACGGCTCCGTCTCTCTCAAGTTCCTTCCCGAGTTCCTAGCTAAGAACCAGGAACCCGGCAGTCCCTCCCCTTACCTCGTCATCCGCCCGCTGGCGGATACACTAGGGGGCGACACCTCTTCGGACATAGCCCTTTGCCCCGCTCGATGTCTAACACACTACTGGGAACGCTGCGCCTCCTGGAGGTAGCCTTCTGCGTTCGGAGAATCCCTTCATAAAAATTTTATTTGAGGACATCCGCATGACCAGGGCTGATGGTTCTAATGGGATATCCTTTGTGGCGGCTAATGCATCCATATCGGGTAACCCCAGGAACCACTAGGGCACTCGCCCTCCTCCTTTTACTAATGAATTCTGCTATTGTCTGACATGGTACAGTATATGACGCCAAAATGGGGAGTTTGTATTATACTCCCTGTTTGGCTAGTATACTTACCATGTCAGACTCTAATGCCCGCCCTGCCTTCCCTCTAGCGCCAAGGTTCTGGGTTACCTTGCGCGCAGGCCTCGATGAATGAGGTATGGGAGACTGACACGTGGCTTCTTCCGACGGCGGAAGTGGGTTGGGCACACGTGACTGTCTTATCACTGCATTAGCCACACAAAAACTTCGGCCTGGCAGAGCAGACTAACTGCCGTGAATGCTATTGTCTGACATGGTAAGTATACTAGCCAAACAGGGAGTATAATACAAACTCCCCATTTCAAGGACAATTTCTGTTTGTCCCTTTTTATCCCTAAAAAATGTTCATCATCATCACTAGACATGTTTAATTACATATCAAAGAACGATTTCTGTTCGTCCCTTTTATCTTTCCACAACAAAATCAGAACACATTTTTCCAAAAATTTAAGCACAATTATTTTCATTGCTCACCTCCAGAGCTCACCAACACTCACAACATTATGAACTCTAGGTAAACAGGTCAACCGGTTTTACAGGTCTACCGTCAAACATGTCCCTAAAATTTGGGGCCAGACGAAATATGGTCCGTCACATATGTCTACAAACATTTTCTTTGCTACTTCCCCACTTCTTTCAGAAATGACTGAATGCGTGCGATTGACACGGCAGCCCGTGACAACAATGAACTGCAGGTCGCAAGCATAAATTGCGTGCTGTCAGGAGTAAAGTTCATTAGTTTATTTAAGTGTTCAATTAATTTGTATAAACACACACACACACACACACACACACACACACACACACACATACACACACACCAACACACACACAATCTGTTTTGAGCATTTCCATAACATTTCTTTCCTCTGCTGTCTTAGTGACCATTCCCTTAATCACACACTGCGACCTTGATGCCAAATGAAAAAATAATAAAGTTTATAAAAACCTTTTGGTGGTAGTCGAATCCATTTGTGAGAAAACTGACATTTCAAGCCATAGGCCCGTTGTCAAAGTGAAAAGAAGAGGACAGTGTAGACAGGAAAGCCTATGTGAGAATTGGGGTAGGAACATTTCATTTAATGATTAAGTTGGACCGCTGATTGCTTTTCAGAGGGACAAGAACCTGCGTGACATGCTTGTGAGGTCCAAGCTTAGACCGCAGGCCACCCAGTCAACCTCACCAGGGTGCAGACCTTGTGGGGACAAAAAATGCAAGACATGCCCATTCATAGACACTTCAGCTACAGTCGTGGGACCCACTGGCACATTCACTGTGAGGTCCAGTTTAAACTGCCAGTCTAGGGACTTAGTGTACGTCTTGACCTGCACCCTCTGCTCCAAGCTGTATGGGGAGACCTACCGCTCATTGGCCGACCGCTTTTCAGAGCACCTGAGGTCGATGAAGCTGGGCCACAACAACCCAGTCGGCCAACATTTTGTTGGTCCGTATCACAGCTACAGTCATGCGAAGATAGCAGCAGTGTGGCAGAACCCCAGAGACCGTGTGTACAGAAAGCACATGGAGAACCTTGTCATCAGCCGCTTGGGCACCACACAAGCCAACTGGGATGAACATCAGAGTCACTGACGTCTAGCTGAGCCAGGGCCCATCTCCTTAATCTCTCTGTCCTGTCCCTCTTTAGCCCGTTTCTTTTTCTTTCAGTAGGCTAAATAGTGAATATTTCCATTTATTCCCCTCCTTTTGTGTGTGTGTGCGGTGCGGGTGCAGGGTGGTGGTGTGTGTGTGGGGGAGGAGGGGGGGGGGTTGTGAGTGTGTGTATGTGGTTTTGTGGGGGTTGTGGTGGGGAAAAAAAAGAAAAAAAAAAGGGGGGGAGGAGGGCGTGTGTGTGTGTTTGTGTCTTTGTGTGAACTGTGGTGTGTCTGTGTGAGCTCAATACACCTGAACAGTGATCAGTGACTTTATTCTGGTCCAACTTAATCATTAAATGAAATGTTCTCACCCAATTCTCACATAGGCTTTCCTGTCTACACTGTCCTTTTCTTTTCACTTTGACAACGGGCCTATGGCTTGAAACGTCAGTTTTCTCACAAATGGATTCGACTACCACCAAAAGGTTTTTATAAACTTTATTATTTTTTCATTTTGCAACGAATCCTGCAGTCAACTTTTGTTTCTTCCTTGATGCCAAAGTTTCTTTCCTGATTGAAGGCAACTTTGTGGTTTATCCTCTCTGGAAGTATGTAATAAACAATGTTGGTGTTATTCACTCCTGTAAGGAAGGATGCAATTTTCATTATCAATAAGGGCGGCAGCTGGGTCAGTTGGGCAAAGGTGCTTTTTCAGCTTGAAGTTTTGGCTACCTGTACTCTTTAAGATCAAAAACAGTGAAAAGTGAAGGCACAATAAAACAATCATACATACAATCATTGATTTTAGTATGTTTCTTCATCCAAATCTCCTTCAATCCTCCTCTATTCAATACCCGGTATCTTTCCTCATGATGTAATTCACCTGCTTCAATAATCCTCATTGTATATTTTACAGTCTATCCCTTCAATTAATATTTCATGCTTTTTAAGTACGGACACCATATTAGATTTCCATATTCCATAATGGATTGAACCAAAGCAATGGAACCACCAAAGACAAAATATCAAAATGGATCTCAAATGGATCATTTTTATTCTTTTTGTAAGTGTATATTTGTCAATCTCTTTACAAAAAACAAAACAAACAAAAACAACAACAAGAACAAAAAAAGGGACCCCCTATCCTGACTTAGCATTTTCATCCTTGCCATTTTACGGATTCTACATGGGCATGGTGTGTCATATGGCTCCAGAATTTTAGAAGGGCAAATAGAAGGCAACTCCAGCCTACAGGACAAAAGCGAAACTACTGCCACGCTGTTGTTGGATGGAACAACATAAAAACATGATGCTGTCCTATGGTGAAAGTCCCCCTCCCACTTAACATGGTCAGTTTGATTGGCAATGTTGGCACACAGTTCCCCCCCCCCCCCCCCCCCCCCCCCACACCCCTCTACTGGTTTTACAAACATTCAGTTCAATCAGAGTACCCTTAGAATTCTTGCTGGGGTATAATTACCCCCTGGTCTTCTACACAAGGGTATGAATACACCTTGCACTGAGACAGATCTAAAACACCGAATAAGGACATACCAGCTGTGCAGTTAACAAGATGAACTGAACATTTCTCATGAACACTTTAAATGAGATGTTTTGGACTGACAGCTATCTGTAAATTGCAGCTAGCTTTGAAAGACAACAGAAATATGGACAAGGGTTAATTCTGAGGCAGGAAGTGATGGATAAAGTTGATCCTACAAGTTTCTAGGAGCATGTCTTCAGATTCTGACAAACATGCTGTTGGGAAAAAGATTACCGTCAAGAAACACAGCCAGGTTATAAATCAAGAAGAGAAATGTGTTAATTTTGGTCAATGACTGTCCTGAAAGGTCAGGCATCTTATTTCTTTATCGGCTGTGGGTTGTAGCTTGCCATTCACCCATAGCTGGATATCAATATTATTTTTTAAAAATAACCACAACAACATAATCTTATTAGCAGCAAAACTACCAGCACTCACACGCTGAGATTTCAAGAACTTGAAGGGAGGTCCTGCGTAAATGTTGATAGTCATGTCTTCACTGGCTGTGACAATACGAAAGGGGCGTTGGCTACGGTAAGCGATGGTGTTGATCGATTTTGTGTGGGTTGACACTTCTCCTGCTGAAGTTCCAGTGTCCATATTGAAGACATGGGCATACCTGTACCAACATCATTATTGTAAAACTGAATTGATTTCAATAAAATCAAAGATCATATTTTTTTCCCCTCATGTTATCTCTTTTCTACGCTATTGATATGAATTAACACTGACTACCTTTTATTTCTAAACATGTAATAAACTTGATGTTGATAAATGCAACAAATTTTGGCCCAAAACTACAACGAAGTAAACTAGGGCATATCATATTGCCACACCATTCTTTCCACCTCTCTAATGCACAGTCATTTCTCCTGTCTTTCAAACAATTTTGAATTGATTTTTCCCTTTAAGATTCAACAGTGCACTCAAAATATCAACATCATTCATAAAATTAATCAAGGAAAAGTCTGAGATATTTAGTTTTTGAACTGACAAAAAAAAAAAAAAACTGAACCAAAACAAGGGTTTGAGGAAAAAATGAAGAAAAACTCAGTATGTGTGAGAGTCACACCCTTCTCTGGAAAAGCTGAAAAGCTTTACCACAGGTTTATTTATGTATTTACATATGTCTAAACACCTGTACCCCAACTGGGTGACAGCGCAAGGTACAGATGAGCAGATGAGGAGAGAAAAAGAGGGCAATGACCACATTTACTTCTGTTCTGTCATTTCTGTGAGGACCTGATGTGAGTGACAAGGTGCATGTGCCTATGTGACAGCAGAATTTGTGAGTGTAGAGTGTGAACATTTCTGTCCATATTCCCTTAAATCCATAAGTAAGATAATCATTCTTTCTTTCTTTTCTTTTCTTTCTGCGTACGCAGGCTGATACTCCTGCGGACACTCCCTGTATAGCCAGGCAGTGGAGTTTTGTGTGTATGACCCTTTTTATCCCGCCATTAAGGCAGCCATACTCCATCTTCGGGGAAGGTGCATGCTATGTGTCACGTGTCATCCATACCAACGGCCAAACTGGCCTTCTCTTCCGAAAGTTGGTGATGGGATTTTACGTGTGTGCAAGATGTTATGCGTGCGTTCACACACGGAACCTCGGTTTATAGTCTCATTCGAAGGACTATATGGGGGAATGGAGTCAGAACCAATGTTAACTCCGAGGGAAAATCCCCCTATACCGAAATTCGAACCCGCAACCCCAGGATCACGAGTCCGGCGCTCTACCAACTGAGCTATCCGGCCCCCATCGTTCTTAAATAAGGAGGGGGAACGTCAGGACCCCATCAACCTGATGTTTTGCTAAAAAAGATCATTTTATCAGTTGCCTTATCTGACTATCTCTTTAATCTCTCTGGATAGGTTCAGTCAAACAGCTGCTATCATTTCTGTTAGATGAAGCTGGGGACATCAGTATGCTGGTGCTGCAAGGTATAGATGCACTGGCAGTGCTGTTAATCGTTGTTGCAATATCAATTATATTTTTCATGGGCTGTCAAGTTCAATGTAACAGTTACTCTTGAATCTTTGCAGAACTTCAGATTTTTTTTCAGTTGTCATTGAACACTGTCCACAGGTAACTGAAAGTGACAGGACAAAAACAAAAGCATGATCAAAGTAAGTTAATATCTTGTAACTTTCCCAACAGTCCTTAGCAGTAAGCAATAAAATATTTGCTTTAACTGTACTTTTCACTCTGTGGAATGTGTATATGTAGACTACTTATCACTGTGCGTGCGTGTGTGCATGCGTGTTGTGTGCGAGTGTGAGTGTGTGTGTGTGTGTGGTTGTGTGTGTGGAGTAGGGGGCAGGGAAGGAGAGGGGGGAGAGGAGGATAAGGTAATGTTTACAGCCCAGATGATCGCAAAGGGAGGGGAGTGGGAGAAATAGAGAATGTGAACATTGTCTCGAAAGCATTGTCCACTCACAATCGTGATACGAGACCAAAAAAAAGGGGGGGAAAGGAAAGAAAAGATGGAGGGGGAGTGGGAAGTAGTGAGCAGCAGAGGTGAGTGTGGCAGCCTGTATCTGTGTGTGTTGTCTTCCCATACTGCTTTGTGAAGAATGATTTGTAAACTGTAATGTTTGATTGGCGTGAAAATATCCTTGTTCATGATCTGTTGACTGGTTTGTGATGCTGCCAGACTCTCAATTTGCCTTCTGTGGGATTTTTGTCACTGCTGATTGCATGGCAAAATGAACACAGCCTGTATCAAGCTGCCAATTACAGAAACAACCTACTCCATTCTTCCTCAAATCCTGAATTCATGTTGCTTGTTTCAATTTCCAATTGATCGGAAGCTGATCACACATCTCTCAGAACAAACTGTGGTTGCATTGACTGGAACGATTTTTCACTCTGATCTCCAGAAGATTGGATGAGAGAAAGACAAGGCCCATTTCCCACTACAGCACTGTGGAGAAAGGTGTGCACTGGCCCGACACACAAACTTGTTATGTGATGCGCCATTTGCAAATTTACGCAAAATATCACGGGTGCACCAAAATCTCAAGTCTGTTTTGCCTTTTGTTGTTTATCAAAAAATTTGCAGTCATTTTTAAAAGTGAAACCAAACAGTCTCGAGTTAAAAAAGAATTAAACTGCCAGAACACAGCGATCTAGTCTATATAGACAGAAAAACCTCCATGCAAATACACCAGTTTTTGTTATCTGGGAGTTTCCACGACAGAATTATCGTGATGAAGAGAAAAAGCTGTGTTTTACAACAAATGAGGACATCTCTGAGTATTCTACTCATTTCAGTTTTGTCCACTAAATGATAAATATCAAGAAAGAAAGATTAGATGTATTTCTTCCTCATAAACACATATATGCATGCCTTCATGACTTTTGCACATTTGTGCACATCATTTTAAAACATATTCACATAGCTGTCCTTCCTCTAGAAACTGAGCAACTGTCTGTCCTTTGTGAAGTGAGACAGACCAGTAAGTATCTCTAAGATCTATTGATGAATTGTAAAATCCTTCTCAGTGAATATCAAAGCCCTGTTCCAGGTTCAAGGTGTCGTTTTGAAAGGATGTCATATTACTTTTTCACAAATGTTTTTTCAAGCTTAATACCATTTTGTGGGATCAATCTTTCTTTCTATTTTTCCATTAATTAATAAATTCTGACAATTATATGTGAGAGAACTATCTTCGAAAGCTCACATACAGCATATCGCTCTTCTTTCTTTTTTCTACTTTTTTTCATTCCTGTGTCATTACCATGATAGTTATTTGCCTGCTGTTCACTGTTGACTGACAGGATGACAATGATAACACACTCTAATAAACTAAAACAGTCAATTTAATAATTGATAAAACTGCTCTCTGCTGTTCCCAGGCAGTGCATACATTTTCAATCTGTAAAATATCACTTCTTAGTTATTTATAAACATTCATTAAAAAAAAAAAAAAAAATCATATGCTGAAAACATGTGCCTAATCAGTGGGTCTAAAACAAAATGAAAGAAAAACACCACACACTTTTCTCTCCTTCTCCACAGGCAGCAATCTTCTTGCTCTCTGGACACCAGGCCAGTTCACAAATATTTCCCCAAGAACAGGATACTCAGCTTTCAGAATGTGCTCTGGGTTGATTGTATCCCAGATACGAACCTTGCCTGATGCATCTGATAAAAAAAGGAAAAGAAATAAATGTTCATATTACCGGTTGCTTAACACCCTGCATTCAATCCAATGAAGCAGGAGTATATAATAAGGACATGTTGTCCTGCACACTCAGGAAGGGGTGAATCAACCATGCACGCAGTCAGAAAAAAATCTGCTATGGCTGCTAGACAACTTGATGATATACCCTGCTGTGGATTTAACTTAAAGTAACTGAGGTGCTGTGGTGAATGTAAGCATCAAAAACACACAAATTGCATGAATTTTTAACCCCATTTTGTGTTGCATAATAGAGTAAGCCATCAAGTGCGGCAGGATGGATGAACCACACACACACACACACACACACATCATGACTCCATCATGAGAGATGTGGATGCACCAGATTAGGTTGTTCGTATGGGTTGAATGTTACAAAGAGAACAACACAAATTGTAAATATTCTCAGGAAAACCTACAGGAACACAGACCAGAGTCCAGACGTCATACTGCTTCACACAGGCATCAACGACTCTAAGACAATAGTGCTGAAACAGTCACCAAGGATTTAGCCACAACTGTGTTAAAGTTACAAGAGATCTCCCAGACTCAAAAATAGTATCAGCAAAGTCACGGCAACAAAATCAGAAGAACTAAGTCACAAAGCCGACTTGCTGAATGCTTTGCTGTACACAAAGTTACATGACATCCCAACATTTCCTTCCTTGGTCATGAAAATTTGCAAGCTGACTTCCGTCTACATGATGAAGTTCATCCAAATTGGAAGGAACAAGCATACTCGCGGGCAACGTTGGTTGAATGTTCGACCGTATGTTCTTGGAAAAACCAAAACAAACATTTGTCAGAACAACCACCAAACAAGGAACGGGAAAATCGTAAGAACCAGCGGCCTCAATTCAATGCCAGATATGCCTGACAGTTTGACAACAGATATGACTACAGGAAAACTATACCAGGAAAAGCAACAGAACAGACCACCTCCTTTCTACAGTGGAACCAGTTCCTTTCGGAACAGAACTACTCATGGTAGCAAGTACCGCAACAAACAACCAGACACCTGGAGACCAGACATATTTCACATGCAGGACCAGAACCACGACATCCTGTCCATCCGAATGACTACACAACAGAATCACAATTGGGTTTCCATGGGCGATACGACTACATTCCCTACAGCAGAGACAGAATGACCCACAGTAACTAGATTTTAGACAGCGTGTCAAAGGAAACTCGTTTCATAGCGATGAACAAGTGGAACATTATTATGAGTTCTGATTTTACACAAGCACTGGCCTGACAAGCTGATTTAGGTGTTAAAGTCTTCTGTTTTTCACCGCTTATTTCATACCTATTTTTCTTTTAAGTATTGCTGTTGTTATTGTCATCATCATTAGTATCATCTTGTCAAAAATGTCAAAAATGGTACTGAAAATTTTATCATGGAACCTTAAGGGGTACAGAAAGATAATCGATGGCCTTGCAACAAATAAATTAACTCACAAAACTGTGGGAAGTTATTTTCATCAATATGACATTCTTCTCTTACAAGAAACCTTGATAAAGATACTGCCACAAATCTTTCATTCCAACTTTTGGACCTGGACTTAATTATGTACGACCAAAGCGAAAAAAGGCAGTCAGGTCCTCTGGTGGAAATCAGTATACATTAAGAACATTTGCAACAAAAATATTACTGTTCTACCAAGCAGTAACAGTGACACTGATGGTGAGAAGTACTGCTAACAACACAAAGGCTTTCATTGGTTCTGTGTACATTCCTCCTGAAACATCCTCTTCAGAAAAGTGCATAGTTTAGATACATGTGATAAATAAGAAGAAAGCATAGAAAATCATAATCAACATGGAGACATTATTATGTGGTGATTTCATGCAAGAACTGGAAACATCCTTGATTATAATCAAATGGAATATGAAAATAATAGATATCACATACCGAAAGATTATGTTTTTGAACCATTCATGACAGAAACTCCATGGACAAATGTGTTCAAAAAGCTGGAAGAAGACTTGTATCCATGAGTCTTGAAAATGATTTATGTATTCTTAATGGAGAACATTAAGTGATTTAGAAGGTTATTTTACCTGTACAAACAAAATGGTTGTAGGTTGTTGATTACTTTATTTGTTCTGACAATATGAAAAAAAGAAATATTAGTATGAAAGTTTATCCCCTTATAACATTGTCAGACCACTGTCCTGTCGAAATGAAAATCTAATTTTGTCTTACATCTAAAATGAAAACGAATAATGTGTCCTCACAGCTTTGACTTAACGAAAGACTAAGCTCAAAGGCACTAAGTGTCGTATTTTGCGGAAGCACATATCAGACCAGACCAAATATTTAAGTTGCTAACAATGTCCAGGGCATTTAGGCAACTATTCCTCCAGTGGAACCATCTTGGATAGCTCATGTTGAACATATGAACTCCTATTCTTCTTGCTTCATAACCGATGTCAGGTCTTTGCATTGCTGGTTGCTGCGGTAGGCGGCCATATAGATCTTCATCGCAGACAGCTAGTTTGACATCTTAAGAAAGACATGGAATGGTTCGTGAGATTGTCTAACACTGGAAAGATGTTAGATCCATAATCTGAATGGTAGATTTTGAAACCTCATAGATTGTCCGTGCTTTTGCAATACTTCGATTTATCCAACAAAATTTCATATTAATACAAATAGAAAGATCTACTGTCTCAGGTTCTGATTGTCCCTGCCTGGCATCATGTATGAATCTCTGCTGAGCAAAGCTCAGCTTTCAAGCGGCATGGAATCTTAAAAAATTTAATGACATTGTGAACATCAGATAGTGTCAGCCAATTAAAAGCTTCCAATTGTTGTTACATGTTGAAATTTGTTGCAGCACTACTGTGCTTAATAACCAAAGGCAAGTAGAGTTGCTTGAACCAATTTCAGACAGTTGACCATGACATCGTTGTAAACTTATTTGCGTATTCACTGGTGAATTCAGCAATTGTCACAAAAACAACAAGTCTCCAGGGATGTGTGTTGCATAAACTTCGTGATCTGATCCTCTCCATCAGTTTGGTTCTCATTCCTCACATGGCGAGAGAAGAAAGGATGGTTAACCTTTTTTAAGGTGGAATTATCAGATGCGCTGGAAAAGCGTTTGAATATACCCACGAAGATAGGTATCCGTGGCATTCAAACCACAATTTTGCAGGGATACAGTTATCAGATTACCATGGACATGTTGTCTGTACGATCTCGTCAATAAGTTGACTGGAATACTGAACAATTCAACTTTGTAGTCCCAAAACCGGGCTGCGATTTCTGGAGATTCGCGAAAACCTTGTGTGGACGATAGTTCCTCTAAGTACTGATTAAAATGAAGTTTGCTAAATACTTAAAGGAGATTTGTGTATGCTTTGTTGATCTTCAAAGCATTTTGTAACCTTTATGGCATGATGAATGCTGTTAAGACAGTTTCACGATCAGGTTGCATCCAAACTGTTGAAATCTGTCAGATAGTGTACATTAAAGTTGTTCAACTTCTTCTACATCGACTGCTTTTTCGTTTAAGAGTTTGATTGCCTGTAGTGATCTTCTAGCTGAAATGTCTCAGCTTACATTTATTTATGTCTTCACTAAATGGACATTGTACTGGGTAGGTAATGTTCACCTAATTTGATGACTTGACTACTTGTAAGATTCCATGTTTATTATATGCAGGTGATCTGATTATTCTTTCTCTTACAAAAACTGGTCTCCAACAAAAACTACATAATTTCCATGACTATTGCCAGTGTTAGGGATTAAGAATAAACAGAGAAAAAAACAAAAGTTGCTATATAATTTACAAAATCAAGCACCAAAGTACCAATCTATATTTACTGTGGTGAAAACAGAATTTCAAATGGCTGACGAATACAAATATTTGGGGATTATTTTCCACAAGAGTGGAAGCCTATTGAAAGCACAGGAACACTTAAGTAAACAAGCGGAGCAAAGCATTACATACTCTACACAGGACCTTTAGAAATACAAATTTAATATAAACACAATAGTCAAATTATATGATGCATTAATAACTCCAATATCAATCTACGGGGCAGAAATATGGTTCCCTACCAAACAAAACAAACTGACTCTTTGGATTAAAAATGCTTTGTGTGTGTGTGTGTGTGTGTGTGTGTGTGTGTGTGTGTGTGTGTGGTGTGTGTGTGCAGTTAGGTGTACGTGTGGGGGGTGGGGAGGGGTGTGTGAGTTGATGTATATATGAATATATGTACTAACACAGGCTTTTATATAATGATTTATACGTCTCTTTGTAAGGTCTTATGTACTTGCGAAATGATGTGGAGCTGAAGAAAAATTTCTGATGGACAATAAAGTTGACTGAATTGAATTGAAATGAATGGCTGCCTGACAAGTAAATTTTGCACACGAAAAAATACATATCAATTTTGTAAACACATTCTTGGAGTTAACAAAAAAAAACAATGGTACTTCCTGTATTATGAGAATTAGGCAGATTTCCAGTGAGTTTAAAAATAATATGTCAAACAATATCCTACTGGCTACACATTCTCGATTTGTCAGAAAATTCTCTTGCCCATAGAATGTATAAATGTGTGCATTATCAAGAGGATAAAAATGATCCTTGGTTGACATTTGTTAAGATATATTAATAAATATAAATCTGGGCTATGTTTCGGACAAATCAATTTATGTTCAAGATACAGAGACCAAAACCTGCAATATCTGAAAAGTTAGAAAATGAATATATTCAATATTGGAAAGACAAGAAAAACAACCATCAAAACTTAATTTTTACAATGCCATTGTAAAAGAATATGAAACAGAAAATTATTTAATCACTGTTACAGATCCGAGACACAGACAAACATAAACAAGACTTCGGATAAGCGCCAACGACTTGAAAATAGAAGAGGACGATATTTGCATATATCTAGAGATCAAAGACTTTGCTATCATTGTAATGTATTGGAAGACGAAGTTCCTTTTCTTGATCACTGTGAAAAGTTTGATGCCAACAGATACATATTATGAAAGGCATACAATGTCTTAATATTAAAGCTTCAAATATTATTCCAAGCCAGTTAATTATTAGGGAAATTTGTGTATGATTGTTTTGTTCTTCTATGATAACCATATTGTGTCTCATAAAACCCCGGGAGGTTTCCTGACAAAAAAATTCTATTCAATTCTATTCATTTACACACACACACACACACACACCAACACACACACACACACCACACCCCAACACACGTTTTTTTGCCTACTTGTGGATTCCTTGCAAACACAGGCAAAGGGGGTTCCCCTTTTTTCTACTTATTTTAAAGCTTCAAACTGGCAATGAATGAAATTCATTATTGTTACACTTTTAGCACAACCTAAGCATATTCCTGGCGTTGTGCCTAAGAATTGGCTGTCATGAATTGGTGGGTATAAAGAAGCATGCACGGGGTTCCATCACATCTACTTATTATACACTGTGACCGGTTTAATGAGCAAAGGTGAGTCCACGTGTTTTGAAATTAACTTGGTGTTTATTATGTATGGCAGCATAATTGAAACAGCTGCAGCTTCTAAATTAATGTTACCACCTGTCCATCTGATGTTCATTAACAATGCAGAACAGGTTCTTATGACTTGTAGACAGATGTAGCAGCCGGTTTAAGAAAACGTAAAAAGCAGCATCATTATGAAAGCTTGCACGTAGTTTACCAAAAAAGTTAGACTGGATGCAACATGAATTGATCTTTGACCAAATACTTGCCATCTGAATACTAATTTGTGTTTGAATGAATGGAAATCCGCTCGTTTGGCCTTTCTTTTTTTTTTTCTTATTTGAAATATTTTATGCTTGTTTGCATCCAGTATTTTGTGCCTAGGGTCTTTTTCTTGTATAATTGTTATTGTTACATTCTCTCCACTGTGATATCACTCCTACAGGGCTCGTCCAGGTTTCTCCACACAACCATGCAAATGCAGGCACTGATAATATTTGTGTACGGAAAGCTGAAAAACTAGTTAGCAAATCCCATCGAGAAATGGTCATCACTGAGGAATTATCCAGTGCTGAATTGCCACAGACTGAACGGGAACTGCAAAACAAACACTGTCATCTCCCATACAACGCAATGTTGACTTCTTTAAACAAAACAAAAAAAATCTTGACCAACAGGTGGACACTAAGTTCTGGCTTCACACCAGCCGCCGTGGCGAAGTGGTTAGCTCACCGACTCCCGGCTGGGAGGTCATGGGTTCGAATCCCATCAGAAGTCATGTGGGTTTTCTCCCTCGACCGGCTCCTACCCAGAGTTGATTTTGGGCTGTGGATTCAGTTGGGAAGACTGGACCACACGGGCGAGTTTCATCCATTTTAACCTTTCCCTGCTTGCCCCGTTTTCTTTTACGGGTCGTTTCCCCCCGACCCTGAACGCCCGAAACCGTGTCTATTACGGGTATCTTCGTCATCGAAATTTCGAAAATCGGTACGGGAAATAACCTAGAAATTGTCCCTGACTTACTGGGGTGTTTAAATAACAGTTCTATCCCTTTATCGGTGTACTGAAGTGTTTGTAAATTGTCGGTTTAGTTTTCTATAAGGGTCGAGCTGATTATCATAATAAAGATGGCGGATCAGAGACGAAGTTCGCACGGCGACCTGTTTTGAAGTGTTATAGCGCACTGGAAGTTTTAGATGAAGTGTTGAATGATATTGATGGTGGTGACGAAAAACTTCCAAGCATCAGGTGACAGTGATAGTGATGGGGAGGACGGACGGTAACCAAGCACCATCCACTTTTGTCGGAACTCGTGGCTTCACGAAGAAGAAGGCCGGATTCGACCACGGATGTTTGGTCAAGAGCGATCCCGGCCATGATTCGCCCAAGAATCAGAACCAGAGCCGATTCCAGCACCAGCACAGCCCCCCCTACTTTTCATGAGAGGTCGTGGTAGGGGCAGGGGAATTGCTAGAGGCACTGGACAGCATCAAATAAGGGGCGGGGCAGAGGGCGTGGAGCTCGACAGTATTCCAATGCAAATCAGTGGGAACTGAGGGGAATCGTGCGACTGCCTGAAATTGAGCTGTACTGGTCGAAGAAGGTGCTTTTACCGCATTCCAGTCTTAGCCAGTAATGACAAGAAACAGATTTCAAGTAAGTTTCTTTACTCTCTGAGTCTCTCCGAGTCTCTCTCTCTCTGTTTACTTGTTTCCATTTTCCTTCCCCTCCCTCTCCAACCCCTTTTTATGTAAGTCTTTCTTTTTAGCATTAAAATTAGATGAGGATGATGTGTGTGTGTGTGTTTTGTGTGTGGTGTGTGTGTGTGTGTGTGTGTGTGGTGTGTGTGGTGCTTCTCTGTAATGTGTGTGTGTGCATTCTGTTTTGTGTGTGTGTTTTGTGTGGGGTGCTTCTGTGGTTGTGTTGTGTGTGTTTTGTGGTGTGTGTGTGTGTGTGTGTGTTGGTGTGTGTGTGTGTGGCTTCTAGTGGTGTGTATGTGTGTATGCTTCTATGTGGTGTATTTGTGTGTCTTGTTTATGGTGTGTGTGTGGTGTGTGTGTGTGTGTGTGTGTGGGGGTTTTATGTGTGTGCTTCTATGGGGTTTGTGTATGTGTGTATACTTCTATGTGGTGTTTTTGTGTGTCATTGTTTAGGGTGGTTTGTGTGGTTGTGTTGTTGTGTGTTGGTGTGGGTGGGTGTGTGTGTTGTTGTACAAATGTTTGTATGTGTACTTGATTGTTTCTGGTGTGTGGGGGTATGTGTGTGTGGTGTGGGGTGTGTGTGTGTGTGTGGGTGTTGTGTGTGGTGTGTGGTGTGTGTGTGTGTGTTTTGTTTTTTACACACAACTGATCAAATGTTTTCAATCCTATTCAGATCATCCTACAATTTATCCACTTTCACAACTCTGCGATGCCACCACCAGACCTCCCCAGTATGACGGCTGTACAAGACCGCCCAGTACGGACCACCTCCATGAAAGATTCAGGAGGTGTAGAGCCACGGTAAATGGTGTGTGTGGGTGAACCTACTCCTTTGGAAGGGTAGGCTTATATTTCGCCAATAATCCCCCTCAAGCGGTGTCAGGTTCGTGATCAAGTGATACCTCTGCTCCCGGTCCGACGATGAAGTGAGGCTGATGGAGAGGCATTTCATGTTCCCCATCCCCCCAACACCCAACGAGGCAGCACCACAGAGGGCCGGCAGGGTCTGCACCAAAGCTGAAGATCAGGCGTGATGTGCGGTCCCACTGCCCCTCCTGTCCCTCCAAGCCTGCCAGTGTATCACAGTGCTACTGGATTATCAAAACTAAGTTTCAACCACTGGGAGTAGTGTGGATCCTGTAGCACAGCTTAGTTTTGCAGTGCATTTTTTTTTCATAGATCTTCTTCAGTTAGTCATGCGTGCTTTTATCTCTGTGTTTTTATATTCTTGAGTGCGTGTGTGTTTTTCTTTTTTTTCATCTTCATGGTGGTTTTTTCTTCTGAAATTTTTCAACTGGTGGAAATAATCAGACTGGTTATATTAGTGAGGCTGCTCAACCCAAGAACACCCCAGAAACCTGCGAGATGTACAGAAAGAAGTACTGGATTAGTGTACAGACATGTACTGAGTGAGTACCAGATGTTTTTCCTCGCATCCAGTGAACACTAACATCAGTTTTTCTAGTGTTTTGTGTGGTTTTATATACAGCATTGACGTTTTTCTTTTTTTAAACTGTCATAAGATTTTATTTCATCAAATTTTACTGTTTACTAACAAAACTGATTATTAGTACATCAGGTTATGCCAAATAGCAAGAAAAAAACATGCAAAAGATGTAAGACTTGTCTGAGTAAATGAGTCAGTAGTGATCAATTAGTAAACCCACTGCAAAAGGCAAAATTTGGTCCCTTTTTGTCTGGATTAGGTACCTACAATGAATATGTATGTATTATCACACAGAAAGACTTGCTGGCATTCATATCAATGCCAGATGTTTATATTATGTTCAGTCAATTCTAACTCATTTTTTTCAAAGTTTGTATGGTTTGATGAGCTGCAATGTATGTGTGTGTGCCCAAAAACAGTCATTTCTTACTAAAAAAGTTGGTTATGTTACTTTTTGCCATATTACTTATCAACAAAATCAAAATGTAATGAAATCACATCATGCCACAAGGTATAAGGGGAAAACATGCAAACAATTAAGAGATTTCAAAAAATAATGAGTAGTGAACAGATGAGTGAACCTACTGTCAAAAGCAGAATTCTGTCCCCCTTTACCCTGGATTGGGGTTCCCCAAAGATGTAATATACCAACAGAAGAAGACTTACTTTGGGAATAATACCAAAACCAGATGTTTGTATGAAAGTCCAATCAAAAATAACACCAATTTTTCCCCTGTTTTGTATGGTTGAGAGCGGGAATGTATGTGTGTGTGCCCAAAAAAACAGTCATTTCATTACTAAAAAAGTTGGTTATGTTACTTTTTTTGCCTTTACTTATCAACAAAAACAAATGTAGACCCAACCATCATGCCACAAGGTATAAAGGGGGAAAAAATGCAAACAAACTAAAAGATATCTCATAAATGAATGAGTATGAACAGATGAGTGAACTACTGTCAAAAGCAGAATTCTGTCCCTTTACCCTGGGATTTGGGGGACCCCCAAAGATGTATATATTACCACACAGAGAAGACTTTCTGGCAATAATAAACCCAAAACCAGATGTTTGTATGATGTCCAATCAATACTAACACCAATTTTTTCCATGTTTTTTATGGTTAGATGACTGCAATGTTTTGTGTGTGTGCCCAAAACAGTCATTTCATTACTAAAAAAGTTGGTTATGTTACTTTTTGCCATATTTTCTTATCAACAAAATCAAAATGTAATGACATCACATCATGCACAAGGTATAAGGGGAAAACATGCAAACAATCTAAGTGATATCTCAATAAAATGAATGAGTAGTGAACAGATGATGAACCTACTGTCAAAAGCAGAATTCTGTCCCTTTACCTGGGATTGGGGTACCCCAAGATGTATGTATTACCACACAGAAGATGATTTGCTGGCAATGGGTATCAATACCAGATGTTTGTATGATGTTCAGGCAATACTCACACCAATTTTTTTGTATGTGTTGTGTGGTTTGATGTATTGCAGTGTGTATGTGTGTGCTCGAACACTGTCATTTTATACAAAAACATATTGATTGTGTTACTTTTTAAATATACTAGTGCCACCAAAATCAAAATATTTTGATCCACTAATACCTCAAGCTATTAGGAGGAAAACTGCAAACTATCTAACAGAATATCTCAATAAATGAATGAGTAGTGAACAGATACGTGAACCTACCCAAAATCAAAATTCTGTCCCTTTACTCCTGGGAAATTGGGGTAACCCAGTGATGCATGTATTTCCACATAAAAGAAATTTTATTGGAATGATATCAATACCATTACAATGTTTGTATGATGCTCAGCCAATAAAAAACACCCATTTTTTTATTGTTTTGTGTGGTTTGATGTGTTTCAATGTGTGTGTGTATGTTTTAAAAACAATTATTTTATTTCAAAAAGGTTTATCATAATACTTTTTACCCAAAATATTTGGCAACAGAATCAAATATTATGAGATCTTATTATAGACCAGCACTAAGAAAGAATCATGCAAAAAATCTAAGACATATCTCATAAATGAATGAGTATTGAACAGATTAGTGAACCTACCCCTAAAGCAAAATTTTTGTCCCTTTACCTGGGATTGGGGTACCCCTAATTATGCATTTTTACCATACAGAAAAACATTTGCTGGCGTAATATGAAAACCAGATGTTTGTATAATCTTCAGTCAATAAAATCACCAGTTTTTTCACTTTTCCTCTTTGGTTTGATGTGCTGCAATGTGTGTGCGTATGCAGAAAAAGTGTCAATTTATTACAAAAATGGTTGATTATATGATTTTTATCATACTTATGACCAGCCAAATCAAATTATTATGACACCACATCATAGCACAGGGTATAAAGAAAAAAACATGCCAAAAATCTAAGAGATATCTCAATAAATGAATGAGGGAGTGAACAGATGAGTGAACCCATGCAAAAAGCAAAAATTTTTGGCCCGGCACACGCAATACAGAAAAGCACTTTACTGTGGCAGGGAAGGGGGTTAATGGATGCGTTTTCGAGAGTGTTGCTCAGATTTCCTGACCAACACTGCAGGTGCTGTATCTCTCAGGCTGGTTGACACCGGGATTTTATTATGAAAGGAAGCGTAGAGTACAGCCCCGTCATGTAGTCTCAGACTGAAATGGGAAAACGTAGCTCATCTTAATCTCCTCATTCTTTACTGACGCATTAAAAAAAAAAAAAGTCTCAAAATTTTGTGGCCTTCATACCCTGCTCTAATGGTGACCTCAATTTTGATGTCCTCTCCACGTCTGTGGCCTTGGTTTGGTTCCGTCGGGGTCACTGGTATCGGCGAGTCCATGGGGCTGTCGTTGGACGGATGTGGCGGCGCTCTCCGGAGGAGAGCTCACTCACATCGGCTCTGCGACTATTATTGTTGTCAGTAGGGGGCTTAGTAGGTGGTGTCCTGCGTATGTTAGATCAGAAAGGCGCCACTGAACACCACTGAAGTGACTCGGCAGCAGTGCAGTCTCCTCCGGTGGGTTGCCTCTTAACGACTTGACACTGACTGCTCCCTATGGATTGCTGGTGCCGGGGCTGCGGCGGGACCAACCGGGCTGTGGCTGTGGACGGAGTGTTGGAATGAGCGGCGTGGGTACACTGCCTCTGAGGTTGCGCAGAGGTTGGGACAGCAAAAAAAAAAAAAAAGTTCTGGCTTTACAATCAAGCCACTATTGTAATGGGCACAGTGATGCAGAAGAATTGATCAGAATAGCCAGCACTGAATGCCACTGAAATGACTCTACAGCAATGCCAGATCTTCTCTGGAATGTGACCTGATGGTGATCTGACATAGATGGCTCTCTTTGGATTACGGACAAACCAGTGTGTACCTAAAAAAAACAGGATGTCATAACCAGTTGCTATGGTGTCATGGTCTGCAAATTTGCTGATGGTTAGGACAGTGAGTTCGAACATTACCATGACCATTATTTACATTGTGAGATTTTCAGCCGTGGTAGCTCCTTCCCAGAACTGAGTGTGCCATGAGCTTACTGGAGGGCTGATAACACAATGGTCGCTTGTCATCCTCTTCACCAATGTGATATTGTATAGTCTTGTTATATTATTTTCTTTTTTTCTCCTCACCAAGAACTGTGAGGTTTACCATTTGATGAGATTTATGTGTTTGCAAAAATTTTCAATCCTACACTTAATTCTTTCCAGCCGAGCGCGGCGCACGCGCTCATTCCCTGGCGCCGTGCGCCGTGCACAGCAATCATTCCCTGCCGACGCACAGATTGGCCACTTTTTAATTATTTTTACGGTAGCTCTACAACAACTGACGGTCTTGTGTTAGGTGTCACAGGAAAGAACAAACACTCAACTCCAGTCATCACCAGATCCACTTTGTAATACGATTTCAAGCACTTCATTGCACGAGAAATGGTTACCATCCCTCCGCGTGACCGACATTTCTTCTGACACAGGAAACGTGCCGTGTGCCGCGTGTCGGGCTCTCAGTGCTTTGTTCCAAAGCTCGTGAGGTCAGCCAAGTTCACAATAGGCCACTGAAGTATGATCGACAACTCGTTCCAACATCCCAAGACTGGTTACAGAGGTTATTTCCCTTGGACCATTTCATGGAAAGTGTAGGAATATTTATGTTCCCGTGTCCGACTGTGGACGACACGGCCGACTGTGAGCTGTCTTTCCGTCATCCGACTTGGACGACTCGGCTCAAGGGAGAGAAATCCTGTCGTCCACTATTGGACGACTCGCTGGTAAAAGGGTTAAGGTAACCATATTCTGTCTTCAGGACAGCAGTGTGCATATTACTTTTTTTTTTTTACCATCAGATAGATTTTCTCTGGAGAATTTGGTCAGAAGACAACCTTCCTGTCATGTTTCTTTTATGTGTGCGAAATCATGTTGCACATGAGACTTTGGTTTATTGTCTCATCTGAATGACTTGATGCCCAGTTTCTTTTTTTTTTTTCT